>JAEILZ010000004.1:2939629-4139629 GCA_018873225.1 [Phialemoniopsis] sp. UDSM-2020
CCCCCCCCCCCCCCCCCCCCCCCGTGGCTACCGAGTACATGGATGCCAGCATGATCATTCACTCGCTCGGCGACATCGTGGCCATGAATGGAATCCAATTCCTCCTCGATATCGGGCCGCGCGCTGACGGCACGATCGTGCGGGTAGGTGGATTAGGAGCCACAGCTTGTCGACCGTGCGGTCGTCGTAGATGCTGCTAGGCAGTCACAATCGACCGGCAGAGTCCTCTTTGATCGTTACTAACCTTGGAGGTCATTGTGCAAGAAGCCTAGCGAGATGCTTAGGAGACCGGCATCTGAGACACCCTGGGCAAGACAACAGCCAAGCTTCAATAGTTCGAAAATGGGGAAGCCACCGATGCTCATGCAAAACGGGCCTAATGCAGCAGAAGAAGAAATGACAGAGTGCAGAATCAGGCACATGCATACAAAGAAAGAATGCAATGAGACCATATTTCTTTTTGCTCCGGATAAGCGTCTCTGTACTTCGTAACCGCCTTTTAAGAATCTGCAACCCCGCGAACGGGACCCCTAAATCTCCAGCTAATTTCAGCGGCCCGGACTTGGAGGGTGAGTAAGTGAGACACCTCCATGACGGGATCTAGCTCCAAGCTAAGCTCATCACCAGAAATGGCGCCGCGCGCTGCCACCCATGCGCTATTACTGCATGCTGGTGTAATGAACTGTGAGGAGATAGCGGGGCTTGGCAATTCCCATCTGCCAGGTTCACAGGCTCGCAGCTCCAATCTCACCCCACTCTTGTCATCGGACCAAGAGATCTTGACATTTGGAGGGCAGCATCTCATCTCCAGCGGTCCCGAGGGTCAATCGGATACTTCTATTGCAATCAATCCCCGAAGACACTGCATAGACCCGTCGAGTCTGCCTCACCTCACTCATTCACCATCCGATCATTGGCTGAGCATAGCAGGGCCGAAGGGAGCCCGCAGCTGAACAGCGCACACATCTCAAAGCGGAGTAAACTCGCACGAAACCCTTGCACCAGCAGCTAAAGCAAGCAAGGAGTACGTCACCTTTGGAACAGCCAGGGTATCTTGCCAGGGGCACGGCAGGCGAGAAGCCTTGTACATTTCATTGCCCTTCGCCTCGCCTTTCTGCCGAGAGACAGCCACATTCCATCGCACCGGCCCATCCGGCGGGGAAGCCGCCAACATGTGCCGCATGATGGTCTTCGCCGGGACCTGCACCACGTGCGGCCACTTCTTCGAGTGGGCGGACCTGGCGCAGCAGCTCTCGTGCCTCGAGGCCAAGAACGCCGGCCTGTTTGGCCAGTGCCGGCGCGGCGTGCAGGTCGAGGAGCTCGCGTTCGATCAGGAGTGCGACACGTGCGCCGAGGAGGACGAGGGCATCGGCGTTGACGACGGCGCTGCTGCTGACGATCCGTACGGCGATAAGGTTGCCGTAAAGGAAGACAAGCCACCGCCGCCGAAGGACGTTCAGGACGACACCGCTGCTAGTTCCGCGGGCAATCGGAGGAAGAGGGACGATGACCGGAGTCGGCGCGAGAGCGCCGAGGTGGCGAGAGACAGCGAGAGGGGCAAACGGCAAAAGGCGTCATGACATGGCGAGCCTGAATGAGAGAAGGGAAGGGTACGATAGTTGATCGGAACAGCGGCGAAACGCGCATGGTCCAAATGGCGCTGGCGGCTTATCAGGATCGAAATGCATTTACGAATGGCGTTATGGTGGGATTTCACATGACAATTCAAACGACTGGATGATGAACAGAGCTACATATGTACAAAGCTTTAACAAAGAACGCACTCTAACTTGCTCTATGTTTAAACCCCTTTCCTTGCCACCTCTAATTCGCTTTCCCACCTTCCCATGTCTCTCTCACGATGCCCCAATACCTCTCATGGTCTTTCCTCGCGTGCGCAACGTGCGGGGTGCCCATGAACTCCTCGAGCCGCACCTGAAACCCGGCCTCTTTCGCCTGCTGCGCATTTTCCATGACGTGCTGCCAAGAGACAAGCTTGTCAACCTTGCTGAACATGTAGGTGCGCCTCACCTCGTTTGCATTGCCGCCGTCCTTCTTGTTGTGCGCCCGGCCTATCCTCGCCAGCGGGTCGGTCCGCCGCAGGACGTTGATCATGAACCAGTGGCCCATGGCGAACAGGTGCATGATGGGCAAGACGAACACGGGCTGGCCCGCCATGAGGGCCTCGAGCGTGGTGCTGTAGTCAAAGTGGCCCGGCGCCGAGTCGAAGACGGTCGCGTGCGGCGGCAGGGGCTCGCCGTAGAGCTTGTACATGTGCCAGAGCATGGCGGAGCCGCCGTTGGAGAAGCTGTGGACGAGCAGCTCCGGCTTCTCCGACGACGCCGCTGCCGCACCCGCGCCGCCGGGTGTGGAAGACAGGGCGGCGCGCAGGGCCGTCACGGCCGGCTTGGTCTCGGCGAGGGCGGTGCTGGGGAAGAGCATGTGCCACACCGTGCACCGGATGACGAGGATCTGCGCGGACGGGTACGTCGCCTGGTGCTGGGCGACGTACTTGGCGAGGTGCGCGTCGCGGGCGCCCATCCAGCCGCTGACAAGGATGAGCTTCGGCGCCGTGGAGTCCCGGGCGGCCGCCGCGGAGGATTGGGGGCGGTAGTGGAGGACGTTTGGCGACAGTTTGGCGAAGCCCGCAAAGGGCCCCTGGCTCGGTGACACGGCGTTGGACGCCATCGCGCAAGAAAAGTTCAAAGTCTTTGAGCTACACTGGTGCTCCTGTGTTTGGTGCGCAAGTAGTGATAGGACCGCGTTGTAGGTTGGATTGAGATTACACAGAATCGTCGCTCGAGGCGAGTGAGACACAGGTCCACGACAGTAATCACTTAAAACAAGCGCCGCCTTGGACCCAAAATCTCGCTTGCTGACGCGATGCCGAGGCAGAAGGATGAAGGATTGAGGGGAGGCGCGCTTAAGATGACGCTAGAATCCTCCTCTCCCCTCTTGACACTTGTATTATGATTGCTAGGTAAGATGAATTCTGTCTTATTGAACAGACAGAAAGACAGACAATCTGCCTATGACCAAGACGGGGCATTCTGAAGCTCCTGTGGAGGCTGCGATTGCGCCGAAGCCGTCCATGCCAAGAAGGAGGCACGACCCACTTTACCCGAATGACAGGGGACAGACTGAACCCCTTTCAACGACAATCGCTTCTTGAGACATCATGGTGACCTTTACGTCCTCCTCGCGAGTTGTCAACCCAAATATGCCTTGATCTGCTTGTCGCCACGACAGCGACGCTTCACACTTCAGTTGAGCATCCGCCTGATCCGAAGACACCGTTGCAATATCGCCCTCGTGTTTGCTCGAAGATGGGTCGCGCCTTGGGAGGACGCCGAGCGGCTTGCGACAGGACCTGTTGGCTGAGTTGTGTCATGTTGATGACGGATACGGGCAAATACTCAAGCCCAAACGATATTGGGGCCTCCCAAGGGTATCAATTGATCCTGGCAAACGAGTACGGACTCCACAATCGGACCTGCTCAAGGGCTGTGTGGATATGCTCTGTTGTCCTGGTTCTGCACATCCATCTTTCTCGAAGGACTGAATGACTACGGTTCCTTGCACGAGTTACTGTGTTACATCGGTATGCAGGTACGGGCCAGTGATGCGAGGGCAGGATCTTACAAGATGTTGTCCTCCCGCCGTTGTACACCCTTGAATCGAAGACTTGAGTGACCCGGATGCTTCCAAATATTTAAGTATTCAGGTACTGGCAGAGCGATACAGAATCTCATTTGTACCACGAGCAACATCGGTCAATTGACATTTCTAGGATTGGTAATCACAATCAAGAAAATCAGCATTGGAGGCCGTGCCGCTCGTATCATGCTCTCTACCTTAGGGCTGCCCCTTCTATGGAGAATCCCGATGCACTCCACGTACCTTCCCGTGGACGAAAGCGTCGTACTTGCTTCTCGCAGTTCTGTTTGCTACGGGAAGGTGCCGGTGAAATGCATCCACTTCCAAATCCAAACAGGGTTTGAAGAATCTAGGCACCGTGGGACGAGGCAAGTTCGAATGACCGGATCGTCTTGCCTGCATCGGCAACTTCCAAGTTTGCTTTGTACTACGACACCCATATGTCATGATATCCCTTCTCAACTTGATGAATCAAATACCCCCGTTGTGGCACGGGGGATTCATCAATCTGTTTCACGGCGAAGTGCCAGATGCCGCACCCCCCTTCCAAGGTCTCTGATTTCCACCTTTACACATCCAGACAATCGTTGCGTGCCGGGTTTCGTCCTGGATTCTCATTTATCCGCTCGATCAAGCTCTGTTCTTCCATCTCATGCTTCTTGTGTTTAAAACACCACACGAGCCTCCCGTCTGCCATTCGTTTCTCGTCATTCTCTGCATCATAATCTCACGGCACACTCTCGTTGACCTTCCCAAAGACCGCCATGAAGTTCCCCAACTCGTTGACCTCTTTGGTCCTTGCCAGCCTCACGGCCGTCTCGCACGTTGAAGCTCGACCCAGCCGTGAAGTCGAGTCTCGTGCTGATCCGCTGAGTCTCATCGCCCCAATCCATGGGATCTCATTCAGCCGCATGGCGGCTACTCGTGAACCATGCGATATCAAGCCTACCCGCATGGTCCAGAAAATGAAGGGCTTGGGCCGGAAGGGCGCTGCATCCAGGACTGCACCAGTCAAGCTTGGAGCGTATCAGAGGCTCGCCACTCCTGGTGAAGGGGCATACCAGAACATCTCGGCCACAGACGCACACGCCGTCGCCTATGCTGTTGAAGTTGACATCAATGGCATATCTGTCAACCTCATCATCGACACTGGAAGCGCCGATACCTGGACCGTCCAAAGCAACTTCAGCTGCACTGATTATACGGGCTCGATCCTTCAGCAGGGTACTTGTGCCTTTGGACGCACCGATCCGCAGACCTTTCAGTATGGCGCTGTTCCTGGTGTCCATCTCTTCATTCAGTACAGCGATGGCGAGATGGTCTCCGGCCCGATGGGCTTTTCTGATGTCACCCTCGCGGGTATCAAGGTCGAGAAGCAGCAAATCGCTCTCGTCAACCAATCGTACTGGGTGGGCGACAATTACACAAGCGGCATACTCGGCTTGGGCTACCCTGCCATCACGAATGCTTTCTACGGCGCGGCATACGACCACGAACGCTACCAGGCAGCGCCGTATCCTCCCGTCTTCACCAAGATGTTTCAGGAGGGTCTGGTCGATCCCGTATTCAGCCTCGCCATCAACAGAAACTCATCTGGGGGACTACTTGGCTGGGGAGGCATCCCGGACACTGTCCCTGGGCTGGACCAGTCGACTTGGGGCTATGCTGATATCATCATTGTAAGTTCCCCTGGGTCTCAAGATGGTTATGAACTGACAACGTGGACAGACCAACCTTATCGGCGACCCGCATACGGCATGGGACTACTCTTTCTACACCTTTATCCCTGACGGCTTTCAATTTGGCAAGTCGACGAATGAGGACAAATACCCCTTCATCATCGACAGCGGAAGCACTGTCAACTACCTCCCACCGGGTAAGCACGAAGATGGAACCACCATTGAAACCTCAATGTTTTTGGTCACTGACACGCATATAACAGTTCTCGCCGATGCGATCAATGCTGCTTTCGATCCTCCAGCCAAGTATATGTACTCCTACGGAGGCTACTACACCTCATGCGATGCCGTTGCGCCTTCATTCTCTGTCATTATCGGCGGCACGTCGTTCCTGATCAACCCGAAGGACATGATCCTGCGCGGCTTGCAGGATCCTCTTTCGGGGCTTTGCATGACGAGTATCACCACCGGAGGCTCTGGGCCATTCGTGCTGGGTGACGCCTTTCTTCAAAATGTCCTGGCTGTCTTTGACATTGGTGCTGCCCAGATGCGCTTCTACAGTCGCCCTTATTACTGAGGTCGATTTGCCGATCCATATCTGGTTTGCATCTGAAGGATGAAAAGAATAAATAGGAGAAGGACGACGTCGATATTTTGGCACAATATCATTGTCCTTAGTCAGGTAAATCATGAAAAACGTAGAAAATAAGATAACTCTCGGTTGATTTGAAGCGACCGATCGTGGTTCCTAGCCCGACCATCTCGGCGTTTGGTACCTGCATCTGATAACACTCTGGCTTGGCTGTCAATGCAAGCTAAGCACGCCATTCTTCTTCTACCTACCTACTTTGACAGACTGCAAGTGATCAGCTTGACACACCAGATGCTGATAACACACCTGCTTATCATTCTTATCGCACCTCATGTCCGTCGCACTTGTGCTGGTGTTCGTGTGTTCCTGTGTCTGTTGCTCTCAGCAGAATGCGCGCTTTCCCAACACTTAATTAGGTGCTGCGCTCCTTCCCAACCTACCTGGTACCAAGGAGTCACATGTGACCACCCAAATATCTCTGTCCAAGCTCGAGAACTTTGCTTCCAACTCATCATTTTGGCTCCCTTGATTTGTCTCGATTATCTGAGGCTTTGTCAAGGCCTTTCCTGGCTCTGACTGGTTGATACAGCACCGAGTGAGTGACCCCCACAGCGGCACCCCGCGCTGCCCGTGGCCTGCTGACATGGGGTTTTGCCAGCTCAGATCTGCTTGAGACGATGCGGTCAGGAATCCTTGCGGGCGGTCCGGTGCCTACCGACCCTCGCCTGAACATCTATTCCATCGCTAGGGTAAGAGAGAGCAAAATCGTTCTGCAAAGTTTCATTTTCCCTTGATCACATCGAGTTTCTCGTCTTTCTTTCAGGCTTTTCCTTTGACTGATAAAGGACGGGGAATGGGACATCTGCGGCTGTAGTGGCTGCGGGTACGCCTAGGTTCTCTCCCCTGGCGGTAGTGTCCAATTTTCTGGTCACGCTGATCACCGCCGCCCGCGCCAAGATGGCGCGAGAAGCCCTACGGCGGACGGCGTCCTTGTCAAGCGGTGAGAACGCCGTTGTGTGCGTGCGTGCGCTTGCCGCTAAATTTGCGGTCTGGGCACTCCCACATTTCGGGTCGAAGGGTGGAAAATGCCATCCCATGCCACTGACCCGCTCCATCGTCGTTGGGTAATGCCAACACATCCCAAACTCCACTTGCTGGTGTCGTAGGCGACGCAAGCCGACGACGTGGGATCGGGTTTCAGCCCCGGCTTTTTCGCAGGTCCGGTGATGGTGCAGAGTTTGCAAAACATCGCCAGAGCTCAGAGGGGCGTCGTGCGTCTTGTATGCGAAGCCGTGGAATCGCAGGCCAGCGGCCATGCGACTGCTGATCCGCAACTTCGAAAAGGGGACACCGAGTGGTATGATAGTCATGAACGTACATGGGAATGTCAGGTGTCCCATGCTGCGGCTCTGCTTGATCAGGCCCCTGGCTGGTTACCTAAAAATGTACAATGACCGCCCTGGCCTAGAACCCTGGCGGCCTTTTAGGGGACCCCGCAATTCTGTTTGTCTTGTCCGACCAGTTTTCCTTAGGGCGTACCATTTCTGGAAGTCCACTTAGGTTCTGTTGGTGATAAGGACTGGTTGGAGGCAAGTGATGGGGTGTTTGTTTGTTTGACTGGTGCGGGTGTCTTTCCAATGACTCGGACATGATGACACTGGCATCGTCAAATGCCAGTTGACGGGAAATGCGCCTTTGGCAATTGGAATCGTCACCCACACCGGGTTTGCAGACGGCGATATGCATGAACCCCCGCTAGACAAGATCTAGGTGGTCATCTGGGACGGTGGAACTCTCACTGGCCCGATTCTTCGATTCTCCTTGAGAACGTGGGCAGATTCAGACCAATTTTGGGGGATCAGAATTCGTAAAAAGGCGACCCCCTGGTCCGAAGCATCTGATGTAATGCGGGGTGGTTCCGGGTGGGAGAACGACTCAGGTCCCAAAGACTCATTCACTCACTGCCAGACTTGCCTTGGACTGCCAGACTAGGCCGGTGCACGGGACCAGTGCCGGGCTGGCCTCGGGTCAAGTACCTGCTTTTCAACCTGGCCCAGTGGCACCTCGTGGAGAAGCTCTTCCCTGAGATTTCCGAGCGGGACAGGGATTCTTGGTCTGGGCGACCCGAACGTGCTTCCGCTACTCCATCCCGTCCACTCCCAGAAAAACTGCCATTAACACCTACCATTCACAATCTCTATATCACCGTCATCTACCTGGCTGAACTCACGACACGCGACCTCAAGTTTTCGTCACATGCCGAGTGACAAACCCCTTTCTCTTCCTTGACCCTCTTTCGCACTACTTTTTCTGCTTTTCTTTGCCTTTTTCGCACACCTCCGCAGACAAATTCAACCATGCCGCGGCTCACTAACGGCCTCGGGGTCCAGGTCGAGGACACCCACATCTGCGTGGTGATGGTGGGGCTGCCTGCTCGAGGGAAGAGCTACATTGCGCAAAAAGGTATGCTGCTACCCCAAAGTCGCCTGCCTCGTGAAGAGGCTCGCAGACTGGCGAGGTGATGCTTTGTGGGGTTGCATTCTCTGACGTTTTTTTTTTTTTTTTTTTTTAGCCCAGCGATATCTCCAATGGCTCTCGGTACCTGCTGCGACATTCAATGTGGGCAACTATCGTCGGAAAGACGCGGCCCAGCCCACTGCCGACTTTTTCGACACGAACAATGCTGCAGGCGAGCGCACACGGCGCGCAGCCGCAGAGGCTGCCGTCGCCGACATGATGAAGTGGTTCAAGTCTGGCGGCGTCGTCGGTATCCTGGATGCGACCAATTCTACAAAGGAGCGGCGGAGATGGGTGCTAGAAACCTGCCAGAAGGAGGGAATCGAGACAATATTTGTCGAGTCCAAATGCGACGACGAAGAGCTGATTATGGCCAACATTCGGGACGTCAAGACGACAAGCCCAGACTACCAGGGGCAGGATCCTGAGGAGGCTGCCCAGGATTTCAGGAATCGCATCCGCAACTACGAGAAGATCTACGTCTCGATTGACGAGGACGACGATGAGAGCGAGATGACGTACCTCAAGATGATGGACGTCGGTCGGCAGGTCATTATCAATCGCATCCAGGACTATCTCGAGAGTCGCATCGTCTACTACCTCATGAACCTGCACATCCGCCCGCGCTCCGTTTGGCTCTCCCGTGTAAGTTTTGGGACCCCGCCCTCAGGCATTGCCATTGCCAAGACTGACGTAAAGCTTAGCACGGCGAATCGGAGTACAATCTCGACGGCAGAATTGGAGGTGACGCACAGCTTTCTCCCCGTGGCGAGCAGTACGCTCTTAAACTACCCGAACTCGTGCGAGGCTCTGTGGGCGTAAGTTGACCTTGCTGGTTATCCCCGCTTGGAATTTTTCTCTAGTACTAATACCTGCGCAGGATGATCGCCCGTTGACAGTCTGGACCTCAACGCTCAAGCGGACAATTGCCACTGCGCGCCACCTGCCCAAGCACTACAATCAGCTCCAGTGGAAGGCGCTGGACGAGCTTGACTCGGGAGTCTGCGATGGCATGACTTACCAAGAAATTAAGGATTACTACCCCGATGATTTCCGTGCCCGCGATGAAGACAAGTACAATTACCGCTACCGAGGCGGTGAGTCGTACCGCGATGTCGTGATTCGCCTCGAACCGATCATCATGGAACTGGAGCGCTCCGAAGATATTCTCATCGTGACGCATCAGGCCGTGCTCCGCTGCATCTACGCCTATTTCATGAAGAAGGATCAGGAAAAGAGCCCTTGGATGCATGTGCCGTTGCACACCCTGATCAAGCTGACGCCTCGAGCTTACGGCACCGAGGAGGTTCGTTACCCAGCCGGCATCGACGCGGTCAGCACATGGCGTGGCAAAGGTTCCACGGCGAAACACGAGGACCCCGTTCCAGAAGTCATGACTATCTAAGACACAGAAGGGTTGTAGTGTACGATAAACTATCCCGGCCGGCACGGATGGTCATTCGCTTTGCTTGTATTCGACAAACAGTCAACAGGAGTTTTCAAGGAATTGCTATTGCATCACGAGGCATCTCGACATATGCTTCATCGGCGACTTTGTATTTTCATCATTGAAGAGTGTGGCTATGAGGGTGGACGGCGCGAGATCGCCATGAAGTCTCCTTGAGAGTATTTCGAAAAGGGAATCACTCTCATCTTGAGAGGAACGAGGCATGGAAAAGGGAGTGGGATATGACGTTATGATACCATGGCTTAGATTAGGCCCAGCATAGTTTGCTCTTGGACTGGGATGGAAAATTGCGATGAATTGACTACTTCTCTCTGAGACTATCTGTGACATCCCTCGGTGAAAGTGCCTTGCTTGTCTTTATTGTTATTTTCTACTTAAGGTCCTACAATGTCGGAGCTGCTTACTCTGTAATGTAGTCATAGAGCTTACCGTGCAGTAATATTATTATGAATCACAAGTGAGTGGCCCGGCCCCTGATGCTTCGTGATGGTCCCCTGCTGGATTCATACCGGGGCCGTGCCCCCCAACTCAGGTGAACCTCACCTCAACCTGAGCCAAGCCTTATATATCTTAACAACGAGCTGATCTTCCGTAAAGTCCACATGGTAAAGCGGCCAGGGCGTCAGGTTAGGCAGTCAGACCCTACGGGGTGTGGCTGGCTAACCGCAGTGTGGCGGGTTGGGGTCCCTAACCGGCCGGCAGGGCACCCCCTGACAGAGATTAGGGAGGCGTTTCGGAGACGGCCATTCGATCCGCCTCCTGAACTCTTTTGTCATTTTAATTGATTTTTCTTTTTGCCTCTTTTTGTTGATCGTGAGGGCTTGCGTTTGAATTCTTTTTGCTGGGGTGATGTTGTTGAGGGTGGGTGAAGGGGATGGTGTCACTGGGGGAGGCTCACCTTGGGCTCAGGGGGAGGTCATCGCGAGGTCGGCTTTGGGGTCGTTTTGGGAGATTGGATGAAGCTATTTAGGGTCTTGATGATAAGTGGTCGACCATTCTGTTATCACTTTGGGTCAGCCCTGTCAGCATTTACCCTCGAGCCCCTGAACCCCTGAGCAGCGTGCACACTCCAACTGAACCTTCTTCAACGTCGAACTCTTCTTCTGTTTATGATACGGATGTATTTATTGAAATGAAACCTTGGATTCTTTAACTCTATTCTACCAACTACACCACGCGTTTCCTCTGTTTACTGAGATAGGGACAATCGTTGGCTGCGGCCACAGCGACAACAATGACTAACACAATCCGGGCCAATGAATTCACGAGACGATCATCACGGAATACATTATCATTTATGCGCACTGTTAGCATCGCATCGAAATTCGTTCAATTGTTCAACCAAGCGAGCGTACGAAGAGAAGTCGGCGCAGCTTACATCCCAACTAAAGCAGACGATAGAACCACTCTTCCACCGCAATATCGCCCTAATAGAAACCCCCTATTAGATCATATTCGATGAGATCTTTCCCTCTAGCAGATATCGTTATAGTTGGGGAAGCCCTGCCCAGACTTGACGAAGCCGGCCGACCACTGGGGCGCCGAGTCGCCGACGACGGTGCCGGCCTGCCCGCCGGCGACGCACAGCGACTCGGCGCTCGAGAGCTGGTTGGCGATGAAGTCGGTCGAGGTGGCCATGGTCTGGCACAGGGCGCAGAAGAAGGCGGTGCAGGTGCTAAAGCTGTACGTCACGCACGAGTTGTCGGCGATGAGCAGGTTGCCGTGCGAGTTGAGCACGTTGTTGATGACGACCTTGCAGTCGGAATCCGAGGGGGCGGGACCCTTTGAGTAGTGATGTTAGCTTACGGGATTCTTCAAAGGCGGATAAGAGCAAGGGAGGTGCCCGAGCATAGGTATTGGTACAACAGCATGGGTTCGGTGAAGAGGGGACATACATTGGAGCACTCAAAGAAGTCACGGGCCTGAATCTCGGACCGAGTTGAGGCGCGGAAGGCCTCTCGGGGGCTGCGAGGCTGGGGGCGGGCATCAAGATTGCGGTTCTCGACCTCGACGGTAGTGTCAAGGGCGGCGCCGAGCGAGGCGAGCAGAGTGAGAACGAAGAAGGGCTTCATGGTGGAAGGATGGATGATACAATATCAAGTGACAAGAGTGCAGTGCGAGTGGATGAATGTCAGGGATCTGCAAGATGCAAAGTTTGGGTCTCTGGATGACAGACATGAACTGTTCCATGCCATGGGGACCGTCGACTTCCTTTTATACCATTATCAGGCTCGCTATGTCTAGCACAATCCCATCAGCCCCAAGCCCGAGAACGCCGTGCCGTCTCCCAAGAGCTGTAGATGCAGCCTGCAAGACTGCATCATCTACCCATGATCGGACGATAGAGGTGTGGCCGCGTTGCACCACCATCCTCATCAGGCAGGACGCACTTGTCGTCGATATTGCGTCGGAGGCTTGGACCCTGCGAATAGACGTTGCCAGGGAGTCGCTGACGGTCGTCTCTGATCAACCTCGACAGTCCTCTCACGTAAACTAGCAGGGTGCTTCCCGCGTCACCACCCACCTGGCGCCAATCAGGTGAGGTTCGTGATGCTGCAATGCGACCTCTCTCGGCCTGAGCCGTGTCTTGCGCCCCGAGTGCCTGTCATAGCTGTACGAGGCGGCGATTTCCCAGTAAATTGATGGATGGAGCAGGGTCTAGAGACAAGTGTGCTCGCCGATGAGGTCCTGCAAGGACATGGTCTAGCCAGGTCATTCGTCGTAGATATGGTAGTACACGGCGCCCTGCTTCCCCGGAGAAGTGGTTACCCCATGATGCTACCGTGAGACCGAACCACGGAGCTGAGGGGCAGGATTAGGAAGCTGCAAGGTAGATGATCCTGTGTGCGCAAGGACCGCTACTGGGGAGCTTCCCAAAATATGACGTTTAATATCGAGCCAGTGAGGCTTGAGCGAGCTTGCCGCGCTGCACACATAAGACGTAGCAGGCAGGACGGCCGCAGGGCCCTCGGGGTTAAGGCAGGGCAGACAGCACTTGGACTGGCCTACAGACCCTCGACTTCTTATACAGCTCGAAGACGTGAAGAGGGATCTCGAAACCCTCTTTTGCCTAAACTCTACGATCTTCATCACTGATCCCCGGAAAACGTTCGAAAGTCTGCACTTGCAGATTCGCCCTGGACATTAATTGATGCTTCCAGGACGTCGGAACAGCCCGCTCACTCGGATTGATTGATCTGGGGTCAGCAATATATGCCAGGCAGCCGCAGCAGCGGTCCTTCGAAATGAAAAAAGGGGAAGTCGAACGGGTAGCTGGGGCCCTAGGTGTCCTACGCCCGGGTTTTGGAAGCTCATTGCTCGACGGGGTCGCATCTCGATATTAACCGCAATTTATCCACCACCTGTGCCCACCGAACGAGTGCGCAAGCGAGCTCGTCCCAGCAGCCAGTCGGCAGGCTAGCATTCGTTTGCGGTATTAAGTCGCAGTAATGTCTCGCCTGCGGTAGTAGCTACCGCACAAGCTGGGCCCAAGTCTTCTCGTGGGGCAGAAGCTTTCCAACATCTGCCGATCTTCACCATTGCGACGAAACGAAACGTTCGCAAACCAGCGACTCTCACTCGAGAGACAGGTCGGCGCACACACACGGATATCACGGCTGGGTATAGACAAGGTTGATCGGAGGATGCTGCTGGCAAGCCCGTATCGATAGTGACGTCTGCTGCGCCAGGATAGGACCGAGTGTTGCAGGCCGCTGATGGTGTCCACAAGACGGCAGAGACGGGACAGGGACAGCATGGCAGAGCCTGGGAAACCTGGAGAGCATGACTCCTGCGCGTTGACGCACGGATAGTTAAGCGAACCATTCGAGAACCTTCAGCAGCAATGAAGGGCGTGGCCACGAGGACTTGGTCAAAGAGGGACGCGGCAGCTGCGGCGTTGAGTCTGGGAGCGGTGCCGACTCGACCCTTGGCCGATCTCGGTGGCCCAGGTCGTCCATGACGAGTTTTCGAACCTGGTGGAATTCCACAATACCCTTGGGGGTGTTGAGCACATAAAGAATCGGGATATATGACTCTTAATAGAAGAAATGAAGAACGGCACGACCAGATGTGATGTAAGTGAAGTCTGGAGATTGGTGCTCACCGGATTGTCGCGAGTCTGCAACGTCGGCTTGTTGGGGTCAACCGAAGGAAAACTTTCCCGACGAAGAGCAAGTATGAGAGCTCTTTAGGACAGATGCAGACCGTCTGCTCAATTGACCGGTACACCACGTAGTTTGTTGAAGACCGAGTGAGTACTTGAATAAGTTGACGATGTGCTGCTCGTGCTGCCAGCTCGTAGCAGTGGAGTCGCCGCATTGATTGAGCACCGCGCCAGAATTGATCCATTAAACTTGAAGTGCCAGGCCCAGCCGTGATAGGGCGGTTCTGGAAAAACAGTGGCACCGCTAACTGAAGTTATCGGCTTATCGCTTCTCGACCCCACCCAGATTTTTTTTCTACGACTACGATAAGGTTCTCAGAAAATTCCCCCAAGCGACCGCCGTCCGAATTCAGTGTAGCGACACCAGCACTCTGTCTACCACAATCCACCATGGCTTCCAGTCACAGCAACAAGAGGAAGTTCAAGGACGCCAACGGCGTCAAGTCCGTAGACAAGCATGCCGACGGCGCCAGTGAAGTCCGGCACAAGAAAGCCAAGAAGTCGAAGCCCGTCGAGGAGGAGGTTCCGGAGGTCCCTAATGAAGAGGTAGAGGAGGACGATGAAGACGATGTCGATCCCGAGGAAGCTGGCGATGCTGAGGAGGACGAAGACGACGAGGACGGTGGCGAAGACCTAGCCCAACCCAACCCTGCCGATCAGACAGACCTTGCCCTGCCCATCGAGACCGGCGCCGATGCTCAATCGTTCGCCGAGCTGAACCTCTCCGAGAAGACCATGAACGCCATCAAGGACATGGGCTTTGAGAACATGACTGAGATTCAGAGACGAGGTATCCCGCCTCTACTGGCTGGTAAGGATGTGCTCGGTGCGGCCAAGACCGGATCTGGCAAAACCCTTGCCTTCTTGATCCCCGCCGTAGAGATGCTTCGGTCCCTCAAGTTCAAGCCGAGAAACGGCACAGGTGTCATTGTCGTCTCGCCCACAAGAGAGTTGGCCCTTCAAATCTGGAGTGTCGCCAAGGATCTCATGAAGTAGTAAGCAACACTCGCTCAAAAGGCATATTTCAAGCAGCTACTAACGTAACGTTTAGCCACACACAAACACACGGTATTGTCATCGGAGGAGCGAACAGGCGGGCCGAGGCAGACAAGCTCTCAAAGGGTGTCAACCTCCTGATTGCCACTCCCGGCCGACTGCTCGACCACCTGCAAAACACCCCCTTCGTCTTCAAGAACCTGCGGTCCCTGATTATCGATGAGGCCGACAGAATTCTCGAGATCGGTTTCGAGGATGAAATGAGGCAGATCATCAAGATTCTCCCCAAGGATGAGAGGCAGACCATGCTTTTCTCCGCCACACAGACGACCAAGGTCGAGGATCTGGCCAGGATATCTCTGCGTCCCGGACCTCTGTATGTCAACGTCGACGAGGAGAAGAAGTTTAGCACTGTCGAGGGTCTGGAGCAGGGCTATGTTGTTTGCGAGGCCGACAAGCGCTTCCTGCTGCTCTTCTCTTTCCTGAAGAAGATGCAGAAGAAGAAGGTCATTGTCTTCTTCAGCAGTTGCAACTCGGTCAAGTACTATGCGGAGCTGCTCAACTACATCGACCTCCAGGTCCTGGACCTTCACGTAAGTATCTGCATTTGGCTGTTCCAACATGACAGTTTTCTAACGATCTCCTTAGGGCAAGCAAAAACAACAGAAGCGAACAAATACTTTCTTCGAGTTCTGCAACGCCGAGCAGGGCACCCTGATCTGCACGGATGTTGCCGCACGTGGTCTCGATGTAAGCTGATCCGATCTATCTCACCATGCCAACTCAAATACTGACAGTGACATCCCTTCAGATCCCCTCAGTAGACTGGATCGTCCAGTTCGACCCCCCAGATGACCCGCGCGACTACATCCACCGCGTCGGCCGAACCGCCCGCGGCAGCAACACAAAGGGCCGCTCCCTCATGTTCCTGCTGCCCTCCGAGGTCGGCTTCCTGACCTACCTCAAGCAGGCGCGCGTTCCCGTCGTCGAGTTCGACTTCCCCGCCAAGAAGGTCATCAACGTGCAGTCGCAGCTCGAGAAGCTCATCGGGCAGAACTACTACCTGAACCAGTCGGCCAAGGACGGGTACCGCTCCTACCTGCACGCCTACGCGAGCCACAGCCTGCGCAGCGTGTTTGACATCCACAAGCTCGACCTGGCCAAGGTGGCCAAGAGCTTCGGCTTCGCGACGCCGCCGCGCGTCGACATCACGCTGGCGGCGAGCATGAGCCGCGACAAGAAGCCGCAGGGCCGGAGGGCGTACGGGAGCCAGCCTAGGCAGGGAGGTGGTGGTGGCGGCGGTGGCCGCGGCGGAAGGTTCAGGAATTGAGCTCGACCAAGGGCTTGCTTAACCGTTTTGTTCACTTGTAGTATGGCATAGGGAAATTGCGAGGCGTTAGGCTTTAAAAGTCCGATTTTCAGATATCTAAGAATGGACAACAACTTTGCATGTGTGCGTATGAACAAACTGCAGCAGATATGTGATGCAAACAACTGAAGCAGGCAACGACGACGAATGGTTCGAATGGAAGCACTGTCACACAAGGGATGGAAAACATGACAAAGGTACCACTGCAGAACATCAAAGGAATAACAAGCATGACTGAATAAAGACGATTCCATTCTTTCTCCCCTCCCTCCTTAACCAACTTCCTTTTCTTTTTCGTCCCTCATTCATATGAATCTAGCAAAAATGACCACACCTCGAAACTCCTTTCCCAACTACCAGGAGCATATTCCCGGTAATTATCAACCTCGCCATGGCGAAGATCGTATGTACCAGGCAGTACAGGGTAGCTCAGTCCGTTCCTTATCATGAACGGCATCGCATGAGCTCTGTACCGCTGTAAAGATCTCACAGGTCATATGTGCAAGATTGCTTCAGTCATCGAGAGTATCAACTCTGTCAGAACGCAAAGAGATCAACAGACCGCCAGGTGAAGTCCTTCCCTGAAAACGCCTATAACGCTGAACAGAGGTCGCGAACCAAAGAAAAATTCGACGACACATCTCAGAGAAGAAGAACGTTGGGGGTATCTGGTCCAAAATAGTATATGGTTGCCTCACAAAAAGTGAAAGAGGCCGGCGGAAGAGGAGCCGTACTGGTACAATGCAGATATATGGCAAACTCGGAATTGCTGCTGGGAAGCAAAGTCCACCTCATTTGATATCATTCAAGCGAGAGAGAGTCATCGATTGATCATGTCGAGAAATCATGAGTTAAGTCAAGCATCATGGAGTCCATGGGGCAGTCAAGACATATCGTGGTCTCAAGTCATGCGTCAGGTTTCTCAGGCGATGTTCTTCACGCGGTGCCAGGGGGCTTGCCGGCATCACCACCCTGAGCTTGTTGCTGTTGGGCATAGGCATACCATAGAGCAAGGTAGGCTTGGTAGCCGCCGTCTGGAAAATGGTTAGTAAAAGGAACATCGGTCTGTGGGTTATGGATGGGTGTAGACTTACAAGCTGCATAGGGATCGGCGTCTCCAGAGCCACCAGCGGGAGGCTGGGCAGCCGGAGCCTGGCTCGGGGCTTGGTGACTAGGCTGTCCGTAGTTGGGGTTGTCGTAGTCGCGGTGAGGTCGGCCGCCGCCGCGACCGCCTCCGGGGTGGCCGCCCTTCTGTCGTACTGCGTCGACCTTGTCCTCAATGGCCTGCTTCGCCATGCTAATGGCCTCTCGGCTGCCGACAAGGCCAATCTCTCGCTCGGTCTCGCCGGGTCCAGAGGACTGGGACACATTGATCTTGCATCCGGTAGTGCTCTGGATCTCACGAATGGTCTCACCTCCCTTGCCAATGATCATGCCAACAGCCTCGGAGGGAACGTAGATGGAATCATTGATCTTGTCGTGGCCGCCCGCACCACCATCATGATGGTTGCGCGGGGGTCGGGATTGGCCAGCATTGCCACCTGCGTTGGTGTTTCTGCTGTCGCTGTCCACAATCTCCATGATCAAGTCTTTGGCAACGATGGCAGCTTGCCGGGGGCCAATCAAATTGACAGGGCGCAGTCCATTCACGCTCTTGGACTCACCGACGATGTTGACGTGGCAGCCGCTTCGCTCCTGGAGATCGCGAATGGTCTCGCCGCCACGGCCAATGATCAGACCTACTGTCCTATCAGGGACCATGATCTGTAGGCAATCCTCTCCCTCCTTGAGAGGAGGCGGCTGCGGGCTGGCAGCAGCAGCAGGAGCGCCGCCGCCACCACCACCGCCACGACCGGAGTCACGGCCGCCGCGGTCTAGGCCGGCTCTGGCAATTGCGCCCATGCCGCTGTCCTCAATGATGCGGTTGATGGCCGCCTTGGCCTCTGCGCGGCGAGCGCGAGGACCAGTGATTTTACATTGGCGCTGCTCTGCACTCGGGGAGCTGGCTGCGAGGAACTGGACACGGCATTGGCTGTCGCCCTCTACGCGGCGAAGGTTCTCACCCTGGCGACCGATGATCAGACCAACCAAGCTGGCCTCCACCTCAATGATCTCAGAGTTGTCATCACCGCCGTCACGACCACCAGCATGTCCACCACGGGGAGAAAAGGCTCCAGAGTTCCGGTCATGGCCACGAGGGGAAAAGGAACGATCACGTCCGCCATAGCCACCACGATCTTCACGACGCTCATCTCTATAAGGGTTGTGGTTGTCGCGGAACGCATCTCGACGGGCGGGAGGGGAACGGGATCGTGAACCACGATAGCGCTCGCCATCACCACCGCGGGGCGCATTGGAGTAGCCGGCGGGGCGCTCGTAGGGAGTGACGCCGTTGCGAGCCGCGTGCGCCTTGGCACGGGCGATGGCTTCGTCGATGCTGACTGAGCCCGACTGAGTAGGTTGAACGGCGCTCAGGTCGAGGTTTCCACTGGATGTCGGCTGGGGATAGGAATAGGCCGGGGGCGCGCCATAACCAGGAGCGGGCGGTTGAGCTTGGTACGGGGCTTGGGGCATTTGGTAGCCTGCGCCGCCGGCTGGGGGAGGAGGTAGGCCGGGTTGTCCCTGGGGAGGCGTCGAAGTAGGAGCCTTCTGGGCCGCTGAGCAGTTTGTTAGTGGTGCTTTGGGAGGTACGGCCGACTGGCGGGCAGTCTTACCTAGCGCAGCCAGAATGGACTCGAGGTTCCGAGTCGGGTCGGACATTGTGTTGCTAGGTGGGTGATGTCAAACACGGTTGAGTGTGCAGTGGTTGAGGTTGTTTTCAGATGATCCTTTCGCGCCACAGGTTCACTTGCCCTTTCTATCCCTAGCAGATATAGATCCGATCCAGAGAAGAGAGAGCGAGCAGTAGTTCTATTGCAAAAATGTTGCAGATGTTGGTGTTTCAAGACAGAGAACAGGTTGGCGAAAACAGCAGGGCGAGAGAAAACAATCTACACGTCAGACGAAGCAGGACGAACGATTTCTTCTGCCTTTCACAAAGGCGGGCCTGGCTTGATCAGAGAAATAAGCGATGAATAAATAGGCAGCAGAAGAGGCGACAATAGACGAGGTTGTCGCAGAACAATAGTCTGCGATGAATGGCCTTGAGTGCAATCAGGTTGCCCAATATTCAACAAAGGCGATTGACGAGCGCACGATCAAATGATGCAGCAGTTCAGCTTCAGCTTCAGCAGGCGGTGTCACTCAGTACAGGACAGGGTGGTCATCAGCAATGCAGAAAATATATCAGATTGCAAATGACTGTTGAATGTCAATCCTTTTTCGACGTCGAGGTGATGCGATTAAGACCTGACCTCCTGCTCTGGAAAAAACGGTGAGTCGTCGGTGGGAGAAAGTGAAAGGGAAAGAATAGTGAAGAGAAAAAGATGAGGTTGGTGGCGGATGCGATCGGTGAATGGTTATTAACGGCGCGAGGGATGGCGGGCGATCAAGGTTTCAGCGGTTGTTTTGGGATGAGAAAAATAAAATTTGCCGCCCGCGCCAGTGAACGCTCCGTGTAATATTCCGCCGCCAAGGTCGAGTCTCAGGTGGGTCGCGTCGCCCACCCGGGCTGAAGAGTGGCAGCTGACGACAGCTGCTTGTCTTTCAGAGCTACAGAGGTGGTCAGGGTAAAAAAGACGTCTCTGCGAGGTATTGACCTGTATGATTTTAGGTAGTGGGATAACCCTCCACCTAGCAGTCAATACCTATCAGGGGGGTCGAAAGTTCAGCCTGCAACCTTCGTACATCCTCTCTCTGGCTCCAGGGTTGAAAGACTTCCCAGTGTCAACTTTTGACAAATCTTTACAATATTGAAGTCATAGGGGTCGTCCTTCGACTGTGATCTGCACTGCTAATAATACAAAGAGGAGCTAATTAATTCCCTCTTTGTGCTCTTGTTTGTGGTGAGGTCATTGCACAGGACACCTGTTATGGTAGTGTTGCTCGTTCTCCCAGCTTGGTTTTGGTCTGTGGCTGCTGAACTCCTTGGGTAGCTAGAAGCTGCCCCTTGCCACCTTCAACCATCACAGTTCAAGATATAAACTTGCTTTCTACACCTAAGTTCACAAATCAACCGCAATGTTCCCCTTTTTCGTCTGCATGACTCCTGTGATGACCTCCAGGCGAGGTTTTGTCCCGTCATTAGGCGCACCGGAAATGCATTTCCCATCCAGAACCAAAACGGAGTCGGCAGCCATCCGTCTACTCCGCTAACGACATATGTCAACTTTGATCATCTAGGCCAACTCAGATTATATCAAATCTCCTAGTCTTGTTAGTACTTCAGGCACACACTAGAACAGGCCAAGATGATGAAAGCAGCTCAGTGGGCTCCGGTATGTCCTCCGACCCCGCCCAAACGGATTGTTCAGATATTGACTGCCCCGTAGTCCCAAGGCAAGGTCGTCGTAAATGAGATCCCAATTCCTACGCCCGGGGAAGGGCAATTCTTGATCAAGATGGCATCAGCCAGCCTATGCCATTCAGACCTCATGTCTATCGCCATTCCGGACCGGAAAGATCCAGTCACCCTAGGCCACGAGGGCGCTGGCTACATTCACTCGATGCACTCCTCTGTCCAGGACAAGGGGTTCAAGGTCGGCGATGCCGTGGGCTTCCTGTATGTCCAGGATGGATGCTTTGAGTGTGAGGGATGCCTGGTGCACAACTGCCACTGCCTTGTGAGCCAATCACACACCAACGGCTTCGAGATCCCCGGCTTCTTTGCCGAGTACTCTCTTGTCGACTGGGAGAATTGCATCGTGTTGCCCGAGAGCATGAACGTGAAGGAAGCGTCACCAATGTTCTGCGCTGGTCTCGCAGGTAAGTACCCTTCTTCCATGCAATCACGCCTTACCGCTCATCACGGCCTAGCTTTCCACTGTGTCGACTCCTGTGAGCTGCAGCCAAACGACTGGTGCGTCATCGTCGGCTGCGGCGGCCTGGGCCAGTTCGCCATCCAGTACGCCAAGGCGATGGGCGCTCGCGTCATCGGCGTCGACATCAACGACGAGACGCTGGCCAATGCGAAGGCCCAAGGCGCCGATCTGGTCTTCAACTCTCGCACAAACGCCCAAACTCGTGACGAGATCTTGCGCGTGACCGAGGGCGGTGGCCGGGCTGTGATCGTCTTCAGCGCGGCTGAGGCAGCCTACGACAGTGCGATCCCTTTGATTCGTGTCGGTGGGATCTTGATGGTCGCTGGCCTCCCAGCAAACGGCATTCGCTTGGATGCTTTGGCTATTGCGATCAAGCGCTTCATTGTCAAGGGAGATTCCACATCGACCCCACAGCGCATGAAGAAGGGCATTGAGTTTTCGGCGAAACATGGTATCAAGCCTGTATTCCAGACGTTTGATAGTCTGGACGCTGTGCCGAAGATGGTGGATCTGATGCAACAGGGGAAGAGCACGGCAAGGATGGTTGTACAGTTTGCATAGTTGAGCACGCATCCATGATACTGCGGAGACTAGATGTTTATTCAACAAGCGCCGCAGACTCTGTCTATACAACAGTCCACAAGACTACTTAGTTGATCGTGTATAGTTGTGCCGCTCTATAGCTTGCTGTTCAAGCTAAAACTGTAACGTGTCACACCTCTTCACTTCTTCCCGTATGGCTCATCGGTCTTGCAATACGTCTCTCCGGCTCTACCAGTGCCGACTTTCTTCCTAAACATCAACTTCAGGTTTTCTTTCGCGCCATCAGCAGATCCTTTGCAGTCTTCGACCCAGGCCATGGCAGTCGAGGTGCCCCATTTCCGCATTCCTGCACATGTATTTTCCAGCACACCATCCGTAGGAGCGGGTGAGTTCTGAGCCAAGGCCAGCATTTCCGGGATCGTCTCCCATGCATCACCCGTCACCGGACTAAACAACACTGTTTTGATCGTGAAGGCCAGAGCCATGAGGGCATGTAGGGCTAGCAGGCCGATGCTGAGATAGTCAAACCATCCGTTAGCTGCGATCACGTACCCATGGAAGTAGGCCCGCATCATCATGGGCGTCGCGTCCGCCGCTGGCTTGGCCAGTGTCATTCTAGGATCGCTGCCAGCGACGACGTACTGGCGTGTGCGTGCCCAAGACCAGGGTCGCGAGAGCTCCGGCTCGAGAAAGGCGCTGTAGTTGAGCATCCGGTGCGAGGACACGCGGGATATTGTGTCGACGAGAAGTGTCGAGATGATGGATTCGGTCATGACGGCGACTTCTTCCGACTTGTGATCGGCAAACTCGCGTTTCTGAAGGGCCACTGCCAGAACGCTCTCCAGCGTTGTGCTATTCGCAGGAAGGTCTACGCGGTTGTCCACGTTGAAGCTGCCCAGCGTCGGCAAAGCTACGTCCCACCAGGACGTATCGATGAAAATCTTTCTCCATAGCTTTTCGTCATCTGCCGGTAAGAAATAGCTCCATCCCCAGTCATGCAAAAGCCTGTCGATCTCTATACGCGCTCCACCTTGGTCCTTCTGGAAGTCATAGGTCTGGCTGTTCCCCTTATAGTTGACCACGATGCTCCCATCAGCCCAGCCGCTTTGATGGGTGCAGCCTCGTGCAGTCCATCTCCCCTTAACAAGCGTTCCATTGGGTCCAGCCGTGGGCCAAAGGACGGCGATCCCCTGCCTCTCGTTGTGAGTCCCTACTTCGAACATCAGTGGTACGGCAAGGAAGTGACCTTTTCGAGGTTGGCCTGCCTCGGCAATTCTCTTGCGGAGGCGACCTTTGTTAATGGGGCCGAGCACAAATGTGTCTCCTTGATCGCTCTCACTGCGACCACCAGGAGGCACAATTGGGAACGAGATGTTGGACCAGCTCTCGCTCACATTGCCGCTGATCTGTGTCACTTGCGTATTACACCGCACGCGGACGAGCGGTAGCTCTGAATCAGCTCTATGGATCTGGGTCAGGGGAAAGGAGGCAATCCACGCAAAAGGCGATATCCTCGGCCACCTGGCATGCTGCACGGCGAATTGTACATCGTTCAGCCACATGGACCGAGCAGCAAGCAACATGTTGGCCGACGGGGCGTGCACGGTGGCCGCCCAGGTGTTGTCGACAAAGTGCACGGGGACACCGTCTATCTCTCGGGTCAGATGCCTGCGTCGGTACTCGACGGACTTTCGTATCTTGCTGTCCATGAGATCGAAATCGGCAAGTGAGTTATCGGCCAGGGAGTGCCACGCGTCGATGTAGTTATAGATGGCCTTATAGCCAGAAGAGGGGCACACCGGGTCGAGAAACTTGGAAGTGTCGTTCGAGCAGTTGTAACCGCTCAGGGAGGAACTGTTCAGTACTGTGGGCCACATATCGGCTCTGGAGCCTGCTCGAGACACGGAAATCTTTTAGATCACAACTACCTAGGTATCAGGGCAGAGAGTATGGATATGAGGTGGACTTACCATTGAGCCAGATGTTCGCTCCTCCCATAGCCCAGTCTATCTGACGGGGAATCATCAGCACGGCTGTGGCGGGACCAGCAAGTACAGCGATACCACCAGAAACCAGCAGAAGGCCGATAAACAGAAGTTTCCGAAGCTGAGACGAATCTTTGTAGATCAATGAACCGAGAAAATCAGTGGACCAGAAGAAGCTATCTCAAGTCAGGGAGGCCCACACTACTCATGGCGAGCCACATACCTGACTTGAGTGAAGGCAAACCCGCTTCCGAGGAGGCCCAGTGGCACACCTTTATCGGTAACCAGTCTGTTGCGAAGGGTGTCAAATATGATTGTTGCTAAGCTGCCGACTATGAGCAGCTCCTGTCCGCGTGCCAGACGTTAAATTTCAAGCCCTCGGTCAAGAACCTGGGGTGATGAAATATACCTGAGCCTTTGCACAAACCTGAAGCACGGCCAGTTTGAGGTCATCTTGTCCACTTGCGCCGACCAACTCCTCCCCGATATAAAGCGTCATGAGATTGAGCGTGATGATTACGAGAGATGCCAGCGATGGAAGGAGGTGGACTCCAGATCGAGCGAGCGCCGTGAGCCGGGACCGCCGAAGGAGCACTTTGGGCTTCTCAGGTCCGAGAGTAGTGACAAGCAACGCGAGGCCGATTGACCGGCAATAGGAAGTTGCCGTGTCGCGCAGGAACCTGGCAGCTCTTTTGAGGTGCGATAGAACATCTTGCAAAACCCGTGAGGACCGGTTGATTGGATTTATCGCCATTGTACGCATCATCTGACAATCGAGAATGGCTTGTTATCACGATCGTGGCGACACCATACTCGACTTTGGGACGAGGTCTGTCTTCTACTGCGGGGAAAAGGGGGTGAAGAGAAGGAAGAAGGCTGTCGGACATACTCTGTGAAGGGAGGCTCAACTGTCGAATTTATGACATGACCAGCAATACAATCCTAGGCTCAGAACGAGCTGACTGAAGGATGAGCAGATGCCTGCCATATTGGCCCCCAAGCTTTGGCAAGGTACCGGTGCATTGCATGCAAACGAAGTGATCTAGTTCCTCATTCGGTTTAAGCCAGCCTGATCGGACATTCAGTTGCCAGGATGTCGGGCTTCGGTTGGTAACAAACCTTTCTGAATTCAGAAATCGAAAGGCAGGCTTGTTTGTGGCCGATCCCGATGATTGGATGAAGTGATAGGAATATGCACATTTTATTCAGCTGTCTGGGATCACAGACAACCACATCGAGTTGCACAGAATTGCTATAGGTCCAAATTGAGTCGTCACATCAACATCCGCAAAACTGATTTGTCCCGCACTAGGGATCGGATAACGTACAGCCGGCCGAGCCCCTTTCTAGGAGGCTATTTCCAGACTGCCCAACTAAATATGTTACGTAGACTATGTCGGATCCAATGTAGGCAAGTTACATTAATTGGAGTTATTGCATGAACCACTCAACTGTCAGACAGCTATGGCTTTGATTCCGCGTCGTCGATTGGGCAAGGATGGTCCACTGGTACCCGCCCTGGGCTTTGGCTGTATGAGCCTGAGCCATGCATACGGCAAAGTTGGTAGTGATGAGGATAGGCTCGTGGTCCTGGACCGGGCGTTTGAGCTCGGATGCAGGTTCTGGGATACTTCAGATGTTTGTGCGTTCTCCCTCACATTTCGATGCCTAGCCCCAAGAGACTAACTCCTCACCAGATACGGACAGTGAGGATCTCTTGGGCAAGTGGTTTGCGCGCACAGGTAAAAGATCAGAGATGTTTCTCTGCACCAAGTTCGGAGTGGCCCCTGGTACAGATGGTGTCTTTGAGTTCCGGAGTGACCCCGACTACGTCAAAGCCGCCTGCAACAAGAGCTTGAAGCGGCTTGGAGTGGACAAGATCGACCTGTACTACGCTCATCGTGTGGACCTAAAGACCCCTATTGAAAGAACCATGGAGGCGATGGTGCAATTGAAAAAGTAAGTAAAGCCTCCCTGATCGTGGGACCGATTGGCTTACAAGGAGATGTGAAGGGAGGGTAAGATAGGACACCTGGGTCTGAGCGAAGTATCGGCGTCAACTTTAAGGAGAGCGCACAAGATTCACCCGATATCAGCCGTACAACTGGAGTACTCCCCATTTGCACTTGAGATGGAAGACCCGGAAGTTGCTCTCGTACAAACTTGCCGTGAGCTTGGTGTCAGTATTGTGGCATATAGCCCCCTCGGACGAGGCTTCTTGACCGGGCAGATCAAGTCGCCTGACGACTTTGAGGAGGGCGACTTTCGTCGAAACGCTCCAAAGTACAGTAGAGAGAACTGGCACAACAATGCGAAGCTCATAGAGCTCCTCACGGAAATGGCAGTGAAGAAAGGTTGTAGCCCTGGTCAGTTGTCGTTGGCATGGGTGTTGAAGCAGGGCGAAGACATCATACCTATCCCGTGAGACAACATGTCCCTGATCTCAAGATGTGACACAGACTGATCAAGCACACATCTGCAGCGGAACCAAGAATGCAAAGTATGTTGAAGAGAATGCGGCTGCTCTTCAAGTTCAGCTTTCGAAGGCTGAATCAGAAGAGATACGGAGCCAAATTGAGAAAGTGGAAGTCAAAGGAAAACGCTACGGTGCGTTCTTGGAAAGATACAGTCTGGGCGAAACACCGCAGCTATCATAGAATAATTACGAATTTCTTATAGTTTGATGAACAAGCCAGTTCCCAAGGATGGAGTTCATAGATGCTCTGTTGAACAATTCCTCAGCAGCACCAACCCCCGTCGATGTGATGGACACCTCCAGTGATAAACTTGGACTCATCACAAAGCAGCCAAGCCACCAAGCTCGCCGCCTCCTGCGGTGTGCCTCGTCTCGGGATTTGATGCTTCCAGTTCATCTCACCACCCCTCGTCGCCCTCGACGCCGCCTGCATCGGCGTGTCGATGATCCCCGGCGCCACGCAGTTGATCCTAATCTCCCGTTGCCCGACCTCCTTGCACGCCGCGCGGCTGAGGCCGATGACACCCGACTTGGACGCCGTGTAGGCCGCGTTCTTGGGGAAGCCGATGACGCCCGAGATGGACGCCGCGTTGACGACGCTGCCTTGGTCCTTCATGGCGCCGAGCTGCGCGCGCATGCAGTAAAAGGTGCCCGTCAGGTTCACGTCAAGCACGAACTTCCAGTCGGGCGTGTTGTGGTGCTCGACGTCCTCGATGTTGATTACCTTGGGCACGACGCCGGCCATGTTGACGGCGCCGTCGAGCTTGCCGAATTTAGCTACTGTCTTTTCGATCCACGAGTTGACCTGCTCCTCCTCGCGGACGTCCACGACGGTCGCCATGACGGTGTGTCCTGCCGAGGTCAACTTCTCTGCGACTTCGTTCAGGGCTTTCTCGGTCACGTCCGCCATTGACACGTGGACGCCTTGTGATGCGAGCAGTTCTACCACGGCGAGACCGATGCCAGAGGCTGCGCCTGTGACGGCGATGACCTTGCCTTTGATGTCCCAGTTGACAGGCATGATAGCGTGATCAAATCAGCCCGGATATGTTTCTATGCAGATTACGGCTCGTATAAGCAAATAAGTCGTGTAGACGTCGTACTGAGAAGGTGTGTCTTGGTTGATGGATGACGTGGGCAACCTGGAGCAGTCCGGGCCACATGCACTTCGCACTGCCTTCACATGCTCGGATAGTTCTGTCATGACATATTTTGTCCGGCTATTTGTTTTCCTCGAACAGACCATGTGCCTTTTAGACTTTGAGCTTGGCAGGGACCGTTGCTCCGGCTTGCAGACCCGGACCCCGCTATCGCGGGACGGACATTTCCGGCGGAGTGTCATGTTAGCCGCTGTCTTGATTTCCGGGGCTTACAATTATTCTAAGGACGAGAGTATTTCACTATTCAAAACAACAGTGGTCACGGACCCTGGGACCGTAAAACTGGAATATCAAACAATTGCATACTTTCTATTATTTAGCATTCAATCATTGGTCGACTCAAGTCCGTACATATATAGCCTGTACCGTGTATTCATTTCTACGATTGCTTTGTTCAGGCATCGCCAATCTCACAACATATACCTGAACCCATGAGCAATCATCTCAGAAGTCGGGCCATATCTGCCTGTTGGCTGGACGTTGTCCAGCCCTCCAATTCTCGATCTTCAGATACCATCGCGTAATGTGCACAAGTGTCAACACTGCTGCCCCAAAGTCGACACCAAACGCAACATTGAAGTGTGTAGTACAGATAGGCAGCCCAGATGTTGGGCGTATTGTTAACGGCAATGATGATAGCGATGGCTTCCGCACGTTTGGCGACTGGCTGGTTCAGGATGCCTGCGATCCATGTTATTGCCACGATGCATGCCAGCCAAGAGGATGGAATTTTGTTCATTCTAGGAACTGTCAGAATTAAGGTGCTTACTAATTTCAGCAACAAGGAAGGAAACTGCCACTGGTGAGTGGTGCTCCTGACCCTAAGCATCTTCTGGTGTTGCATTATCCAGTTAGGCATTTTCCTCCAAAGCAAGTTGGCAACTTGCCCGCCTTGGTCGCCCGCGGATAAGATATGGTCTTCGACTTTATCAATTACGTTTAGGTCGAAAGTCCCAACTTTTGTAGATAAGCAGAGCGCCGATTGCTTGGCAGCGAGCTATTTCCTATTCCATCCACAACTGGCACCATTTTCGCACTGGCCCGATGATAAGAGATCCGACAACCTGGTTCCGGGGCCGATCATGCCGAGTGCCGCATCGGACACCTTCAACGAGAATTTAAGCATATATCAAGCTGACATGCTCTGATTGTGGGGGACAGGGGAAGTTGCTCCCTCCTTCCACGTGGCAAAGACATTTCTTGCAGATCATCATCATGCGTAGTGTCTTGATTTACACCGCCGCGCTTATCTCGGCTGTTGCCGCGGATTTCAGTGCAACGACCGTGACTTCAAACAACATTCGATACTATGTTCCACACCTTGAGATTGTAAGTGTCACACTTGATGTTCTGCTCATAGTCCACGGATCGAACATGGTGCTAATGGTTCATGACGCAGGCCAAGCTGTCTGGTGTCCCGGCCGAGCTAATCTCGTCGTCCATTACTCCATTCGTGGTCGTTGATACAGCCAACTCGAGTTTCTCGGTGGATTATGTGGAGGCTAAACTCAGCCAATACTCGTCTGAAGACGATGTTTACTCGGATTACTTCTCAAAGTGTAAGCTATTTCTTTGTTCACGTTGACAAGATTTGACTAACAGTGACAAAGTGATCTACCTTCAGGGGCCCGCCACAACCCTTACTGGTACCCTTGAGGTCAAATACCTCTTCTCCAGCATTTGTAACTCGTCCGCCTTGCTCATGCCCGGTCCCTATTTCCTTTCTTCTTCTGGCTCAGTATACAAAGCATACCGTCTCTACGACGACCCAAACAGCGCCTTCACGGTAGGCCTACTACAGGTCTCGGCTGACAGCTTCATCGACGCTGGACAAGCTTCTTCTTCAGGCCAGGCCGAGGCCGCCGTTCCAGTGCCCTCTCGCCTGTACTATTCCAAGTCGTCCAAGTGCAAACCCTTGGCAGGCAAGCGCGTTGTCGTCAAGGACATCTACCACGTCAAGGGCGTGCGCACGGGAGCGGCATCGCGAGCCTACTACGAGCTCTATGGCCCACAGAACGCGTCGGCCCCTTCAGTGCAACGACTGGTCGAACAGGGCGCCGTAATTGTGGGCAAGGTCAAGACGTCCCAGTTTGCCAACGGGGAGAATCCGACGGCCGACTGGATCGAGGTGCTGGCGCCGTTTAACCCTCGGGGCGACGGGTGGCAGTACCCTTCGTCCTCGTCGGCGGGAAGCGCGGTGGCAGTGGCCGCGTATGACTGGGTCGACGTTGCTATTGGGACTGACACGTCTGGGAGTATGAGATGTAAGTGCTATAGTGTGATAATGAAGATCGGTGATGACTCGAGACTGACCTAAGTATCCAAGTCCCTGCGGCATATAACGGCGTCTTTGGCGCCCGACAGAGCCACGGCGGTCTCACCACCGATGGCCTGGTTCCCGTCTCAACGTCTCTCGATACTCTCGGTCTTTTCACTCGTAGTGCCGCCGACCACAAGGCGATAGTCCAGGCATGGTATGGTAAGACGACGTACAAGACGTACACCAACTTTCCGAAGAAGATCTTTCGTGCCACAAATACCAGCATAGGCGGCTTCCCTGTGGCTGTGAATGCCTCACAGGCCCTGTACGACGCCTTCATCGAGAAATTGGCAGAATTCCTTGGTGCAAGTGTAGTTGACCTCGAGCCGTCAGCGGAGTGGAGAAAGACTGGCCCAGTGAAGGATCAGGAACTGCTTGTTTACACAAACATGGCGAGTAGCTCGACTTTCGTTGGACAAGTATTGGGTTAATTGTGCGATGACAGACATATCTCGCCGTTGCATGGTACGAGCAGGTCCAGCTCTTACAGACCCCCTTTTACGCCGACTGGAAGACCTACACAGGCAAAAATGAGCTCCCCAAGATCGGGCCCAAAGCCCGCGCCTCGTTTGATTACGGCAACAAGAACGTCACTGAGGGCCGGTACAAAGAAGCGTTGGCCATCAAGGCCAACTTTACGCAGTGGTGGAGCGAGACCATCAACCCGGCCAACGATGAGACCTGCTCCGACGCTATCTACGTATATCCGACCGGGGCGAAGGGCGCTCCGACTTACCGGGATACGTATCTATCTCCGCCGAACGTCGTCGTCAATTGGCAGATCTCGCACGCTGCTGTGTATGCTGGTCTGCCCGACTACGCTGTGCCAATCGGCCAGGTCGAGTACCTGAGCCGCCTGACTGGGCTCAACGAGACACTTCCCGTCTCCATATCTATCGGTGCGGCACGTGGTTGTGTAAGTCACTTTAATCAGATACGGTGGTCACGTCATGCTGACAAAGAGGGTTTACTTAGGACTGGATGCTGAGCCAATTGTTGGCTGAGCTGGAACGGGCAGGAATCACTTCGGCGGTCAAAACAGGGCAGAGTGCATTCTAGACTTTGCCATTGTTGGAGGATTACTAGAAAACTTCGGGTCATTCTTTGCGTGTAGTTTAGTGGAGTGCCAGACCGTCCAGCTTTGACAGAGATGTTTACAGGAACTGTCTGTCAGGTACAACTTCATCAGATCTTGAGATCTAACCTGTCCGCGGACATCAGCAGCGTGGAGGGACAGCACAGAATGTTGAGGCTGAAAGTGTGGTGCGCGGCCAAACCCCTGCTTACATGTACCTCTGGGAGGGACGTGGGGAACCGTTTCTTGGTTTGACAATGATCTCAATCCGCTTTGGGTGGAGCTGAGACACAATGTGAGCAAATGACCAGCCTGAACTGGACGTTCTGCCCAAGGACTGCTTGCAGCATGTAGGTGATCTGCTTGAGCTTGCAGCACAAGACCCACAACAACGGAATTGGACAGTCAGGACAGAATCACAAGTCATCACTTTCTTGACAGTCTTGCAGACAGACTTTTGCGAGCTGGAAGCTTGCGAAACGAATGAGGCGCCACAGGGACACTAGCTTGTTCCCAAGTTCAGCATAGCTCCGGTAGCTATCCGCTGCGCGAGGGCCTGCAATGCAAACCTTTGCGGGAGTAGTGGGGCCGTTGTAGGGCTTAGTACGACGAAGCTCGTCGACAGCTGCATGATTCTGCAAGATGAGCTGTCAGCGACACTGCGAAACTGGGCGAGAAGAGTCGTCAGGGCCAATACCCCTGCGTCAAGCTTGCAAAGCTTTGTGGAAAACGAGCACACATTTGCAGAATAATTACAGTCCTTATGGTGCTGAAGAAGACCGAACTGGATGCGGCTCAGCTGCGCAGCCACCCTCTGTCTCATATCCAGGCCGATGTTTGCACGGGCCCCGCACAGGGCATAACTGGCACAAATGTTCGTCCCATTGTGACTGTCTGCAAAGCTCTGCTAGAGAGCCAGCAGAGTTATCACGAAAGCCTGTATAAACTTCAGGCGTCCGGTTGCCTTTGCTTTGCCGACTTCCTCCTAAACTGCAACACAATGAATCAACGGTCGGTGTAGCGTTGGTTCACAGAGTGTTGTTTCCCTTTCCGATGGATGCACGTGCCGACGAAGATCCTCTTCTCGGTGATGGCACAGAGCCTGGACCAACACAGCCACCCGACAGACTGCAATGCCCTTTCGACCTTACCAATCGCTACTTCTGTGGTGCTCCTAGTAGCATCAATCGGTATGGCGGCTTTGAAAATAACTCTCGGGTGAAGTGAGTAATCACCTGAAATTCGGATTATTGCACTACTTCCCAATTCCGGCTCCAGCTGACAAGATATGCAGGAAACATCTCCGAGACGTGCATCATCCAGATTCGCGTTGTGGGACATGTGGCTGGAGAAAAACTCCAAAGCACGAATGCTCAGAGGGGCCGCACTTCCCCTTCATGACAGAGCGCCAGGCGGCAGCGGTGCGAAGCCTCAAGGTTCGTAACTCAGAGTCGTCGAGAGATTGGTACAAAATGTGGACTATTTTGTTCCCTGAGAAGGATCCCCCGGAATATGCTCATGGTATGGTTTTGCTCTGTCGTGCAAAGAAGCCCATTGCTAATTGACTTTCACAGTGTACGTTCCACCAATGAAGCCTTACTGGCCTTGGGTACCCGCCGATACTACGGCTGAAGTTCCCATAGCAGAGGACCTACCGTCCGTGTTTCCCAATGCTTACGGGGGGGCACCGCTTATCGGAACCGACTTTCCAGGCGACATGAACCCCCAAAATCAGCCTCGGACGGTGGTCGCTGCACAGGACCCTTACCCTGATTACCTGTACCTGGGGTTGGGTGACAACCAGTACGACGACCTTGGCACACTGGACACCAATCGACTGGGCTACAATGCCAATTTCAACAATGGGCAGCACGCTGTGCAGTACATGCGAAACGAGCCAGACTTGAATACTGGAAACAATCATCCTGGGCCAATCCTCCTTCCGCAGTACTGGCCGAATCTGGGACAGAGGGCCCGTGATGTCAATGACACCATTGATAGGCTTGGGCAAAACATGGGTCTTTTTGAGAACTGAGGACAAGGTCCACGAGCACGAGAGTAAAGCTGGTCATCATTGACAGCTGCATGCTTTGGCAAGCTGTTTGTAGCCTGGCGCGTTGGTTCACACAACTTTGATGGTGTGGCAGATAGATTGTAAGCCTGCTTATGAGCATATATGTTAGATGAGAATGAATAGCTAGCGTACTTTGAATTTACTCTCCCTTTTTACTTTGGAGGCGTCGGCTCTGTGAAAGGACATTGCCTACTCCGCACTTTCCCACTCGTCCCTTTTCACGGATCGCTATGCTGGGGTTGTCCCAATGCAAGGGAAGCACCTTTGTTTTACAGTTCGTCCTTAGCTGACCGCTCAGCCTGCTTGCCCGCTGACCCCACAGTCTCAAGTCCTTTTTTGACGATGGAGCTCAAGATCTCGTACACTACCTGCGCTGCAGCCAGGGCGGTCTCCTCCCCAGCATTCTGGTAAGCTGGGCTTACTTCGACCACATCTGCGCCAATAATATTCAAGTCCTCGATTCCTCGCAGAATCTTGATGAACTCCCTGGTTGTCCAGCCACCAGGCTCGGGAGTACCGGTTCCAGGAGCAAAGGCTGGATCCAGGACGTCGATGTCAACACTTGGGTAAACAGGGTCATCTTTCCCAAAGTTTCCCATTATGGCGTTGATGATCCCCTTCGTGCCCATCTCATCGATGTCGTCAGCAGTGAGACGGATCCAGCCCTGGGATGAATCATCCTCCCAATCGCCAAAGTCTGTTCCAGACAAGCGAGTTCGGAGCCCTGCATGCAAGGAAGAGTTTCTTAGCAAGCCCTCCTGGCCTGCCAACCAAAACATTGACCCATGAGTGAAGCGTGACTGCTCGCTAGCCCATGCCGAAGGATATTTATCAGGACTCCAGGTATCGAGATGCGCATCAAAATGCAGGACACGTATCGGACCGTGGATAGCATGGAGGGCCCTCAGTGCAGGTAAGGCTAATGAGTGATCACCTCCAAGAGTCAAAAGCTTTGGCCGTGAGAGCAAAGACGAGACAGTCTGCCGTCGTTTGCCGAGCTCGATAAAGGCTGCCTCCATCTGCTTGACCGCAATAGCGTTGTCGACGGGTGATATAGGCATATCGCCACAGTCAATAATCTTGGCCCAGCTTTGGTAGGGGTTGATATTGGCACGAGGGTTGAACGCTCGAAAGGATATCTGGCGAGAGGACGCAGCTCTGATAGCCCGGGGGCCAAATCTTGCTCCTTTTCCTTTATTAGTCGACATGATATCCGCAACGAAGATGCCAAACTCACCTGGCCGGTAGCTCACGGCCGTGTCGAATGGCACGCCAATGATTCCGATATCAAACTTTTCGGCGGGATGTGTAAGACACTTCACGTGTGGTAAATGGGCAAAGGTGGTAATGCCAGAGAAGCTCCACTGTGCATGTCAGTCTTGGAAAGAAAAAGGTACTTACCCGAAAGATACGCAGAACACCATCTAGAAATCTCAAGTCTGGTTGACTGGAAGTGGTATCGAGTAGGCGACACTTACATCTGCTCCCCATTTTGCTTCGAGCTCTTGAAGCTCCTCGGCAGTCCACTCTCGATCATGCTCTTCCGAACCGTAGGTTGAGACGGCTGCTATGTTTGTCAAGATACTTAGAAGGGTGAATGGTTTCATGATGTTTACGTGAAAGCAGTAGCAGGTGTTGCGCTGAGTACTTTATCTTTGAGCGGCCGGTATGGGAAGAGAGCCGTTTTCAGAAGGAGGGGAGGAGTGATCTGTGGAAATTGGAGCTTATAAAAACAGTGCAGGCGCTAGTCAGGTATCGGACGCTATGTTATAAAGATCAGAGAAAGCATATCAGTTCTCCAATCTGTTTGATCATAAGAGCAACCTCGGCTCCGTTGGTAGTAGTGTACCGAGAGTCGAGTTCTGCACGCCCCCGACATCGGGCGTTGAATGCATTAGAACAGGGGAAAGAAAAGGCCTTGATGAAGCCGGAGGAGACACAGCTACAATTTGACACTATTGCAAATGCGGCATCTCCAACCGCAAGAGTATGCCGCAGCCACGAGCCGAAAGGATTGCGCGGACTCCGGGGTGGTTGAGATGGATGGGGCCAAGGAGACTAGGTGGCCCAAAGCGGAAATTCTACTAGGATCGCAGACTAGACAACATCGATCGCGATAAGAACTTGCTGCTCCGTTGGCACGTACACGACAAGTCAAGACTGGAATATGTGTCATCCTCTCGGATTCGGGGCGGGTGGCCACTCCTTCCGGCATCTGTGGTGGGAACTGATTCCTGTTATTCAATGCTTTAAGATAGCATCCTGGCATCTGCAACAATGCTAGATCTTTCTTTGCATTGTGCCTAGAGTTTTGATCCACCCCATGTCCATCATCCCGAATCATGGCTGCATTGCGTGTGAGCTTGAATGCGCCAGATAGCAGGAAATTCGAGCTCGACACTGGGCTCTTCATCAACAATGAATTCGTGCAGGCTGCAGGTGGTCAGCGCATAACGAGCATCTGCCGTCGACATCGACATCGCAGTCAAGGCAGCACGTGCAGCCTTGAAGCATTCCTCGTGGCACGATATGCCGGCCTCGGAACGGGGAGCCTTGCTCTTTCGTCTAGCGGACCTGGTGGCACAGCACAAAGACGATCTGGCTACACTCGAGACGTGGGATAACGGGAAACCTTATTCGGTTGCTCTGGACGAAGATGTCGCCGAGGTCATCGCAGTCCTTCGATACTACGGAGGCTGGGCAGACAAGATCCATGGCTCGACAATACCTACGATAGCAGACAAGTTTGCGTACACTTTGAAGCAGCCCGTGGGCGTCTGCGCGCAGATCATCCCGTGGAATTACCCGCTCTCCATGGCGTCGTGGAAGCTGGGTCCGGCACTGGCTACTGGTAACACTGTGGTGCTCAAGCCGGCTGAGCAGACTCCCTTGACAGCGTTATACCTGGCCAAGCTCATTCGCAAAGCGGGCTTCCCCCCAGGGGTTGTCAACATTGTGAATGGACTTGGCAGTGTGGCCGGTCACTCGCTGGCAAGCCACACCGGCGTCGACAAGATTGCATTCACTGGGTCTACCGCAATTGGCAAAGAGATAGTCAGAGCTGCGGCATGCAACCTCAAGAATATCACCCTTGAGACTGGGGGTAAGTCCCCTCTGGTCGTCTTTGAGGACGCAGATATCGAGCAGGCCGCCAAGTGGGCTGTGGTCGGTGCATTGAGCAATCAGGGGCAGGCCTGTTCGTCCACTGCACGCATCCTCGTCCACCACTCAATCCAAGACCAGTTCACCGCTGCTTTGATCAAGGAAGTCGAGGACAATGTGAAAGTCGGAAATCCATTCAGTCCAGAGACAACGCAAGGCCCACAGGTATCCCGGAGTCATTACGACAAAATCCTTAGCCTCATTGAGCTCGCCAAAGGCCGAGGCGCAAGTCTTGCTGCAGGCGGATGCCCGGCCAGGGAGGTCACAGGTCAAGGAAAAGGCTTTTACATTGAACCGACCGTCTTTACAAATGTGACAAGAGACATGCAGATCTTCCGCGAAGAGATCTTCGGCCCCGTCATCACCATCACTGTCTTCCAAGACGATGTCGACGCGATTGACCTGGCGAATGATTCATCGTACGGGTTGGCAGCAGCCCTGTTTACGGACAAGATCGTGCGCGCTCATAGAGTCGCAGGGGGACTTCAGGCGGGCATGGTCTGGATCAACTCATCGAATGGCCCCAGTGTTCAAGTTCCCTTTGGTGGCGTGAAGCAGAGCGGCATCGGCCGGGAACTGGGAGAAGCAGGACTGGCAGCCTACACTGAGGCAAAGTCAATTCATGTCAATTTAGGTATTCGACTTTGAGTGAAGTTACGAAAATGGAATGGAATTTGATACCTGGCATCTCTTTGAATCGATGTTTCCACGCAAGTAAGACGCAGATGGAGGAAGTGAGCAATGGCTAGCTCACTCCGTTCGTTGACCGAGGTATTGCTCTTGGAGAGACTGTATCATTGCCACTTGAGCACTTGAAAGCTGTCACCTGCATGTAGATGGAATGCGTCAGATTTTAAGAAAGGTAATTCAAACTACTGCGACTCAATATTTCTTCACCCCTCTTATCCCTCCTTCCCGAAACCAAGGTACAGTCTTTCTCCTTGAGCTTCGACATCACGGTCAGGCTCTAGAAAGCATGGTGGCCACGCAGAACTTGTCCCCGAATCTCATTCTCCGTATGTTATATCAATCTCTCAATCAACAAAGTATTGATTAGTACGCTCAACGATTTTGTAGTACGACTTCGCTGTCCGCTTCCGCATCGACTTGCCCCAAACCTGGAAGGCGACAGAGGAAAGGTTCGTCATCAAGAGAATCACCGCAATGGCAATGGTGGTGATGCGAACGCCACTGTGATCCAGCCAAGGTTGGATTGCGAACGTGAAGGCCCCGCCAATGATGTTGCGAAGGAAATTGGAGAGCTGAATGATCTCATCCTCAACTTCTGGATACGAGTCGAGCGCATACCCCAAGCACACGGGCAGAGAACCGTTGATGTAGATACCAATCAGGAGTAGGCCAAGGAAGGGCACTGCCCAGTGAAGGCCTTGCTCAGCGCCCAGCCCATACAGGAGGGTGCCGCCCGCTGCAAGGAATGCCAAGGGTATGTACGACCAGAGGCGCGTCTCGGGCTCGTAGATGCCGCCATTGCTCTTGGTGAGGCGCAACACCATCGCGTCGGTGAACGGGCCACCCCAAGCAGTGCCAATGAGAGTGCCAATGAGTAGTGGGATGTACATCAGGCCCAACTGAGAGGGCGCGAAGTTGTATGGTGGTATAGAAAAGAGGCTGGCCTGTGTCGTCATGATCAAACTGACCACAAATGTGCCGATCACCAGTTGAAAGCTCGCCCACGCCGAGGCCGGAAGCAATGCTACGTCGAACATGGACATCACCAGTCGCCAGTAGCCAATCCGAACGTCGGGGTTAGGTCGCCACAGCGTAAGTCTCTGAAAATAGCCATGACGCTTGCTGGGCAGCGACCTGGGGGGTGCATGACAGGACTGAACCGTAGACAAAGCCCGGTCGCCCTCGGATGCTGAGCCTGCTTTGACGGCCCGCAACGGCAAGGATTGGGAATGTGCCGGTTGAGCAGTTGCCTCAATTGTCTCCATGGCTGTGTGGGACCGCCTGCCAAAAGAGGTCTCCTCGAGGGTGAACAAGAGGAGAAGCGAGGAGAAACCAAAGAAGATGAGCAAATAGCGAAAACACCATTCCCATCCCTGGGCATCGATGATATATCCCGCGGCGAGAGGAGGGGCAAAGTTCCCGAAGATGAGCAGCAGTCCGTAGACGCCAAGCACTTTGCCTTTTTGATGGAGAAAGGTAACATCGAGGAGAGAGGTGACAACCGTGCAATACATTGGCGCATTACCAATGCCCGAGAGTACCATGTAGGCAAAGAAGAAGTTGTCCGATGTCATGTAGAGACCGAACAAGAGACCCGCGATGACCAAGAGAGATCCAATGAGGTAGGGCAGCCGACGTCCGTACTTGATTGCAAGTGATTGCAGGAGCATGACACCGACACCGCAGATCAGCACAAGGACTGCTTGACCGTAGTTCAGGCGTACATAGGTCGTGTTCAATATCTCGGTCCAGATAGCCCAGGCGGGAGACGTCCAAGCAATACTGCCGACTTGAATTAGTGGCCAGTTCTGGGGAAAATATGCCAAACACATTGTTACTAACGCAGCTGAGCCCAACATAGTCCATAATAGAAGAACAGCCATGAAGTATATCTTCCCCCGAGAAGACCATGTCTTTAAGATGATCAGTCGAGATATAACTATGGGCAAGGATAGAGCTCCTTACCAGCGGATCGTTGGGGTCGGATGTAGGTTGCGGAATGAGGATGATCGAGTCTTGCCGGGCCAAGTCGTATCCTTCGTCCAGAGATTCTGCTCGTTTGGACAACTGTTAGCAAAATAGAGGCCTGCATGGACGACATGCGACGCACTGCCAACTAGTCTCACAGTTCCTGGCACACCGTACTCGGGCTCGTCTGAGCGAGCAGGATCATGACAGATATCTGCCATTGTTTGTCAAAATATAGAAGAAAGCAGTGAGAAGAAACGAGTAGGGTTGCGACTGATGGTGTTCTTGCTGAGAGGCTCAGTGACCAACACGACAGACTCGATCAGACACCTGAACGTTGGGGAGCAGTGCTACAGATATATGGCCTCATGTTCGCTTCGCATGCCGGTCTCAGTTGCCGTTTGTTATCGGGGAACACGATGGGCGTTTTGCCAAAGGTTGGCCATTGAGAATCATGGTTTGCGGCCTTATCATTTCTGATCCTAGATGAGGAGATGACAGAACCTAGTCCCCGACCAACCGACTCGTCCTAATCAGTGGGCTAGTATGGACCTATTACAATTACCGAATCGGGTATGGTCTTAGCCTCGCACCATGCGTGTAGGGGTTTCTCCGCAAAGCCAAGACTAAACTACGAGTTTGCCCCAGAGGCCCATCCAAGATAAGCCTTCTCCTCGATTGTTCCCCCTCATCCCATCCCAAGGCCAACCTCGAATGCTGCATTTCTCTTACCCAATAGATACGTACGCGAGCATATTTAAGATATGTCGATTGACTCCCGGGGAAACCAATTGGTCTGATCAAGCGAGCGCAAGGAAATTATGGATACCTCACAGACAAGACGAACCCGGACGCGTCAAGGGTGCGCTCGATGCGTCAAAGTCAGCCGAAAGTGTGATCAGACCAGGCTCAGCTGTCATAGATGCCAGCGGCTCGGATTCGACTGCGACTACTCCACGCGATTCCTGTGGAAACCTGCTAAGATTAGACAGTCACATCGAAGGTCAACGGGCAAGAGCGTGGTACAACAGGATTCAAGGCCAGAGATACATGTTTGCGAAAGCAACATCGGAGAAGGAGAAGATGTCTTCCGTCTATGTATGTCTACGTTGGCTAACACAGCCGAGGTCTCTGTCATCTTGTTTCATCGAAGCTAACCATTCTGAACCACCCATGCAGTTGTCAGTAGCGGCCATGGACTGCTACACTGGTCTAGCTTAGATAGCTCAGACGGGGGATCATTAGTCGAAACCTTTGTTGATTTTGGGATACGTTATCCGGCAATACGGGACGGCATCGGCGTTCTGATGCACGCCTACCGAGGCTGTTGCCCAACCGTGATACTGGCAAGCTTGGACAATGCTATCGCCCGCACCCGGGAACTGGTCAGTTCATTGACTTGGGCTACTGATCCGGAGGCTATCCTTGCCGCAACCACAGTTCTATCACAATTCTCGGTATGTCCTCACGGGTAGTACACCCCTGAAAGTGAAGTGGAACGGCTTAATTTCGTACCAGCTAGGGGGCAAAGTCACTAACTAAGATATTGCACAGATGAGAGCCGGGTATGCCTGGACGGAGCAGTTGACGAAGATTCTTCCACTGGCGATCAGCTACAACCAAAGTCGATCATATCAAGAAACCCGTAGAATCAATTATTTAGAGGTCATCGCAGCGCTTGAGATGGACGCCTGGATTGCTGACCGGAAGACACACCCACTCCACGTCTGGGCAAATCACTGCATGGGCCGATCGGGTATTGAGGGTCACACCGCACTCCCAAGGGCCTTGCTTGACTTGATTGTTCAGGTATCCGCTCACCAGGATGTTTCCGGGAAGCTTTTGGCTTTTGTCGATGCACTACCGAAAGCAGGATCCGCGGACACAACATACTGGAGATGTTTTGCATTAACAGCACTGCTATACCTACACAATCAAGGCGATGCTCATCTTGAAGCAATAAGCGTGGTTGAGCATCTTTCGGAATCCATCAGCCAGAGGGTGGGCCAAATCAGAACAAATGCTACACTAAATGCGCGAGTGCTGATCTGGCCTGCGTATGTGCTCGGACAATACTGGCGAAATACTCGCGTGGATACCCATCCAACTCAGAAGTTGTTGGCTGAGGTACTGGACGACCGTGATTATCGAAGATTCTTCTACCCTGGACTTGTAGAGGATCTTAATAATGAAGTTGGCCTGTGGTAGTTGTCCAGCTCCAATCAAACTCTCGCTGATTCTGGTACTACTCTGACTTTCTGCCGATGAACTTGTTCAACACGTTTCTAGTGATCATCTCTGTGAACTCCTCGCGCTGAATGAGTCCTGCGACCCACTCGCACGTCCCAGCGCAGAAGACTTCGCCTTGGCCCTTGTGGAAACTTGCGACCATGCCGGAGCCATACTCGACGTCCTTTAAATGCTCGGGTACTTCTTTGCCCTCGTAGCAAGCTGCTATGACTCCTCGGCTATTCACCCAAAGATTCGGGGTCAGTTGGTGTTCTTACTAGAAAGAGATGGCTTACGGGGTGACTCACGCATCACTTAATGGGCCGCCGATGGGCTCGACACCTCCTGATATGTCGACTTCTCCAGACGTGGCCGGGCACATCGCAATGATCTCTAGATCCAGAGGTGCACCATCGGCACCAGTGGGGAACGGGAGACCCTTCTTGAAACAGTAGTCTACGCCGTCGACCTCAAAGGCTGCGATATTCACTGGGTCCTTGCCAAAGTGATCTCCATACCGTAGCTCGGTTCCAGAAAGGGCCCAGTGGTGCGGGCGGTACACTTGGAAACCGCCCGAGGACCTCGGAGCCGCCATGCCGTACCTGGTGTAACAGCCTGCTAAGCCTGTCAACCCGACTGTTGTTGCCCCGGGCCGGCTGATAGGCTCCCAATCCCAAAAGGTCGTGACCCGCGTGGGGTCCGTCTCGGCGATTGGATCAGCCTGGGGAACTCTGTAGCAATATTGCGTCGTCATGGCCTCGTCAAAGCGGACCTGCCAGAGGTAGTTGCCTCCGAACCGGGCCAGCTTGCCTCCGGCGTTGATGAAGTTGTCCATGGTATCCCGCTGCTCCCAGCTCCAGTACTCGTCGTGCCCGACACAGACGGCCGTGCTGTACCCGTCCAGGCAGTGAGAATCGGCGTGGAGGTCGGACTGCGTGAGGTGATGGACTCGGTAGCCGTTGGCCTCGGCCCAAACTACAAATGGTCGCTCGTATGTCGCCCATCCCGCATCGGCGTAGTGCCTCGAGTACCGGAAGTACCAGGCGTACTCCAGCGCGGGATACCGTGGTGTGGCACCGTACCCGACCACCATGGCCCCGTTGGCCTCGCGTGGCGCGTTGCGGGGGATCCTGAGCATCCCTCGAGCTATGGGTCGCTGTGTGTTGGACAGCGGCGACGCCTCGTCGTTTTGGTAGCCATCTGGCTTCCCCCTGTAGTGATTCGCACCGCCCCAGTCATTGTGGGCCAGTAGGGTGGACGTGGCGTGGATCAAGACGAAGTCAGCACTTTCGGCGGCCGAGGTGTGCCGCAGTCTTGACTTGACGATGAAGAAGCCCTCTCTCTCATGAACTCGTCCGTTGCGTTCTTTGATGCGGACAATAACGAGGTAGAGAGCGGGTTCCCACACATCTGCCTCGAGCGTGATGCTCAAGGCTTCGGGCCAATTACATCCGACAGCGTAGGCGTCATCAGGCGTATAGCATTGCTGCCCCTTGAGATTGGTGCGAGAGAAGACGGATCTGGGCTTATGGCCATCTCGGATGATCTCAATGTCGAACGTCTCCGCAGTGGTATGAACCTTGAGAGATACGGCCTCGCCCACGTCATATGAGAATTTGTCACAGTACACCCAAGCCTCTGACGTTCCGGGGTACTCGCCCGGCCTCTCAACCAGACCGTGCGGGCGCGACCAGGCATAGTCTGCCTCGGTGTGAGGTCTGGATTCGTTTTGCGGCGCGAAAGGCATGGCAGGAAAGTCGATTTGTGCTTATCGGGGTCAGACAGAGCATGTCCCAAAACCAACAAAATTTGAATAGCACATTTATACAAGGAGTATGGCGATATTCCCGGCGTCCGCGGGGCATAGAACTCCCTCGTACAGTTGACCAGATCGAAAACATCGGCTCACAGCAGATCATCTGAAGTGGACAAACTTGCCTAATGCGGCAATTCTAACAGGATGGCACCAGTAGTGGACCTCTTCTTTACACACCCAGTGAAGCCCCACGCACTAGGACGCGAGAAGCACTAAGCTGCCATCCTGTTTATCAGTACTCAAAGGGATTACTCATTTCAAATAGTTCCGGCCATATCAATGTGGCTTTGTGCCGGGCATAGCAGTCTCGTGTCCTGCTCCCCATCGTCTCCGCTCGTTTCCTCGGAGTCTTGACTGATATCACCCACCATGTCCTTTGTAGCAGACCCCGATCAAGTCGCAGCCTTCAGGAAGGCGCTGGCCAGTCCCAGCTGCTCGCAAGAGGCACTGAGCGTCGAGTTCGTTACCACTACCGCATTCCTCAAAGGAGTCCTGCCGCCTACCCTTGAACCTGCCGATGAGCCCACCGGCCTCATCAGCGTGTCCAACTGGCAGAGTAACGCATGCGGAGACTTTGGACTGTCGTCCGTTTCCGTCAAGTGCAAGTCTGATGGCCAAGAGGGGTACTATGTGCTCAACCTGATCCTAGACGAGCCGTTTGCCATCGCCTGGGGTCGAGAGACTTGGGGCGAGGTCAAGAAGGAGGGGAAGTCACGGCTCTTCTCCAATGGTCAATATCAATATGGCTACTGTGAGCGGCGCGGAGTCAAGATCATTGAGCTGGAAGCATGCCTCGACACGAAGTTGGAGCCGGAGACTATCGAATGGTACGACTTCGAAGTGAAGGCCTTCCCGAACGCGAAAGGCACCGGCCTCGACGCAGATCCCTCGCTCATAACACTGAAAGTAGTCGACCAGGGCATCGAGCGAGCGAGCGGAAAGGGCAATCTCACCTTGAGAGGTAGCCAGAGCGACCCTCTCCATACCATTCCGATCATCTCGTTAGGCGACTTCTTCTACACCACTGGACCTTCTGATTGGAGCTACGTCGGCGAGCGCGCCTTGTGCCCGGCCGAGAATTACCTGCCGTACTATGTTGCCCGTCACTTTGACGATCTCGCGACTCTACATGTTGGATCTAACATGCCACGGTTGGCCCGTCCGGCTGTGTCGGAGTCGGACATGAACCGCCCTCGTACATGGCGCATCTCTTAGTCTAGTAGCGGGTAGTCTGAGCCGTCTCTCCAGGCGCAGGAGTATTCTATGTCAATTGATGAAATTCTATTACCAAGTTGCAAGACCCAAGCTCCGGTGTATGCTCAACGACTGGGGTTGAAACGAATGCCACTGGTCCCCTGTGTTAGTGCTCATACATGTCATAGATATGTCTAGACACGTATCTATCTCCTTTGAATGTAGTCATCGACTAGCAGATCTCATCCGCTGCAGTATATACTAGTCTGCCTGACTACGCTGTACCGATCGGCTAGGTCTAGTACCTAAGCCGCCTAACTAGGCTCATCAAGATACTCTCTATCTCTATATCTATCAGTACATTTTTTAATTGTATAAGTGACTCTTATAAAGATATTAGCCTTCTATTTACTAATAGGGGTGTTACTCTTAGGATTGGATATTGAGCCAGCTGATAGCTGAACTAGAGTAGATGGGAATTACTACGGCCGTTAAAACCGACCAGGTTGCCTTCTAGATGTGTATATAGTGAGGTGGACTACCAACTGAATTCATTTTCAAATGTCTAGGTTACCCGACTTCAGCATCTCAAGGCGATTCCTATGTCCGCCCCAAAAGTTTATTTGAATTGCTCGAATTGGTCATCGCAGCTATGACCTATAGTCTTTCCATCTCAATTCCTCGGGAGAGAAGCTCTCATACATTGGCGTGAATGAAATGTGCTGGAATTGGTCGATATGTGACGGCCTATTCGCTTCCGGGAATCCGTGACTTGTCCATTGGTGACCTAACGCATCGGTATAAGTTGAACAGGTTTACTTGGTGCATCAAAGGAAAGAACTCGAGGACGACTCACCTTTAGTGGTAGGAGGCTCATATACCGAGGAACAACGAGTTTGTGAAGCAAAGGATCCAAAGGCATCACTTGCTGGCTTTGTATTGAAGTCAATCGCGGGAGTGGAAGCTTCCTTCTGTCCAGATAGTCCTCCAAATGAGGGCTTAGGATAGCCTGGTGGTCCAAATACTGAATACGAAGTCGATGATTGTCCAAAGGTCGAAAGGGGGCTCGTTTTCTGTTTAGAGGCTAGACTTCCACTCGTAACAATTGGAGCTGCACTATGAACAGCCTTCATGCCAAATGGATGTGGACCAAACAAGCCTCCCCCAGTACCAGAAACGTTCTCACTCTTTGACTCTGATGATGCCCCCTGGAATGGGCTGGTCTTCGCTGCCTGTATGTTGGTTTGGGTCTCTGATGCTTTAGCCCCTCCGGATGTTGAGCTTGTTGAGGTCCCGAACCCAGTGAACCCCGATTTGGCGGAGGCCGCAGGTGCGATGATGCTACTTCCAAAGATCGAACCGGATTTTACAGCACTTGATTGATCCAGAGTTTGGGATTTAGGTTGAGTTGGGTTAAACTGGATAGTGCTCTTCTTGTCTTCCAAGTTATCTGTCATTGGTCCTTGAGAAGATCTGAGTGGGAGATTCACTGAATCAGGTGACTTTTCTGGCCAGGATGATGTGAGTAACCTCCAGCAGCGGACGACGACGACTTTGTGTCAAGCTCACCAGTAACCTGTGGACTGGACGAGAACGCATCATTCGCTTTTGATGATGTGGCCCGGGCCAGTGTTTGTGCAAAGTACGCTAAAAGATTATAGATGAGTGTGTTAGGCCTGGAGCAGACATGGGGCACCAAGGAGTCTCAATATGAGGGCAACCTACCGGTTGATTCTCGTGGTCGGTGCCGCTTGCAAATGAGGAGCCCCTCCTTTAGCATACTGACATCTCTCTCGAGCTCGGCCCGTTCCCGGCCAACCTCTGGCGATTCGGCGGCCAAGATCTTCAGCATTTCCTCGTCCATCTCGTGGACCATGGATGATGTCAACATCGATGGTAGCTCAGATACAAGGCAGTTCTCCGCGGCAAGTATGATCACGTTTTCTGTAAAGGTTCGCAGAGACATCTAACCCACCATATCGATTAGTGACAGGCATCATCACCATCTGACAGCAATTTTGAAACTGACCTCGTAGTACACCGTGGCCATGTCCACAACTTTTTCCAAACCAAAAGGACTGGTCCTGCTTTCGAGGGCTTTGACCAGGATATGTTCAATGGTTCGGCTGGAGAGCTTCTCGGTCGGTTTGTTCGTGAACAGGCTGGGGTGTTCTGCTGATAAAGTGTTTTTCACCTGCTGGGCCAGTCGCCGTTTCTCTTTCTCAGAGAGGGTTCGGATAAACTCAGTCTCGAGAGTGAGAGCTTCTCCTTCTTTGTAATGACGTAGAAGTTCATCCAACTTCTCCTCGAGACAAAGAGAACGACCTTCGAAGAATGGGTCGACATATTCGCGAAGCAGTGCATCACGAGTCCCTTCGTCGCCGGCGGTAATGTGCTCCAGAGCCAACTCGACAAAGGCCTTCGCTGAACTCACAACAAGGTCGAGATACATTGTTGCAATACTCTTCCACCGCCGAGATTGGTCGCGGAAGTGGTTTAAGGCTAGCCTGTCGTTCGGTGAGCCGGGGAAATTTGTGTTCTGGTTGATGGAGGCCTGATCCCCGAGCTCTTCCTCAAGCTCAGTCCATGTGATTTGTTCCGGATCTTCAACATCAAAGAGATCCATGTACAAAGATAAATTGGGCGGATGGATGTCTTCGGAAGCCTCCTCATCTTCTTCATCGTCCTCCGGATTGTCATCATCCTCATCATCATCCCATATTATTTCCCTCCTTGCCCCTCGCAACGCGATCACCCTGTCAAAGGCATGGCTGAGATTTCTGAAAATAGCACGTAGTCGACGGGCATCGCTTCTGAGGTGTGGCCCACGAGGGAAATCCTCCGCGTAAGGATGTCCAAAGAACTTGGTATCGTCATAGGTACCTCTGACCGCTAGGCGAGTGAGATCGCGGAATCGCTCCGCAATATCATGCAGGTAGTGTCGAAGCTCAGCTGGTGTCGTTCGGGGCCGCCCCATGCGCGCCAAAGTTTCACGTCTGGCGTCAAGCTTCTCTTCGATGTCAACAATAACACCGGGAAGGCTCTGCTTGATATGCTTTGTCAGGACCTTGCTCAGTTTATCCCTCAGGCTACCGATCCCTTTGATGTTGTCAGACAGTGGGCCCCATATGCCTTGAGAAAAGAACTGCTTTTCGGTTTCATCCCTTTCTTTGTCAGATGTCCTTGACTCCCCTTGGCCCTGTTCGTCGTTGGCATCTGGGCCTCGGTTTCGCAGAACATGCCAGCCGTGCTTGAGTGAGTGAAGAGGTTCCTGATTCCGGATCAATCGCACGTATTTGCTCTCCTCGATGGACTTGGGCGCAAGTCTGTCGGGATTTGTGATGATTCCCATTGTGCGCTCACGATTTGGGTCGTGTCGCTTGACTGCGGTTAGGATTCCTTGGTTGGAAAAGTCATAACTAGCGTTAACAACGGCCAGTATGATACTATTCTTCTGAGCCATGTACTTCTCTACCAAATACCACACAGTCGCCATACCCTCTTGAGACTGTTCAGCAGTCTCATTTCGATAGATGCCAGGGAGGTCAACCAGTGTAAGTGATGGTAGGTTAGGACCAGATACCTCGATATGAAGTGTGTCTCGGGAGAAGCCTTTGGCATCATTTTGAACTCCCATCGTGGTTTTAGCACGCTCGATAAGCTCAGGCAGGGCACTGGCGCTGAAGCTCCGCTCATTGAAGGGCACTTTCTTGCCGTCGTCTTTGGAGAAGAGGTCTTTGCGAATCTCGACCAAGACTTCCTCGCACGAAGAATTTCTGACCACCAACTCGGTCGCGAAACGGGTACATAGTCCGCCTTTGACCGGGAAGCGTACGCGGGATATGGCTTCGAGTACGGAGCTCTTTCCGGACGACTGATCACCGACGACGATTATTTGGGGCAAATGAACAATTTCCCCTACGCCTTGGCTTCGCAATTTGTCCACCGTATCCAGTAGGTGCTTTTGTTCATGATTCAATTGGCTGAAAGCCTCAGTATCGAGCTGTTGGGTCATGATGTATGTACATTTATGACCGGTTTCAGGATCGAGGGTTCAATGTTGGAGCTGGGATTGGAGCTGTGAATAAATCAAGATCAGAGTATCTGTCGCTACGGCGGGTGTACGTACACAGTAGTAATACGCGTTTCTTAGGGGGTGGTATGGTCTGGTTGTATTCGGTTGTCTCAGGAAGAGAGGTACGTACGGCGCCCCCTGAGCTAAAAGGGGTCGCTGCATTTATCTCCTGAAAATCACAGCAATCTTCAGCTGCTCGCTAGACATGCAGGATGGCATTGCTGGAACCAACAACCACAACTTGAAACCAATCAGGAGGCTTAGCGCCTGACCTGGACACGCTTCCCAAGCCATCGACCGGGGTCAGTGTGAGAAAAAAATCAGCTCATCTCGGTCTTCTGCCTTTTGGACCTGAAATCTTAGATTGACGAAGCGATTCTCCGAGGTATTGTGATGGCTATGATTTATCTGGTCATGGATCTACGTATCTCGCAGAAATATCACAAATTCTTATGCGGTCTTCGCAGCACGTTGATCCGCTACTTACAGTGAGTGACCGCCCACATTCTCCACAATAGTTAGCGCCTCCGCGCGTTACTCCAGGCCTTTCCGATTCGCGGACTATGCCTAAAATAACCCCCCCGGAGCGGATGCATGACAAGGGTCCGTGTGGGCAGCATCTCCCACTTCCTCCCCCGCGTTATGCACCCGATGATGAACATCAGCTTCTCTGCAAAACATGAATAATCCCGAGGCATCGCAGACTGGCACTTCCAACTCGCAACAGCGACTATTAACTACACTGTTTGAGAAGGCTGAAGCCGATTTTCCACAGCGCTTTCGCGAGCATGGCTGGTATCTGACTGTTGTGAGTGACGTCAATCACCTGCCTGCAGTACTCGTGCACCCACCCCTGTGTTCTTTCTTTGCATGTCTAGAACAGGAGCTGGGCTTTTTTCACTGATTTGGCGCGTCACTGTGCTGTAGATTGCATCACTCATCGGCAGTGGACAACAGCAGGTTGCTGGCCGCCTATACGAGCACCTTGTCGCCCAGCCTCAGTACCAGACTTCACCTGCTCGCCAGGCTCTAGTCCGCCGTCTGAGGGAGGCTATGGTCAAGTGTATCATCATCAATGGAATACCCCGTGTCATCGAAGCAGTCACCTCCATTTCGGACGTGGAGAGGCCTGAAGATCGAGACTATTCTTGCTCAAGGTAAGTCAGAACATTAGAAAACTCTGCACTTCTTTCCTGAAATCAGCATGTGAATGATGTGACAATTGCACCCAGGGAGGACTGGCAGATCGGTCCAGAAACATCGGAGCGTGCTGCCAATGTCCTGAAGGTTCTGTACAAGAGTGGGAAGGGCGGTCATGTCAAGACCTTGCAATCTCATCTTGATATTCGTGAGTAATACCCCATCGAGCTTCCACAGAGAACATCCCTCAATCATGTACTGAGAACGCGGGCCCAACCACGATAGCATGGATCTCAGTCAACGTCTCTTATGGTCTCTTCCTCTCGGACCATCGAATTTTGAGCATGCAAGAAACGGAGCTTGTTGTTCTTCCCGCCATCATGACCCAGAACCTCCGTGCGCCGACATATTGGCATCTGAGGGCCTGTCTCAGGGTGGGCATTGAGCCAGACGAAGTTGAGGCTATTCACAAGATCATCGAAGCCATTGCAGCACATGGTGGCACGGTGCTTGATGTACAGCGCGTCCAGGACGTGACAGACGCTTGAGGAAAACGTTCTTATTGTGGATCAGGTTCCCCAACGGACACTTGTTCATCGGCAGTGCCCTCCCCAAGTCGTGTAGTGAAATCCTTCCTGTAGTTCACATGGTAAATGAATGTCACCAGGTGCGGATCACGTTGCTGATGCATGAATTTGCACAAGTTGACAGATGCCCCACCTCGTAACCTGTTGCCTCAACCAAAAGCTGACAGCAAGTGCGGGGAACGTAACCACAAAGCAATCCAAACTTCAAGCTGTCCCATCTCTACCAACTATTCATTGACCCAACACGAGATACATTTTTCACCGTCCCTGTTTTTATCTCCAGCTGAAAGTTGACCACATTGGCCTTCCTATCGGTAAACATCCTACCACTCTGACCCACCATGTCTGTTCAGGAAATCCAAGTCTTCAATCTCAGTGTCGCACCACAATTTGACGGTCTTTCACCAAAGGAGAAGCGATATGCACATCACATGGCCCGGTAAGATAATCACGGCATTGCCTTACCCGCTTCATCAGGTACTAAAGGCTTCACTAGTGCGGCGTGGCATGGAGCGAGAATCGTCTTAGCTCAGGTCTCCCCAGAAGCTCCAGCAATTTTTGACTTCATCATCGAACTGCATCGCTGTTGCGCAGGACAATGGGCCGAGTTGATTGACTCTGGCATGTCTGAAGAGTCCCTAAGAAAGTTCCTCGCATATGCAGCTGCATTCTTATCGAATGTCGGGAACTACTATGCAAGTTGATTGTGCTCCCGCAAGATGCCCCTACTCATGGATATTGCAGGGCTCTGGAGACCAGAAATTTATTCCTGATGTGGACCTCGAGGATATCAAACGGCTTTCACAAAGGTCTCCCATATTATCAACTTTATACAGCCAGATTTCCGAAGCGATTCAAGCAACACCACCATACGGTCTTGGGTATCCCAGCGACAACACGCAGAGCGCCTACTATCCTGGGAATTTAATGGCAGAGCAGACCATCAGAACAGTATCCAAAGTCCTTGAGAGACATTCGATCCATCCTGAGAATACGAGACTCCGAAAGAGCCCGAACGGCTTGGATGTTGATGTTCTCGTTGCTTCCGTCCAGGATAACAACAGTGACAACATCCAAGTGCTCGATCTCCCTGATGGTCTAGGGCATGCAAGGCTCATCCATGGTGACCACTCCACAGCTTTGAAGCATGTCTGCTCCGAGCTTTCTAAAGCAAAGACTTACGCAGCCAACGATACCCAGCGAACGTTTCTATCCCAATACATCGAGAGCTTCGAAACCGGAAGCCTTGATGTGTATCGTGAATCACAGCGGACCTGGGTGCGGGACAAGGCACCAAGAGTGGAGAATATTTTCGGATTCGTTGAGCCGTATCGAGACCCTCATGGCATCAGATCAGAATTCGAGGGCCTTGTGGCGATTGCAGACGATGAAGAGACGCGACTTCTTGCAGTCCTTGTGGAGAACTCGGCAATATTCATCAAGCGGCTGCCATGGGCCGGCCCGGAAAATGATGGAAGAGGACATTTCGAGAGCAACTTGTTCGATCCACCAGACTTCTCGAGCATTCATGGTACGTAGAAAGGCGCGAGGTTTCGTTTTAGAACTGTTTTCTGACACAATATAGCACTTGCGTATTGCTCGAGTATCATCTTCCCTGGGATTAACCTCCCTAACGTATGCTGATGAGTTTTACCACAATCTTGGTCTCGGCGTCGGCTGACATTCGACAGTATAACGACATCAGACAAGAAGTGGGCTTCAAGAATGTCATCATTGCCAATCGCATGATCGCCGAAAGCCAAGCCATTCAATACCCCTTCATTGATCAAAGTGAGGCGGAGCTTTTCAAGAAGCACAAACACCCGGCGTACTACTGGTGGGTAGTGCTTCATGAATTGTTAGGACATGGCACAGGGAGGATGATGGTTGAAACAGAGGAAGGACAATACAACTTTGACGTTAACAACAGGCCGATAAACCCCCTCGATGGTAAGCCTATCAACAGCTGGTACAAGCCAGGACAGACGTGGACAGGTCAATTTGCAGATCTGTCAACCACTGTTGATGAATGCAGAGCTGAGCTTGTTGGTGCATATCTAATGGATGATCCGGAACTTTTGGAGCTTTTTGGCTTCACGGACACTTCCGAGATTAGCGCACAGGACTGTAAGTTCCCCCATCCATTCAAAGACCAAATGTTGACTCGGTGTCTTGAGTGACATATAATCTCTATCAACAACTGGGCGTGGACGGTCTGAGGGGTCTGGCCAATTTCAACATTGACAGTGGCGTAAGTCTGCTCTCTCAGCGTCGTGGTTCATTATAGCTGACGTATTTGACCAGAAATGGGGCCAAGCTCATAGTCGAGTAAGCCTCCCCTGATCAATGTCACTGGCTGAATGACATGCTGATATTCCAGGCTCATTTTGCAATGTTGAAATGTCTTCTGCTCGATGGTAAAGGCGTTATGAAGATCGAGCATGACACAGATACCCACTCTCTCACAGTTCGAGTGGATCGCTCCAAGATTAGGACTGACGGTAAAACGGCTCTGGGTAGAATGCTTCTACGATTGCACATCTACCGATGCACCGCAGATGCCCAGGCCTGTCGAGCCTATTATGAAGAGCTATCTAGGGTCGATGGAGAGCACCTCGCTTGGAGGGAGACGGTACTTGCAAATAAGCCACCCCCGATGGTCTTTGTACAGGGAAACACGTTCTTGGACGGAGACAAAGTCACGCTGAAGGAATACGATGCAACAGTCGAAGGTGTCATTCAAAGCTGGGCTGAACGGAATGTCTAAATCGGCTCATGTTACAACCCGGTTCTGAAAAGTAGTTTCATTGAGACCCTCGACCATCAATCCACTGCAGAATTTGAAAGACTGTTTGTAAGAGGGCGAGAAGAAGACTCAAGGTGCCGAAAATAAGGACACTCCAGAGTGCTAGCCATGCTGTAGAGTCACGTTGATCCTGCCAAAGTTGTCGCAACGAGCGGGGCTTCTTGCTCACAGCATAGCCATGTAACCGGACAATCTTACTTCGTAGATGAGGAAAGTCTGCAGCCAAATCGTATTCATCCCGCTCGACGATAGTGGCAGGATAGTCTGGCCGCTTCCTCCCACAGAGTCTTGCCAGGAGATGGTCATGTTCCGTTTCGGGAAGGTCGCTGAAGGGGTGGAGCTTTCGGAATGCCGCTCTTGATCGCTTCCCGTGGCCGAAAACAAGACGATATGAGAGCAGGATTTCCTGAAGAAGCCCTGTGATATCCTCCTCGCTGGCCCATTGCATCGAGTCCGAAGGGTCGAGTGCGTACTGAAGGAGGACGTTGCTTTGGCTCTCTTTTCCCTTCTGCTGTTGAAGATTCCATAAACAAAATGAAGGGTAGCGAAAGAGATAGAGAGTTCCTGATGCCTGATCAAGTTCAAGATGGCAAGACACAGAGTCGACCCATTCAAACCTAAGACCACAAACCCGCGCCAACGTATGCGCATCCACGTCGTTGAAGTGTACCACTTTAGTCTGTCTAAACAACTTCTGATCGTCGAGTTCGTCGAGAGAGCAGTAATTTCGAGGTGGGAGCATCATACCGAAGCCCAACAAGAGTCTTGGAAGGCTGCTAAAGCTCATAATGTCAGATTGCTCAAGGCAAATTCTTGATTCTCCGCTGTATCCGTTCATCTCGTCCATGATTTTGAATCCTCCTGCCGAGTAAGAGAGAAAGTCTGGTTTGTATAGCATCGTCTGCCAGCCCAGAATAGCGAAGACGAGGTTCTTTGCGGATTGCAGGGCTGCATGTTCTTTGCTGGGCGTGAGCAGCCCTTGCGAGATGAGAGCGTCCGTGATACTGTTGATACATTTGGGACCAGGGGCAAGCACGAGATCCCGAGTTGTGTTCCAAAGCGGCAGGAACCATTTATCCCAAGCCATATCATCGTCGAGGTTACTGTCACTTAGGCACGATAGAACATGCGTGGGCTGGCCAGCAATTTGACGACGTAGCCAACGGAAGTACCATTGCATATCGGGGCTCGCTGCTTCCGACATATTGCTTGAGCTTGAGAGTCTCTCCTCAGTACACACGCAATAGATTGGATAGATCGCTCGGAGGAGACGTACCGGAAGTACAACATCTCGCTTTAGCAAAAGCCAACAACCCCCTAATGCGTCACAACGTCTATCTCGTCCAGAACTCGGTCCTTGTCGGGAAGAATCCTGAGCTGCGGGCTATAACTTTGTAGTATGTCAATAGTCGTCAATCAAAGGGTTGAACAAGGAGAGTCAATAGTTCGCAGGAGATCCTATGCGATGAAGGCTGTAACATATTTGCAGCTCAATAAGGTCGATTTTTCGTGATCTTGTGGCGCCAGGAGCCAAAACAGGCGCTCAGGGGAGCCCAGGAACCATCTGCAAGCTGAGTCGGTCGCTTCGGAGACACCTGCATACAGGGCATGGGTCAGTGTCGCATCATCCCTGGTCCCCTCTTTCAGCCGATTTCTTCATTTCTCAAAAAGGCGCCCAAAGCGCGTACACTGCATGGGTTCCACGTCCAGGCGAGTGCTTATTGGCGGGTTCCCGTTGCCAATCTCGACCACAACCTCCAACCAAAATAGAGATTTTGGAGCGTGTGCATAACAGCTGACACAAGAAAGCCACTGCACAGAAGCGTCGACACCACCTACCCCGCTACCCTCTCCATGAGGCACAACCGCGCGTCAAGGTTTGCGAGGACGAGAACATGGACAAGGAGTAGGTCCTGCCCGGCAAGATATGAAGTCAACCCGTGGAAAGCGGCGCTAACATGGCTTCACAACAGCCCGGCCCCTAGCCCATTGTGGCATCGGGCATTGGACAAGTACAGGGAAGAACTGCAGGGTGCAGAAGATTTCCGGGCTATCGACACCGTGCATTCACTCGACGAACTTATTGCTTCACTTGCCACAATCCAATCGACTACTTCGGGGAACTATTCAAGCGTCATAGCACTCAAGAGACTTGCGCCACGGCTCAAGTTCGTAGACGATTTCTCTGCTGTGCTGGCGCTGTGTTTCGGTGCCGATGCAACACTCACTGCGGCAGTATGGGGCAGCATTCGGATCATCCTTGGGCAAGCAGCGTCTACGGCAGACACACTGCAAGATGTGCTTGACATGTTGGAGGATCTGAGCCTGACGCTCCCGCGTTTCCAGATCTACGAGCGCACATTGACTCTGAATCGTCATCTCCAGCATGCATTGGTGGATGTGTACGGCGAGATCATCTGCTTCTACGCTCGCACCATTCACTTCCTACGTAGCAACCCACATCTGGTCCTCCGAAAGAACGCCTGGCAGGCCTTCCAGAATGACTTTTCTCGGACAATCATGCGCATCAAGCGCATGTCCTCCGTCGTGGAGAACGAGGCCGATTTGGCACGTATGCGGCAAGACGAGGGCCGCTACAAAGAGGTACTAGAATTCCTAACTACAATGAAAGTTGATGAGAAGGAGAGTAGTAAGGCAATGCGTTTCAACAACCTACCGTTCCCAAGAAATCCAAAATTCAGCGGGCGCAAGGACATACTGTCTCAGATCCGGACCACCTTGGATCCGGCATCTACTGCTTCTTCAATCAAAGCCATGGCATTGTTTGGGATGGGCGGCGTTGGGAAGACACAGATCGCACTCCACTACGCATATCAAAGCTTGGAAGACTTTGAGGTTGTGTTATGGGTCGCAGCCGACAATGCTATCACCATCGGTCAAAGCTTTGGCACAATCGCAAGTGAACTAGGCTTGCTTGGTGGTGATGACGAGAAAAAGGATCCAGCTGTGGCAATCTGGAAGATGAAGAACTGGCTTAACACAACGAGTAAGTCTTCACACCCCCCTCCGCTGCCGGTCCTCGTACATAATGTCCCAACTGACGGCATATGTAGAGTCGCCTTGCCTAATGGTGTTCGATAACGCAGATGACTTGAGTGCTCTGAAGAAGGCCTGGCCGGGGTCTATCAACGGCTCCATACTTCTGACCACCAGAGACTTTGAGGTTGCCAACACACTTGCGGCAAAGTATGTACAGGTAGAGGCCTTTGATGTAGATGAGGGTAGCAGCATGTTGCTCAAGGCAGTTGGCTTAGGAGATACACCGTCCTCTGAGACAACACATGCTGTTGCCATCAGCCAAACATTTGGTGGGCTACCACTAGCCCTAAGTCAAATTGGCGGCTTCATCAATCAGCGGAAGTTGTCCCTGAAGGACTTTCTCCCGCTTTACGACAAGTACTCTGCAAGGATTGACTCCCGAAAAACAGCTCATGATGACTACGAATACACATTGAGTACGGTGTGGAACGTCTCCTTCGAGAAATTGAGCGAAGAATCCGCCCATCTTCTTGGGCTTCTGTCCTTCTTCGACCCTGACAGTATTTCGGAAGACATCTTGCTGCATGGGTCTGAGGGCCTTGATGACGAGTTCTCTTACTTGTTTGACGAATTCAGGTACGTAGTTCGGTGCTTTTAACCTTCGATACATGATCCTCTACTGACCTGCGCAACAGTCTCGGCGATGCCGCGGAAGAACTACTACGAGCAGCTCTTATATCGCGAGCACGCGGAGCCTCCACACTCTCGATTCATCGCTTGGTGCAGTCAGCGGCTCGCAAAAGACTCGCACAGCCCAGCGTTCTCAAAGTCTTCGATGCGGTCGTGCATATGCTGGGTTGGGGGTTCCCGGATCACGCAAGCGTGGATATTGGTCACCAGATCTCCGCCTGGTCTAAATGCGAGAAATGTCTTCCCCATGTCAATGCCTTGGTTGATCTCGCAAAGAAGTCTAGTATCACACCAACAAACCGGCAGAAGTATGCTGACCTCCTACTTAGATGCAGCTGGTAAGTAATCTTAACCAACTTTTCTTGTTTACATATAATTGACCAGTCAAGGTATTTGTATGAGCGTGAGCTCTATTCTATCGCCCGGGACATGGTTAGCCAAGCAATTGCGACCTTCGAGGACACCACAACTCTCAGCTATGCGAGTGCTATTGACCTTGGAGGGCTTATTGACCTAGACATGGCCAAGGCCGCTCAGGCTCTTGCACCCTTCAAGCGCGCACTAGAAATCAGACACGCCAGACTGGGACCCGAAGATCCATTCATAGCATACAGCCTGAACAATATTGCTCTGGCTTATACTGAGATGGGAGAGCTCGACCTCGCCCACGAGACACACGAGGAAGCAATCAGGCTCAGGCTCAAGGCGAACAGCGACAGGACAGAGAACTCCTACAGCAACATGTCCAGTCTGCTCCTCCGCATGGGCCGTCCTGATGAAGCGGAGGAGATGCTTGCAAGATGTCCGACTCTCAAGGACTTTACTGACGAGACGTTTCTGAGCACTGGCAACCCGCGCTGGTCTGGCAACATGGTCCTGTTGTCTCGCATCCGACTAGCGCAAGGTCGGATTGCCGAGGCAATTAGGCTGTCATCGAAAGCATTGGCCTTTCGTCAGAGCCTGCTGGGAGAACGACTCAAGACATGTGATTCACGCTATGATCTAGCTTCTATGCTTCTCAAGGATGGCCATGAAAGCCTGGCAATGTGAGTAGAAATACTGCGTTAACAAACTTCAAATCTCACTGACATTTTCATCGCTTTAGTCGACTTCTTGAGGAGATTGTCAGTATTTCTGAGACTTTCGTGGAGGGCGAAGGACAGAGAGCTCGGGCTCTGTACAAACTCTCTGTCATCTACGGCGATAGGAAGCAACAAGCCGAGAGCGATGCGCACCGAGAGAAGGCAATCCAGTCACGGGCCGTGGCGAATCCCGAATTGAAGGACGCTCCTTTCGAGGAGGCAGAATTCGCGAAACTTTGCCTGTGGATGCTATGGTAACGCACAGAGCGAAGATGTTGAGCATGTCAGAAGACATAATTGGGCGTCTCATACGATCAATTGTTCGATAATTTCAGACATTCCCAAGAACAGAGAAGACCCCAAAACATGCATGAACAACTCTTTCAGTGGAAGTTATGGTCTTGAAAGGTGCGACCTTAAAGCGTGACAATCTCATTCGTCGGCTCGGAAACTCGAGTAGGCCCCATCGCAAGAGACTTGGAGACTGAACTGAACTTAAGACCGAATACAGTTCTTTTTGGCAGGTAACATGAGCCATCCACCGTTTTCTCCACCTCCTCGTGACATGTCGGCCCTTCTACAATAGGACGGTATCACACGTTGCCTGCGAGTGAGAGTTGCAACATCCAGCATTGTGAGACAGATGATGATATATTTATTGGGGGATGCTTTCAGACTTTCTTTTTTCATTTTTGCATTGCTCGTACTTCAATCGAAATTACACTCACGTCTGCCAGTCTTTGGCAAGCAATATTTGTATCTTTAATCTTAACGACACACCCGAAACCATGTATCTCCTCAAGGTTGCCGCCACCTATGCCTTCCTCATGGGCCTTGCCGCAGCAGCTCCCTCAGATGCAAGGACGCCGATTGTCAATACAGAGAGGTGGGCATCACCCTCATTAAGGAACTCTTGGTCTATACTGACAGCTTCATCGAAGTGCGGATTGTGTCGAAAAGAACTATCCAAGCAGGGTAGCTTGTGAGGCGGAATGCTTGGGCAGTTGCCTCTGGACTGGCTCTGACAGTGGTGGCCATCACTGCTTCTGTTAGATAATGACAACTAAGTTCGGTCAACCAAGTTCAGAAACAGCGGAGAAAATATAAAGCCTGATATAACATGAAATTATTATCCTCACCGCAAGGTGACCAGGTTGATGATGTGCATCTTAGTTTACTTCGTTCGGTTCTTTTCCGTCCTCATCAAATCTCAGATCTGGTTATAAACTTGCTTATGTAGTTTGACAGTCTCCTGCGATCTTTATTGACGGGTTGATTGACTTCGTGAAGCAAGCCGAGAACAAGATTGTATGTTGATAGCGAGGTAAGCATTGTCAGACGAGCTACGTCACCCAAGCTCTCATCATTGGAGGGCGTTGGCCAGAGTGGAGAAGTCGCCAAAGGCTAGGCTTCACACGCCTGAACGTGGCCAACCTCTCTCGAATCCATCTTCATCCCGATCTTCAGTCACCGAGCACCTCGTGATTCAATCATGAGCTACGACGCAGTTGTATACACCACAATGCACCCCGCAACATCACTTCTTGGTCTGCCGGAGGAGCTGAGGTTGTTGATCATAGAGAAGACCATACCGGACGCATATGAAGCCATGGCGCTGTCCTGCAAGTCGTTATATGAAAGTTGCCAGACATTCTTCGATCGATATCAATCTTACAGACGACAATATCGATCATTTCGATATGCTCAGCGGAGGACTTTGATCGGTTGGAAGGGACGACGTCCAGCGGAGTCAGCACAGGATAGGCAAGAGGAGAGAGGCGTGCGCAATTGCGTCGAGCTCATGGAGAAGATCGCAGAAGATCCCGAGATCGGTCCCTACATCGTGAAAGCGTGCTTTCTGTACGACAGACTCATACCAGTCGATCAGGATGATTTGCCCGGCCAGACTGGCGATCCTGAACTCTTCATCCCAGCCAATTCGCCACATGCTCCTGCCCTGCGGCGGTTGTTTAAAGCCTCGTCGTACCTGGCCGAGGCCGGCTTCGATGTCGATAGATGCATGAAAGACGCCATGTCTGCCGTCGACATCAACATCTTTCTACTCACACTGTTGCCAAATGTGCGGGAGCTGACGCTGCCTGGCGGGTTCGGCTCATATGGGCTGAGGCTGCCTGATAGACCAACAAGCAGCCCTGGTGAGTCTGCAACCCCAGGGCAGCCTTATTCCTGGCAAGGAAACGAGACCGGAAGAGATCGTGGTCTCTGGAGTCTTATTGATGTTCTCGTGCGGCGTGCAAACACAGCCGTGTTCCACGACAACGAGACCTCTTTAGCGCGTTTGGAGACACTGAAACCCAATATTGGCACTGGGTACAATGCCCGCGCATCTCTCGAAGATTACGTTGCTTTTCTGGCTCTGAAGTCCCTTCGGAACTTCGTCGCTGGTGGCTTTATCGCGTGTGACGCCTACGGCACAGGCTACTTCTTCCGACCTAGATATGAGCCAGGTTTAGCTATGAACCTGGAGTCATTGGAGCTGGTCGGCTGTGCCATCAAAGCCGACGAGCTCGTTGATCTGCTCAAGATGACGCCAAACCTAAAGCGAATCCGACTAGCCTTTGAATCGAAATGGCACGGAGTGGGAGCTGTCCTGGACGTAGGCGCAATCGTATACGTGTTGCGTAGGGAGGTCGGCGACAGCCTGGAGGAGCTGCGTATGGTGCGGATGAACCTGAACCCTTTCCTGGGAACCTCACCTACGGTGGATTTAAAAGGCATGACTAAGCTAAAGGTGCTCGAGATAGACGCGCCTGTCTTTCTCGGGCCAGCGTTCGACCTGAAGCCTCGTTGGTGGGATGAGAATGGCGACTTCGGCAACATCCCGCAGTGGTTCGAGATCGAAGATGCTCCAGGTGATCCTGCTTATCCACGTCTCGTTGATGTCCTCCCGGCGTCCATCGAGGTGGTCAAGTTGCGGTACAAGGCCGAGGGCCTGTCGCGCGGGGGTAAGAGCATGCAAGGGCTGCGTAGTTTGATTGCAGGTCTGCCCGAAGAGCGGGAGCGAATGCTCCCCGCACTGCGAGAAGTCGTTGTCGTTGTGGAAGGAGATGACCAGGGGCACGAAGACCTTTTTCAAGAAGTGAGGGATGTCGGGGGCGTGGTGATGGCCAAGGCAGATGATGTGGATGCTTTCGATGCCACATTCAAGACACGTTTTGGAGTTGAAGACCAGAGTTGAATTGAGCGTATTATGAGTGGCTATGATTGCCCTGGGTTATATTCATCATCAATAACAAATAACTGCTGGGTCAATGAGCTTGAAAATTGTGTTGAGCATTCAGTTTCGCAGAAACCTTTTGGAACACTAGGATGATGCCGAATCCTGACCTCCCCTGCACTGTTATCACCACTACTCTCACAAAACTTCAATGTTTCCCTTTTCAAAGGTAGAAATAGCAGAATGGTCCTGAAGTAGTGTCCATGACCTCTCCAATGGTGATTGACGGAGCAGCATAGCCCATATCGATGATATCGCTCAGTGTGGTCTCTCGTGAAGGCGGATCGTTCGCCCAAGTGATGTGGCCATAGTTGCCGGCATTGATCTCGGTCTTTCGCTTGTTTGGGTCTAACATCTGCCAATAGGTCCACATCCTGTCCATCTGGCTGTGATGGACCCAAAACGCAGGATCTGCTGGCGACGTGAACAGATCCCCGCCCGGGTCACCACTATCAAAGAACGACGTCAGCAAAGGTTGGACGCCTGAGGCATTGTCATGCTTACCCGATTGTGTAGTGGATGCCTCCGTGTGGGCCGATCTCGACAGTGTATGGGACACCTTCGGAGACATGCCGGTATGCGTCAAAGTCAGGCGTTGACAACAGGTCTGAGCAGGAAAAGGTGTCGGGCCGGGTCAGTATGTCCGCATTTCTGTCCCTTGTTCGTCTCACTCACCGATCATGGTAGTCCAGTTAGCATATCGCGTGTTCATCGCTCCGCCTAGATCACGCTTGAGCCGACGTGGATTGTAGCCAAGGCCGCCGTCTGGACCCGGCTCAACCCCCAACAGTCCACCCACTGGCCCGAGGTTGACAGTCATGTTGGCGAATGCACCGGTCGTCACAAAACCACCACCCGCACCTGCAGGAAGCTGAATGTCGCCGCCTCCAACTCCCGGAGGAGGACTGATTACAGGGCCGTCGTGAGGAATGTAATCACCGTTGCCTCCCAAGCTTGTATCACTACCGTCGAAGGTTGGCGAGTCCTGGGGAGCCTCGGCGTATCGTGCCCAGTCCCAATACTTGAAATGGATTAGTACTGAACTCTTGGTCCAGAAGTGGTTGACATACTGGCTGGTATCCGGTATAGTTACATTCTTCTCGCAAAGCCTTTTCATACGACCACACGAACCACCGGTGCCACGGCATGAAGTTCCCGGTATAGTGAATAGTCATCGTCTGTTGAATATGGGTGACAACAAAGTCGTCAAACTGCGAATCGTGTCAATGGGTCATGTTTGTCCATAGTATCGAAAAGCACGCAACGAACACGAGACTTCGCCCCTGCCGAGACGTTGGCGGGAGTCCTCGCAGGTAGCGATTGAAGGCACTTGACCGCATCAATGTAATCCAGCCTCTCTTGTCTAGACAAAGTACCGCTATCTTCACGTCAGCTTTCGGCCCTGATGCTGGTTTCCCACACTTACTATTCGCGCCGATAAACAACTTTATCCGGAGTGCAGCTTGGCTCCTCCCCCCGCCGAAGCAGCTCTACGGTTCGGTCGTCCAGGTTGTTCGTGAAGGCAGATTTGATCTTTGCGACAAGACCCTCGGCTTGCTTTTGAGCTTCGCGGAGAGTGGTCACAGACGAACGGCTTTCGAAAGCATCGACCCCGGTGACAGGGGTCACCACGATGGCCGCCATTGCGGCCAAAACCGTGGCAGTCTTCATTTTGCTCACTGCTGTCTTGATGCGACAGATGTGTAGACCTGACAGAGAACGCTGGAAACAAGTCTTGTAGGTCTTTTGTTCTCAAGGTGGCTGGGTCATATGATTTTATCGGTCTCCTGCAAGCTGCAAGATTAGTTCCCTCGGCTGTTCTGAATACTACCCTGGCACCCGCGTCTCCAGGGTAGCGGGGTGCAGAATGCGACGTGGGAAGCGACGGAATGGTTTCGAGGACTGGCTATAGCTGCTGAAGACTCTTCATCCCTTGTACGAGGGTCTTAGAAGTTTACGATGTGCAAACTTACATTCACGAGTACATATATGTCATTCAATAAGCGTTCTGAGAATCATACATGTTGATAAACGACCACTGTCATGTGCAACAATTATGAAGATAAATAAAATCACTATAGTCATACTCTCCTCAACCAAATCCAAAGTGAATTAGCTGAACCTTTCGAGGCTCTTCTGATCCAACTGGACTGGGAGACAAGAAAGTCCTCAGCTCCTCTCCACAAGTTGCCCATCCTGGATTGAGGATGTCCCACTTTCTCAGATTCAAGTGCGCAATTGTGTCGCTGAGTCCTGAGACAGTAAACAAGATAAACTCTTTCGATGGCTACCTCAAATGGCAAGTCGAGCTCAAGATGCTCCTCCAAAACTAGGGTTTGGGCAGAAAGCGATATCGCGGTTCAACTCGGATATAGGTCAAAGCTGCCACCTCAAACTCTCAAGGCCATACTGCTTCGAGTATTATAGGAACCAATGCTGACCTAGTATCACTTTAAGAAAGGACCGACCGATCTCTTAATACGCCGCCTCAGCGGCCATACAGCACATCGCGAGTACATTTTCAAAGTTGGCGCTCAGCAGGCACATCCGCATTGGGCGGCATCTCCTTGGATAGGCATGGCGTGAGAGCCATATTTATACGAAGTTCCGGGACTCTTGAGTGGTCGGATAAATAGGTAAGCCCACACGTTACATTGCGTCCGTGCCACAAAGCGAGATGATGACAGTCATGCCGCCATCGCTCTTTTGGGCTACGCCGCGCTCGAGTCGCTTCTGATAGGCGCCTGGTCCGACAGGGCTGATCTCCGTGTAACCTCAAACTCATTAAAACTCAAAGACCAACAACCGCAACTGGCTATGCCGTCCCCCCTTTTTGAGTTGTCGAGGCTATTGGTTCCGCGCTAACAGCTTATGCTGCATTGATACCCTGGTTCACGAGCGGCATTTACGGCACACTGGACGAGAAAAATGTGATACGTCCCCCAAATACCCAGCGCTTGGCTCTTCGGTCCGTGAGTCAAAGTTAAATATGGCCTGATTGCCTGTGCCTGCGGGTGCGTGCCTGTCAATCTGGTTCCTACTTCTACCCCCTGAATCGCCCCTTGGCTTCTCGTGAAGTTTGCGCAAACCTATACACTCGAGGAAAAGATAGTCAAAAAAACGCAAACAGCCGACAACATGCGTTTGAGCATAGCTACCTTGGCGATCTCGCTGCTGGCCACATGCGCCTCTGCCGCAGATGCCGATCCGAACTTTGATCGGGTCAATAAGCCACTAAAGGGCGAGAAGATCGATGCAGGTTCGACTTACACGATCGAGTGGGAGGTGCCAGAAGGCGCTGCAAAGGGACCGGTGACCATCGCGCTCCTTGCAGGCCCTTCGGACGACAAGCTGCAGCCAGTCGGGATCGTCGCAAGTAAGAAACTCCGCAGAGTCGCGCCAGGAATTGGACCGTGGCTAACGTGCTTTGCGCGACGCAGAGAGCATCGATAACAGCCTCGAGAAGTATGACTGGGCAGTCAACACCACGCTGGGCAGCGCCAAGCTCTACGGCCTGACCATCACCCTCGACGCGGAGCCGGAGCACTTCCAGTGGTCGAACCCGTTCCACATCGTGGGCAAGGCCGGTAGCGGGGGCTCGGGTACCGAGACTTCGAAGACCGGGGATGCCACGACTACCACGACCAAGACTACGGGCTCGGGCGAAACCAAGACTTCGACTTCGACTAGCACAACCGGCACGGACGAGACTAGCCCCACAACGGGCGCTGAAACCTCGGCTGGCACGACTGGCCATGATGGTACGACCAGTCACATGAGCACTGAGACTTTGAGCCCTACAAACAGGACTTCCTCGGGGCCGGCCACACAGACACAGACGGGCGGAGCTGGAGCTACGGCCGGTCCACTGATTGCCGCTGGCGCCTATGCCCTTGCCGCGCTTCTGTTGTGAAATATAGCCGCATCGTGAGCCTTGATTTGCGGAGCTTTCATGATATGAGAGACGTAATGGCATAGTGGATATACAGGGTGACCTTCGCACATATATCAATTCATTATCTTCAGATACCACGTTACTATTTAGTTCAAGAGCATATCGTACGTCCATTCCTCCTCGGGCACATCCAGGTACTTGACTGCAGTAGGGTGCTTCTTCCTCGCAGGCAGCACGCGCTTGATGTACAATTTGCCAACGTTGATGGTCTCGTACTTCTTGTCTGGGTCGTTCTTGTCCTTGAACTGGTCCAGTACTGGTAGGGATGCCTCAGGGCCGGGACCTAGGAAGAAAGGCAGAGAGTAACGCGCCTTGCCGGTCTTGTTTCGAACCCGATGCACAGTAGCTGGGAAGAAACCATTGGTCTGGTGCTCGAGGAACGAGCCGACGTTGCAGACAAAGGTGCCAGGGATTGGAGGAGCGTCAATCCAGATACCGTCCTGATTCAGAACCTCCAAGGCTGGGACTTTGTCTTGTCCTACCAGAGTGATCCCTGTGATAGTTGGTCAGCCAAACGTTGACTACAAAGAGATACTTCCCTAGTCTGAAGACTTACAAGAGAAGTCAGCGTGAGCCCCAAGACCGACGCTAGCTGAATCCTTGTCCACCGGAGTGGGGGGATAGTAGAGTGCCCTCATTCCCGTGATAGGGAATTCAAAGTCCTTGTCAAAGTGGTGCTCATCCAGATCGAATGCAAGCGCGAATATCCGGACTAGTTTCAGCGCAAGCGGCATGACATGCTGGTAGTATCTATACATGCCCTCACGCCACCACGGAGCCTTGCTCGGCCAGATGTTCTGAGGCTTGGTGATGTGAGGTGGAGGCTGGTGGCCGGTCCTGCCGACGTAGTCTTGCTCGGGCTCGATGGCGCAGTCGCCCATGCTAAAAGCCTCCTTGATGTCTGTGATCCGTCACCAGATTGTTAGAAAGCCCCGTGCCGACCCCGTTTCTGATGACAGTGCACTTACCGCCCTTTGTCCGGGGGTCGTTCCGCGTCTCGAGCATGGGCTCATAACCTCTGATCGCCGAATTCTTGTGCAAGTGGGCGTCCATCTTGGTCTCCAAGTCGAGAGCGAAGAAACGCTTCAAAACGTCAAAAGTCTCGCCAATCAGCTCGTCCGGGACGCCATGGTTCTTGACGTAGAAGAAGCCAGTTTCGTGACACGCATCGTAGATTTCCTTGGCGATCTTCTTCCGTGCTTCGAGTGAGCCCTCTATCTCGCTGATGTCGATAGTTGGTATGCTGGTGAAACCCGTGGGCTTCTCGGACACCTTGCGGTAGGTAGCCTTGGAGCCCGAGGCGAAGTAGACATATTTGCCATCGGCCTACACATCTGGATTAGCCCACGGCTATTCTCCCGCTGGAAAAAAGCCGGGGAAAGCTCACCTCAGGGACTGAAGCCGGCAGGTTACTGCTTGTTGGTAGTACTTCTGCAGTCATGATGTTGTCAGCGACGATGTTGTTTCCTCGCTCGCTTCTGTGCTTCAGCTGCAGGGGTTTGTCTACAGTGTAACTGCGGGCTGGCTGGCTGGGGCGAGAGGGATGGGCGCTGCCACGATAAGAACAGGCCGACCAGCTCGTACTATCTTTCTTGCGAGCGGTCCCGCTTCCGCTTTCGCTCAAATCCCCGCGAGTCGCATTCTTATCTACCCCAGCTTTTGCCCCAGAACGGTAGCGATCGTCTTCCGATGCTCCACTTAGCGTGATGCCGAGCGTTGTCGTCGGCTCCGGCACCGACAACCAGGAAGATTACAGCCGCTCTCGCTCCGCCCAAAGGGAGACGCCTGATAATCTGACAGGTTCCTTTTCCCCGAGCAAGCCCTCCCCATGGACCCTTAGCACTAACAAAATCCATGACGGTTATCTCGTGGGCGTAGTCCAGACTTTACCTATCTGTGCCCGAGCCGACTCCAACCTCTTTTCTCACCAGGGTCATGGTGATCAACTCCACTATCGTCTTGCAAATGCTTTGATTAGCGCGTGCCTGTCCCACTCACACAGGATAACGAAAGTCCCTTCTGTCCCAGGACCATGGCTTTTTGTTTCCAATTGAGAGGAGAGGAGGGGGACTGGCCAGTAGCCGAGCAGGGGACAGGGCGAGCCTGCATTTCAAATAAAGTCCCGATATCTGGACCGAGGTGCCCACAACTTTCCCTCTTCAGCTCTCCAGGTCTCGTCTGGTCTTCGCGATCCTTCCTCTTCGAGAGAAACGCAGAGAGAGCACGCGACCGCCAAGGGTCTCCCAATCCGCAGCCATGTCTGTCGTCAGAGACATCCGCAACGTCTTTTCGTCGTCGTACGGCGCCAACCGCCCCGACTTCTTCTTCTGGTACCCCAAGGGCACGGCGGCCAGCGAGAAGAAGCTGCTGTTCAAGATTGACTTTTTCATCCTGACCTACGGCTGCCTGTCCTACCTCGCGAAATGGCTCGACCAGTCCGCGCTGAGCAATGCCTATGTCAGTGGCATGCGCGAGGACCTCGAGCTGTTCGGTACCGAGTTCAACACGGCGCAGACCATGTTCTTGGTCGGCCAGCTCATCGGCCCCATCCCGTCCAACATCTTCCTGACCTGGTTCCCTCCGCGATTCTACCTGCCCGGCATGGAGTTCCTGTGGGGTGTGTTGACCATTGCGAGCTACCGAATCAACAATGTGCCTACGCTTTATGCCCTTCGTTTCCTGACTGGACTGTGCACCGGTAGTAGCTTTGTGTAAGTTCAGATCTCAAATCCAGCCAAGATCGGCTGTGTGCTAATGCAGTGAGACAGTGGTATTCAGTATATCCTTGGGTCATGGTACAAGCGCACAGAGCTGGGCAAGAGAACCGCCATCTTCGCGTGCGCTGCTTATGTCGGCACCATGTTCTCGGGCTATATTCAGTCGGGCGTGCTCAAGAGCTTGAACGGCAAGAACGGCATGGCTGCGTGGAGATGGGTCTTTATCATCGACGGCCTCATCACTGTCGTGATCGCAGCGTACGGCGTCATCTTCTTCCCAGACACGCCGCACAAGACGAAGGCGTTTTACTTCACCGATGAAGAAAAGCGCCGTTGTGTAGAGAGACTCCAAGAGGATAATCGAGAGGAGACCAGCAAGTTCGACTGGAGCTTGTTTCCTCGTACGCTCAAGACATGGCACCTTTACGTCTTTGTCATTCTGTTCATGTAAGTCAACAGACAACAGTGCCTTGGAACTTGCAACTAACCAAATGATAAGGCTTTGGCAATCGACTCCGGGTATCGTGGGAAACAATGGTATGTTCTATAGTCAAACAGTTCAAGAGTTCGTTCAAAGCTAACTCTACCGTCTACAGTCTTCCAATTATACCTCAAGAATGACCCCAACCGCAAATGGAGTCTCTACGATGTGAGCAATTTCAAAGTCTTTCCGGGTTGATTCGGGCACTCATGATCTACCAGGTGAACAACATTCCCACATCAATCAACGGCATGAACATCATCATGTTGCTGGCCCTCAACACCTACGTCGATGCCACCGGGCGTCGCATGGTGGCCGTGGCCATCAACCTGTGCGTGCAGATATTTGGCACCATCTGCTTGATCATTTGGGACATCCCCTTTGGCCTCCACGTCTTTGCCTACATGACAGCCGCTTGCGATGGGCCTTTGTCACCCATCTACTTCTCGTGGGCGAACATTCTCACGGCAGGTGACACTCAGGTTCGTGCCGTCACACTGGCCTGCATGAACGCTTTTGGCTCGGCCATGGGCGCCATCATCCAGCAGTTCGCGTACCCAGTCACGACGGCGCCCACGTTCCACAAGGGCTTCTGCGTCAGTCTGGGTACCCTGACCTTTGCCTTCTTCTGGGCGTCCATGATTCGTGTCCTGGAGATGCGCGAGGTCCGCAAGCAGGATCAGGAGCTAGCGATGATCACTGAAGCCGCCGATAAGGAGGACATCGAGAAGAACCCTGTGGATGTGTCTGCCGCGCCGAAGGTTTGAGGCCGGGGCATTGAAGGGGCAAGTGGGTGACAGATGACTTGACGGTTTGCCTTCTGATGTACCTCGATTCTTACCTGATCGCCCAGGGTTATCCCACTACCTGAGGGTATCTGGATTACTCGTTTTGTTAGTACATTGGGTAGAGATTGATCCAAAGCCGTCAACCATTCTGACACCCACTCGAGGGGCCACTTATTAGTCATAGCTGGGTCAAGTAGTCTAGCTGGTAGAGTCTGGAGAAGTGCATCTGGGGAGGTAGATCAGAGCATAATTTTGCTACCCAATAGCACAGGAGCATGTCATTCCCCTCATGGTGCAATTGGAGTAAGCTTGGTGCCTGTTGGCCGCCGGCTAGTGGTTGCGGGACGTCTTTTACCCCAGACTTTGGGGGGCAATTTTGGTCGGATCGGACTCCTTTTGTCAGATAATTACCAGTTTCGGTAAAATAATACGGCGGGCGCTCCCCGCCTGTCCCCGGTGCCGGCCTTGAAAGACCCCTCCTTGACATTTGCTTGACACATGCATACGCGAAGCATGCAACTACTGGCCCCTGTAAGAAGTAAATCCATCAAGTCTGTCCCATATCCGACAAGTCGGCTCGCACTAGGTCAATGCCCAGAAACCATCATTATCGGAAATGCTCTTCCAGAGATAACTTATCCCCGCATATCTCTGTTCACGGAGCAAGATCGGCGCCCAAAGTGGACCTAGTCCGAAGTGCTAATCAAGGCTCACTGTCGCTACGAAGTGACAACGATACGCCTATCGGCTGCTTCCAGATATGCAGATAACGTGCATGCTTCCACCGATCTGTTGGCCGATAACGCGGCTCAATCACGATACCCTTGATAATCACGATATGAGGTCTTGGTGGTGAGCTGGCACTACTTGATATCCTCTCCATAGAAGAACCCTACCTATCTTTCGCTGGACTGCCACCCCATATTAGGTAGCTGCCAGCCATGTCCGCCACGCAGACAACAACGGCGGCAGGCGCCCCACAGGTGACACAGCTCCGCCTGTCCTCGGGCAACGGGCCCGTGTTCCGGACGGTCCTCAAGACCGCTCTCCGAGACGCCGACCCTTCGGAGATCCCCGTCATCGACGTCTCGGGCATCTTCAGCGACAAGCTAGAGGACCGCCTCGCCGTCGCGCGCGCCGTGCACGACGCCGCCGCCAACATCGGCTTCTTCTACATCAAGGGCCACGGCATCCCCGAGGACGTCACCGACGCCGCGTGCGCCGCCTCGCTCGACTTCTTCCGGCAGCCGGCCGACGTGAAGCAGCGCGCCGACTCGAAGCGCTCGCGGTTCATCAACGGGTACAAGGGCCCCAAGACGCAGCGCATCAACCCGACCGAGTCGGTCGACGTGCGCGAGACCTTCTCGTGGCGGTACGACCCGTCGCTCGACCCCTCGGTGGCTGACGTGGGCGCCATACCGCCCGAGATCGCGGCGCACCTCAAGTACGAGGACTACCCCTGGCGGCAGACGGACAACATCCCGCACTTTCGCGAGGCCGTCGTGCGCTACTGGCAGGCGTGCCTGGCGCTGGGTCGGGCGCTCGTGCGCACCTTTGCGCTGTCGCTGTCGCTTCCCGAAGATGCGTGGGACAGCAAGTTCTCGCACCCGGACGCGGCGTTTGCGCTCAACTACTACCCGCCCATCGACGTGCCGCCCGCTGAACAGGAAGAAAAGGAAGGGGAAGAAGTGTCGATCGGGTCGCATACCGACTTCCAGCTGTTTACTGTTCTGTGGCAAGACAACAACGGCGGCCTGCAGGTGCTCAACAAGCAAGGGCAGTGGATCAGGGCGAGCCCGCTCCCGGGGACGTTCGTGGTGAACATTGCCGACTACCTGCAGCGCATCACGAACGACAAGTACGTGAGCACGGTGCACCGGGTACAGAACCGGAGCGGCAAGGAGAGGATCAGCATGCCGTTCTTCTTTGGGTTCAACCTGAATGAGAGCTGTGGCGTGCTCGATAGCTGTGTTGGGGAAGGCGAGGTCAAAAAGTACGATGAGATCAGCTGTCAGGACTGGGTGCAGAAGAGGGCGGAGGAGATGCACAAGACGGAGGGAGATGGTCAGAAATCTACATAATTTAATGCAATGAATGAGCCAAAGTCAGCAATAGTTCTTCTGAGCATTGTGACAAGTGTGAAGGATATGCTGACAATTTACATGCACCCATAAATATGAACACCTGCGGGCCCCTACAGATGAGTCTTTTACCTTCAAGGCTACCTGGAACAACATGAACCTGGTTGCGACCCAAACGGCGACCGCCGCGCTCCTGGCTCGCTCTCTCCAAAAATAAGCATAAACGCGCGATAGCAGTCCCCTTTATTTCGTTTCCCTTGTTGCGGCTCATGGCGCCTAAAGAAGAGGCCTCATCCAGCTGTTTCAGTGTTGGCCATTTGAGTGGCCGTCGACTTAAGCGCTGGGTTGTCGAGATTAAAGTGTTGACGGATGGCGGCGCCTCCCTGAAACGGTTCAGCCCTAACCGCCCGCCAACAACAACCTCCAGAGCCGCTGAGCCAATCATTCCCAGTCATCCTTCCAGATCTGGGACGATGCTTCATGCGATCGGTCATGACTGCCCCAGGATTGGGGAATCTGCTCTTACGGAAATGGAAGGCACTGTCTTTCGCAATTCACATCATCTTACTTTCTTCATCTTTCCATCGAGCTGGTGTTCTTTCTGCCCTTGGAATGGATCGTCACTTCGCAGCGTGCCATTCTTGCGCAAAAACCGGTTTAGATGTGGCTTGATAAGTCTGTCAGAAATGGAAATGAGCGTCACTCAGGTGGCAAACTTCTGGTGAGGGCGGCGCGAGACGGAGGCCTAAATCGCTGGTAGGGGCACTTTACAGCGCCCATTGGCTCTCGCTTCAGGACCCTGGGCTAGGCTAAAAGCTCTAGCGTCAGGGTGCCCTTGCGGGACGACCCTCCGTCATCCACTGACAACATGGCAAACTGGGTCTCGCGTCCTTGTTTTGACTGCGACAGAGCATCGCTCGTCCAGTCATTGTCCCAGATCTCTGGCACACGTGCAGACCTCTCTCAAAATCCGCCACGAGACGGCCATCGGGACCTCCAAAGCGATGTGCCTGCAGCAAGACCCTGAGGCTAGTGAGCACAGCCACCAGAGACGGGCGAACCGTTCGGTGCAGCCATGTCTCTCTTTTCCCGTTTCCGGTCTCGCGACCCCGGCAACAATGTCGTCAGAGTGCATCGCGAAGAATTCTGGAACGTCGACTACGCTACTCGGACGAATAAATGCCTACCAGTCCTCGCCTCCTCGCGCGGGTGAACCTTTGGAAGAGATGGGCACCATCCACCTCGTCGCTCAGAGGTGTCCCCTTGCATTCCCAGTAGAACCCAGAGATTAAGAGCATCGGTTTGACGTATATCTTGGCCTGCTGTCGCACCCTTCGGTGGGCACGCGCTGCGGCTTTTTGGTGTGCGTCGACTTACATTCCCGGATTCGACTGTGTGCAAGTCTACGATTTGGAGCGACTCACCTCAGCCCTGCCTCTTCGCCTTTGACCAGGGCAAGTCACCTGCTCATTTGCGAAAGAGTCACAAGGGCTGTCAAGGCTCTCTCAAAATAGCCCTCTGACAAAGGGCGTTCTTTTCGGCGCCTGTTACGGCCTGAAAGAGAGCGAGAGGGAGCCCTTGAACCGTTTTGCCAAGAAAGACGAGCGACTGGCTGCGAGTTGTCGAGAGCGTCTAAATCCACACAACCACGGGCGGCAAGCGACAAAGAACTGTCCAACACCCTGTCTTTGTCGCCTGACGCTGAAACACGGTGGAATCACAATTAATCGATTGATTCTACCAGCCAGCCGCTTGCCTCGGCCTTTTTCGCTGGGCCTGAAACCACTTTCTCGTTGATTGTGGTGGCTGTAAAAAAGGTGTAAGTGACAATGGCTCTTACACTCACCACACCTCTTATTGAGGCGACTCACCCACACTCACCCTATTGTCCTCGACTCTTTCTATTGTCCCGCCACCACTCTTCACCTTTTTTACTATTCACAGTCATGGATTCACGATAGACTTGGTTTCTTTCATTGTCCCTTTCCTACTCTTTTTGGATTTTCTTTTCCTATCTCTGTCTGGGACTTTTCGCTTGCCTTTGCTTGTCTTTTCATCGTAATCATTCGCATACATTTCCACTGTGCAAACAAAACATCTCAAGCATCTAGAGTCGACCTCTTTTCATTATCACCAACTCTCGGGATACCCCAAGAAACAACCGAATCATAATACAGCTGTGCTGAAACCATTCACCAGGTCACCATGTTTTCCTCCAAGGAAAAGTCTGGCAACACCTACCCGGACGTGCCAGCGTCCCTCAACCATGACTCCTTCGAGCTGCAAGAAGAGAAACGGAGGCAACTAGCACCGCCGCCCCCGGATACTGCAGGAAGCGTCACTCCCTACCTCGGTCTTCGAGCCAGGCTTTCGCAGATCTGGATCAACCGCTGGACGGTGCTCCTCATCCTCGTTCTCGTCCGTGTCCTCATTCTTCTGGCCGGCCTCAACGACGACATCGGCGATGCAAAGGTCAAGGCCCTGTCGGCCTGCACCAAGGTGGAGGACATTGGTAGTGCCATGGCCTCCATGCCTCATTACCTCTCGGTCGGTGTCAACGCTGTCGCCGCCGACGGCATCACGACCGCTGTCAACGGCATGGTCAGCCTCCTCATGATGATCATCACGGCCGTCGAGCAGCTGATCCTCTTCGTCATCAACATGTGGATTGGCACCTACGTCTGCCTGACTGGAGCCGTCATCCACGGCACTCTCGACATTGGTGTCGGCGCCGCAGACGCTGCCACTAAGGCCATCAACGACGTGATCTTGGACGTCACCAACGGCCTCAACGACGATGTCAAGAAGGTGCAGGATGTCATCAACGACACCTTTGGCAAGATTGCCAGTGGGGTCAGCGGCCTCTTTGGCGGAAAGCTGGATCCTCCCAAGCTCGACATCAGCGGCCGCGTCAACGACCTGCGCAACATCAAAATTGACGACACCGAGTTCGTCAAGACTCTCAAGAACGTCAACGAGTCCATCCCGACGTACGACGAGGCCAAGAAAGCTACTGAGGATGCCATATCCATCCCCTTCAACATGCTCAAGGACCTCGTCAACAGCACCTACGGCGGCTACGCATTCGACAAGAAGGTCTTCCCTGTCGCGCAGAAGGAGGCGCTGAGCTTCTGCTCCTCCAACTCCAAGCTCAACGACTTCTTCGAGAACCTGTACAAGCTCGCCGCCAAGGCCAAGATTGCCTTCATTGTCGTCATCCTCGTCCTCGCCATTCTCTCCTGTGTCGTCATGGCATGGTGGGAGATCAAGCGGTACCGCCGCCAGCAGCGCCACGCCAAGGTCTTCACCGAGCACGGCTACGACCCCATGGATGTTGTCTACATCGCCGGGCGACCCATCACCGCGACCGCAGGCATCAAGATCGCTTCGCGCTTCTCTGGCAAGCGACAACTGCTGGTCCGCTGGGCTGTTGCCTACGGTACCTCTCTACCTGCCATTTTCGTCCTGTCTCTGGCCATCGCCGGCTTCTTCTCCTGCCTGTGCCAGTTCATTCTCCTCCGCAGCATTCAGAACGAGGCGCCCGCCCTCGCCAATCAGGTCGGCAATTTTGCCGGCGATGTCGTCACCACCCTCGAGGACGCATCCCAGAAGTGGGCTGTCGATGCCAACGGCGTCATCAATAGCTTCAACCAGGAGGTCAACGACGACCTCTTCGGCTGGGTCACCAACGCCACGACCGCCGTCAACAACACTCTCAACACCTTTACCACCGAGGTCAACGACGGCATCACCAAGGTTTTCGGCGGCACCGTCCTGGAGAACACGGTCCGCAACGTGGTCCGCTGCCTCATTGGCCTCAAGGTCGAGGCTGTCGAGAAGGGCCTGACGTGGGTGCACGACCATGCGCATGTGTCGTTCCCGCGCTTTCCCAACGACACCTTCTCGATGGGCGCCCAACAGTCGATCGAGGGCGACTCGGACCTGACGTCGTTCTTGTCGAGCCCGTCGAGCGTCACGACCGACGAGATCACGGGCGCCGTCGATCACGTCGTGCGGCACATGCACAATGGCCTCATACAGGAGGCGCTCATCTCGACGGGCCTACTGCTGGTCTACGTCATCATCATCATGATCGGTGTGGTCCGCAGCGCTGTCGGTATGATGACTCCTGACCGCACGCGAGGTGACGGTGGGCAGCGGTTTTACACGGGCGACGGGCGCGCGCCGATGAGCCCCCGCGGTGCTGCTAATACCGACGCCGCGCGCTTCCCGCAGTTTGGCGATGCCAGCGGCAGCTCAGCGCATCCCGACGACTTCGCTGCTTCGTCGTCTTCTCGGGATAATGAGAAGGCTGCGCAAGAGTACTGGAGCCAAAACTCTGTGCCGGGCGGCAGGGGCCTCAAGAGCCCTGGCCACTGGCGCAAGAGCAGCTATGGGCACGTCGAGGATGCGCGGAGGTGATGAGAATCTTTTGTCGGGGCAGGTTTACCCGGCAAGGACTCTCATCTGCATAATGATCTTTTTTGCATAGACCAGGGAGGCATGGCACTACGGAACAAAGGCGTTTTCACTCTTGGAAGGCAATGGATGTCTGCTTTTTTCATTCGCGCATCAACTCTGTCTTTGTTGTTTTTGCGCTTTCATAAAGACTGCAAGACTGGATAATTTGTGGCAAAGGAAGGGAGGACAACAACTTGATCACTGCTTTCATTTCAAGTCAGTCATTAGATGAGCGTTACGCTACACATGTGGCACCGCAAGGTGTCTGCTTTATTACCTCCCCTTTACATTCGATACCATCATTCGATCCATGTAATTATTAGTCTGCTGCACGAACAGCTGTCTAAACAAAACACAATACATACCCCAGATTGATTTAAAAATGATGAAACGTGCCATGAAGCCGAACTGTGCCTTTGGTTTTCCGTGAGCGAAGAGACCAAAAGATATGTGGTGATTTATCACCAAATGATTGAATAAGTCGTACTTCGAAGAGATTAATCCTGCCGATCTCGGTGACTCACCGCTTGTTATTATGATTATGAAAGTGTTTGGTGAAAGATCACCAAATGCTGGGGGATCTCGGGGGCTGGCTGGCGGGTAAGATCAATGGATTCAATCTGTTAGGAAAGGGTTTGGTGATAAATCACCAAATGGCTTACCCAGGTACTGCTGGGGAGGTACCATTTGGCGCTAAGGGGCGTTGTATTACACTGCTATTTGGTGATTTATCACCAAATGGATTGCCGTGGACTAAATTGGCGCTAGTCGTGGCCGCTCTCATTGAGCCGCAGGATTGTATTAGACGCGGATTTGGTGATAAATCACCAAATGCTTTTGTCTGGGGACGCCCCGGGCTCCACATCTTTTTTATCTATCTTTTTTTATCGGCGGCCTTGAGTGGCGGCCATGTCGATTTTGGCGGAGGGGCAGCGCCCGCAATACATGTGTGTCTCTTCCGTGGGGTCGGATCTCACTGTGCTCGCCCTCCCAAAAAATTGTTTTGACTCACGTCACAGTCGTCCACGGATAACGGGTATATAACTGCTGCTTTTTCGCAACCTGTTCTTCTGGTTTGCCCTTCCGACTGTCCTATCCCTTTCAATTGCATCAGTCGTGCTTCAATTGATACCCCAGACTTCACCATGGAGGCTCTCAAGAAGACGTTTCAGCAGTGCAAGGCCGAGAACCGGGTATGTTCCTCTCTTGTCTGGGCACATCTGCCCATATGCGATGGCGACGATACCGAGATAATCCTTGCTAACCGTGGTTGTCGTAACAGTCTGCCCTCGTCACCTATGTCACTGCCGGCTACCCTAGGGCCGAGGATACCACCGGTATCATGCTGGCCATGGAGAAGGGCGGTGCCGGTATGTTGCGCTCCGTTGCCGGGATCGGAGAAGTCTTGTACTGACGGCCGTTGAACACAGATATCATTGAGCTCGGTGTGCCCTTCACCGACCCCATCGCCGACGGCCCGACCATTCAGACTGCCAATACTGTACGTTGCCCCTCGAACACTCCCTACAGTCATTTGTTCTGACTCTTGCCCTGCTAGATTGCCCTAGAAAATGGCGTCACCATCACCACAACCCTTCAGATGATCCGCGATGCACGGAAACAAGGACTCCGGGTCCCGGTCCTGCTGATGGGCTACTACAACCCCATGCGCGCATACGGAGAGGAGAAACTCATGCAAGCCTGCAAGGAGGCCGGAGTCAATGGCTTTATCCTGGTCGACCTGCCGCCAGAGGAGGCCGTCTCCTTCAGGAAGGTCTGCAGCAGTGCCGGGTACGTACTCACCACCACTTCCTTCTCGCAAGACACTTGCTAACCTCTCTCGTTGTCGACTACAGTCTCTCATACGTTCCCCTCATCGCGCCTGCAACCACCGACGCTCGCATGCGCCTCCTCTGCCAGCTCGCCGACTCCTTCATCTACGTCGTCTCCCGCATGGGCGTCACGGGCGCCCTCGGCACCCTAAACGCAAACCTCCCCGAGCTCCTCCAGCGTGTAAAGAAGTACAGCGGCGACAAGCCGGCGGCGGTTGGCTTTGGTGTGTCGACTAGGGAGCACTTCCAGAGCGTGGCCCAGATCGCCGACGGTGTCGTTGTCGGCAGCCAGATCGTCACCACCCTGCGCACGGCCGAGGGCGACAAGCTGAAGGCTGTCGAGGACTTCTGCAGCTACCTCGGTGGCCGCGTCCCCGAGACCACCCGCGAGGTCGGCGTCATCGAGACCCTGGCCGCCGCCCAGGAGCCCATTGGCGAGGCCCACGTCGATGGCGTCGTCCGCGACCGCGACAGCGACCTCGTCGCCCAGCTCGCCGCCATGCACGGCAAGATCCCCGACCGCTTCGGCGAGTACGGCGGCCAGTACGTGCCCGAGTCGCTCATGGACTGCCTGTCGCAGCTCGAGGACGGCTTCAACCAGATCAAGGACAGCGAGGAGTTCTGGAAGGAGTACAGGACCTACTACGACTACATTGGCCGCCCCGGCCACCTGCATCTTGCCGAGCGCCTGACGGAGCACGCCGGCGGCGCCAACATCTGGCTCAAGCGCGAGGACCTGAACCACACCGGCAGCCACAAGGTCAACAACGCCCTCGGACAGGTCCTGCTGGCGAGGAGGCTCGGCAAGACCAAGATCATCGCCGAGACGGGCGCTGGTCAGCACGGTGTCGCCACCGCGACTATTTGTGCCAAGTTTGGCATGGAGTGCACGGTCTACATGGGTGCTGTAAGTCAACATTCACACTAACTGGTATCTTCAATATGAGCCAGGTCTAACAAATATAATAGGAGGACGTCCGCCGTCAAGCCCTCAACGTCTTCCGCATGAAGCTCCTCGGCGCCAAGGTCATCGCCGTCGAGGCCGGCTCCCGCACCCTCCGCGACGCCGTCAACGAGGCCCTGCGCTCTTGGGTCGTCAACCTCGAGGATACCCACTACGTCATCGGCTCGGCCATCGGGCCTCACCCCTTCCCCACCATCGTGCGCACCTTCCAGTCCGTCATCGGCCGCGAGACTCGCGAGCAGCTCCTTGAGAAGCGCGGCAAGCTGCCCGACGCCGTTGTCGCGTGCGTCGGCGGTGGCTCCAACGCCGTGGGCATGTTCTACCCCTTCAGCAACGATCCCACCGTCAAGCTCCTCGGCGTCGAGGCCGGCGGCGACGGCATCGACACCGACAGGCACTCGGCGACCCTGGCCGCCGGCACCCAGGGCGTGCTGCACGGCGTTAGGACGTACGTCCTGCAGAACCAGGACGGCCAGATTCTCGACACGCACTCCGTGTCCGCCGGTCTCGACTACCCCGGCGTCGGCCCGGAGCTGGCGCAGTGGAAGGACAGCTCGCGGGCCAAGTTCATTGCGGCAACAGACGCGCAGGCGTTCGCGGGCTTCAAGCTCATCTCCCAGCTCGAGGGTATCATCCCCGCGCTCGAGACGGCGCACGCCGTCTACGGCGCCGTCGAGCTGGCCAAGACGATGAAGCCCGGCGAGGACATTGTTATCTGTGTCAGTGGTCGTGGTGATAAGGATGTGCAGAGCGTGGCGGACGAACTGCCTAGGTTGGGACCCCAGATTGGCTGGGATCTGCGGTTCTAGATGCGTACATATGGGATGAATATAAGGCTGCTAGACAAGAGAAAAGAAGGTCTGGGTGCGTTTTAGTCATATAGATATCGGCTGGAGTTTGGTGAAGAAAAATATGATATGATCAAATTTTTGAAAGATCTATGCCTGAGTTCTGCATGCCTGCTGTGATAGAAAGGCTGCTTTGTGTCGAGTTTATACATATGATACAAGTGGCATGGCTGGAAAATGGTACAAGAGAGTACAGCACGCGACCTCGACTCAGCCGGTTGCGTACGCATCTGCCGTCGAGATGCCGGTCCGCCAATAGCCTACTTCCTCGGCTGCTCCTTCATGAAGCCCTCCTCGCTGCTAAGATCAATCTCCTCCTCCCCGTCAATGATCCGTTGCGTCTCCTCCACAAGGCTCTCCCTCGTCACACCCTCGGCCTCGAGCTCCACCGGCACCACGTCCTCCTCCACAGCGGCCTTGGGCGGCAGTCCCAGCGCCGCCCTCTCGGCCGCGAACCGCGCCTTCACGCTCTCCGTCTGCATCACCCTCCACCGCAGCTTCCACCCCCAGGGCCCCAGCTCCGCCAGCCGCGCGCTCTTGCTGCCGAGCAGGTACTCGTCGAGCCCGCCCTCCTTGTCGACGGTGCGCAGGACGCGCGTCGTGGCGCGCGTGCGCACCCACGCGCCCAAGGAAGCGGACCACAGGCGCTTGCGCTGCACGTTGGGCCGCCAGACGCGCCTGTTCTTGATCTCGTTGCGCTCCGAGACGGTGTTGCCGAAGCGGATGCGCGCCGAGCCGTAGAGCCCTTTGTTGGACTGCTTGTAGACGGGGCGGTCGCCTAGGGGGTAGGAGGGGATGTGAGGCTGGTGGGCTGTGGGCGAGGGGATTGGGGGTTCCGTTGGGGAGAGGGCTTGTTGTTTGTAGAGGGTTCGGGGGGTGGAGGAGAATGTGCGTAGGAAGGTTGTTGTCTGGGTGTGCGTGGTGGTGAGGCGCCGGGCGGCGGGTATTATTGAGGCCATGGCTGGCGGTGGTGAGCTTGTGTGAGCTCTATGTGGTTATGGCGGTGGTGATTGGGCTTATGAGGTTGACATATCCGATTTTGAGGGAGTGGCGGCCTGAATTGGAGGCGTTATGCTGTATCTGCTTGAACTTCGTGCTCCTATGATGGTGATGCTTGAGTGGGCTGTTCGACGTTGAAATTTCGATGGAGACATCGGCGATTGGGTTATTCCGTGTTGCTTGTTTGTGAGCCTGGCTGGACCGAGTTGAGCCAAATTTCTGGCTTACAGGGCCCCAACTACTGAATAATTAGCGCTGCTGATAAGGCCTTTCCAGCACCTGAGCTCTCCCATTCTGGAAATCTTTAGTGGGGTTTCCAATCGATCATGTTGAGATAACCACGGTAAACACAGGCACTTATCCTAGCCCCACGGCCATACTCATACCCGCCGGCTATCAGAAAGGTCAACAACAACTTGCGGAAAAGTTACCCTGCAGACTGAACGTTTCTTTTCTTTAAAGAGAAGGGTGGGACGGAATCATGCTTCCTCCCGTCGACGAGACTGTTCTGCAGCAAAACCCAGACTTTGCAGCGCTGTACAAGACGCTCACGACAGCGGTATTGAATCACGATGGCTCGACCAAGGCGGATCACTCTCACAAGGAGAGAGAAGCCGTGCAAAAGGTATACTTCCTAGCAAAACACCTAAACAATTGGCCTTCACTGACATCCATGATCAAACACAGGAGCTCAAAACGCACAGGTTAAACGCAGCAAAGCAGCACCTCCTGTCCCAGGCCCTGTCCACCGCCGCTCCTCCGCCCGAGACAAAGCCGCCCACAGCCGCCCCACGCCGCGGCGCCCGAGCACAACTGCCGAAGCCCGGCTCCGACATATCTTTCTCCCCCGAGCTCCTCGACCTTCTCGTCCTCCTCCCCCAACTCCTCGACGAAGAAGCAGACACCCAACTCTCGCCAGAATCGACCGCCCTCCTGCTCTCCAACCCTCCCCTGTCCGCCCTCCCGGACCTCCTCCCGCAACTCGCACAGCTCGTCTCCACGTCCCTGCACGCAGGCGCCCTCTCCCTAGCACGCATAGCCAACCCGTCCACGAACCCGTCGTATCTCCACCGCTCCATCCCGACCCTCCCCTCATACGCAGCCTCTCTCGCTCCGGCGGTAGCAGAAGCTAGATCGGACCTAAACAAGTCCCGCCTCAAGACCGCCGCGGCCGCAGGCAACCTCGTCGCCGCGCAGACCGCCGTGCTGACGACGCTCCTGCGCTCCCTCGAGGCCAAGCACGGCACCGTCGCGCGCTCCCTCGAGCTGCGCGCCGAGGACGTGTCCCTCGCGGCGCAGCGGGCCGAGGCGCAGAGCGAGAGCGCGCTGTGGACGGCCCGGCGCGACGTCTACACGCCCGAGGCCCGGGCCGCGCTGAGGGGGTACGCGGCGCACCTGCGCGACGGGCGGGCGCGGGCCGAGGAGCAGATGCGCAACGCCGAGGCCGAACTCGCTGAGTACGGGGTCGCTGTGAGGGAAGGCGAAGCCGGCGACGAGGGGAAAGAGCGGACGATGCGTGAGATGGCGAGGGTGTACCGCGAGATGGGGCGGCAGCTTGAGGAGGTCAGGGGGGATTTGGAGAGGCTTGGGAAGGCTTGACACGAATTGGAATGATTGTATGATCTTGACGGTATGTGAAAAGTCGTATCGCTTATTCCCCGACCATGATGTCACGTATTATCACGAACTAAACAAGATGAAGCCTATAGACTTTGAGGATATCATGAATGCTCTTGGTACAATTTTTGTGCGTGTCGTCTATCTAGATACACAACCTGCCCAGGGGCTCGTCTATATCCATCCGGTGTGTAGACAAAAGAAAAGACTGAAAAGTTTTTCCCGCCCTGTCTAGATCCGCCCACGACGTTTCGACCCAACTCGCCGATTTTCTACCTCACACACACCATCACCACATCACCAACTCACGAAAGGCTGAACTTAACCCTTGACCTTGAAGATGGACTCGGCCAGGCGGCCGACGTTCTCGCTGGTGATGCCGGCGACCGAGATGCGGCCGTTGCGGGTGGCGTAGACCGAGTGCTCCTTGGCCAGGGCGTCCATCTGCTCCGGGCTCAGGCCGGTGTAGGCAAACATGCCGATCTGCGACGTGATGTGGGACCAATCGTGCTTGGAGCCGAGCTTCTCGAGGTTCTCGCGCAGCAGGGCGCGCATGCGGATGATGCGGTCGGCCATGCCCTTGACCTCGCCGAGCCACTCCTCGTACAGCTCCGGGTCGTTGAGGATGGTCGACGCGAGGCGCGCGCCGTGGATGGGCGGGTTCGAGTACATGGGGCGCACGAGGATCTTGATCTGGCTGTCGACGCGCTTCTTCTCCTCGGCCGACTCGGTCACGAGGGAGAAGGCGCCGATACGCTCGCCGTAGAGACCCTGTGCGGAGGGGTTAGTCAAAGACGGCTCTCAGAGAGACACGATTCGGACTACAAAACTTACCATGTTCTTGGCAAAGGACTGGGCCAGGCAAATCTGGTGGCCCTGCTCAACGAAGTGGCGGACGGCGAAAGCATCCTTGTTGGTGTCGCCGCTGGCGAAGCCCTGGTAGGCCATGTCGAAGAAGGCAAAGTGGCCCTGGGCCTTGACGGCCTGCTCAATCTCGCGCCACTGCTGCTCGGTGGGGTCGACGCCCGTGGGGTTGTGGGCGCAGGCGTGGAAGAGGAAGATGCTGCCCTTGGGGGCGGCCTTGATGTCGGCGACCATGCCCTCAAAGTCGAGGCCGATGGTGTCCTTGTTGTAGTAGCGGTAGTTCTGGACGGCGAGGCCGGCGTCGTCGAAGACGGCCTTGTGGTTGGCCCAGGACGGGGTGGGGATGTAGATGGTCTTGTTGCCCGGGAAGAAGCGCTCGAGGAAGGCGGCGCCGATGCGCAGGGCGCCCGTGCCGGAGATGGACTGGGTGATGACGAGGTTGTCGAGGGCCTTGGAGCCCTTGCCGTAGGCGAGCTCGGCGGCGGCCTTGGTGAACTCGGGCACGCCGGTGATGCCGGCGTACTCGTGGTTCATCTTGGCGTCGACGACCTTCTTCTCGGCCTTGAGGACGGAGGGGAGGACGTAGGGCTTGCCCTGGTCATCGCGGTAGGCACCGACACCTGTGTGGATGGAGGCGATCCCCTGGTCAGTTTACTGGGTCGAGACGTGGACAGCGAGGCGGTATCCGGGAAATCGGAGATGTTCGGGATTTGTCTTGCGCAAGGAGACATACCAAGGTTGATCTTCTTCTCGAAGCTGTCGGCCTTGAAAGCCTCGGTGACACCTATTTGAAGCTGTTAGCGATGGTGGTGGTGGAGATATGGCTTGTGCAAGCTCGAGGGGAGTCATACCCAGAATGGCCTGATATTGAGGGCGCGCGGTTTTAGCAATTGGCATCGCAGAGGGCAAATCGCATGGGGAAACTTACATCCTGGGGTTCGTTAGCTTGGAATGAATCGTTTACAGATGTTACAAGAGGGTGCATTGACTTACAGGAGGACCCTGCTGGACGTTGGCCCAGGTGGAAGCTGGTCGCATAGCCATCTGCAGGGCGGCGACGCGGCGCACGGCCGGGCGAGCTGCTATTCTGACAGAGGACAGCATCTTTGTGATGATGATGGATGTGAAAGGGGAGAGAGGAGAAAATGCAACAAGGCTAGATGGGCAAGAGAAGAACTTTTGGTGAAGGGTTGATGATGGTTATTTCCCTCTTACAGTCGTCAAGAGAGGAGGTCCCGAAAACAATGACACAAATCAGATAAAAATCGGGGTGGGCATGGACGAAGTCGGAGCATGAGAGGTGTGATGCTGGCTGGCTTAGCTCCAAATGGACCCCCACATTTATCTGTGAGATTGCCCTGTAGAATCAGCTGGAGCTATTATGCAGGGCTCCCCCCAAACCCCCCAAGCATGTGCCGCCCGCTGCAATTGCGCGAAAAAAAAAAAAAAAAATCCAATCGATTCACTCTGGGGTCCGGATCAACGGACAGCGAATTGAAGACCCGCTGTCTTTGGGGTCATTGGCGCGCTAATCGCCCCGGAGCATAAGTCTCCAGGGGGCTTGCTCCAGAATGAAGCACGACACCACAGCAAAACAAGGGCTCCTGATCATCCCGGCGGTCGCCGTAGCGAAACGCCTATTTCGGACCTAAGGACACTTCTTTGACTGTTGGCCACTAGAGACCACGGGGACATGGAGAACAGTTCATCACTCGTGTCAAGCTCGAGGTGTCTCTCTTGACCTTCGTGAATGCAAAGCATTCCTCGAAGATATTAACAGAATGATGTCTACCCGTCCTCAAACAGTGCACCGGATCGGACTTCCAGGAAGGGAAATACTAACCAGCATCCAAAAAAGAGAAAAAGAGCTAGGGGTAGCTCAGGCCTTGTTTTCATTACGACACGCACACACAGAGAGCACAAGGAAAACCCCAGCTTTCTGGCAGACGATTCAGGCTAAATGAGCTAGCGGGAGAACACCGGAAATCGGTGTCTCCACATGTTGAAGCCCCCTAAACAGTCTTACCTTGCCCAAAATGGAAGATTCGCAGAGGGCCAAGATGAACAGAGGAAGCATCCGCGTTAGACTTGACTCTGCCGCATCTTCCATCTAGATCTCGCAATCGTGTTCTTAATGACTATCGATCGTACGCTAAAGTCGACGCAACCCAGTCTGTCCTGGGCAAAGTCTGTGGGTAGCAAAGACGAGCCATCCCGGTTTCTATTCTACTGCATCAATACCGCTTGCAACATGACATTCGGCGGGCGGAACCAACAAGTGGGTGTCATCAAGGTTGATGAATTAGTACAAATCTCTAGAGTACTAATAGACTGAATCATCTATTCATGCTTAGGTAGTGGGATAATCCTATCCACGAGAAAACCGCCCACTAATCTTTCACCCACTTGACCAGGTCGAGACTCATATCGAAAATTGCAAGGGATGGCATGAGAATCGCAAGTTTAAATGCTCCAACTGCCGATTCTACTTCAAGACCAAGGAGTCTCTAGATGCCCACATTCGACAAGTTCATTCCTGGGAGCCACAACGCTGAACGGAACCAGACTGCGAGAAGACCACCATATTCCAGACAGAGGCCAACCTAAGGAAGCACATCGAGGTAGCCCATCGTGGTTTCGCCCAGACATGTCCTATTCCCGGTTGCGATAGCCGTGATATTCTCACTTCTGTTACTGAGCTTACAGCCCATCTTCGAACTGTCCATCCCTTCCTCCGGGAGACTGAGATCCAGTCTTACCTACTAGATGTGAGCTTTGATGGCCAGAACCGTTCAAATATCCTCCCTGGAAGCCACAGCGATGCTCAGTCCCGAAATGCACCAACAAGACAGTCTGGAGCGAGCTCAACAAATACCGTGATCATGTCAGAAAGGGCCATCCCAAGCAGTACAAGGATTTCGCTAATTATATCGTTGACAACGCTCCGGATCTCAAGCCTACCGAGGCGAAGAGGAACACCAAGAACGAATGGGATCATAGCGGCTTCAAGCCTCAAGGTTGTCCCGTTCAAGACTGTAAGAGCACCAAGGTCTTCCAGACGCCCCGAGAGCTGGCTGTTCACGGGAAGGCAGCCCACAAGATGACTGCAGGAGATATGTACGAGATTGCTATGGGTTGTGTCAAGAAGGGGTCGAAGTGATCTCGCTTAGAGAAGTTGAGCCTGATAGCTTCCATGTTTGGGCGTTCTGAGTGCTCATTTACCTGATCTGACGGCCGGGATCTTGCTAAAAGTGTGGTACATACATAGATGAGGGGGGTAATGGTTACCAGATGGGCTCTGATGTATGAGATATGTAGCTAGTTGCCAATCATTCTTACAGCTGTCGCTCACTCAAATGCCTTGTCTCGATTGTCACTCTGCAAAAGGAGATCGCGCGGAGAATAAGCGCATTGTCTGCAGACCAACGTGCATGACGTACATGCCATACCAGTCATTCCTAGGTCCCGTGATGAGTCTGTAAAGGGCTCATATTGGGCGTTTTGAAGACCCATCCTGCATCGGTTGGAGTCTAGCTGTGAAACTTCTTCTTTTTAACACTCATCCATACTGGCTTGGTATTGTGGGTATATGCAAATGTACATCTAGACTGTATTCATGTTGGAAGAAAAAGCCAAAGGCTAGAGTGCACCGAACTTCATAGATGTATCTTGCGCCTTTAAGGTACTCTTCAAATGAAACCTTTGAATCTTCCTGACTTTAATTGGTGTCTGCAAATCTAAGAATTGTTAAGTTGAGTACCGAGGCGTATTCTTCTATTTGTCAGAGATTGGGGTCTTCAAATGAGTTAAACCCATTATGGGTGTTGAATCTGGTTATACCGGTTACACGGGAACACCCACGGCCGCCGAGACACGGCTCTCGATCATTTGAAGATAGCTCTATTCCATAGGACGGCAGCGCTGTCCACCCCTGATCCAAAAGATGTGTTTGAGTCAGCTTACGCACTGCGGCGGCTGGTCTACGTGAATGTCCCAAATTTGACCGGCAGTCTTTTCTTGCATTGCAAAGGCGGAACGACAGACCCCAATACTACACAGACATTATTTGAACATTGCTAGCAATGACTCTGTCATTCCGGTCTGGAGCTCGAGCTTCGGTGACTGGCTACCCGAGTATGTCCGGATCACGAACACAGCCACAGTGGCCAAGTCCCAGACGATGGTCTTGTAAATCTCGTCCTATGAGATCCTTCTGCGAAAAGACATACTGGCTATGCAGAGCAGAGCGAAATTACAATATGTTCCGTCGCGGAGGGAACTTGGGCCGGCGTCGCGCTCGGGGGTCTGATGCTCAACGTCTCGAGTGTTGGCACGCTTATCAGCCAAAAGACACGGCCGGGCTGCTCCCGTCGGGCCTCATCGGCATGTCGAGCCAGCACCCGGACGTGGGCCTGGCTGATCCGGCGCCTCAAGCCCACGGGCCCGCACAACGCGTCGACCTTCCTGGGTGCCGCCCGGGTGTTGGGCGTACAGGCCGTGGTGCTCTTCGGGACTAAAATATCTACAACTGCTTTGTGGGCGGCAAGGAGGACCTGGCGGCGCCCGTCATGAAGGCCATGCTCGACACGGACGGCGTGATGGGGTACCACGGCACGCCGACTATGCCGGTCTTCATCTATAAGGCCATCCGCGATAAGCTATCGGACATCAGGGAGATGGACGAGCTCCTAGGCGCGGGACTGACGATGGTCTTGTTCTAGCATCGCAGGCGAACCCATTCTTTGTCTTGGTGATGTTCATGGAGCGTTGTTCTTGAGTCAGTCTCTCTGGGGTAATTCTGCACCAGCCAGTGTACTTCTCTTCCGGGACAACCTTGACGCCGTTTGGCTTCGTAGATTTTCATCTCGACGTCAGTACTGTAGACCATGGTCTCATTGGGGCTGATGCTCTTCTTGAGGAGTTTGCCGTATTGGTACGAAGCAACCACCGACGAGCTTCCGGGTACAGGGGATACTGGTGTAATCGCCGACGAGGAAGCTCTCCTCAACGGCGTCCTTCTCGATGTTGGCGTCCTTCTCGATGCTGGCGTCCTTCTCGATGTTGGCGTCCTTCTCGGTGTCGGCGTCCTTGAGCACCTGGGCAAAGAGGCAACCGGGTCGAAGGTGCTCTCGAAGGCAGTGCTGTTCTGCTCCTGGAGATGAGCGCGGCTGATCTGCGTGTTGAAGGTCTCGCTGTCGAGGCCCGAGCCGACATATGATAGCTTAAGCACCGCTGGGGGGTATGCTCGATACGCTCGGACGCAGTCCGGAGACGACGGAGGGCATGATGTGCTTCTTGCAGTGATTCAGAAGGTTGGTGTCGAATAAGACATATACCTGCTAATCTCATATTCGGTAGAGTCTAGAGGTTGTCAAATGGACGAATTCAATGTTCCTCCGAGACCCTTGGCCACGCAAATGAGAGTGCTCGTCATTAATCAGAGGTGTGCGCAAAAGGGTTGAACGAGGGTCGGGCTACATGGGAAAATTCCAAACTTTTGCACACAAATTGGGGCTTTTCTTGCAAGATCCACCAACTCGCAGGGGTAGGCCTTGATATTGGCCAATTCTCGCAACGGCCAACTTAGAATTTTTCAAGCTACAGTATGAGACGTCAGCAAAATGGCTTTAGGCATCACTGCAAAAGGGGGGAACAGATTTTTAAAACCAATGAGAGCAATATTCACAGCAGTATGAGACCTCAAAGAGATTATATGTTCTATAGCTACATAGTGAGTCAAAATTAAGCTGGCAGCTTGTACAACAGATGAGCACAAACTGAGTTAATCAACGCGCAACCTAGTAACACTTAGAGAAGAAAGTGTCGATGCTTGATGCTATTTATCATGGACAAGATTATCAAGGATGCAACCACGCCTGTGGAGAGAGATGTGGCTACAATTCCGAAGAATGGCCCAGCGCAGCCCAGAGTGTTAATCATAAAATAGCTTCTGTGATGAAAAATGAGACTTAGACCTGAAATCTGAGATGATTCAGATCAATCGGCTTGCCTCTGGGTAAGAGAAAAATGTAGATGTGAGATGCAAAGGTGAAACACAGATGAGCTAGTTTGCACCTGCACTAATGCCATGAGGGGGTTACTTTGATATTAGTATGGATTATAGAACGATGCAATGTATCTAATCTTAAGCGCAGGATTACTACATGGAATGGGGTCCGTTTGAAGGGTAAGCTCAGTGAAGATTATGGACCCTTGAGCTTTTCTTTTACAGCCAAGTATGATTGTAAGAGCCTGCTGGTAATTTGAAGATACCCCTTTCTTTCCTATAATTCGAAGAAAGTAAGGACTAGCAATTCGAGCCGTTTGAAGATACCTCATTTGAGCCTAAACTCTAGATAATCCAATGTAGATACTATCTAAACATACTCTTTTATAAAAGGATAAAGGGTGTACTGCATTGAGTGCCTGATGGAGGAGTATCAGCATCGCTTTTGGATATCCGTGTCTTCAAACCAGCGGGTCCAAGACTGGGCACATACACAATCCGCCCAGTCCATATGGATACTCAGGTCGATCGACCAGAGGATATCCGTGAGGCTGGTGAGGAACACGTTGTTCATTGTCACACAATGCTAGCTGTGGTGTATGATTTAGCTGGATAGACGCCCACTCAGTCTATCACGAGATCTTACAACAGCTTCAACCCACAGACACCCACGCTCAGGCACTGCGCTTCAGTCCCGCAGTCTTAAGAGGTACGTGTCATTAAGATCTCAGATAACGCACATGGCCCTAGTACATTATATAAATAACATTTGAGCTCAGCTTTCACGATGGAGGGTTGGTGAACGAGGCCGGCCTGTTTCCCGTCAGAATCTGGCCCTGGCTTTTCGCTGCCGACGCTACTTACATGTCCAAATCTATCATGATGAACAGGTATGTCCGCTCAGCGTCTCGTTAAGTCCAATAGCTGGTGGCTTCGAGTCTTCTAGGAGCAAAGATCAGGACCGATCAAGGCAATGCACGGCCGGCTACATAGTACCAGCTTTGGACTGAGCCATGCCGCGAGTGTGTACACTTCCTTTTCAAGACACTATCGATTGAGAAGACACGACCAACACTTTACCCGTGTTCAAAACACTATGATGGTATTTGGTATTGGAACACTGTCACAATGAGACGACGTTCCCCTCCCCAGTAGCTTGGGAGCCCTGAACATTGACCCTGACTTATGGAGGAACATAGCCCTGGTACGGCGAATGAAAACTGATCTTCTGCAAGGTCCTCCACGCTCATGCCAGTGAACTCGAAGGGAATAACATCAATGCATGAGCTGGGTCACAGGAAAGGGGTTTAACAATTGCCAATCGACGCAGTAAAGGTTCCAATCCTCTCTGGGTGCTGAAGATGTGATCCGGGCGTGAAAGACAGCCTTATGTATACATCATGACCAGGGACGCTGTCCACTCATCTCGGGGGACTGGCAGGAAGCGCACTTCGGAAAAGAGCAGGCAGAAGTAGCACAGGCGGAGCGACAGCATCGTGTTTTACTTAAGTGGATTTGGATATGTTAAACATATACGTGACACGGAGAGTTGTGCAAACATGGGCTAGCCTTGGTCGGTCAGATCTCTCGTCCCACTCTAGCATGCTCAACCAAGCTTGATTTATGCACACTTCGGAGGAGGTGTACTTCAGGAATCAAAAAGCTATACCAATAGACTTGAAAACAAAGAAAAAGAAGGAGAAAAAGAGAAAAAGAGAAAAAGAGAAAAAGAGAAAAAGAGAAAAAGAGAAAAAGAGAAAAAGAGAAAAAGAGAAAAAGAGAAAAAGAGAAAAAGAGAAAAAAAGGAAAAGAAAAAAAAAAAGAGTCGGTGAATCCGCTGCTTGTCATCACACTGCGTCCAGAACTTAAGAGTCCCGTATCATTGAAGGTAGCTTCAAATGACGTGTATCCTTAAGCCAACCTATGCAATCGCCTCTAATAGGATACAGTAAGAAGTACATCAACTAAGCACAGTATTATAAGCAACTTATCACATTGATCCCAGTGCAGGAAAGGTGGCTTCTCAGTGTACTACGATGGAGCCAAACAGGCGCCTACCAGAATCTAACCACTGAAGAGGTTCAAGTCGGAACAAAGTCCTCCATGGAGCCCAGCAACTCTGCCCAGCAGCAATACATCTCGAGAAACAGCCCACATTACGCTGCGTTGCGGGATGCTCTCAAGACGGATGAGGGCCCAGACGCTTTCCATTTCATCGGAGCCCTTCTTGCCGCCCGAACGAAGTCAAGGACGAGTTCACTGCCAGTGCCCGCAACATATGGCAGACTTGGGCCAAGGACCATCCGGCGGAGGCAGATAAGCTTCGAGCTGTCGCTTGCCGCATGCGCACAGAGAACGGCAAGCGGTTTGGGGTTCGATTCGACCCAAAGAACAAACCCCAGTCGTTCTTCGTCATTTGTCCTTCTACGAAGAATGAGTTGAAGAAGTGGAAGCCCCTGCTTCCAGAGAGGCGTGTTCTGCCAGAACCGCTGTACAAGAAGTCCAAGACCGCAAAGTCCCAGCCCACGAAGCCCAAGACGGAGTCCGAGATCACCAACTCTAGGGCAAAGAGCGACAACAAGGACGTTCCAGACAATCTCGACCTAGAGCTGAGCACCCGCAAGATCACAGCATAGTCTTCTCCTCCTACAGCTTACTGACACCTTGCTTAAGAGCTTCAAGCCGTTCAAGTTGGCCATCGGCCCCGGCTATGCTGGCTACGGCCACAAGTCGGATCTCCGGTCTTTCCGTATGACGAAGGGGGAGCGGCTGGAGACCATCAAGAACTGTACAACTTGGCCATAGCGTCGCGCGTGCCACCTTTTCTAAATCAACATCCTTTTCCAACTCTTCAACGCACAACTATGGTTTTGCAACACCGCTCCGATCCCTAGTGTTTGACACCCAGTCTGTACTCCGACTTCGGCTCCACTCGCTTTCAGGTACTCCCAATTACAGTCGCTACCGACACGGAACCGAGATGGTGAGGCTGAAGCCAGCGAAACGATCACGTGGTTGAAAAGTCGGTGAAACGAACCTCATCGCGAGCCTATCACTTCACGTTGCGACACTAGTCGGTTACTCAAGGTGGTCATATGCTCAAGTGGATCCCAGTCCTGTGGATATGTGAAGTCATTAATCCTCAGTCTCCAGTAGAACCCCCTTTAAAAACCAGTCCCACGGTTTTGCGACATGGATGGTGACCCTTCTTAAACCCGTCTTTACATGAACATCGTCACGTCATTTCTAGACTTCTGCGATATCACGCAGTCAAAGCTGGCAACATCATGGAGCGCAGACTCCTGAGTACCTGGAATCAGGCCGCCCCGCGAGGCTACATTCGCAAGTGCTACTGCTTTCCGTATCAGCACAATGCAGACCTCGACACTCTTAGAGAGCACCTGAAATCAGCCCTCGATCGATTGTCCCGGCGAATCCCGCACTTGGCTGGCAGGATTTCTCTCCATTCGAGCCCTCCAGGACGTCTCTCCATCGCTCTGCAAGATGCCGCCGGAATACCCCTTCTTGTCCATGATCAACGACCTACCTTCGGATGGACCTATGCTCAGCTTAAAGCCGAAGGCTTCCCACCTAGAGCTTTCATCAACAACTACTTCGATCTTCCACATCAGCTTGTGGAAAACCATGATGCTGTACCAGTCTTTGAGGTCCACGGTAGATTGATTGAGGGTGGTTTCCTCTTATGCACTTACTATCATCACTCAATCTCCGATGGTAGCAAATTGGATAACTACATGAGCCTTTTTGCTGGCCTGACAAGGGATGATGCAAAATATGACCCTGAGGTTCAGCTGTCTACTGATATCCACCTCGATTTGTCAGAAGGGCTTGTCCATAGCCATCAGGTCAAATTGAGAAGCCGCACCTTTGACGAGCTTCTTGAGCTCTGTCCCGAGTACTGTCGCCTACCCTCTCTTATAGGCCCCACTCAGTTCCATTCCAAACCCATGGGCATACCGCTAGAGGATATTGAAAAAACCGAACGGATCTTTGTTGTCGGGGTCGAACAGATCAAGAGCCTAAAGGAGAAACTGGCAGAAATCCTAGGACCAGGCGTTGGTAGCCGTGTGCCCTCTACCTTTACCTGTCTTGCAGCGATAACTTGGGCCCATGTCGCAAAGGCTCGCCTTGAAAATTCCCGGCGCTTGAATCCATCATTGCTAGATGGGACATCTACTCCAACAACAGCCCATTTACAGCTTGCTGTAAATTGGCAGCACCGCTGCTTCTCAAACACTATGGGCTTTAGTGCGGGTAATACTATCGCCATACCTGTCACCTCTATCGACGTCCATACTATCATGGCGGCTTGCAGCAGTAACGAAACTATAGCCTTACCGGCACTCAGTGCCTTGGTCCAAGCCATTAGCAAGGCGATTCTCAGTGTTGATGACGACTTTATAGCCCTGCGTACCGCTCTCATCCGTGCCGCTCCCGACCCGCGCCTCATCGGCGTGGACAACGATCCGCGCGACCCGAGTACATTATACTTCAACACATGGCGCGCATTCGAACCGCCCCCGACGTGGAAGTTGCCAGGCCTGTCAGGCGATGATGGGGAGTGTGGCGAGGGAATCGCCCCAGACGCGGTTCTTAGAACATCGGCCGGGTGGACTATGGGCTCGGCGTTGTTGCTGCCAAGCGGGAAGGACAAGACTGACTATGAAATTCTGCTCAATTTGGACATCGACTCCATGGAGCTCTTGTGTGCAGATCCAGGCTGGAAGAAATGGGTCAAGAGGATCATCCAATGATCCCCGCACTCTGGGCTGGGACGACCGACCGGCTCACGAGCGGCCGAGGGTTTCGATAGCGACCGATCCGCAGGTAATGGTCATGGGGAGGGGTGTTTGGGTTGAGAAGGAGGTGTCGACTTTCTCTACGGTGATGGCCCGAACCTATTCGGCGAGGACGGAGACAAGGACCCAAACACCTTGTACGGCTTTGGAGTTCAGCGTGACGAATTTGACTCAGACTTTGAGCGCCCATGGGTTTCAGAGAAGGAGCTTCTGTTTGGGTTATATTAATGCTCGGGACAATGCAGGATAGACATGGCGAGGAGGATCTCGGCAAGGGGCTATGAAGTTGACAACCTTCCAAGCCGATCACAGATTCATTCGGAGTAGGATTTATCTAATCTAGTGCTCACTCATCTGCTCATCTAAACACCAACGCCATCGTGGGCTCTCTTTCATAGCCCTGCAGATCTTGAGATACCTCAAAGACAGATCTGATCACACCTGACCACCATGCTCCGCCCTCTCAACATCGGCATCCTCCGCCTTGCGCTCGGCCTCATGAATGATAGCCGTGTTGAGTCCCGCTGCGCGGATCTCGAGGTACCGTCTGCGTGCCGCCGGCGCAAACAGCGGCGCCTCCTTGCCAAACATGAGGTCCATGTCCTCGAGCGCCACGTTCTTGGTCTCAGGCACAAAGATATAGGCAAAGACGAAAGCGACGACCGTGCACGTGCCAAAGAAGATAAAGGTGCCGTACGTAATCGCCTTGATCATGTACGGCAGCGAGTACACAACGATGAACTGCGCCAACCACTGCATGCACACCGAGAACATCATGCCAAGAGTTCGAATACGGTTCGGCAGCACCTCAGCTGCGAAGATCCAGGGTATTCCGTTCCATGAGAAGCCGTAGAAGATTGCGTAGAGATAGATCATCGCCAACGCTGCGTTGCTGCCAGAGTCCTGCTTGGCGCCGCCCTGGAAGGATCCGCTGAGCTTGGAGTAGCCAGCAAGATAGTACATGGCCACCATGGCGCCGGCGGCGCCGACAAGAAGAGCAGAGCGACGGCCGAAGCGGTCGACGAAGAAGACCATGAAAATGACGGTGGTGATCATCTTCACGAGGCCGTAGATGCCGGTGGCGAGGAGGCCGACGCTGGTGCCGGTGAACCCGATCGCCTTGAGAATTGTCGCTGCACCCACAACGTCAGAACAAGATACAGATACAAAGGAGTGAAATATCACTTACGAGAGTAATAATTGATGGCGTTGATGCCTGTCAGGTTCTGCAGCAACATCAGAAGAACGCTGATGATGACACGGTTCCGGATGCCCTTGGCACCCAACTCGCGGAAGATCTGGAGATTTGAGTTCTTGCCGCCGCTCAATTCCAGCTCGTACGTGACGCTGGCCTGAATTTCGCCGAGCTCGGTGTTGATGTAGGCGTGGTCCTCTGGCAAATTGCGGACCCAGCTCAGGGCCTTGCGAGCCTGCTCACCCCGGTTCTTGGAGACGAGCCATCGCGGAGACTCGATGAGGAAGGGCATGCTGATCATGAGAAGGCCAGCAGGAATGAACTGTACGGCAACTGGGATGTGCCATTGCATGTCCTTCGTGGGTGAGATGTCACGGTCGACACCGTAGTTGACCCAGAAACCGAACACGAGGGCAATCTGCAACATGATCTCGAAGATTCCGACAAGACGACCACGAATCAAAGCTGGCGAGCATTCGGAGATGTAGATGGGCAGCATGAGGGACGAGGCACCGATTCCGAGGCCTGTCAGGGCCCGACCGCCGTAGAGTAGACCCAGCTTGCCGATCATCTGGAGGATGACACCGATGATGAAGACAACGCCCGAAACCATGATCGTCGGCTTGCGACCGAAGCGCTCAGCGATGAAGAAGCCAGCAATGCACCCGAAGAAGGCGCCAGCCTGGAAGGTCGACACGATGTTGGAGGACAGGCCGGCGACTTGGCTGGCGGGGACTTCGTCGAGGCCGTATGCCTTGCGGAAGGAGGGAAGACTCAGGGTACCGCCAATGAAGGCCGAGTCATATCCGTACATGGCTGAGGCCTGGAGAAGACAGTTTGTTAGCAAAATTCCAGGTGGACGATGGTTGGGCGACATACCCAAGCGGCCGAGAAGGCCAGGACATAGGGCCTGTAGCCATAGATCTCCTTGGGGATGTTGGACCCCGGTTCCTCCTTCAAAGCAAAAGGGTTCTTCATGGCTGTAGGCGTCGTTGTAATAGACTCGGTGGAGGACGTGACCGCGTAACGCGTGAAGGAAATCCGGGGAGAATCTGGGGCGAGGAAAGAAGAACAACAATGTTTATCAACGCGGGGACAGCCTCCAACTTTTTACCCCATGGCGAAAGGCATTTTTCCTTTGGTGTCGGACTGAGGGCCGAGGGAAAAAGACTCTTCCTGCCCTAGTCTACTAGGCCGGTGATCGGCGGCCGGGGTGGACACTTTGAGGGACCGGGGTAGGACCGGGGACTTCGGGGACGCTTGTTAAATTCCCGATGAGAGCCAATCCGCCCTGTTTCGGTAACATCTGTCTCTCTGGCTTGGAGCTCGACTTCAATACACAATCTGGTTATTGTAATGACGATATTTGTTCACAGTCTACTTTTTATCGTACGAACCTTACGCGTACCGCAACTCGAGCGCTGTGAATGATGGCCGGACAGACAACAACCCAGCTGCCGGCATCAGCCCTGGCACAAGCCCCGGCAAATCGGCTGATCGGCAGGGTCGCCCTGATCACCGGCGGCGGTGGCGCCATCGGCATAGAGACCGCCGGCCGGTTGCTTCAGGAAGGTGCACGGGTCAGCCTCATCGACATCAGCCGTGAGGCACTCGACAGAGCTGTTGCGCGCCTGCAAGAGACCATCCTAGCCAGCGACCCGGCTGGTCGGTCAGCAGATGACTGCATTCTTACGGTGCAGGCCGATGTCACCTCCGAGGCGGATGTGGCTGGTTACACGGAAAAGACCGTCAGCCATTTCGGCCGGCTGGACTGCGCATTTCTCAACGCTGGTATCAGTTACTCGTCAACGAGCATCTTTGACACCACCGCTGAGAGCTACGACAAGGTGATGAACGTCAATGTCAAATCAGGTGGGTTGATACGACATTCATGTAGGGTTTCAGCCGCACTAACGCCACATGACACACAGCTTTTCTCGGGATCAAGCATTCAGCCAAGGCCATGCGCGATCTTGGCAACGGCGGTAGCATCATCCTCACCTCCTCCATCGCCGGCCTTCGAGGCACACCAGGTCTCATTCTGTACTCTGGTTCAAAATTCGCCCTCCGTGGCCTGGCGCTGACTGCGGCATCGGAGCTTGGCGAGCACGGCATCCGGGTCAACACCATCCACCCCAGTGGCATCGACTCGCCCATGTTCCGCGCCACTTGGTCACCGGAGAAGCTCGAGGAATTGAAGAAAGCGATGCCCCTCGGGCGGTTCGCCCAGGTATCTGATGTGTCAGGAGTTGTGGCGTTTCTGGCCAGCGACGACTCTCGGTTCATGACTGGCGGGTTCCTCAAGATTGATGGTGGATGTGTTAGTTTCTAGACGAGTAATAAAGCAAATGTTTTCACAATCATAGGCTGGCACTTAATAACGCCAGCAAGAGCTAAACGACGTCTACTTGGAGAAAAGCCCACAGTATCCCACCAAGTGCGGAGCAAATACCGGGGAAGGATTTCCTTGGCCAAGCTAAAAACCAAGCTTCATCAGCTTCGATGAAACCACTTTACAGTTAGTGCTCACACCAGACTAACTGGGAGCACCAAACCACCGAGATCAACCCGGTAGATTTCGACGCCGGTTTGCCGGGAATAGTAGGCTCGGAGGACTACCGGAGCTGACATGGTAAAGGTTTATCCAATAACACACCTCATTAACCTTGGTCATGTCAGATGAATGCCGCTTGTTGGATTGGGGTATGCACTTTCTCCGCGGACTCTCCAATGGCTCCGCAACGCTCAGACAACAAGTGGGCGGTCGCCACGATCTCGCTGGGCCAACATCCCTCCCACACCCTTGAACGCAAACTGCGTGCCGCCCACAAGCACGGCTTCCAGGGCATTGAGCTTACCTACAACGACCTCGTTCAGCACGCAGCCTCCCATTCGCAACCGCTGCTGTCGTCGGCACAGCAGGTTCGCTCCCTCGCTGCCTCCTTGTCCCTCGAGATTATCTCTCTTGCCGCTTTCAAGAACTATGAAGGCAACCTCGTCGTCCCACTTGCCGACCGCCTCGCCTTGGCCCAGCAATGGGCCGAGGTCGCTGCGGCGGCCGGAGCCGCCTGCATCCAGGTGCCATCCCAGTTCTTGCCTGGACCAGCTTCCACGGACGATGAGGCGACAGTCATCAGCGAGCTCCGTGCCCTGGCGGACCTCGCTGCGGAACACGGCCTAGATGTTGCCTACGAGGCCGTTGCATTCGCGGCATACAACCCCCTCTGGCAGGATGGCTTCCGTATTCAGCGCACTGTGGACCGGCCCAACTTCAAGCTGTGCATGGACTCGTTCCACATCCACGCACATCTATGGGGCGATGCGTGCGCGTCCAACGGCCAGCTTGAAGGAGGTGAGGAAGCCTTACGCCGGTCAATGGATGAATTCGTCGGGGCGTGTCCGCGGGAGAGTGTCTTGTACATGCAGCTGTCCGATGGCTCGAGATTTGACCCGCCGCTGGCGAAGGACGATCCGGTGCTCAGGGACCCAGCGCTGGAGGTACTAGATCCACGTCTGCTGTGGTCTAGGACCCGGAGGCCTTTTCCTCTCGAAGAACCCGGCTATTTCCCCATGGTCGAAATTGCACAAAAGTGGCTCGTAGAGTACGACTGGAGAGGTTGGATGTCTCTCGAAGGGTTCCTCGCCGAGACAAAAGGGGAAGCGCTCGGCCCTGAGGTCATGGCAGCTAGGGCGGAGAAGTCGATAGATCGGTTGTATGGCAGCCTCTCGTGATGACTCGGACCTTTTTCGTGATGAACACCTGAACAATGTCATCCAAGGCATCAAATGACCCGGTACAGTTCTTCAGTTCACCAACATACAATCACAAGGAAACATCACAAATCATTGCATATAACTCTTGATGAACATATGTTTCGATCCTAAGCTATGTGCTTCTGCTTCAAAGTCTGAGCCCTGGTCTTCCTCGCTCCTGGTCTTCCAAACCTGATGTTGCGAAGCAGTGAAGACACACCGGGCGAAATTCATACTCGATGGCTCTCGACCTAATAGATCACCGGCCAGTCCGAGTCATACCGAATGAGGTTGATGCCCAAGAACGACGCGCCACTGTTGGCATAGTAGTGATACACCAGCACGTCGGCGTCGTTATCAGTAAAGACAGCCTCGTGCCCGGGCCCATGAATCGAGCCGTGACTCGCCATAACCTCAGTGCCGCCTCCGGACATCATCTGCTTGCCGCTCTTGTCGACGTACGGCCCGGTCACGCTGGTCGACCGCCCGACCATGATCCGGTACGTGCTTGCGGCGCCGTTGCAGCATTTGTCGAACGACACCCAGAGGTAATAGTAGTTGCCGTGGCGCGTGATGTACGGCGCCTCGATCGCGCCGCCGGCCTCGGTCCGCTTAGCCAGGGAGGTAAGGCTCGTGCCGCTGCGCTTGCCCGTGCTGGGGTCGAGCGGGATCATCTTGATCCCCGTCCAGAAGGAGCCGAAGGTGAGCCACCACTTGCCTTGCGCGTCAACGACGAGGTTGGGGTCGATCGCGTTGTAGTCGACCGACGAAGACGACTCGATCACCAAGCCTTGGTTCGTCCACGAGCCCGAGGCACCGGTGGAGCTCGTCGCGAGGAAGATGGCCGACTTTTGGGAACCAAAGGTCGAGGCCGAGTAGTACATGTAGTACTTGCCATTGTGGTACGAGATGTCCGGCGCCCAGAGGTTCGTGTCTCCGTTCGTGTAGGGTGTGGTCCAGCTCGCTCCGTTTGGAAACGCGACGCCGGCGTTGCGCCACGCGGTGCGGTCGGTGGATGTCTTGAGCGCGATGTTGGCGCCGGTGTGCGCCAGGAGGTAGGTGCCGCTCGGCGTCTTGACTACCGACGGATCATGAACGCCCGTGTCGCCGGTGACGGTGCCTGGATTGGGGTACTCAGCACTGACGACCGGCGCTGTGCTCGTGACGGCCAGCGCGACGCCGAAAAGGACTTTCCACATAGACAGCATTGTAAGCTCAAGTCCTCAGTCTTTGGGTTTCAATTGTGAGAAATTGTGTGCATGTCTGGTCTGGTTCTGGGTTGTCGAGTCTTTTATGTTGAATGGCTGTGGCGTCGTGACCACCAGACTTGAGTTACATCGTGGAGCTTGTTTCTTCTTTTGTCAGAAGTCTCGGGATATGGCAACGTTAAGCGCGCCACGGAATAATTACCACGCGTCCAGAATGTCGTAATAGACGGAAGTAGATCACTCCGTTACATTGCCGGACCGCATCGGATCGAGCCATAAACGGGATTTGTGGTTATGCGGGGAAGACGTTGGCCAACCAGGTAGCAGCAACTTTTGTCTTTATTTGAAACGACTAACAATGGACACAAATACTCCGTCTTAGTCTTTCTCTGCCCAAGACCCATGACCTCGACGCGGCTAGTCGTTGGCTCGCCTCTGAGAATCGTACATACAGAATACTGAGACGCCAGAGTTCCACACTACACTTTGACAGAATCCTCTCGGTGGTGTCGAGCATGCAGATCCTCAACTGGCGCGTCGACACGATAGTTCATCTCTTCGCTTTGGTCTCGGAGAAGCAGGCAGATCAGGCAAGCTGCAGCTCCAAAAGGCGCAGCAATGATGAAAATGACTCTGAGACTATCGGCATAAGCCTGCTGCAGGGCGCCCACTCCCGCCAGGACAATCTCAGGTGTAACTCCTGGGATCATGGTCAATGCTGACATGTCTTGACCAGCAAGCGCCCCAACAAAGGGCTTGATTGACTCAAGGGGGAGACCAGCCTTCACCGCCGCGGTGGACACGTATTCGATGATCTTTGGTTCTAGCCGGTCCGTGAGAGCAGCGCTGTAGATCGCAGTGAATGTCGTAGCAGCAACGGCTCGGCAAGTAATCATCAGTGCAGTGGCCGTGGCGATGAGAGCATGGGGTGATGCCAAGTGCACACCCGCAATGCAAAGAGCAATCGGAGCTCCACAGCCAACCCCGGCGAGCCCAGAGAATACACATGCCCTTGTTGACTGGCCAGGCTGGATGGTTCCAAGCCCAGTCATACCGCCCATGAAGATGAAGAAGCCTGTGAAAAGAGGCACGCGAATCGACTGTGCTTTGACACTCCAGAAACCCCATACGGCGGACGCGATGGAGCCGGCGATCCAGAAAGGAAGTGTGCGTGCTGCTACGAGCAGAGTGTCTTGTGTGAATAACGCAGTTGTCCTAATATTTCATTAGCTCAGTCATGCGAAGACGGCAGGGCACCTAGCTTACAGCATGGGATAAAATATCATAAAGGCATACAACATGATGCCTTCAATAAAGATGAGGGAGAGAAAGATGGCAAAATTCCGACCGCCGTGTCTTTTGCTGTCGTGGTTGAACAGGCTGTGATGGGCGATTCCCGTCTTCGTTCCCTTCCACTCGTAGATGAAGAACCCGATGAGCGTGACAAGACCAATGACGAGGACAATCAGGACCTCGCGACTGGTCCAACTGAATTGGCCACCTCCGAGGTTCAGCCCAACAAGGAAGAGTGTCAAACCCGACATCAAGAGACCTACACCAACAAGGTCAAGGGCCTTGATCTTCTGGAAGATGGAGAGGTGGTCATAACGGGTGTGTCGTGCCGGAGGTCGATAGCCAATCATCGTGCCCACAGCAGTTGCGCCCCAGAGGGCCATTTGAATCCACTGAGAACATTAGAGCTTGAACGTCGTTGACCTTTGAGACTTCTTACATAGTACTTGCGCCAACCATTGACAGGGTCGTTCCGGCACAGCGCACCCATGATTAGGGGAGCACTGCAGGCACCAAATCCGGCACCAATATTGATGAGCGATTGAATGGCAGGAGTCCATTTCTTAGGCATGATCTCAGTGGGTACTGCATATGCCAGAGGAGTAGAAGAGAAGCCAAAGCCGATGAGAATTTGAGCACCAATCAGTCTGTAGATGTTGTCTGTATTCGGTGCAATGGCACAGCCAACAAAGGACACCACGCAACTTCCCACGATGAGAAGCTTTCGAGCTTGGAAGGTATCGGATGCGGAAGACAGAACGGGAGCCAAAACGGCTTGAACCAGGGAGAGCGCGTTGACAACCCAGGTCTGAGTCGCAGGATTGTTCAGAGATTTTCCAATGTTGGCGAGCTGAACTGTGTTAGAAGACTGAAGTTCTTTTTTTCAGATTTCAAGAGGATAACTTGCCACGAGGGGAGGCCCCTGAAGAGCGATCAATTGAACATAGTTGAGGAATATCATAGATGCCAGCGCGATATAAGTCCGGACATGAATCTCGGGTTCTTCGTCAACATTATCGTAGGTGAGGTTCGTTTCATCTCTAATTCCTTCGAAATGCTGGGCCTGAACATGGCCAACTCCTGTTGGCTTCCTTTCTTCACTCATCTTGACTGTTGTGACTGAAGGTCGAAAGAGGTTGCTCTAGGGTGTTTGGAGTGCCTTCTTAATACTCCAGCACAAAAGGCACGGCAGGTCGATCATGGCATGAATTGAGAGCAGAAGCAATAATTAACAGTCCGGGGCTCTGTATGTATAGAGCGGACCGGGGGGGGGTTCTGCGGGGAGGATCTCCACCCCCGGATTTCTGATTCTGTCAAGCCGCGGGACAACTCCCAAGTTTCTCCGAGCACTGACTGGCAGTAGCCAACAAGCCAGAGATGACAATTTGTGTGCTTGAGATAGCCTCCATTAGCTTTTGCTCATTATTGGACCGAAAAGAAAAGTTCCGGTATTGACTGGCTTTGGGAAGACTGTCTTCAAGCACGAGGGGATATGCCAGAGGCCTTTTAAGTGCATGCAGGGTCGGAGGACTACCAAATAGCGGATTGGAAATAGTTTTGGAGCTCTATATGTTGGCCATATAAGGATCAACTGAGAGAATTGTAGGCCGTGATTAAGGAATGTGTCTACGTGTTGCAGTCGGGCATCGGTGACTTGGTGTACCGAGATAATCCTGGGATCAAGCGCCTGCCTATCCGAATAACTTTCATTTAACCTTATTTAGTTGACTGTGGGGAATCGTTTGGGCACAGCCTTCGCTTGCACGGAGGTCCGGGGCAAATTAGTGCCGTTGAGTGATGGTTTCGTCGAAGGACTAGCCGTCCGCGTAATGTTCCGAGGAGAAATTCACGATCGTCAAGGACTATCCTCGACGGCCAGGGAGAGGATGACATCCAGTTCCAGTCCGGAACGTCACGGTGGGTACTGTTCATGAACCCCAAATTTACTACGCTCCATAAAATGTATGCATGTGCTGTTGACGTCCAAGCATTAGGTCTTCTTGGCATTGTCAATTCCATATAATCATTCTCTTAGCGAATCCTGCTTCGCTGGGCAGCAGAAGACGAAGGGTATCAGCCCTGCAAGAGTAGCCTGGACGAGCCTGAGTAGCGACATGCAAATGCAGGGTTCATTGTCCCTCGAATTCGATGCTGTGGATAAGGTCATATATATACTCACTGTAGTGCGCTCTTGTACTTGATGTTTCGTTCAGCTCCTCAGCAATCAAACAATTCTAACCATGAGTCTCTCCTCACCTGCTGCGGCGTTGCCTTCGGGATTTCCGATGTGGCCAACTCAGTCCTTCGTTACTGAACCAACCCTCCATCCCCCTGTGTTTCAGTACAATCAGACAGGCGAGACCGCACCGGGATATCTGTTTATGGATCCCCTCCTGGCTTCTGCGGGATACATTATGACCGAGCATGGTGATCTGGTGTGGAGCTCCCCTACCTTTCCTTCCGGTGTATGGAACTTCGGAAAGCAAGAGCTCTCGGGTCAGCCAGTCTTGGTGCTCACGGCAATTCAGTACATAAACATCGACCAAGTTGTTGCATACGCCAATGTTCTTCTCCTTGACAACACCTACAGCGTCATTCACAATGTCACCCTGCATGACGAAGACTTGACGAACCAATTCAATGGGCCTCTCGACTCTCAAATCAACGATCATGAGGCCTACATCACCCAAGACGACACCCTACTGGTCATAGCGTACAACGCCACGCCTTGGGACCTGTCCCCCGTCGGCGGCCCTTCCGATGGGTGGTTGCGCGATGCCCTTGTCTACGAGCTCGATATCAACACAAATGAGGTCCTGTACAGATGGCGAATGTCCGACAAGATCCCAATTACCTCTTCAAAAGCTTTACTGCAAGGCTCTTCAGGGACAGGTGAAAGCATTGAACAAGCGTGGGATGCCTGGCACATCAACAGTCTCCAGGACTTTGGCCATGGCTTCGTTCTGTCGTGTCGCCACTGCTGGTCGGCTGTCTATGTCGACAAACGATCCGGAGAGATCGGGTGGACTCTCGAAGGCTCCGATGGAGGCGACTTCACGATAGATTCTCCTGATCTTTTCTCCTGGCAACACCATGTCCGAGTCGAGACGGATCAGACAACTGGTGGCCTTGTCATGCACTTGCACGACAACCGCAATAATAACCCAGTGCCACTTCTCAACCCTTCAACCGGACTAATATTGGACATAGATCTGGAAGGCATGAAGGCCACGACGAGGAAGATCTATCAGGATCACTCCAATCCCGCCTACGCATGGAACTCTGGCTCGGTGATTTGGGATCAGAAGGCACAGCGTGTGCTAGTCAACTACGGGACAACCGGCCGCCTTCAGGAATACGACGAGGATGGAGCGGCCATATATGAACTCACCTATGGTGCAGAGAATACTGGTAGCTATCGTGTCTTCAAGAGTGATTGGCACGGGTTCCCATCCACCAAGCCACTACTCAAAGTCTGTATGCAAGATGGGAGGATGTCGGCCTACATGAGCTGGAATGGCGCCACTGACGTGGAGAGCTGGAACATCTATGCGGGGAGCTTGGCCGACCAAGGTGCTTCACGCCAACTTTCCAGGGTAAACCGTACGGGCTTCGAAACGAGGGCGACTTTGTGCAAAACGAACGAGACTTTCTTTCAGGCCGAGGCAGTGACAAGTAGTGGCCGGGCTCTACGCTCCGCTGTGGTGTCAGCCAGTGAGGATTGCTAGAAGTGCATTGTCATATTCTTGGACACAGACGAGATTGGTAGCTGCAAGATTTGTTGAATCACCAGGTTTGGCCCTCTTGGCGGGAGAGTCATTTTCGTGATAATCTCCTCGGCAATATTAGACCGGCTAGATCTGATACTTTCACAATTCCTGGTCAAGCTTGCCTAGCTGTGCTCAACGGGCGGCCGTAATCCGTCCCGCCCATTGGGTGTTGCTGAATTCAAGGCTTCTCGTATCCAAGATCATGATAGAATAAGCCAATAGTGTCATAGCATCCGAATACTCAGCAGCGAGCGCGCCATCAAGAGCAGTCTTACAGAGGTTCATCAGGACCCTCTCACCACCCATCCATGTCTTCCATTCCCAGTGTTAAAACATGTTGTTGGGGCTAGGAAACTCGAATAGCAACTGGCCATGATCCTGGGCCTGGCCCACCTCGTGGAAATCCACACCAGGACTGAGACCCTGGATGACATCGAATTGGCTAAGCTCCATGGAAAAAGGCCCAAACAACACGCCGTCATCAGGAACCGACTGGTCTGCAAACATGTGGCTATCCAGAGAAATGTCGGAAAAGAGAGGATCTGGATTCATTTCGTTACTGTTTCCGGGTGGGTTGGGTTCTCCGGACAATGTCGACGCTCCGGGCACTGCTGCCGCCATCGGAGGAGTACTTCCCGACTGCTGCCACAAGCGGCTCCACGTCCGAAGTGTGTCGTAGTTGGACGGATCTTGGGAATTGGTCGTCGAGTGTGCCCGCTGCTCTCTTTTCGACGCATCCTCAAGACGGATAACCGCCCGCTCAAGCACTTCAATCCCGCGAGCTTCCGAGGTGGCAAGAGTGCTGCCGATCGACATAATTTTGAGCATTACCAGGCCACGAGACAGCGCCTGCCGTATCTCTTGACTCGGTTTGAGCAGGCTACGGGCAAGGAGGATGAGCATAGCTGTCTGACAGCTCGTAAATTCGGTAAAATACGAGGCACGAGAGAGTCCGACCCGCTCCCGGAGGATCTGGCATAGGTTGATGACTTGTAGAGCTCCATGGACGGAGTCTTGGATGAGACTCTCCCGTCCTACCAAGCCCCTCGAGCCTGTTGCGTCGGTTGACGGGGAGGCTGACAACAGAAATGGTCGGCCCAAGGCTTTCCGCACGTTCCAGTAATAAAGACGTAAATGAATATCGTTGCGTAGGCTTGGCGAGTTGTCGTCTAGCTCCTCCAAACCATTATCCTCCCACCAGCGAATAAGCTTCTGCCGTATTGATAGGAGGTTGAGGAAATGTACGGATTGATTAGACTTGCGCAGTGCCGCAATCTCGTCGCAAATTGTCTGTGTGGTCAACGTGATCTCAATCAGCGCGGTCTGGTTCCGGAAAGTCGGTGCTTCCTTCATGGGCCGCAATTGGGGCAGATCGACTGGCCTCTCAACAGTAACGTCGAAGCTTGGTAGAAACTTCGGTCGTCCAAATCTGATGCTCGCTTGAATATGCAGGATGTACACGGTCCACCACACCCGCTTTCGTATCTCGGCTATAGCCTCATCCGATACGTCACCCTGGCTCTTCAAGTGCATTCCCTGCTGAATGGCGATACTGAGGGCTAGGCTGAGATAGATATACGAAGCACCGGTTGAGTCCAACGAGAAGTTGTACGTCGCGATCATTAGACAAGCCTGAACACTCTGTAAAGAAGGAGCCATGAGGACGCAGGGAAGCAGCTTCCTCGCGACTTGGTGGAATGTTTGGCCGATGTCATCTTCTGAAAAGTGTGGAGGTGAGGATGAGTCTTTGGCCATCTGCTCAGTAAGATGGAAGGACTCCAAATGGGCAAATTGTGTGCCGCAGGCAAGGACCATCAACAGAGTACAGAGGCTCGATATATCGCCGATCCCAATATCTTGTGGGCGGGAATAAACAGTCTCAAGAAGCCGATATGCCCACGCCTCCTCGACATAGTAAATGCTGGTCTGCAGATATTGGAAGAATACCTTCGCCAAGAATTGCGCGATAGTGGGAGGGGGAAAGCAGTTCAAAGCGGTTGCCACGGCCGCAAGCTGAATCCCGGTTGGTTGCGAAGTGCGAGTTTCGACGTCGGGGGTTATGGTCCTCGAGTCCTAGACTTTGTCAGCCTCTGTCATCCTATCGTCGTCCGCGGACCGATTCACCTCCGGCATTACGACGTGCAGTTTTCGAAGAACTGCAGTCTGCACAATCTTGGTGAAGCCTGTGAGTGAGGTTTCACCAGCTTCTTTCAAGCTTTCTGGTGGTGTGTCTGTGCCAGATCCCAGGCCATCGTGATTCGTATCATTGGCCTCTTGTCTCTGACTCTGCTGATTGGTTGAGGATGTGTTTATCGAGGATGTCAAATCACATATCTCTTGGTCACTTAGAGCCCTACCAAAACAATGCTCTACTATGGTCTCCAAGGCCTGCAGCCGCTCCTCGGGTGTCAGCCGGTCAGGACGAGCCGGGGTCTTGGGTCTATCAAGGTCTATCAATACAGACACAAGTGCTTCTTCCATCACAGATATACATACCTCTCAACCCTCCGAGAACTTATATTTCGATGTGTCTCCCCGACTCCATCTGTGGATGGTGCGTAGACACATTGGATCCGATATCTAACACACCTTCCGCAGCCAGGTCTGCCGTCGCATTTTTCCTTCTTCTTTCGGCACTCGATACATCTACTAGAGAATCAGTCTCCAGTATCAATTGACAGTGCTCCAGGGCCAGCTCACGCCTGAACGGCTCGTTTCCTCTTGTCTTCGGGAACTTTGGGGCGGGGTTTCCTGCCACCGAGATGAGGGCGTATGGAGGATTGAGCTGATAGACGGGGCGATGGTGACCAGTGTGATGAGTCAGCAGACGCCTCTTGATACCTGGCTGCCTCGTCCATCAGGTCATGTCAGCTGTGTCACAGTTTATGAAGGGTCTGGCATGTTCAGAAGAGAGATGAAGTCACAGCCAGTTTCTCGGTAATCGGTCTGTCTGCAACGCTAATAAACTGGGGAAAGATAAGATGTGGGGACGTCGCCACTGGTCACCATATCAAGGGTTAGACTAGACTAGATTGTGTGAGTCGGATAGTGGCGGCCTACCACTACAGTGAAGAGTAGTTCTAGCCCAGCACGTATCTATTGCGTTGCAGCGGCTGCTATTGGACCCCTGCTTGCAGGTCAGAAATATTGCCTGTTTGACTTAACCCCGGAGTCTGGCTAAGAGACTTGGGTCACAATGGCTTGTGCATTGCGTGGTACAGACAAGTGGCTAGCCGACCAGAAGGACACTAACGCCTTTGCCCGGGTTGAAGCACCCGCTCACGGCGACATCGGAGTGTACTATGAGTGAGCCTAACTAAATGCCCGAGACCCAAGATAAAGACAGCAAGCCAAGTCAGCAAATTTGTTCACCATCATCGAAGAGATGGTGTAAAGGTCCATCTGGCTTTTGCCATTCTACCTAACATGTTGTCCCTTACCCAGCCCCAAGAGCCCAAGATCTTGAAGTGCTTTCTCGAACTTGCCCACTTGCTGCAAACCAACGAACCCCTCGACCGTTTCTGGGAAGCATTATCAGCTAGTCTCGACTCCGTTTTCTCGCACACGTCGTGCACGGTTCTATTCTACGACGCGAGTTCGAGGACGTTAACTCGGCTTTTCAGCTCGCGACCTGATATCCACCAACTTGGAGGGCGAAAACGAGTGACCGATAGTTTCTGGACACGCACCGTTCTAGACAATGGGGAGATTCTGATTGGTGCCACCAAAAACGATATCAAATCCTACTTCTCCGAGTACGAGTCCTTGATCGCTCACGGCTGGGAGAGTGTTCTGAACATCCCGATCCGAGTAGAAGGAAAGACTGTTGGGACAATCAATATTCACAACGGTGCACACGCATATGACACAATATCTAAGGATGTTGCTATTGGATTTGCACAAGTGACCGCTCTGGCAATCCAGAGGGCTAGCAAGACGATGGCAGTTTCTGGGGATTTGGTCCAAGATCTAGAGTTTGTTTAGGGACTAGAGCAACATTGACAAGTTTAGAGACATTTGTGGCAGAGAATTATAGTATGGTGCTCTGAGCTTCGCTCATCAATTGTTGATACTATCACATTATCATTTCTCCCTATCCGTAGATCCCTGATCTGTTAACTCCACCGAGAACACCCTCAATAGCTCATAAGCCTTGTGCACATCCTCTAGGTGGTATAGCGGAAGGTCTTGTCCTCAAAGTCTGTAACATCCGCACCAGGAGTGTACTCATGGAGGTGACCTTCAGTAGCCAGCTTCTCGCGGTACTTGTTCCTCCTAGCAGCCACGGCCCAGTAGACAAACATGAGAATGATGAAGCAGGCCCAGGCTGTCAGAGAGCAGATGAGGCCGTTGATGTACCGCGGGGCATCGTAGCTGCTCCACAGCTGTGGGAATGCGATACCGCCTGTGCAGTAACCGATGAAGTAGAGTGTGTTGATGATGGATTTCTTGGTGTTTCCGCGAACATTAGAAGCATTCAGGCTTAGGGTGACAGTGAAGATACTGGCTCCGGTACCGCCCTGAACGAAGGCTGTTAGCAGATATCCAAGGACTCCCTCGTCAGTGTACTTACAAGCCATGAGCCAGCAATAATAGGCCAGCCGTTGAAGGGCAGGGTCAGGAGCATGATGCAACCAACGATGGGGATCAATATGAGGCCAGCGACAACGAGACACCGCCGATTGGGGAAGAACCTGCACGCAATTATTCCGAGCCAAATGGCAGCAATCTGAATAGCTCCGGAGGGCGAATTGTACAGGAGCGTCTGTGATGGTGTGTATCCAAGACGAGTGATCATCAATGAGGCAAACTAAAAGGCGAGGAAGAACGGGATCAGCAGCCGCACTGTTACGAATCACAGTAGACCCTAACTCACTGTCAAGACAGGCGCGGGCGCAGTGACAAGTACGCCGAAGAGGAATGCGGCATAGGCATTGAAGTCAAAGAACGACTCTTTGAGCTGAGCCATGGAAAAGTTGGTCTTGTCACCACCGTCGTGTTCTTCCGCCAAGCGAGCAGCGGCTGCAATGCGCTCCTCCTCGGTCAGGAACCACGCCGTCTGTGGGTTCGAGGGCATCACAAACAGGAAGACAACTCCCAATGTGGATGTAAGACCGCCGCAGATCAGAAACAAGACCCTCCACTTGGCAAGGATAAGGTTCTCGTTCTTGCCTATGCCGTACATGAGCAAGCTTCCCAGAGCTTGCGCGAGACCATTGCAGCTGATCCAACACCTAGAGGACAGTGTGTTAGCCACCGATATCAACTTCCTGGTGATCTGATCAAGGGGCATACCCAATCCTAAGCGGATGCTCGCTCTTCTTGTACCAGATGCTGGTTATTGTAGTGAAAGCGGGACTGACGGCGCCTTCGGTGACTCCGAGGAAGAATCTCGCAGCAAGGAACTGGCCGTAGGTCTTGGGCGCGGCAAGACACATGCATGCAGCACCCCAGACGATGCTGTACAGGACGACGTCAGTTACTGTTACTCTCAATGGGGTCCAGAGAGTCGCCATACATTGTGCAACCGACAAATCGCACCAGTGGCAGGCGGGACATCAGATAAATGATGGGAAACTCGGCAACGAGCTGACCAACGTAGAAGATGGCTGAGGTCCACGAGTATTGCGTGCCTACCAATTCGAGATCCTGCACTAGGCCATACACGGCGGCGAACGAGAGGCTTTGCTTGTCGAGATCTAGATAAATCGTTAGATAGAGGTCGAATTATGCTTCCCAGGACATTCTTCGAGAAGTTGGCCTACATTGAAAGAAGAAGATCAAGCACATCTCTCAGGAGTTAGTAACTGCCACCCATATATCACGGAAGGGGCATCTCGTACCATCGGCAGAATGATCATGTCGGTCTTCCTCAGGACGCGCCTCTTGAGGGCCTCACTTACGTTCGATATCTCGTTGGCTCCAATACCGACACTCAGACCCTCAGGCACCATGTCGGTTGATTCAGGGGAGTTCTTCTCGGTGCTCGGGACCGCCATCTTTAATGTTAATGTAGTTGTGATCAAGCAGAAATGAGGATGTGTCGAATATTGGTCAAGCATTAACTGCCCTGTTTGCGTACCGTGGTTAGACTTTAATACAAGACGTGATGCGAGTGCAAGATAAAGTTGGCACCCTTGGATCACCGCTTATCATGGCAGATGAGCTTGAGGCGCCTAGGCCCGGGGCCCAGCAGCTCTCGTGGCTTGATGTCGGTCTATGGTAACAGATACCACTAGTCGATAACTGGAGAGACCGGCGCAGCTTCGCAGTGGGGATGGGAGCGGTTCCCCGGACACCTCCCTGTCCCAAAGACAGAGTTCCTTGGTGGTGAATCAATCTCTGTCCGGGAGCGAGTACCCGGCAATTTGATGGTTGTGGGTCCGGGTACGGGCACCCGGGCTTTCGGTGTGAGTGGATCCCATGTCCCGGCAGCTATCCCCGATATCTGCCCGGTACCGGATAGCTGGTATAGTATCTAGTATCTCGTAAGAGATTGGATTACATGTTACTCCTGACTGATCTGCACGTGTTGAGATGTGTCACAGTCTGTCAATCTTTAGGTGTTAAAAGGGAATTTTACCGTTGACGGCGTCACAATACACGACCAACATCAACAAGCATGCCTTCGAGATGACACCGCAAGACCTCCAGCAATTTACCAAGCCCTGGCTCCCCAAGAGCAAGGCTCCAGCTTGGATCATCGAGAATGCCAAGATCGTGGATCCTGTGGCTGGAGTCGTTCAACAGTCGGCGTCCATCTACATCTCAGATGGGCTAATCGTCGATGTCGCCCTCGGCGACCAAAAGCTCAATGCTCCTGAGGACACCCCGCGTTTTGATATTGGCGGCAAGTTCCTCTGTCCCGGCCTCATTGACTGCCATGTCCACATCAATGCTGTTCCAGGGGACCTCGATCTACGGCAAACCATGGCCACGCCCGAGGATCAGGTGAAGTTCCGTATGGCTCACGTTTGCCGCGACATGCTTTACCGTGGGTTCACGACGGTCCGCGACTGCGGCGGCGCTCCCTTGGCCTTGAAGGAGGCCTGCGCCGAATGGCTTATCCCTGGGCCCCGAATCTTGATCGCCGGTCACGCCCTCAGCCAGACCGGCGGGCACGGCGACTTCCGCAATGCGCACGATCATAAGGACTGCGCGGCTGGCTTCGTCAACGGCCTCGGCCGCGTCGCTGACGGCGTCCCAGAGTGCCTGCGCGCAGGCCGCGACGAGATCCGCTGCGGCGCCGACTTCCTCAAGATCATGGGCGGCGGCGGCATCGCCAGCCCGACGGACAAGCTCGAGCACCAACAATACACGCCCGAGGAGATCCAGGCGTACGTCTCGGTCGCCCGCAACGCCGGCACGTACGTGACCTGCCACGCCTACACGCCTGAGTCTATCACCCGGGCCGTAAGCAATGGGGTCATGGGCATTGAGCACGGGAACCTGATCGACAGGGCGTCAGCACGCCTGATGGCGGAAAAGGGGGCATTTTTGACACCTACGCTTATCGCTCTGCGATCCATGGCCGACGAAAGCTTGTTCACGTTCCTGCCTCCCGAGAACCGAGAGAAGAATCTCAAAGTGATGGCTTCGGGTCTTGATGCGTTGAAGTTGGCCTATGAGGAAGGCGTGACACTTTGCTATGGCTCTGATCTACTGGGACCTCTTGGTTCATACCAGGCGCAGGAATTCGAGATTCGCGCCCAAGTCCTTCCGGCTGATGAGATCTTGAGAAGCGCAACGACGAGCGCAGCACGTATGATGAACCTTACAAGCGTGGGCCAGATCAAGAAGGGATTCCTGGCAGATATCATTGTTGTAAATAGCAACCCTCTGGACGACATCACGGTGCTTGCTAGGCCAGAACAAAATGTCCGGGCAGTATTCAAGAGCGGACGCCTTTGCAGAGATGATGACGGTGTGTTCGGTGGTGGTTTGCTGGACTCTTGGGCTAAGTTATAGAAAGGGAGATATGTAGACTGCTCTGTCGATACTTGATTTCGTTTTCTCGTAACAAATCATGGACTCGATGTGATTATGTGAATTGCAGAGGCCGTAGGTCCACCTCAAGAGTTGCCGCGACTAATTACCCACTACCTAGACCCAATTGGTGAGCCTCCTAGAAAGAGATCGTTTTGTTCTGTCGAATCTGTATTTTTCTTGTCGTTCTTTGGATCGCTCAGAGATAGAGCGATGCCTACCGGTGACCCTCCGCGGTCAGAGAAATCAGCGGAAGCTAAAGCCGGCCGGATAGTGAGCCCGGGAAGTGGGCTGGCCGCCCAGGGCGTACCTCGCCGACAACGGTCTGGGCCATCCCAAGGATGGACGGATTGCGAGAGCATTTTTAAACTTGCCCACTTAGGATGTCATAGACTCTCCCATACCCATGGCAATTCCCACCTTTGTTTCTCAATACGCTGTATCAAGTAATCTCAAGCCTTACACACCAGTATGGACGTCTTCCATTCCCTAGGCGCCTTACCGGCCTCCCAACCGATACGCTGTATCGACATGCACACCACGGGCGAGGCCACCCGCATCATTCTCAGCGGCTTCCCTAAGCTCCAAGGCACGCTCCTCGAGCAGCGAAGGCAATACCGCGAAAAGCACGACCAATACCGCAGGCTGACCATGCTCGAGCCCCGAGGCCACGAGGGCATGTACGGCGCTCTGCTCGTGCGCTCCTCGGAGCTCATCGCTTCCGGGGAGGCACACATTGCGGTGCTGTACCTCCACAATGAGGGGTACTCGACCATGTGCGGGCACGCCGCCATCGCCCTGGGCCGATTCCTCGTCGACACGCACGACCTCGCCGTCTTTCCCCGGCGCAACGAGCTGCCGTTCGACCAGCAGACCCGCACGACTACAGTGAACCTGCACACCCCCTGCGGCATCAATAGGCTCTCGGTGCCCACGCTCGTCGACGGCTCCCGCTCGGACCCCTCGCGGCCCGTGGCCTTCCTCTCCGTGCCCTCGTTCGCGGGAGCGCTGGACCTGCGCGTCGAGATCCCTCCCCACCTGCGCTGGCCTGAGCTCGGCGACCGCACCGGCGTGACGGTGGACATGTCCTACGGCGGCGCCTGGTACTGTATGGTCCGCGCCGACGAGATCGGGCTGCCGGGCGGCCTGTCCAAGCTACGCTTTGCCCGGTACGACGAGATCACCAGGGCCATCAAGGCGACTATCCTCGGCAGCAAGTCCCTTGTGGACCAGATCTCGGTGCCCGCGGGCATAGACTGGTACTTCTACGGCGTCATGGTCGTGGACGACACGCACACGGCGCCCGTTGCGGGTGCGGCAGCTGCGGAGACGGGCCTGTGCTACTTTGCGGACCAGCAAATCGACCGTTCTCCTACGGGCGGGTGCGTCGCGGCGCGCATGGCGCTCGCGCACGCCAAGCACGGAACGCCGCTCGGTCAGCGGAGAGCGTTCAACTCCTTTGTGTCCAATGCCAGCGGCGGCAGGGGGGCCTTTGTCGGCACGAACGTGGAAGAGGTGGACATTGATGGCGGGCACGGGCTATCGGCTCGGGGCGTAGTTGTGCGTGTCGAGGGGGAGGCTTTCTACACCGGAGCTGTGACCTTTGCCATAGAGGCGGAGGATCCTATCCGGGATGGTTTCTCGGTCAGGCAGATTGAGTTGGATGGTTGAGTGTGCTCTGGAAATGGGAATTGGAAGAGTGTCAAGCCTACAGTGAACTTGAAAGAATCAAAAAGCCTCCGTTCAGATGACCAGACTGTCTTGTCTAAATGAATTGGACGTCAAGGCCATGCACCATTACTGGACAAAGCCTGTCAATTACACTCCCCCAGACAGAGCCACGGTGGCGGAGGAATTGTACTGTGACAACAAAGCCCTGGGACACGAACAGATTTCTGGTCGTACCCTGCATTCTGGCTTCCTTGCATGTTACCAGCGCCATTCTCCTAAAGGACTACTATAGACTGGAAAAGTATCTGCACACTGTACCGCTGGGGAATTGTTGATGCTACTGTGCGAAGACACTTCCGTGTACCATAGCTGACAAGTAGCTCGAACGTTAGCTCAAGGACTTAGCCGGCCTTCTCGGACCGACACTGGGCGCCTCGGCCCGGTCTAATGGATATGACTAACAAACTATGTCAAGTGTCCATCATTGTCTCTCCATATCAAGCGTTATATTGTTCCCAGTGAATAACTAATATGGCTGTCTATCACATTGGTATGTGCCTCACCTCCGGCGTAATCACTTGATAGATGCTTATGTTGCACATATAGTTCTCTTTAAACTCAAACCCGGCGTCACGCCGGAGCAACTGGCCGAATGGTCTGCTCTAGGTCAAGGCTTGGTCGGCAAGATACCAGGTACGTCCGCTATTTATATATATATCGGTATCCAACGTAGTATCATCGCTAAGGTGTTGTCGAGGTCTGCTTAAATTTGATGTAGGCGCGCCTCTAGCGATCACTGCGCACCGCGCGCAAGGCTTCGACATGGGCGCAGTTGTTGTGCTGGAAAAGGCAGAGGACATTCAGGCATACGCAGATCACCCTGCACACCAAGAGTAAGTATGTGCTGGTTCCTCTGTGATTGCTGCGGGCTAATCAATTGCATCTCAGGGTCCATCATCTACGTCAAGCTCTGTGCTCGGACACATTGGCATACGATCTAGAGTTTTGAAAGACATATTCATGAAAAATCTTGATTTCACTCAGTCTTGAACACTTGGTGAGACAAGCTTGACCTAGTAGATTCGCTATAGTCTCAAATATCATCGACCTTCACATGCGCAATCTCGATTTGTCCATTCGCTCCATCCCAACACGCATGAAAGAGCACTTCAAATCGGTTTCATGTTATGATAACGGGCTTCATCTGAGCGAGAAGCTCGGGTGACATCGCATCCCCATACATCATCCCATGCACGTAAGCCTCGCCGATTAGCTCGAAAGACTGGTCCTTCTGCTTCCGCAGAATGAACGGTACTCGGCCTCCCTTCAATATCCAGACCTCGTCGTTTTCCTCGCAACAGGAAGGCCCCAGAGCAAAGTGCCCGCGGTCAGATATGAAGAATCGCCGCATGATCCACAACCGATACACGACGTTCTCCAATGGGCCTGGCTGGCTGGCCTGCGCAGGGCCCTTGCCTTTGCCTTGTGGATGGACGACGACTGCAAGGTCTGACCATGCGCTTCTTGCGCTCAGTTTGGTGAGCACCTCGTCAAACCGAGCAAGTATCTTCTTGTTCGGTGTTTTCACGAGGTATCGTCTGCGGTTTCTCAGCCTCGTGATCAGCCAAGCCTTCACAATGCTCATGCAGTCGGAGTCCTCGACTGCTCCGGGAAAGCAGTCGGCAATCAGTGTTCGAAGCAAGGCTAACGCCTGAGGCTCGTCTGTGTTACGATGAGTATCGGGTAGTCGAGTCATTAGGCTCAAGATGTCTAGCTCGGTTGTGGCACGGTCCATCAGCATTGGACCTAGCACAGTAACCGATGCTATACGAATCCCTCTCAGAGTCAATTGGCCTGTATCTCCAAGACTAAATTCTTCACCGCCCGGTGATTTGCAGGATGATGCGTTGTACAGGGGATTGCATTGAAAGTAATCTCGCATGGTTTGGAGTTTGATCCCACCGGGGGGTCGAGTTGTTAGGTCGGGCACCCATGAAGGAATCTCTTGTCTGCCCCTCCTGTTCGCTTCGCCCGCTGTTGATAAGGCATCAAGATATGGCATGCGCTCTATAACGAACCAGTATTCATTTATTCGAAGTTGCTTAGTGGAAAGGTGATAATTGGCGCTGATAGAAACAGGGCCTTGGTGCTTAGGATGTAGGATCTTGTTGATCAGTCCCAGGTAGGCAAAGCCTCTATCCTTTTCGTCGGAAAACTCTCGTGCGGCGAGATATGACATAACCTTGAACCAGACCACCGGAACCCTTTCGATGGGTTTTGTAATCCCATATTTGACCCGAAGACGGACAGGGGTTTGACCCATATAGAAGCTCTCGACCATGTACTCAACGTTGCGTAGTCCCATGATCTCCTGGATCACGCGAATTGACCAATTCTCATTATTTTTGGCCCTTGGATCAGCCCGAAGCTGCACCGATAGTTCCTTTCGCCAGTCGGAAGTGCCTAGCAAGAAGAAGAACTTGCACAGAGTGTTCCAGGGCATGATGAACGAGCCGCAGATGACGATCACTTCTTCCACCTTGTCCACAGACTTCAGCACGACCTCTTGGACAACCCAACCGCGCCTGAACCATCTTTGCCGAGAGAAGAATACGATCAGATCCTTCCAGCAATCTCGCCATCTTATGCACGTCTTCTCACCGAAGTCCTCGATCAGGTCCGCATCGTGACAGAACGGGTCTCTGTTTCGGAGCGATTCTATGCCATGTTTGACAGCCCTATCCATGAGCTTTGGGGCAAAGTCGGTAAGGACCCCTTCCGGTCCTGTCCCCGGGGCATCTTTGCCTAGCCAGACGAGAGTGGCTCGGCACCCGCCGAAGATGTCGCCCATCATCGACACCTGGCGGGAGCGCTCATCCAGGTCCTTCTGGTTGATGCACACGCCAGCTGCCCAAAGATATGCAGGTACAGGGTCGTTGATCGGGCGAGGGTTTCCCTTGGCGTCGGTGACGGCTGGGAACTCTGGTTGTTGGCCTTCCTCAAGAGGTGCGAACCAGCGGGCATTGGACGCGCGAACAAGGAAGTCCAAGAGATTCTCCGGGATCTCGAGATCCTGTCCGTCGCACATGATCTTCACAAAGACAGGGTCGTCGTCCTTAACATCGCTGCCCGGTTCCGGAACTAGTGCCGTTTTCCAAGTATGGGAGACGCAGGCGTATGGAGGAGCTTCGTCGAAAGGGCACGCTTTAAGCTTCAGCTCAAATCCGTGCGGCGCAGTCGGGTCGGGGTGTATCTGGAGGACCCTGATTCCCTTTTCTGGCAAAGGCTCGTAGAGACAAGACTTCGTGCGGACTGAGAGCGTAGCGGAAGCCATCGTCAATTTTCTGATTATTCATATGTTGCGATCATGTCCTATTGTAGGTTCGGGCAAAAGATGAAGGTTCAAGTCAATGGTCGTGAGGGGTTGTTGTCGTTGGTCCATGCGTAGGATGCTGCTGGACTGCGCCGCCCGCCTGAAACGCCAACATCTCTGATCCCTGTCATGTATGGGGGACTTGGCATTTTGTCATCCTATGTCAGTCTTGCTAGCAAATTGGTCTTTGTAAGTAATACGCACTGACAAGGTCCTGAAGTCCCCAAAATATGGTTAAAGCCAAAATACACAGGAAAGGAATTGTTATTTTATCAGGGAAAAGGGAAGTCGATTAGTCTGCCTCTCACTATTGTTTAACGTGGCCCATGCTTAGCCAATATGCCGTTACCCGATGTCCAACTTTGCTACAACACCATCTTCGGGGAATCCGACCTCCTTCAGGAACTCTCTCGTAGCTGACTGAAATTTCGGGTCTCGCCGAGCAGTCCTGACCATTTCAACAACTCTATTCACGCTGGCAGAGTTGGCATGTGTCGCATCACTACCGACATCGCCAGCCGGTTCCCCAAGGTTTGCAGATGTCTGCTCCAGCCACTCGGTCCTCCTTTCGGTCCTTGGAATAAAGCCGTCCATCCAGTCCCAAGTACCGACCCCGAAGCGGCGGTCGATGCCCGGCAGCGTTCCTATGAACGCGAGCGCCCCCTTTCGGCCGGTGAACCTCAGAGGTGGCACTCGACGACAAGCTCTAGCTATTGGAGATATGATCGTGTCGGTGTTGCGTGCGGCTACAACACGCGCGACGAGGAAGGTGATGAGGTACGTTACCTGCCACAGCACTGAGCCCCACACCTGCGTTGTGGTTTCGCCGAAGAGACTTGCCAGCAAGGCAGCTTGTGCGATGAGTACGATACACGTAACGCGCGAAAGAATGACGATGGTGCGCCACTCATGGATCCGGACCGAGATATTCGTAAGAGAGTGAACCTGCGTAGAATACCCGACAACGACGTCCATGTCCTCTGCGTTCCAGTCAGTCACGACGACCTGGGCGTCCAGCGCCGCGCCGCCTGCGACTGTACGAGCGACGTCGGACGCAAGGTTGGCCTGCTTTGCGAAGATGAAATGGCAGCGGTACTGGACCACAGCCAAAGTGATCATGTTGATGGCCTGGCAGAGGAAAAGTAGCCCTCCGACGATGAGGTCCATGCGGAAACAGAGAGCCGACATGCCAACAATCACAAGGAACTCGGTAGCCGCGACCACTCGGTAAAGTATTACTCGCTTTGTCGGAGAGTCATCCTCACTGACTTTTGGAGGCAGCAGGTACGTTACGTGCACCGAAATCCGCCGGCCTTCGCTCGTTTCGTCATCAGAAACGGGCACGCCGTGTGCCCCTCGCCCCGTGATTCCCGCTTGATCGAGGAAGATCTTGTTGACAAGAGGAAACTGGTTCCCATGGCGTACACTAGCAACGAGGGAGGACGAGGGTTTCGGATCGGAGAGGATGTCAGACGGTCTGAGGTGCCACATCCGTTCGAGATCCTTGATCGACCCCGTCAATGGTGGCGGTAGTGCAAAGTAGGTTCCGATGGCGAATATGAAGGCCGAGTTGATACGCAGCGGCTCCGAATATAAGCCAATGGGCAGGTATGAGACCAGCGTCGTCACTGTTGAGAGCCATTGTGATGACATTGTTGTAGCAACACAGCTTGGGAGATGGTGAAATTGCTGATGGATCAGGCGATTGACTGATACATTACAAGAGGAATGAGGTTTTTGGCGATTCTTGAGGCGATGGGGGGTGGCTCTTGATGGGTGCTGGATGGCTACGTCAAGGCGGACACGGGTGGCTCTGCTGCGGCTGAGTGCATCTGCCTGCATGCATACCAGCACAGTCAGAAGCATTTCTTTTGTCGCTTACTTTCGCACTCTCGGAATTACCACTGCCCCTGTCACTAGGTAGGCTGTTAAGAAATCACTTCTGAGCTTTATGGGCGGAATTACAGGGGACTAACACGATTTCTACCTGGTCAAGGGGAACAAAGCAACCGAAAATTACAGAGAGACGCCGTTGATAAAACCCCTCTTGGCACCGATGTTGAATTCTAAGACACTACCCAATTCAACTTCTCGACACGCCGTGCAATCATTGTGTTCGGATCCTCGCCCGTCTCATGTGACCGGCGGGAAATCAGCTCAACAGAAACTCTACAGTAGTAAACGCCTCCAAACTTGGGCAGTAGCAGCTCATCGTGATCCACAAAGCATGCACCTACCGACTTGGTCCAGGTCTGACTCGCAGGCAGAACGAGAAACGCGTCAATCTCCAGCCCATCATGCGAAGCACGTCCACCCTCAAAGTCCAACGAAACGTCGTAGGCGGGAACAATGCCGAAAGCCTGCCAGGGGAAGGCTTGCGGTGCCCCTTTCTGGTCGTCCAGGACAGTCACTTTCATCCAGCTTTCGAAATGAGGCTTTTTGGTTATGCCCACCGGGGTGAAGGTGGCGGCCAAGACGGGACCGGTAATGGCTGATTTAGATTTCTGTGGCGGCAGAACGACAAACCCTGCCGACTTGAAGACCAGTGAACCATCAGCAGACACATCCGCGAGACTAGAAAAGGTCTCGTTGCTTCTGAGCGACTTGAAATACCATTTCCTCCAAGGATTCGGGTTGACATGTGGCTGTGCGCCTAGCAGCGACCGCGGAGCCCATCGAAAGCCTGGCTCGTCGATGCGGTCCCCAGAAAAGACGGCTATGCCGAGAGGTACCGACTTTACAACGTGAAGGAGATGTTTCATCCGCTCAGCACCTCCCGGGGTGGGTTCAATCTCAAGAAGGTCCCTGGTGACATCTGTGGGGAGGCCCAGAAGAATGGAGATGACAATTGTCTCGTCCTCCCTGGTCTTGGTAGAGCGCCAGTCGAATCCCATGGCGATGAGTCCGAGAGCACGTTGTCGTGGTACGTCGTCGACATTCCGTATCATGAATAGCATAACCATGTAGGCCAACAGGTGTTTCGCCACGCTCAGCTCGAACTTGTAAAAGTCGTCCCATGCCTCCGAAGGTATCGTCAATTTGCACACCTGTGACCTCAGCTCCTTGTAGCTCACCGCACAGTCGGAGAGCTGGAAATAAAGTTCTTCAGGAAGGGCCCCTTCCTGGAGCGTCCACATTCGGCGCATCCATCCCGAAAAGACGATGCAGGTGACGACCCTAGTCAAGGCTTTTATGGGTCAGTCAAGTCATTAGATAAAGCGCGCTGATATCATAATACATACTGTTGTCCAGTTCTGACATTCTTTCAATGTCCTTGTCGAGTGCGAGAACCCTGCCAGCCTCTTGAAAAACCTCGCGCATTTTCTGGATGGCCTTCTTTCTGTATTTCATCTCCCGTGGTACGCATAGGATGTCGATGTAGAATGGGACAGGTGAAGAATCGTCTCTCCCCCAGAGCGTGTTAGATAGATCCTGCAATCGCTCAAGCTGGCACATTGGAAGCTTGTTGGCACGAATGCCCAATCCATCCGCCCAGACGTGAGAGAAGGTTGTGTTTGGTTCATCTGTCCTTTCCACAACCTCGACCACGCCTTCAGGATGATCGTCATCAGGCTTCCTATAAATGATCAGGGGGATCTTGAAGTTGTCGACAAGCCTGCGTAAATTATCTATGGGCGGCCCGTCGTCTATGCGAGGCCCAACGAGTTGACAATCCCCAGAAGCGCAGTCGTGTCGAGGTTTGTACCCAGTCGAATCAATGCTCATTGCACCACATGAGAAGTCGGTACAATCGTTGTGGTGATAGGTTCGCCTAAATGGAGGAATCAAGGTGCAATAGTACTGGACGTCAATGCCCCAATTTCTTTCCAAGATCGAAATGTCATGTCGACACCAGCCTTGCTGCCGGAGCTTGTCCAGGAGAGGCTTCGTCGTACCTTGGACATCAATAGCGTCCAGAAAGTGCTCGGGGAATCTTCCGTTGATAATCAGCTTGATCATGCTTGCCAGGGCTTCGATCGACATCATAACTTGAGCAAAGGTCTCGTGGGCCATGTGCTCGCCCCCTGAAATCCGTGAGACAATCCAAGCGACATGAGTCAACATCCTCTCGACCACAAGGATCCTAGGGCTGGTGGATGTCATCTCTGACTGCAGGATACCTCTCTCTTTCAATGTCCAGATTTCGAGCAGATTTCTCAGAGGGCCGGTGGTTATGGTCCCGTCTTCGGCGAGGAGCTTGGAGTCGTTGAACTCGACATCGTGAATGCGGAAAAGAGTCTGGAGAAGGCCGAAAAACATCCAATGTTGCATGAACTCAGCGGCAACGGCGACATCATTCGGCAGACTAAGATACCCGTCTTTAATAAACCCCTTTTTACTAGAGTATGCGAACCACTCTTCTACAGTGAGGAGTGGCTCGTTGAACTGGTTGCTCAGATACGGGACTCGGAGCCATTGCTCTGAGTGGTCTCCACTTGGAACCAGTAAGTCCATAGGAGCGAGGCGTGCGTGGTGGGAGGGGTGGTGAAGAGATGAAGGTAGAGTGAACACTGCTTGGCTCGTCTGAGCTACGTGCTTCTTATATCGATTCGCAGCGGCGGTGTACATACTAGTTTCGTGTCTCTTAGGTGCATTTACACCTAGCAAGCCCTGTTCTGCTTCTTTGCTTTTGATGGAGGGGTTGGTGGTGCTCCGATTTGTCCCCATGACAGTTGGGCTGCCCATGGCTTTCAGCTCTGGGGCTGTGTACTGCATGGCTGTGACACACTAAAGTCACCAGCTGAACCAACCCGTACGGAGACACTTGCATAAGCGGTTTCCCACTCTGTTTGGGAGCCTTTCGAATGAACAATCACAAGAAGCATCTGTAGACTTTGGTGCCAGTGCGGATATTCTCCGAGCAAGAAGGAATGTTGAATGTTGTCTGTCTAAAGTGGCCATAGGCAAGGGCATAGCCAAGTACGGCCTTCTTTGAGAGCAGATGGATGATATTTAATGGCCGAAGATAAGCTCATGAGATAAACCCTGTCATATCCCCAACTCCTTTATGTTTCCAGTCTCTCAACGCCCCTTCCCAAAACAACAAGTTCACCATCTTTATTTTACACGAAGAAGGCGAAAGCACCAACCGCAACCATCAGAGTGCTAGCAAATGCAGCAATCTTGTTGGCGCCAGCAACAACGACGGTGGTAGAAGAACCGGAGCCGGAGCCAGATCCACTGCCCGAACCAAATCCGCTGCCCGAACCAGAGCCGGAGCCGGAGCTTGAGCCGGAGCTAGAGCCGCCAGCCGGGGTAGTAGGCTGGACGAAAGTGACGCCGCTGGCGCAAGAGCTGCAGGCCTGGGGCTGGTATACGGTGGCGTTGCCGACATCGGTCGAGGCGGTGCAAGCCACGGCGCGGTACACGGCGAGACCCGCGCACGAGGCGCCGTCGCAGTTGGCCACGACGAACTGCCAGCCGCCGGCGCAGCTGCAGGCCTCCATGAGGAAGACGATCTCGCCGGCGAGGGGCAGGCCCATGCACGGCTCGAAGATCCAGCCGAGCTGGTTGCAGTAGCCGCTGACGCAGGGGTACACGGTGCTGGTGGCCGTGGCGGTGACGACCTCAGTACCCGTCGCGGTGGTGGTCGCGGTGGTCTGGATGACGGTCGGGGGCAGAGTGCTGGTGGGCAGGGTGGCGGTCGAGGCGATGGGGTCGTTGATGTAGATGGCCAGGAGGGCGTTGGCGGGCACGCCGCTCTGGCGGCGCATCATGCGCGAGGCCTGGCGGAAGCCACCGCAGTTCTGGGAGGGGTTTCCGGGGCAAGGGAGGTCGCACTGAGTGGAGGCGACGACTCGAGAGTCATCGAAGCTCTCGGAGCAGTAGCAGTCCTCGCCGTTGACTCCCGCGTAGAGGAAAGCCGAGCAGGCACTCGTGCACATGTCCAGGGTCATGTCGGCGCTGGAGGTCTGGAGCCGGAAGGAGGGGTAGCTCGACTCCGAGCCGGTGCAGCCCACGACGCTGAACTGGCCGATCTGCTCGGGCATGGGCCCGTCGGTGGAAGTAGGCGATGCAGTAGGGCTGGACGTGGTAGGCTCGGACGAGCTGGGCTCGACCGTGCTCGTGGGTTCCTCGGTGGTCGCGGGCTCGGACTCGGTGGGCCCAGCGCTGGTGGTCGGGGGAGCAGAGCTAGTAGGCGACGTGGAGGAGGGGGCAGTAGTGGTGGGAGCAGTGGTAGTCGGGGCCGTGGTGCTGGTGTTGATGTCCTTGCAGCCATCATTACCATCATCCTCCTGGTTGGCAGGGCACGCGCATCCCTTGTTGCCGTCGTCGAGGAAGGGGAGATCACACACGCAGATACCCTCACTGTCGCGGGTCTGGTGAGTGGCGCAGACGAGTGGGCATCTGCCGTTCAAGGCTTCAGTACCGGTAGGGCAGACCTCGACGCACTCATCGAGGAGGGTGACGAAGAAGGTGGCCGGGCACTCGCAGTCGCCGTTGGCATTGCGCACCTCGTTGGTCGTGGGGCAAGGATCCTTGCAAACGCGATCAGCACCGGCAACCTGGTTGCCCGGGCAAGCGACCACGCAGTTGATCTGATCCATGACAAAGGGGCTGTCGCAGAGACAGCCACCGCCGGGCTGGCGGATGGTGTTCAGTGGACAGACAGGCGTGCATTGAGCTTCGAAGAGCTCCTGGCCGACCGGGCAACCGCAGGACGCTCCGTTTTGAGTGTAGGGGGGTAGGCATGTGCAGATACTGTTGACCCGCTCGAAGTTGGTGCCGCAGACTGTAGCACAGAAACCGCCAGTGATATATTCTTGACCACTGGGACAGGCCGCACAAACGCCGGACTGGTCTACCTTGGGAGCAGGGCAAAGGCAGTTGGTCTGGGAGACATCGAGCTCGAAGCCGGTGTTGCACACGCAAACACCGACCTGCCGCTGCATATTTGTGCCACAGACTGCAACGCAGGTACCCTGGTAAACCTCTTGGCCCGACCCGCAGGGCACGCAGATGCCGCCCTGCTCGACAGTGAGAGCAGAACACACGCAGTTCTGGCTGGCGTCGAGTACATAGGTAGCTTTGCACTCGCAGTTACCGCCATTGTTCCGTTGCTCGTTGGTGCCACAGGCTGGGACGCAGGCACCTTGGTAATATTCCGTGTTCGCCGAGCAGGCCACGCAGTCGTTACCCGACTCCACAAGCGGGGATGGGCACACGCAATTAAGGTTGCTGTCAAATTGAAAGGAACCGATACATTGACACGAGATGCCGGTGAAGAACTGGTGGGCACCGGTGCAACCCTGACCAAGGACGGGAAGGGCAAACCCCAGGAGCGAGAGCAACGCTGTGACACGCATTGTCGCAAGGTTGTTAGAACGAACGGACGGCCAACAGGCCAAGTATAAACGAAGCTCGACTATCTGTCGAGAAAAAGAGTAGTTGTTGGATGGGAATAGGCGAGAGTGATGGGGGTGATATCGTGACATCTTATAATGCGCAGCAATCAGACACATACTGTACGCCTATGGCCTCATGGTAACAGGCGAAACGCCCCTGAATCAGTCGCATCAACTCGACAACGCGCTCTGTTCCTGAGCTAGACAATGTTGACCATTCTTCAACAACTATGTGGCGGCTGCCGGCCGGTCGACCTAGAGCGGCGAGGGTAAGACTACACTCCTCGACTTTGCGTAGTAAGGTATTAAGCTTAACAACCCTGACCCACAAGGGTCTCGACCACACCAAAGCCTAGATCCAGTCCTTGGAGCTAGCCAATGGCATGATTGCGTGGTGCCAAATCAGGGAGGCTTCTGACTAGTGTAGATTGCTTTCAGACGCGCTTGATCACCATGTGGCCGTCGCGTGGACCCTTGCGATCCCCCCTCTTCGTCTCGGCCGGCATCTTGAGGCTGATATTGTAGACTGAGAGATTGTGTGAATGGCGTCAGTGAAGCCAAGCATCGATGCAGGCGAGAGATCATGAGAAATCTTCTTCTGGCTGTTCACAGCCGGGGTCTTCCCATCAGTGATTTCTTCCCATTCAGCATCATTTTCAATAATTCGGACAGCGAGGAAGAACTAGGCGGCCGAATCATCATTGATGGCAAGTCAGCCGAGGACACCCAGACCATGGTGAATCCCGCGTGTCGGGGGCTGCAATGTAGAAGGATGCTATCGTGAGATTTGGTCCTGCCCTACGCCCTGTGCTGCCCTGAGAATGGGGGGTGCGCTGGTGCTCTAAGAATGTGCGCTAGAATAGTTTGTGGGTGGCGGACTTTTTCCTCCTCATCTCCACATTGCTCTCTACGTTTTCGGGCCCAGGGTCCTGGATGCTTACCAAAATCACCGCATGGAAGCAAGCCATTCCCATTGGCGCCAGATGCAGAGCATGAGTGTCTCGACATCTCCCGGAAATAGAGGCACAACATGCACAGGAACTTGCACGGTCCACGGTCCACGGTCGCGCCGTGTTGACCGAGTCGAGTACTGTTCTGGCCCTGTCTAGATTGCTTTACTGCTAGAACTGGAGATTGGGGGAACACCTACCCGGCACTCTGCCGTCTACTACGATGGTATAGTTTGTTTACGCGACCTACGGCCCATTGGAAGCTGACCATGTCGTGCTAAAGCGCTGCTGATGTTCAGCTAGGCTAGTCCACCACCGTAGGGCAGAGACTAACTCGGGCAGAGATTAGCAAGCGCGTTTTCTGCCATCAGTGTAACCGATGGGACTTTGCTCGAGGGACCGACTGCTCCGTTGCCAAGACTGAGGCCGGTCGAGATCCAAGAGAATGCAAATATACTTCAACGGCGCATGCCTACGGCCAAGATGTCGAGTCTCGAGCTGGTTGAGCTGGTCGATCAAGGCTGTGAACGCTCCTTAAGCATCGAGGGGAGCCGGGAAGGATTGGGAGCAAATCGCAAGTCGACACATTGACCGCGCAGCGTCGTAGCAAGAAGAGTTACATCTCTCCGCGAAGTTACTTTTCAGCATCGTATCCTGCTAGCTCACTAGATACATGCATAGAAGAAGCTTTCAATATTATATACAGTGATTCTCGAGAAGCACAACAAAGTAAAGACAATATACAAACATTCATCCGTCCTCCCCTACTATATACTCCCCACATGTCCTGCCTATCCAAGGACCTCTGCTCAGCACTTCCTCCTCCGAACCCGCACCGGCAGCCCGTCCTTGGGGTGCGCAGTCACCAGCTCCGGCGGCTGCACCTGATATGCCTTCTCCCCCATGAATTCCTCCGCGCCAGCAAGGTACGCCGCCTCAAAGTCGAACTCGCGCACCGTGACGGCCAGGATCAGGCGCAGCTCGAGCCCGGCCAGCTCCTGGCCGATGCAGTTGCGCGGGCCCATCTCGAACGACCGGAACGCGTTTTTGACGGGCCGCAGGTCCTCCGGCGCGTCGGGCAGGAAGCGCTCCGGGATGAAGGTGTATGGGTCGCGCCACCACCTAGGGTTGTAGTGCGAGCCGACCGAGTTTGACAGCAGCATGAAGCCCTCGGCCGGGAAGCGACGGCCGTCGGCGCCGCGGAGCTCGAGGCCGGGACCCCCGAGGCGCACGGAGGAGACCGGTGGGTAGAGTCGTAGGGTTTCCTTGATCGTGGCCTGCGCATATGGGAGGCGGTTGAGCAGCGCCGGCTCTTGAGCAATTCTGGCCGCGGCATCGTCTCCCAACACAGAGTCAAATTCAGCACGCAGAATCGCGAGCTTGTCCGGGTTGCGGCTTAGTAGATAATAGGCGTAAGCCAACGTAGTAGCGGTAGTATCGTGTCCGGCCAGGAGAAAGATCTTGAGTTGCGTGATGACGCCGTCGACAAAATGACTGGGGATGCCGGCGGCGACCTTGGCTGGTCCGCGCTCCTCGACGAAAGATTTGACTGCGAGCTGGATGATAGTCTTGGGACCCTCAAGCTTCTCATAGTTGCGTACGGCGTTCTCAACGCGTGGCAGGGCGGCATTGCGAAACTTCCGGTTCAGGCGCCAGTGACGGTAGGGATTCATCGGGTTGAGCCACTTGCCGGGCTCTATGTTGAAGTAGAGAAGGGCAAGCTGCTCAAGCATGGCGTCCATGAGAGGGACTTCACCCCCGTCTTGGGCACCCAGACGCTCTCCTCTATGACCATTGTCAGTACGCATTCGTCACAGATAAGTCCCAATAGAACTCACAGGACAGCTCGCCCGATGATGTCGACAGACACGTTGGTGGTAGCCTTTTCGAGCGGGACCACTTCCCCTTTATCAGCCATCTTTCCAAGGACTTCTCGAAACTTGACTGCTTCCTCTACAAAGCTGGGCACCAATGACATCAGATTCTTAGCCGCGAAGCCCGGATTGAACATGGTCCTAGCAGCCCTCCACACAGGCCCATCACTCGTGACGAGATCGGTGCCGCCCGAGAAGGGGAGGAACTCGCGGTTGACGTTCGGGTGCTTCAGCTGGCTGTTCTCCGCAACGAACTGCGTCATCATCTCGGGGTCAAAGACGGCCAAGGTAGGCGGTGCGATGGGCCAGGCGTCCATGTAGACGACGCCGGTCTCTGCGATCTCGGGGTACTCCAACGACAGCCATAGGGGCGTGACGGCGCCGTGCAGATCCCGGGGCAGCTTGCGCTTGATGGCCACCTTGGCGAAGACTAGCAGGTGGCCAAACAGGAACGAGTGCGGTAGCATGAACTGCATGCCGCTGCATGTTAACGCGCCTGCTTCGGCTCAAGGGCATGAAGATGCACTTACGACTCCATACTCTTTTCTGGCTCGGCGGAAGAGCATGCGCACCTGATACAGCCTGTAGGAGAAGTAGGCCAGACCGGCGATGGCGAGGTAAAGCAGCAGCCGGCCGGCAAAGGCAAGCATGGCGGGCGGGAGGCCTGAAGTTAGCGCCATGTCTGCATCACGGTGCAAGTGGCCTAACAAAGTGATGATCGAAAACTTCGAAGGGAAGAGCGTCCAATTGAAGGACGGGTGTTACGAAGATAAGAAAATGCAAAGCCGCGAAGGATGTGGTCCGACCTTCCAGGGGCCGACGTCGCATAATTGGCCTTCTCGGACCTCACTGAATCTAGTGCTTACTTTCGTAGCCTGAATCCTCTCAGCCTTGAATATGAAGGATCTGCTCTAAAACGTCGGCGGCCGCCCCAGCCAAACGACCACTTTGACCGATTCAGGATTAGGGTGAGCGCTAACCAGGTCTAGCGAAGTAACAAGGATCTCTTTCAGTGTGATGCTATCGGTCTGCCAAACTGAAGGAACAGGAATGCTATCGAAACTCAATGGATCGATGCAGATGCTGCACATCTTTCTTTTGCAGTTACAGAAAAGAGACGGCGGCCTTTCTGCTGAGAGTGTTCGATATCCAGGACGTAGAAGTGATGTGAGACATGCAGCCATTATTTGTGAACATCGAAAGTACTGGTCCTTGTTGCCGGCTGAGTACTGCGTGAACTGTTTCAATCGAAGGATGGTTACTCTGGTTTAGTTCCACTGAAATTGCTCGAGCCTGACCTAAGTCATGATCGAATACCGGTTTCCTAGAGCAGAAGGGGCCTGTATTCCCTTGTGTATCGTAGAAATATTCCTAGTCTTGTGTCAAGTGAAGGGAGAATGTGGCCCCTGTCCGTCAAATACCAGGCCCTTTATCTGTGCAGCCCGTTCCGATATTTCGGGATGCCTACTGTCCAAGATAGAATTGTTTGGCCGAGTAACTGAATGTATGCAGTGCTTAGTGCCATGGTTTAGAAATTCTTTGGCGTCATGCTGGTGCAGGCTTTCTCTCCTGCAGGCCTGAAATCCATCTTATTGATCGTTGGTTCTGTGTAGCAGATCGAATTGAGTTCTTCACCCTGACGAAAGACGCTGCCGCCGAATGATATCTGAGTTGCTGTGCTAGCCATTCATCCAGACAGCTCCTCGTGCCGAGCGTGAAGTTGGGTGCGATCTTAGCTACTGATATGGTGTCGCGAGTCGACTGGCCTACCGAAAGTACATCATCCATGGATAAAAGTGCCCTATAATATTACATTCTAACTGGAGGCGCCTCTGAAGAGTGGATTTACTACAGACTCCGCTTTCTGAGCCCAGTGCGCTCTAGGACTGTCCCGTCTGTGGGAGGACAGGCTTGCACCACGTGGACCAGTCCAGATGATTTTTAGCCTTCTCACCACCCCTCACAACGCCTCCTTGTGCGCACGTGACTTGATGGGAGTACATGCGCTACAGCTTTTCACTGGCCACAGGAGGCTTGTTTACTCCAAAAGGAGTCCAATCAGCTGGCGCAGTGTGCATTGCCCTCATGAGGAGGATTGAAAAAATTGAAGCTGTTAGAATAGACAAGCTGTTGATTGGCCCGAAGTGACGTGACATGCCCCGCGGTAGTGCACGTGCCACCTAGCTCGCGTAGAGGAGCGCAGACGCGACCGCGACAGGAGGCGCAGCTGTCGATCAGTCAGCTGCCGTCTTCGACGTCCACAGGGTTTGTCAGTGTTGTGGCATCACCTTACTCAACACTTTAGTGAATATGAACAATCATTTGATAGATGTGGCAGTCCCCAATGATCAGAACTTGCATGAGTCCATGCTTATCTATCTATCTGTGCTGCTGGTATGTGAACGGGGCAGCGTCTCCTTCTCTGGTTTCCACACAATCAACTCAGTTGCCTTCCCCTGCACCATAGTATCTTTCCATATCAAAGTATCTCTCTAGAAACTCCTGCCATATTTCATCAGATAAGTTCGAGGCGGGGTTGTTTTCCAAGCCGTCCGGATCCATTACCTCGCTGCCCTGGTCCGAGGATTGGTCAAGTTTTCCTAATTCTGCCAGAAAGGGTGCTATGCATTGTCGACCATGCAGGCTTTGGTAATGTTCCCGAAGCTTGTCCTCCCGGGAGAATGTTTTCTTACATCCCCAGCCAATGCCAGTCTCGCGGACCCCCGAGCAAACGAATTCCCTAGTAGATGAATGGATAGCTTCGTGTCTAACACAGTCGCCGTGCCGTATAAAGGACCGCTTGCAAATGGAACAACAGAAGGGCTTTGAGTTGGTGTGTGTTCTGATGTGAGCCTTCTGATTATGGCGTCTGGTGAATGTCTTGGGACAGTTCGGGCATTTAAACACAGCTGTAGACTTCTTCCTCTGGCTTTCTTTTCGTTCTTTTGGTGGAGTGGGAAACTCGATATGGCTCGCGGCATCTAAACCATGATATGAGAAAAGGTGTGTTTGAAGAGCTGCTTCTGATATGAATCCAATGAAAAGCATTTCGCATCCGGGAATCCCGCAATTGTATGGCCTATCATGCTTATTGTTGTGCCGATCCAGCTCTAATTTAGTACCGAACCCGTCGAAAAATCGAAGACAATTGATTCTGTCGCACTTGTAATGTTTGGCACCATACAGCTCTTCGATTTGTTTCCGATAAGACGTCCCGGATGACGAAGATTGCAGTCTTTCTTGAAGCGCTCGTATCGATTGCGTGATTGCACCGAGATTAAGGAGTTCCTCCTGCGATGGTCCTTTGCTCCAAACATTGAGCTGCCTACGTGCTGAGTAGAGTGCCTCACAAAGTTTCTCAAAACACTCCAGGTCTTGAAAGACCTGTAGCTTTGTTTTCAGACTCTCCGGGACGACTACTCTCGTGGCTTTGAGTGACCAATGCGACTCAATAAAAGTGCCAACATATTCCCCCACATCATCAAGCTCATCGATGGATTGGATACTGTCAGCAATGGACTGTACGTGAAGGGACCATGTTGCTGAAGCATAGTCGAACAATGAGAAGTATCCTTGACCAAACAAATCCAACAACTTGGACTCATCAAGCCCGCCAGTACATGCGGGCTTACTTAGATAGGCCAGCAACAGCTTCGTAACCTCGAACTCTGCATCACGCAACTCAACTTGCTTGCTCTTGACTAGATATCTAATCCAGTCAGTCGTAAAGTCTGCAATTCACGCAAGGTTACTTACTCTTTTGCGGTAGGATGGATCAACTGAACAGTACCGTCACTATGTCGTTCGACCAGAGACATACACAAGTCGAGCGGGTCATCTCGGAGTTTGCGAGCATCATAGTTGATAGGAGTTTCTTCATCGTCCTCATCGAACGCGAAGGACCCTTGTATCTCGTACCACCTCAGGGGCCTTTTTGCACAGACCAAAAGATTCAGCAAACGCAAAATACATTTGATCCGCAACTCAGAGGTCACATCTTTGCCAATTATGTCGTCGAGTATTCTTTGGTAGCTAAGTACATGTCAGCCAATCGCATGGGCTTACCAAGCTGGTCACCTACAGTTGTCCAATTTCCTTAGGAAACTGTGTTTCCGTGATGCTTTCAAGAAGATCTTGGCGCCTAATTTGCTGATGCAAATATCGTATTACGAGCTTTGCGTAGAGAAACATATCTGTACGGACTGTAAGCAATTCGTGCGAGATACGATTCTCAATTTGACAGACCTTTTGTCGCTGCGAAAATCATTTCTCTTAGGGGATACTCTTGGGGATCTAGCCTTCCGTGTTTTGCCTCTATCTTCCGCATGCCAAGGTTGATGTACCTCTTGATATCAGGTGCGATACTAGTCAGGCTCATCTTGATTGCAGGAAGGAGGCCGAGGTCCTTCTTCGCAATTCCATCCTCCCGGCTCGCGAAGAGACATCTCAATTTGTCGGCTTGGCTGTTTGGGCCTTTGGAGGCTATCTCGCAGAACCAAGAGCAAATCGATTTGCGCTCCTCTCTTTTACACTCATCAATTCCATCGAGCACAATGTAGGTGATACCCTCCGAGTCGAGAGCCACCTCGAGGAGCTCTCTTGCCATTTGTGGTTTGTGTAGAACGACTTCGCCACTCTTGAGGTTTCCCTTTTCATAAAGTTGTTGAACAAGATGTTCATTGTCTTCAAGGCACTGACGAATGAGACCCTTAGCTACCGACACGAACGTATTCCTGTTATCATCGTCGCCGTTGCAGTAGAAGTATAACACTCTACTCAGTCCGTCTCTCCCGACATTGCGTAAATGTTCGATAACGGTCGATGCAAGGACTGTCTTTCCTTTACACCATGTCAGCTCACTATATGACTAGGTGTGGAGAATAATTGTTCAGGCTCTGAATTACCTGCGCCAACAATGCCGTGCAACCAAAGCAGAGGAGATTGGCAGAAATCTCGATCTGCCCAGTTTTTGAAGTCGATGCTGTCAAGTAACCATTGCCCCGACCCAGGACACTCCTCTTTAGCCTGTAAACATTTGGAGTGCTGAATATTCGCGTCATAGCATGAAAGCCATCGAACCACCTCAGCGAAATTCCCACGGAGCGTTTCGTTCTTCATTTTTTCGAATTCGGACTCGAGCTTCTGTCGAAAATAACGTGCCTCACGGAACTCGGAGATAGATGCTTGCGATTCAATGAGGTGCTTGTGTCGCTCCATTTTCTGCTTCAACTCTCTGAGCTTGATTAACACACCACTCCAGACGGCACTAAACATCTTCTTCCAAGCTATGTAATAAACCAAACGATTAGTTCAAGCTATTTTGAGAGGACGGGCAATTGCAAACGCACTGGACTTCCGGAAATGTTTCACGGCAGTCCCATGAAATTCGAGAATATCCTTATACATGAGCGACAGTGTACTCTTCATGTAATCGTCGGCGTCAAACAAATGCACGTATGCCTCAAACTGGGGAAGAAGCTCTCCAATCTCAGCATATGCGTTGAGCAAGGAATTAAATGCTTCTGAAAAGTTTGAGGCAGCCTATTAGACAAGACGAGTTCAGCCAAGCCCTAGCTTCCACATGGTAGAAGAACTCACAAGCAACATGAATTTCATCGGCCCCTACGAGCATTCGCTCAGATTGTTAGACTGAGAGAAAAAAACAGGTAAACACGGTAAAAAGCTGTAAGGAGACTGACCCAAATGAATGCAAGAAACTCGGAGACAATGGGTGCATTTAGGAAGACCTCGATGACTTTGCCATATGACTCCATATTGACGATAAACACCTCCAGTCGCCTCATGTACAACTGTCTATTGCCTGCCAATTGCTTCTGTTCAATATCGGCAATAACTTTCTTGACATCTTCGATGGTCGTTCCCTCGAAGCCTGCCAATTCTGACCTGCTCAGACCCGGCGTGAATCTGAATGAACGTAGAAAAGCATCGAAATCCGCTTTCAATCCAGAGGAAGTCGATTGGCTCGACCCAACACTGGAAGCCATTTGGGGGAATGGAATGATTAAAAGGTTGAGAAAGGGCTCACATGTCTGGTCAAGGTAGAAATCCTCAGTCATGAAGCGACTGCCTGGCAGAGACAGGTTCCAGGCTGCCCCTCACACGTGCAGCGTCGGAGCGACCGTTCCCAACCAGGCTTGGCAGGCAAGCCACGTCGATGCTTTTTGGCCGGTAACCGCCGTCTTACCACGAGTACGCCTTGCTCGCCTGCATGATATGTCTTCTGACCGTAGCTGCGTAAGCACAACCTGTCTGATGGAAAATTGGAGCCACGTGACTCAGCCTTTCTCAAACAAAGATTACTTGTGCCCATACTTTCACATCCGGGATGAGTTCGAAAGGTCCCAAGATGAAAAGGTGCAATGCCAATGAAACGACCGAGAGAAGACGATAATGGAGGAGGCTCTCGCTTTAGCCCTCCCTCCTTCAGCCCTTCCAGAAAGCAAAGGTTGTCTCGCCAGAGTCACCAAAGCTTGGAGGATCCGCATAGGCGTCAGACTCCGAGCTCAGTCAGTTTTTCGGCCACAGTTTCAGAGCGCAACGAAGATAACTTGGCCTCGGAGCCTAGTAATACGGAGGTGGTCTGCTTTGGGACAGTAGGTATCTTTTCTGCAGTATATCCATCTTTATTGACGGGTAATGGTCCATGCGCTGACACAATAAGATCGAAAATATCCAGGTTCTGGTGGAGATCAAGGCTCTGCTGGCTTTGAAGCAAGACACCAATACCACCTTCACTCCCAATGACAACGGAGCTTTGATGAGGCTATTTATTTTGGAATTCCAGGAGTCTCATTGTACAGTTAAGACAAACGAAATGGAACATTTTGGGCTGCTAGAAGGAAAGGCTCAAAAGTACTTCTACTTACTCAAACAGGAGCACTCCAGTCTACGTTTTGAAGGCGTCCTAGACGAGTCACGCTGGATTGAGCTCCTTGGCGAAGCACACAAGTCCAAGCGGTCCCAAAGGCGGCTCAGCATCATGGTGGATGTGTTTGGTGCGCGGCATTGTTCGGACGTTGTCGCCAAAACTCTCGGAAGGGGTAATTTGTTCTTGCAGAAGCCGCAACGGTTGACTTCTCTTCCCTACGAAAACCCCCAGTGTCTTCAGGTACTTCAAACTCCGTGTAGTGATCCTCCCAGCCAGCCTTCCGCTACTATGAGTAGTCATGGAGAAATCCCAAACCAACGAACGATTTTGTCTGCATGTACCAAAGATCAGAACGATACTAGTCTGGAGAGAATCTTCAATGAACTTCCGTCAAAGGATATCATCCAAGAAGCTTTTATCGATCACAGGGTGTTGACGAGGTTGCTTCCGTAAGAGTCACCACTAAACCTTGTGGGATCATAGACTGATGTTTCCAAGGCATCAAAGAGTTGCGCTGAGCTTCATTACACGAAGAGAACGTCTCGGTCCTGATAGCGACACCTCTCTCTGGGAGGAAATTCAATCGGATGAGGATAGGACTGTGTAAGTGCGATATGGATGTGACAAGTGCTAAGTCTTGTTGCTAAAAGCGGGCTTCAAGGTATCGACACAAAATCACAGGCACTAAATGCCGAGAGAGAAAAGACTTACCTGGTGGCATCTTGGCCGACGACATGGGACTGGGTAAAAGTCTTACCATGATAGCCGCCATATTAGCATCGTCCTGCACTGCATTTGCCTATGCCAACACAATATCACTGGTACACCCTTCAGAGTCGACTATGCATTCGGAGGAACGAAGACTGTACCTGAAGACCACACTGGTAATAGTGCCTTCCGATTGTAATTCTCCTTACCCCAACAATATTGGCTCGGGGAACTAACATGTGATAGTGCTGATGTCCAATTGGGTAGAGGAGATTGAGTCGTAAGATCCAGACCAGAATCAAAATCGAACTTGACTAACTTGCTGTAGGCATACCTCAACCGGTGCCATCAAGTACTGCAGGTACCACGGAAAGCATCGTCAAAGTGATCTGGCATACCTCGGAGAGTATGACATTGTGTTTACTACGTATGGTACGATTGCTGCCGATGCTAGCAAGACCTGCCAAACGCTAAGCAACGGCTGTTGGTATCGTATCATTCTGGACGAAGGTAAGTTAATAACCCTACTGCATCGGACATAGAACTCACAAGCTGTCGCAGCTCATATTGTTCGAAACTGGTCTACAAAGCAATTCGCCGCAGTTGCGAACATCAAGGCACACATCAAATGGTGTATTACCGGCACACCAATACAAAACAAACTCGACGACCTCGGCGCACTTATCAAATTTCTCAAAGTACCGATTCTAGAGCAGCCAAGCGCATTCAACAAGCACATCACTCTCGAGGCGAGACTGGGCAATTTCGCGAACCTAGGTTTATTGCTTGGATCAATCTGTTTAAGGCGTCAACAGTCTGCAGTGCTACATTACCGCGCGGTTGAAACCGTGCTCCGCCCCAAGTTGACTCAAGAAGAGGAAAACTACCACCGCAGTCTTTCGGTGCGGTGCGAGGAAGCTCTCAAGCAGACAGTCCGGCAGAAGAGCTCATATGCGTCGCATAAACATGTTCTGGAGAGAATCTTGAGACTACGCGAATTCTGTAATGGAATCGTATGCGAGTCGTCCGATACTCCGGATGCGCTCTTCAGCGAATTACAGACGTGGGGCCAAGGACAAGTGCAGTGCCAATATTGCTTGGCAGAAGTCATGACTTTCGATGCAGATGATCATGGTAAACGTCCCAAGATATCCGACTGTAACCGAGTGATATGCTCTGACCTTGCATGTAGTCAGAGATTCGATGCAGAAATGACGAAAAGTCACAGTGAACAACTGTGTACATTCTGTGACAAACGGCACCGGTTGGGAGACAAGCTTACCAAGCTGCCCGAAAGTCCAATGGGAAAGGTGTCTACTCGATGCTCTACCAAGATGGACGAGCTCCTAAAGGATGTTAGGATGCACATCGAACAAGATAAGTGGTAATGGCCTCATGCTTGATACTTAATTAATTCAGAATACGCGGCTCATTTGTGAACAGCGTCATCTTCTCTGCGTGGAAGCGAAGTCTTGACATCATCGAGTCGCTCTTCACAGAGCACGGAATCTCATACTGCAGGGTCGACGGATCAGTATCAACATCCAGAAAGCGCAAGGAGATCCTGCACAGGTTCCAACAAGATGGAAGTCTTCGGGTGTTGATCATGACGCTTGGGACTGGAGCAGTCGGGTAAGTCCAAGCATTAATCCCGCTGTCCTGACCAGAAACTTTGAGTCTCTAACAAGTGTGCGCAAACTAGCCTGAACAGTATCTCGGTCGCCAGTCGTATTTACCTTCTCGAACCTCAATGGAATCCTTCGGTCGAACGACAGGCTATTGGGAGGATCCTGCGCCTGGGTCAGAAAGAGGACAAAGTGCATGTTGTCCGCTTTGTGATGAAAGGAAGCTTCGAAGAGGTCATTTTTGCCGGCAACCCCAATACAGTCATCAGAGCAGCACAGCTAACCAAAATGTAGATGGTCGAAAAGTGTGCGAAAGACAAACTCTCCCTAGCCACTCGGGGATTTAGTGTCACGGATTACTTGAAGGAGCATTGGTTAGAATAACGTGTGTTTTCTAGTACTAGCCATGATCTCAAATCTTGACGGATGAATTGTTGAGACAATAACAGCCGGGATTCATTGCTGCTCATTCGACTTTACGTCCCTTGCGGTGTCGTTGCTCAGTGTTCGGACCATATCATTGCATGATGTGACGGAGCTTTCAGTGCACGCCATCACCGAGGCGCGCTAAACCTTTCCTAGTGTTTCCCAGCACTACTTATGGCCAGAAGCTCGCACGTCATCCACACACGTCGCTTCTGCTTCGCAGCGCGGCGCGCGAGGACACCCAGTAACTACGCCATGTCGGCCTCGGAGAGTTTCACCACAATTCCCCGCATCGACCTCTCCCTCGCGGACGATGCCAAGACCCAGCCGCGTCTCCTTGCCGACCTCCACCACGCGCTGACCAAGGTCGGATTCCTGTACGTCGAGAACCACGGCGTGCCGCAAGATGCCGTGTCTGCCCTGGTAGATGCGCTCCCCACCCTCTTCAGCCTCCCCGGCGAGGCCAAGGAGGAGGTTGCACTCACCAAGTCGCCCCATTTTCTGGGCTACAGCGCGGACGGAAGCGAGACCACTGCGGGGAAGGCTGATCGCCGGGAGCAGTTCGAGTTCGCCAATGAGTTGATAGCTACTTGGGCTGATGGAGCACCTATTAGCGAGCGGCTAAGAGGTCCCAATCCAGTACGTTTATGATTTGTTCCGTGATGTTGAACATGATCGCTGACCTATGCCAGTGGCCTCCGGCTTACCCGGCCATCCGTCCTATCGTTGAGAAGTACATCCAAGAGATGACGAGCCTTGGGGAGCGGTTCTTACACCTAGTCGCCAAGGCCCTGTCGCTACCACAGGACACATTCCTTCCATTCCTCTCAGATCAACATCGCTTGAAGCTGGTACACTATCCTGCCCTGGCTGCAGGAGAAGCTGGAAGTCAAGGAGTCGGCCCACACAAAGACTCCTCCGGCTGGTGGACATTCCTTCTTCAAGCATCCCCACCACATGTCAAAGGACTACAAGTATTGAATAAGAGCGGTGATTGGGTGGATGTGCCCGTCGTTCCGGGCTCATTCGTGGTCAACATCGGGCAGGCGTTCGAAGTTGTCACCAATGGAGTCTGCAAGGCGACAACGCACCGCGTGCTTGGAGGATCTCTGGAACGATTCAGTGTCCCATTCTTTCAGGGCGTCAGACGGGACCTTACAAAAGCGGAGGCTATTGGGACGTTGAAAGAGCATTTCGAGAGTCCAGAGTTCCGGACCGGCTCAGTTGAGTCAGACGAAGGCCGATCCATCGACTCTGCGTTTCTACGAGGCAAGTACGATACATGGGGCGAGAGCCAACTGCGCACAAAGATCCGGAGTCATCGGGATGTGGGACAGAAGTTTTATGCAGATGTGCTTGACAAGTATATTAATGACGCTTAAAATATACAAATTCGAAAGCTTGAACAAAGTGACCTGAGTACATCCCTCCGCCAATGGCTTTTACACTCCATGGCTATCCCATTAGTCGTAATATTTGGCCTTTACACCCTTGATAATCTCTTGCTCCTTGATTTCACTCCTGGCCTGGGCGTTGTTCTTGTTCACTCCAGATCTCACGCGTGCCTTGACCCATTCGCCAGCCGTAATACCGACAGCCGACTGCGTCTCCGCATCCGGCTCGTAGCCAAGCTTCGTAAGGACGGTGCTCTCAATAGGCCTCAGCTCTAGGTCGTCCTCTGGACGCAAGAAGTAGAGGAGGCCAAGACGGTCGACATTAGACTGATCCGGAGGAGGCGCTACTACACGATGAACACTGCTCTTCAGGAACCCGTTGGTGAGGAACTGCAATGCGTCGGCCACATTGACCGTGATGCTGCCGTCGTACGGCTTGACCCACTTCCAGCTACCGTCGTTACTCTTAACCTGCAGCGCCGCCACGGGCTGTCGGAACAGCAGTGTCAGGCTGCCAAAGTCGGTATGGCCCTTGACCCAGACGTTGTCGAGCTTGGCGTTGGTCTCGGCGTCGCGCCGGTGGTACTTCATGTACCGCAGGTGGCAGTCCGAGGGCGCGTCGTCGTACCGGTGACGCGACGTGAAGAAGTCCTCGGGCAGCTCGAGGATGATGGCGAACAGCGTCAGGAGCTTGCCCGCGACGTTGTGGTGGATGTGCCGGGCGAAGCGCTCGATCTCGGGCCGGTTCTCGTTGATGACCTCTGGGTGCGGGCGCTCAAAGTGCGGGATGAACTTGGGGATGTTGTAGATCTCGGTGTTGTCAAAGATGCCTGGGGCGACCTCGCGGAGGCCCAGGGGCTTGTAGCCGTTGTACCCGCCATTCTCGAGGTCGGCGCGGTACTTAATCTTCTCATCTGTGGGCAACTCAAAGACCGACTTGCCAATGGCAAACTGGCGGTCGACCTCCTCCTGGGTCAGGCCGAAGTTGATAATGTAGAAGAAGCCAATGGTCTGAAGGGCATTGAACAGCTGCTTGGCTAGAGCCTCCTTGCCGCCTGGCTGGTCAAATGTGGAGAGGTCCAGGGTAACCAGGTCCGCCCAGTCCACTAACAAGGATTGCTGTTAGCTTTCGGTGTTCATAAGGTAGACGCTATGCAATGCTCACTTACACTGATGCTTGGTTTCAGGGACTTGCTTATACTGTAAAGAAGCCTTGCTTCCCAATGGCACGGGGACGGGTTGTTGCACTGCGGCTGCCATGATTGCGTACTTCTTGTTGCTCTGGGTCAATGGCTGAGAAGTTTATTGCCAAGATATTGATGTGATGTAGATATTGTTCCGTATTGTGGACTGTGACCAAGTTATCCCACTCTTCGAATTGCTGTTCATCCCGTCAGGCCTTGCTAGACTTTATGCTCGGCGTCTCGAGGTCGAAACTCACCATAATGTCGATAGCCATCGCTAGGGCGGTTGGAGTCTCCATCTCGTCATCGCACCCCGCGATTGCGTTGTTGCGACGCATTACAAATGTTCCACCTTTTTGGTAAGGGAGATGCAAAATCGCCACTAAGCCTTTAGAGTCAAAAAACAAGCTCCAAGTTCTCCTTCTTGGCATCGAGTTTCAGCGCGTGTTTTCAATATCGAAAGGAGTATTTCTGAGTGCGGATAGTAAAAACCCTCCGAGAAAACTCTCCGCGTCTCGGGTAGGCGGGCACCCTTTAACCAAGATGGCGGCGCTGGAGATAACGCTTAAAGGCAGTAGGGTTCCCCATAGTTTGCATGGATGCCGACGACGTGATTTTAGCTCTGTATGTCATGCTAGAAAAGGGTGAGCTATCCCCACTACCATTGGCTCTGCAGTGCTCCCAACCACGCTGCCCTTTGCTTGTCAGGGTTGACAGTGCATGCTCGCCACATGGCTTGGGTGTCTGTTAGCCTGCAGAACGTGATTTGATTCGAAATTTCATAATAGGCACCGTGGGGGCCTGGATCATAGATGGCGGAGGCTGGACAGGGACGTGATGCCGGAAGAGCCTAGCATTCCGGCACATACACACTTGGTTTCCACTTCATAGACTTGAGATATAAAACTCAAAGTCCCATAGATCGACAATCATTTGTTCTTTTATTGCATAGCATCGTATATCCCATTCGACCCTTGATTTTCCGAGCCCGTGAGAACATCTCAGTGCAATGGCCGAAACCAAGGACATCGGCGCGTCTTCAGTCGCCGGCCCTTTGAGGGACAACGGTACCAGTACACCCAGCGAGGCCGCCAGCAAAGACAGCCCGGCGACCAATCATGAAGATCTCACGCTTGCACGCCGTGGCGAGGTCCTTGATTCTGTCGGAGATGTCGACGGTTTTGATGCGGCACGCATGCGCGACCGCGCCCTGCTCAACGCTGACGAGGAGAAAGCCCTTCTGCGGAGGATCGACTTGAGGATCATGACCATCTGTTCTATCATCTTCTTGATCAAGAACCTCGACTCGGAAAACATCTCCAATGCCCGGATCATGAACAAAGGAACCCCCAGGAATATCATGGAGCAGCTCCACATGACGGCCGACGAATATAACTTGCTGACAGTTCTTTATTACGTATGTTGACCCAGTCGACTGAATGCCTTGTGCATTGCTCGCTGACAGCTGTCCCGCCCTGTAGGTTCCGTATATCGTTCTGGAAGCGCCCTCCAACCTCTTCTTGAAGCGTTTCAAGCCCAGCACCTGGCAATCTCGTATTATGATCTCTTGGGGAATTGCGTTGCTTTGCCATGTTCCAGTCGTCAACAAGCAAGGCATATATGCCACTCGATTTCTGCTCGGAGCAGTAAGTCCACCGTCATTTCTATGTCTTGTCGACAGTCTGCTAACTGAGTGTCAGTTCGAGGCTGGTATGTTCCCAGGAGTGATTCTGCAGATGACGTACTGGTATAGGCCAGACGAGATGAGCCTGCGGCTTTTGCTCTTCTGTAAGTTTGCCTTGCTTTGTGAGTATAGTGATCGAAGCTAACAAACGGCAGATGTCCTCGGCAATCTTTCTGGCGTCGTCTCTGGAATCCTCGCCTTCGCTTTCGATACGGTATCCGGCTCTCGAGGTCTTTCTGGCTGGCAGTGGCTCTTCCTGGCGCAGGGACTGCTCACTGTTACTGCAGGTGTTGCTATCAAATTCGTGCTCCCAGATTGTAAGCTCTTCCCGTTTTCAATAAGCAAACACCCTGTTAACAGGGAGAACGTAGTTCCACCCACTGCCAAATGGCTTACCGAGAAGGAAAAAGCATTTATCCAAGCTCGCCTGCCACCGAACGCTCCCCGAGCCTCCGAGTCCAACTTCAACTTCCGCGAGATCGTCGACTCTCTGAAGGACATCCGTCTCTGGCTGTTCACCGCCATCTGGGCGACCTTCACCGTAGGCACGTCCGGTGTCCGTTTCTACCAGCCCACTGTCATCGCCAACCTCGGTTTCACGACCATCGCCCGAGCCCAGCTCCTGAACCTGCCCATCTCAGTGCTCGCCATCATCGTCATCGGTGTCACTGGTTGGTTCGCTGACAAGGCCTTGATCCCCCGTCCTTTGTACCCACTCGGTGTCTTTGCCGTCATCCTCGCCTGCTACGGCGTGCTCATCGTCTATCCCTCCAACACGGCCGTGTACATCGCCACCCTCATCGGCAACGCCTTCACTTCCGCATTCTACCCGCTGATGTGGCCATGGCGCGTGCAGACAACCTCGAAGGCGACGGGATCCGCGTTTGCTATTGGTTTCGTCAACAGCTATGGCCAGATCGGTGGGGCGATCGGTCCCCAGATCTTCAGGGGGAAGTACGCGCCTCGGTACAGGGAGAGCTTTGCGGCGGCTGCTGCTCTGGTGGGAAGCTGTGCCATCGTCACCCTGACGACGTGGTGGGTGACTCGGCAGACCGAGGCCGACACAAGAAGGTTGAAGCGGGCTCGCGTTCATGCCAACAAGAACAACCTGGCTGTGCTCGATGATGTTGTGGATCGGGATCTGGGGAAGAAGAGCGTCACTTCTGTCGAGAGCGTATGATTCTGAAGTTCCGGGGAAATCTAGGAATGCATGCCATTTTAGCCATAGAGACAACATGATGTAGGGAAGGAAGGAGCGGCTTGAATTGGATGAAAGCTCGGCTCCGATAAAGGACCTCCTTCTTCTCCTAGGAGAAAAGATACCATCCGAACCTGAGATCTTCAAACGATTTAAACATCCAGGCATTTCATCTCTCCTCTGCTCCATGCGTGTGAACAATTCCAGTGATTCACAGCGCCCGTTCTCCGGGTATAAATAGGTCCTCTCCTGCCACTGATTCAGCTCGAGAATCCTTCTCTTCAACCACTTTTTATATATACCTTGCTGGAGGCTACCCCTCTTCATAGGCGTGGCTAGAGGAGCGAGCCTTGCCATCGTGGTGTTCGACCTGTACCGTTTCATCGGCGTTCTCTTCTTCCTCATTGGCATCTCGACAGGTCCTCCAGCTATCGGCACTCGCGCTGGGGAATCTTTCGACCGCTTATGGCTTGAGACGGCTCTCCCTGTTGCTCTAGCTCCTTCTATCGACGATAGGTGATCACAGGTCGTTCTCAGAGATCAGGAAAAGTGGTACAGGTGCCAAGATGCCGCTCTGTGCTCCAAATTGTCGTCGTTCTGCACTTCCGGCGAACAAATCCAGGCGAACGTGGTTGCACAGAAGACTGTTTGGGCCTAGGGCTCGGGCTCTGCAACGTTTCGGAGTTTGTGTCAGGCAGTAACAACGACCACTTCGGCGGAGTTCCGTGGGCACGGAATAAGGCTTGTCGCCAGGTTGCCGTGTGCTGAAAGGGAAAGGCTTGGTTCGAAACGTCCTTCAGCGTAAGGAATGGTATGTTTAATCCTATTCTCTCGGTCAGTCTACAGACTTCTCCCTTTGATTTCTTTTCTTACCCAAAGACTCTGTATCAAAGAGTCGTAAACTTCCTGCTTTCTTTGGCTGAATGGTTTCAAGTTGTTATGGTTCTCACTGCAACTACCATGTTTGCCAAGAGGTCTTTGTGTCGACGTTTTTGCCTTTCTTAGATACCTGTGGTATTGTGTCTCTAACAACTTGTTCGAAGGGTCAGTGTCACTGCTCCGCCGGTGCCCGGGCTTGTCGGCACGGCGACCACCGGTACCTAGGCCGGCCTCAGGACAACACATCCGGCTCCTATGAATCTGTTAGGGCTCACAGCCCCGATTGTCCTATTGTTGCACATTTAAGCACCCTCTTTAAATTACAACCTAGCTTTATGCTGAGGGGCATGCGAGTTTCATCATCCTTCAACCCACACCCGCCAGCCTACAAAGCTGACCTGCGTTTACTCTCGCAACGCCTCATTCTGCTTTCGCGATCCTCACCCCTTTCTGCTTCGTTCTCGCTTCTCGTCGTCATTTTTTGCCTATGCGTTCTTCATAGCTTGTGGCAGTATTCGCCTCTCCGCCTCATCAAGTCGCGCTTCGGGCATTCTCATGTCCACGATGGAAGGCAACGAGAATGCTCGCGTCGAGACGGCTGCCTTCAGCCAGAGTTTCCTGCGCGCCAGTCAATATGACGCTGCGAAGGAGGGTCTCTGGTGGAGAGACTTCACCGCCTTTGTGGTGAGCATCGTGTCAGCCCTTCATGTCTATGCTATCACTGACATTCTGTAGTGGTCATGCATCTTCTCTGAGCCAGCAAAGGACTACGAGCGAATGCGGAAGGCATTTCCTGACCTGAAGTTCCCACCTTGGCCCGTATACATCATTGGCCCACGGGAGCTCATGAAGAAATTCGCCAGGATTGTCTGTCACGGAAGTGAGTTCCAAATCTGCCCTGTGTCTTATCGGGTCTATACTCATCAACCCTTTAGCCCTTCAAGGATACCTTGATTCGAGGCCGCCTCCTGTCCATGACGAGAAGCGCCAGATATTCAAGGGCTGGTCTGCAAATGTGATCGTGTCTCTCGTTGCCGACTTCGATGGCAGAAAATTCAAAGTCAAAGACGTCTTCGTTGACAAAGACGATTACTTCTCATGCCTCATTCAGCAACCTCACTTCCTTGAGTCTCTTGTATTCTGTGAGATCTTCAGCAAGATTGCCATTGCTCCGGCACCGGGTACTCTAGACTTCGTTCATTTTCTGAAAAAGCAAGTCGTTTCCGTGGACATGATCCGGCAAGGTATAGAACTCGTCGATCCTCCGCAATTATTCATGATTGCGAATCATCACCATACCTCGGTGCCGTGGCTGGTCATGTTCTGCCTCAACTTTGCTACATTCACGAAATTACAGGCCCAGAAGCACGACGGCGAGGTGGTTATCGAAGAGGATAGCGAGCAGCTTATCGACATCTACATTGCCAAGTTAGAATACTTGCTCGAGTTAGACCTGGATGACTCTAGCCTGACGACAACCCTTCGGAACGACAAGTTGAGCTTGCCGGACGCCATTAAGCAAGGAATGACCGAAGGCTTGTTTGACGACATCAACATGATCTTGGAAGCCATGGCTGATTGGAAGAGGGCCAAAAATAGAAAGAAGAATACTCAGAAGAGGGCAAAAGCAAAGGCCAAGAAGCTCGAGCAGCGTGAAGCTGAGAAGGCCATCGCTGCTGCACAACAGTCTGAGTTGTCAACGCTTGTTGGCGACGAGTCTGACGGCGCCGCCAACTCGGAGACGAGCAAGGGCGAGACTGTTCAAAGTCAGCAGGCTGAGCCCGAACAGAGCACTGAGCGCGAGCATGCCACCCCGACCGAGGTGGAGAAAGGGGTAGTCGAAGACAACACCAACGTTGATGAGGAGAATGCAAAGGAGCAGGATGACGAGACTCATAGTGAGGCGTCACAAGACGGCAACAGTATCCTAGAGTCCACCGGCCCTGCACCCGGGCCTGCTAAGCCCAGTTCTCCTTGTCAGTCGTCTACGGAAGTCCCCGAGCCTAAGGCTGAAGAGGTCTCTCCTCCCGAGCTGTCGGCTGATGATGTGGCCTCATCGAGTCTTCTAGCCTCTGCGGCTCCGTCTCAGGAATTACCTGACCTCTCTGGAGACTGGGAGGTCGTGAAAGACAAGAGAAAGTCTAAGGATCCGCTTCGAAAGCAGATCTTTGATCTGTCAGCCCGAGCAGCCTCGAGGATAGGCTCAGCCCCTCAACAGTCCGCACGCGTCCCTCAAGGTTCGACCTCCAAGGCCACGTCCAGCAAGTCTGGTCCAGGCTATCCTCACACCCAAAGCGTGCAGGCCAGCACCACAAAGCCCGTGACTACGACGTCCTCAAAGTCCCAGGCACTGACGGGTACACCGGCTCCAGTTGCGCCTAACAACAACACTAAGACGGTCTTGACTGTACCCGGTGCCTCGGTTTTCAAGAACGCGTCTTCGAAGTCGAAGGGTACGCAAGCTTCAATGTCGATTTTGTCAAGGGGCAAGTCTGCCTCTACCACTCCTCAGGGTTCTCTGGCTACTCCCAGGGCCTCCCCCGCTGCTCACGGAGTTTCTGCTACTCCTCAGAAGGCGGGAATTGCTACAGCTCCTGGGCCTGACAAAGCACTCATTCCTGCTGCTTCTCAGAAGGCGGGATCTGCTACCGTTACTGGTCCTAGCGAGACTCTTCCTACTACTACCACGAGAACAGCTACGACGACACCTACCACCAAGCCGCAGGTGTCAAACCCTGCAGCAATGGCCAAGATGTCGTTGAGTCAGCCTTGGTATCAAGCTAAGAAGAAGCCCACTGTTCCCGTGAAGCGGCCGGCCACGGACGATGGAGCCCCCAGCAATGAGGTGATGCCGCAGGTGGCACAAGAGACTTTGGCCACGAAAGCTGGTCCTTCACCCTCCCAGGGTTCCCCTGAACTGGATATTTTGACAGCCAAGCAGTCTCACACAGAGCAGGCTTCAGTTGGACCCGCGATCCCCGTCGTTAACATGCCGCGTGCAGTTCAGACCAGCAGCACGCTGGCTTCGGATCCGGTACAACCGTCGATCAACACTGCTGAAGAGACAACTGTCGGCCCCAAGCCGACTGGCGAGAAGTGCGAGGTAAAAGACCTTGGTAACGGTCAATTTGGTACGAGCTCGAAAAAGGAGCATGAGGCTACTATTACCCCTACTTCACAGGGTCTCCAGAAGACTTCCACTTCTTCTGCTCCGTTGCCTCCAGCCAAGACAGCCCCCGTCCCTGCGTCGAAAGGCTCACAGAAGCTTCCGGCTGCTCCTATTACTCCGGCTCGAGTCAGGATTCGAGATCACGACGGCCCTACCATGACAGCCAAGTCACAGAAGCCGGCACAAGACCGGCAGTCTACAACAGATAAACAAACCAAGGGTCAGAACGAGGTCTGGAACGGCTTACATGGCGAATCTCGCAAGGCATCCGACTCGGACCAGCCGACTCCGGCCAGGAAGCTGCAGAGCTTCCACAGAAAGCACGACAACCAGAATGCAGGGCAGTCAAAGAAGGATTCTCGCACATCTACGCAGTCTGGACCGGTGACTTCAGTCTTGCCGGTACCGCACGTGGAGCCTGTCCAGAGGCATCTGGTTGTTGACTCAACCAAGGGCAAATCTCCTGCTCGCAATGAGAGCTCAGACATCCCGGACAAGACCAGTCCTGCTCTTGCTGGTGCTTCTGTCGAGATGGAGCGCGACTCTCGTCCCGCGCTGATAGGCAGCAGCGCGGACATCCGAGCTGTTGCTATCAATTTTATCAATGATATCAATGCTCCCAATGCTGTCAAGCTTTTCTCTGCGCCGGACTACCTCTCTCGATCGAAGGGCAAGCATGTTGTCAGCAAGGGGGAGCAAACGAGTTCTGCTCCTGTGGTTAATGATGCCGTACCAGTTGATACTGAATCCACCGCGTCGGATCAGGTGGAGGAAGGCGTAGAGACTTCTTCCCCTGCTGTTGCTTTCCAGTCTCTAGACGCCGCACCAGCCTCGTCTTCTAGACTTTCAAAGAAGACAGAGCCTGCCGTTGAGGCGAAGGGTCCTCCTTCGGCTTCTGTTGTTGCCACTCCTGCTACTTGTACTCCTCGCCCTGCCGAAGAGGAAGATTCTGCCCCGCCGGCAGATGACCATGTTGTTGCAGCCCTCAAGCCGGAACCTTCTGTCACCATGTCCGCCTCTCAGACAGTTGTCCGCAACGCGGTAGATGGCACTGAAGCTTCCGTAGTTAGTGCTGCTACAACCCTGAGCGAGCATGTTCAAGCTGCCCCTGCGTCTGAGCCAGTCATAGAGACCACCTTACGCCCAGGTACTGTCGAGGACCCTCCTACAGTCAAGGATTCTTCCGGGGATGGTGACATCTCCAGTGCCGATTATCCCGTCAGTGAGGAGCGTGCTAGCCATGGAGGAGAGTCCAGCTACGAGGTGTCTATGGCAGATGAAGGTCGTCGATCTTTCCAGGGTGGCAATGGACCATCGAGAGCTGTCCAGTCGGAAGTGCATGAACCTAATCGTCCCCGAGCCCGTCAGCAAGACCCGCCGCAGCCTCATGCTCAGGGACCGAACTTTCAACAGGCAGCTCCGAGAGCCGACTACGGTCCTCCTTACCCAAATCCAATGCCAGAGATGACTGTGTGCCAGCCGACCATCCGGCCGCAGCAGCCTGGTCCACAGCGACAGTATCAGTACTACTATGGACAACGCCAGCCTCGTAATGACCAATCCCAGGCCCAGTACGGTCCAGTACCTCCTCGCCCACAGCGGCAGACGCAGACAGGCTAGAGCCCTGCTCTCCCACCGCAGGTCAACCTTAAAGATAAGGTCCCGAACATGGGCGGCTTCACTTACGAGGATTGCGTAGTGCAGACGTCCTACAACAATGGCTGGATGCATCGCGGAGACCTGCTGCAGCAGGAGCGAGCTCAGATCTATGATTTGGCTTATCAGGATCTCGCCCTTGGTCGTGGTTATTGTAATCCTTATGTTAACCAGGGTGGTCAGCAAGACCGTCAAGGGGATGGTCAGCAGGCCTATCAAACAGGTGATCACCAATATTACCAACCGGGTGGTCAACACGACCGTCCGTGGGACGGTTACCAAGGTCATCAACCAGGAGGCCACCAAGGCTATGATCAAGGACAGCAGGGTAGTCGGGCATACCAGAACTAAGACTATGGCTATTGATGGGTTCGCCTATACAAGCGCTCTAGCACAAGGTCTGAAGAAGAAGTAGGGGATTTGCCGTGATGCGGCAGATTGGTGAGGGGATTAGAGCCATGGTCATTGCATGGGGTCAAGCAGATCTGGATATTTGTTTCGGGTCTGGTACTCGCTCCTTCCACGGCAAGAGTGCTTCCCGCGTCTTTTCGCATAGCCTCGGAGTCTGGGATCTTCAGCGTGATTCATCTGCAAGCATCTGCACGGAGCATCAAGTTTGGGGATTGTATTGTAAGGCACATTGTGCCTGGAAAGCAAAAAAACGGGGTTTGAGTGATTAGGTAGAGGCGAGACTACCAAGACAATTGAGATTTCTGACGACGAAGACAATCTTAGTATGTGTGAGTGATCTAACTGTAGGATGCGGTGATTCCATTACCATTACCTCTATGACCATTGTTGGTGATGAATCATGGTCACATAGTGCTGTTGTGACTAGCTTGATGGATGACGCTACGACTTTCGATCACCATCCGCGATAGGACTTCCCGCCATCTAAGCCGGATCTACGCGTATTGCATATTCGTGAGTAGATGGGAATAAGAATGAAAGCTCTTGTGACGAAAAGTAGTAGGGCAGCAGAAATACAGGAATTCAAACAATCTGGTCGCCATTGGTCGTAGCAAGGACAAATGAGTGCCGGCTTGCAGAGGCTACGGCCACTACTCTCATATCATTGCAGACTGACTCTTCCTTCTTCATCGAGGGCAGGTACCTACCAAACAGGATCTAATAGAAGACAGTCAAGAGCTTTCAAGTCCACCATGGAGACAATCAAGGTAACGGCCAGACCCCGGCTCCGTCCCCTCGAACTCCCACCCAGACACTGACCGGTCGTACCAGAATACCATCGCCGAGAACTTTGGCGGCGCAGCCCACAACATCGGCACCAAAACCTTCTCACTAGAGACCGACGTGCCGGACCTTTCGGGTAAGGTCGCCGTCGTGACCGGCGGGTCCGAGGGCATCGGCTACGGCGTCACGCACACCCTGCTCTCGCACAACATATCCCGGCTCTTCATCCTCTCCGTCGACAAGGAGGTCGTCGACGGTGCGCAGGCGGCCATAGCGTCGGAGCTGGGCCAGGAGGAAGCAGACCGCACGCGCTGGCTGCAGTGCGACTTGGCGGACTGGCCGCGCGTGAAAGAAGTCGCCGACCAGATCACCGCCGAGGCCGACCGCCTAGACATCCTGGTCAACAACGCCGGGCGGGGCATCATGACGGCGCAGCTTACTGAGTATGGTGTGGACAGGCACATGGCGGTGAACCACATGGGCCACGCGGTGCTGACGAGCCACCTGCTGCCGCTGATGGGGCGGACGGCGAGCGAGAAGGACACGACGGTGCGGATCGTGAACCAGGCGAGCAACGCGCACCAGGGAGCGCCCAAGGACACCAAGTTTGCGAGCCTCGAGGAGATCAACTCTGACGCCGGGCCCAACGGGCAGTACGGGCGGAGCAAGCTGGCGAATATCTTGTACGCGAGGTACTTTGCGAAGCATGTCACGCGGGCTGGGCATCCACGAGTATTGATGAATGCGACGCATCCTGGGGTGGTGAGCACGAGGCAGAGTAAGGAGCATATCTTGGAACCGCAAGTTTTTTTCATCACACATATGTCTATGTTTTGGTACTAATTAGGATGTCTAGATACCCCCTAGGAGGCTATGCCGTGGCCGTGGGCCTGGAGCCGTTCAAAAAAGACCAGTTCGAGGGCGCGACGTCAGCCACCTACGCGGCGACGGTGGCCGAGGGCTCGGGTCAGTACATCTGCCCGCCGGCGATTGTGGAAGAAGGGACAGAGGCATCGCGGAGCGAGGAGTTGGCGGAAAGCTTGATGGAGCTGACGCGGCGCGTGGTAAGGGATAAGACGAGAGAGCTTTCTGCGGATAAGGGCTGTCCGTTTGACGACATTGTCTTGCATTAAGGAGGACACTGGAGTGTCTGGATGGGATGTTCGTCATGTATGTCTCGGCGGCGTTACGGCCGGAGGGACATAGGACGACAGGTCCACATCGAGGGAGCGACATACGTCTGGGCTGTGGTGATGCACGTGAAGAAGGTGTCACGAACGTAGGGATGGTATTTAGCTTGCGCTCCTCGAGAGATTTGCACAGGCTGGGAAACGTGCATCACAGTATTGACTGCAGAGAGACCGGCTGGGAAAGCTACAATGTACTTTGAAAAGAGGCATGACAAGCATAACTGTGTAACTACTTCAAACCTCTTCCAAGCTGTCAAGCGTAAGAGATCACGGAATGCAGGGAGCTCATTAAGCGCATCATCGGCTTTCGCGTTTCTTCAACCAGAGATCTCCATGTCTCCGTGATGACCGGCTAGAAAACGCCAGAAGCAGAAGTCTGGGGAATTGATGCCCAACCGCAAATCGCCGTGCTGATCGGTCCAGCAGACTTTTGCCGCCGTCGTCGACTAGCCATGCTAGCGACCTCGAAAAGTCCCAGGTGTGCCCGGCGCACCTGAAAGAGCCCCCGCTTCTTTGGCTTGGCCGTTGAGCCGTTTTCGTGCCGCCGAGGGTACCGAAGAAGCAAATCTCTTCCCGCCCGTTCGTGATACCGTACGCCCCCTTGCGTTCGTATTGAAGGTAGGTTGTTCAGCATCAAGTCTTACCGGGGATTAGCTGTCCAGTGAGCAAGGCATTGCTGGATCTTGATCGGCAGCATCCTGATCCTCAATACCGGCATCGAAGGGATCGCCTAACGCAGGCCTCGGTATCTTACTTGATTGAGCGTCTGGGGACCCAGTACTAATTCCCAAGGACCGCGGTGATGGGTTCAGTGGTCAAACCCGCTTCGACCCAAGCTAAAACACGAAACGCTGGGTTTGGATATATGGGGGGCTGGTAAAGGACCCTTTCGGCTCGGTTTCAGGAACCCATTGAGGCGTGACTAAATGCCCCACTAGAAGACTGTCATCGCGGAGCGGGTGAGGAACGGCGTACGCGCCATCGACGATTGTGTGAGCGGCTCGGAAACATCCTGCTCCCTAAAAAGACTTGACTGGACGGGCCGTACCCGGCGGGAAGAAGAACGAGAATTGGACCCTGGACGATTTTCTCGATAAAATTGGCCACGAGCTGACTCTGGTTTTCGTGGTCATAAACAATGTCTGTCACTTCACACCCAAACATCTAGGCTCGCTCCATCGGAGCAAATGAACCATCAAGACACTAGGAGCGAATAAGAGTCCTGAGCACACGGAACAGATCCTGGTTCGCTTCGCATCTCGAATCTCCTTCTTTTCCTTCTCTCCCCTGAAAAAGCCCATTTGTGTGTAATAAAGCGCGTGGCTGGGCTGTGATTTCTTCCCCTTCGCGTCGGATACAGTGGGGAACCCATTAAAATCCCTGCTGATTTCGTGTGATTTCGAGGTCCTAGCAGCTGTGGTTTCCACCACGCCGGGACGCCTCACGCGCAAAAAGGCAGATTGATTGGCGAGCCTGTCCTCGTCTGACTGGGGTCGCTTTGCCCATTGAGGTCAAGACCGTCGCGCGTTGCAGCCCTGGCAGTTGCAGTGCAACCCTCCTCGACCAGTCTTTTACCATCCAACCCTCTCGACCCTGGTCTTGCACACCATTCTGGCAATGTGATAGGGGCAGTCGCTTGTGCCCTTGGGAGGGGGCAAGCAATCTGTGCCTGGCACCGGCCACTGAGATTGTGCGTCATGTACGATGCAATGTGGGGGAGCCCAAGTTATCAAGAAGAAAGAGATGTGTCATCAATTGGTTTGACTGTTGCGCAGACTCTGCATTGAAGAAACGCTCACGCTCTAACAGACGAGACTTGATGAGTACTCCAATTGCTGTAGAACCATCAGCGGCAGAGTACGCGGCAAAACCTGCTCACGAGAGGAGACGACGATTGTTGCTTTTGTGACTGGGCGGCCCTACTGCAGCTCGTCTCGTTTGTACGTACCTGAAGCTAGCAGCTGTGTTACTCCACAACGGCTACCGCCCGCGGGCCTAGCGCACCCAGTCTCGGCAACTCTCAGTGGTGATGGTGGTGTGGATGGGCTTGATGGGTCAAGGTCAGATCACATCTCCTCTTGTCTCCTCTCTTGCTCCCCACACGATGGTTGGAAGTCCTCAGGGGACTTTTTTTTTCTGCTGCCTCCTCCTCTCCTGCTGTCCTCCGTCCATCCTGCACCCTCTTTCTTGCCTTGCATGACGTACCGCTGCTCTGCTGGCCAGCTCCGGGACTCGCTTTGTGTTTGCTGTCTCTTCCCTGGCCTAATTGTACACGTTCTACACTCCTTGTTGTCCAGTCATTGAGGCCCGCATTCCAGTCAACCACCAGAGGGCATAACCACTCCCGGAGGAATGTACAAGATTGTCTTGCCATGAGCAGCCCATGCACCATCGTCGATACATTCCAGCTCTGGTCTCAAGCCTCACCCGGCACCTGTCGTTCTCGATCGGCATGACCATCTTGTTCGTTGCCCCTCTCAACGCCTGCCTGACCACTGGGGAGCTTCAAGAAAGGTCATCTGCGCTGCTTCGCCATCAATGATCTTGTTTGCATAGTGAAGCGTTTACTATTGTTGGTCTGCATTCACCTACTGCCCTCGATATTCACTCGGCAGGCGCGCTTCTTCGTTCTGTCCTTCCCGTGAATGTTCAAACGGCACCAGCAACGACTGAACTAGGGAATATTTACACTGCTGTTCGCTCTCTTGATCTGCGACAAGACAAGGATCCTCTCAACCCTTGCTGCGCAGGATAAAAACCCGGTCCAGGGGTGGCGTTCTTGGACCCATCCTTATTGCTTCTTGTTAAGGGTGTCCAAAGCGCAAAGCACACACAGCACAGCCCGTCACATTTGCGCCGTAACATCGACCATCTTGTACCAACAAACCGCGCCAAAGCACCGGCTCACCTTCCGCCCCTGCTCGTCCATCGATAATAATATATCGGTGAACCCACTCAACCCCCGGGACAGCCTGTTTGCCGCACCTTCATTCCTTTTTTCCCACTCTGTTACCTTACGGTGAACAGGCATCATCCTGACTGGCGTCGCCTGTTTGCCTTGGTCTGGTTCCCGTTCCCCGAACCAGGTACTTTATTACCGCGATCCTGTCAGCATCGTACCAGGCTCTGTCTGAGACGAGACACGCGGTTACCCGCTTGTTCGGTACTTGGCCGAAGCCTGCCTGGCTGAGAGGTATCCAAGACCTCGTCCCGGCCACGACAGACGGGTGTGGAGCACACGCCCCCCGTGTCAGGGATTGGGATTGCTGCCCCAGGATCTTACTTTTTCCTATCCACCGTCATCATGGAGACCCAGACTCCTACCAGAGGCCGTTCTCGTCCTCCTTCTCTCCCTCCCAGCTCATCACGATCCCGAAATGGTCTTCGGTCGAACCCCCAAATGTCTTTCCAGAGCAGCAACTCGTCCGCCAGCGACCTCGCCAACGCCTCTCCACAGCTGAGGCACGCTCACCTTGCCCGCCGGTTCGAGCATCCTTCAGGTGGTAGACGGGGATCCGCCTCGTCGGGCAGCGACGGACACAGGTCACGGGTATCGCGGGAGACGACGACAGACGAGTCCAGGCATAGCGAGCCGCGATCCGTCATGTCGAGCTACCTCCAGGAGAAGCTCGCCCGCGAGCGGAAGATGGATGGCGAGAGGTCGGCGAGCAGGTTGAGCATGGGTGCTGATAGCACGTTGAACGGCGGCATGCTACGCATCTCGCCGACACGAGCCGACACGATAGAGGGCGACCGACCCTCGTCGAGCGGAGGCCCAGCCTCGAAGAAGGGCTTCGCCTTGAAGGAGATGGAACAGGTACGCGTCTTTGCATCGGGTTTTTTTTTTTGGTTTTCTCTTGATGATTGTTTACTAACCGCTTTCTGCAACTACAGACTCTCACGACCCTGCATAAACAAAACTTTGACCTAAAACTCGAATTATATCACCGACGCGAAACACAGGGGAAGTTAGAAGAGCGATTAGAGAAGCTCGAGTCAGAGAAGAAGAATTGGGACAGCATAAACGAGAGGCTGTTGGACGAGCTGGAAAAGCGCGACAAGGCTGTTGAGGAAGCCGTTGCCATGATAGTCACCTTAGAGTCCCGGATGGACCAATTACTACAAGAGAGGGAAATGGTGCGACAAGTCGATAGCGAACGCTACTACCCTTCGGCCGACATGACCTCCACGCCCAAGATGAAGCACAAGGAGAACACCCTCGCTCGGATGCCCAGCTGCCTCTCAGAATACAGCGAGACAACAGAAAACCTTAGAGAGGTCTACCTCACCAACCGCGGCTTCAGTAGTGGACTGAGTCTGCCTCGTCTGTCGTCGGACACGTTTGATGAGCAGCAGATAGCCAACGTGGGGAGCAGCCCAAGTATGAGCATCCTCAGCGAGAGCTCATTCATCAGCATCTACGGCCAAAAGAAACCAGCTGCCTATCAGCAAGATGTCACTATTACCAATGGCTCGTTGGCACAGAGAGAACGCATCCCGTCGGGTGCACAAAGCCACAACACGCCGTCCAAGCCTCGTCGCTCCACGTCGGTGACCGCCAACAGCGCTGCCAGGAACTTCTCGTCAATTACGGAGCTCATGGACATGAGCGTGAAGCAGTCGCCCCTACAACGTCTGGAGAAGATGGAAATATCTCTAGCTGCCATGAACGATGCCTCGAGAGCTGGTAGCGAGGAACCCGAGCAAGCCTCGGGATACCCCCCAACGCGGCGGCCCCGAGCGCAATCACACGCGAGGACCCGACAAGAGATGAAGGACTCCCTCCGAAAGGTTCGGACCGATGCACCCCTCTCGTCCGACCTGAACCCGCACAACCTCCCGCCGACACCAGATACCATCTCGACGTCGACGCTGAGGCGGTACAAGAACTCCAACGACACGCTGTCCCGCGACAACACATTTGCCAGCAACGAGCGTAGTTACCTCGCCCTCTCGGAGGCTACGTCACGCTCTGCGAGCGGCGAGAACCCCCTCATGCAGTGGAGCGCCGGCCAGACTCCAATCGTCGCCCAGAACCCTTCCACCTCGGCCTTCACCAGCAGGCGCGACGGTGCGACTACTGGCGCCCTGAAGAGCAGCAGCTACTTTGACAACCGTCTGCCCATCCCGCCGCGCCCGCGGTCTGCCGACGACTCGACTGTGTCTCGGCACGGAGGTGCACGGAACGACGGCTGGGACTCGGATAGTACGGATGATGTCGACGGCAACGACTCTGCATCGCTACACGACTACTGGATGCGCGAGAGCCTTCGCGGCGAGAGCAACCAGCAACTGCAGCCGGCCGCGCAGGTCAAGCAGAAGAGGAGGCAGCAGAGTGCCGGTCCGTCGCCGGATCTATTCTCGTTCCCCTCGGCTGGCAGCGGCGACGGCTGGGCCACGGACGCCATGTTCGGACACCTCGGGGGCGTTGGGCACGCACCCCTGTCGCACGCCCTCGACGCGCTGGGCGACTCGTTGCCCACGCCACAGTCGGGCATCTTTGGCGCCGGTCTCGCTTCACCGGGGCCCAACGGCGCCGTACTCCCGCCCCCGCCACCGAACAGGCGATCTAGCCTGCATGCGCAGACTGGTTCTTCGTCTGCCAGGCCCGGCGGTACGCCCGTCAAGGCGAGCCCCGTCGCGAACAGTTCGAAACTGCGCAAGTCGCCCGTGCGCATGCCGGCACACCTGCGTCACAACAGCGCCGACGAAGGGTTTGGTCTACCGCAGTCGCAGAGCCAGCCCGTCGGCGTCGGCGAAGGGCAGCAGCAGCAGAGGAAGTCGTACTACCCGCCCAACCCGACGCGCACGCACGAGCGGCTCAAGAATTTCTTCCGGCGGTCCGGCTCGCACGAGCAATCTCTCCCGCCGCCGTCGCCCGTCAAACAGAATGATGTCGTCATTCCGGCGGAGCAGGCAGTCGAGCCGGTGAAGCAGCAGGAGCTGCCGATGGTAGGCGTGCCGAGCTGGGGCAACAGGCGCGACCTCCTCGAGGACGACGCGCAGTTTGCGAGCGCGACGCCGCCGCCTATCCTGCGGAACCCGAGGATGCCTCCTCCCGCGAGGAGGGGGAGCATGCCTGGTCGGGTCGGGGATGAGCAGGTAGACAGTGGGGAGCAGGGGTTGACGGAGGAGGAGTTGCACGCGCAGGAACTTGCTGGTCCGCCTGTCGAGGGGATTACTGCCAGTGCGACTACTGGTGGGATCGGAGGAGGGAAGCGCGGGTGGCTTGGGCGGGTGACTAGTCTTCGGAACCGTGCTGGATAGTGGATGGGACGGATCCAGGGACGAAAGCGGCGAGGTGCGGAAGGTCGGAGGCTAGATGCGCTGCTTGGGGAATGGATTGAATGTGATTAGGAGAGCGAGGAGGAGGATGGTGAGATTGTTGTTTGTTTGGTGGTCCTGTGAAAGTCATCACGGACTTGGAATATCTCGATGTTGGGTTTCGTTTGTACGAGTTTGAATAGGAGGTTTCGAGGCCGAGCCTGCGGCCGTGTTTTCGCCCACTGGATGTATGGGCGGATGTGTGTTTCTGGGGCTTTTTCCTCATGGCGTTTTCTACTTCATTGCATTCAGCAGGTTTGGGTCTTCTCATCTGCTCAGCGAGCGAGCTCCCAGTTTGGAAAACGGGAAAGGAAAACTCGAGATTGTATTTTACGTTGGAACCGTCTTCAAGGACAGTTGCACTGGAGACAGCGAGATTGCATACACAAGCACAAACGGAAAAACAAAACCCTCGCGGGTGATATCAGTTGGGCGAGATAACGGGACAAAAGAGAGCATCTGAATAGAGTCTTTGTTCTATCACAAAGCGTGTCTTGCTTCATTGTGTTGACTGCCGTCTAACCCTTTGATACCGTCTTGACATCTGACTGATACCGCTAACTGCAAAGATCCTCATCGCAACCAAGAGAGCCGGCTTCACCCTTCACCCGCGGTAGTAGTCGCCCCTCTTGTCCCCTTGGTCGTCAAAGTAGCGCGACATCTCGACGCCGGCGTCGACGTAGCCGCATTTGGCGTAAAAGGGCACGTTGTGGGCGCCGCAGTCGAGGATGGCCTTGTAGCAGCCGAGCTCGCGGGCGACGCAGGTCAGGGCGTTCATGATGGCCTTGCCCAGGCGCTTGCCGCGGTGCGAGGGCAGGACGCATATCTCTTCTATGTGGCCTATCGTGCCGCGGTTGTGGATGCTACATCGACGGGGAGCACATTCTGGTTTAATTACATGTCTTACGGGTCGAGAATTCAAATGTGCATGCAAAAGGGCATACTGAAGGCATCAGGCGAGTAGATCAAGGTGACTTACAACTTCTTCTCGGCGATGAGCGACCCCGTGGCCACGACCTTGCCCTCGTGCTCGATGACGAGCAGGTAGTACGGGCCCTTGCCGCCCGTGTCCATCTCGTCGTAGCGCTCGAGGAACTGGGCCTCGGTGAAGTCGTCGCCGACCCAGGTCAGGGCCGCCAGGCAGTCGACGTACCCGCGACCAAAGTCGGAGCGGCGCAGGGGCCGGGCGAGGTAGCCGGCCGCCGCGTCGGCGCCGGCGGCCGAGGGTTGGGCGTCGGCGGGGAGGAGGGCCGGGGGGAAGAGGTAGTCCCCCGCCGCGTCTGGTGAGGCCGCCATGGTCTGTGTTTATCGACTGGGGGTGGATGTGTGGCTGGTGTGGCTCTAGACCATCTGAACTCTCGTTTGAGTTTCTGCCTGCCGTGCGTTCACTATCGCGACAATCGCCTAGTCTAATCTATCGGAGGCCTGTGGGATATGATCGTTGAAGCTCTTGGAGACAGAGGGAGGGGATCTACAGGTGGGGTTGGACTTGTTTAGCTGGCGAGGCAGTGTCGGTAGCGTGCATTCCCTTAGCGCGGGGTGTGTGTTTGGGGTCTTGGGGATTCATATCACCACCCAATCTTGCCGGAAATGGCAGAGGCACCAAGACATGCATGGGGATGCCGTTTCAACGGCCGAGGCGTATTTCACAAATTAAGCATTGCGGCGTCCGGTAAATCGCGTCTACCATCAGCCGTCCGCCTTGCCGATGGAGTTGCCGGCTGGGTTATGTCTTGAGATGGGAGGGAATCTAGATCTGCTTGCTTTTAGTGTTGTTGCACTGCTTTTTGAGGCTTGTCGATCAGGTCTGGTCGCTAGGATGTGACAGTGCGTGAGGTTGCAAGCTGAAGCGCCCGTGAGATTCATGATTTTGTTCAATGTTACATTGCTTGCCCTTGCCGTTTTGTCCCTGCCTATTCAAGATGGATTTGCACGGGGAAATGGCTCCCCAGAATCTCCTATTCTCCGGGGAACCCTCACCCAACCAAACCCTACCACCACTGCCTGTGCAACAACAGCAATCTGCCACGCCTCAGATCCCGTAATCCTGTACAGAGCAGAGAGCATAGAACTGCTCGCGTGTGCGTCACCTCGAGAGCAATGACCAAACCGAACCGGGATTCGGGAGGGCCGCATATGCCAAGACCAGCCCAGTCCGCGACGATTGCGATTTGAGGCCTAGGAGCTCTCTCGACGCAGCCTAGCATGGCGTCACCAACCCCACACAGCGCAGAGGTGACCCGTCCGCAAATCGAGGCGCAGGTCGCCAGGTCGAGGCAGACTGTCTCCCCATTGCGGTCTGGGTCGCCCACACCAAGACAAGAACTGACAGTTTCCAAGGTTGTTTCGGCCCTGTCGGATACCCGCCGCTAACTAAAAGTCCCCCTTCAAGAGATGGTTAAGTCCGCTCCGCTACAGACATCACATCACATCACAGACACGCTAGAGAGCGAGCTCCAAGCCCGCGGCTGAAATCATGGCGAACCCACTTGGTTTCAGCGGCCCCGCAGCTGGTCTGCACGCTTCTGCTCGTGGCCGCTGTGGGTGGCGCGCGGGAACAGCTGGCTCGATAAAACGGCCTGGATCCCCTCGTCGGAGGACATTTGCGCGAGCTTGGTCTTCACTCGTGCGACTGTGAACTTTGTTTGCAGTGCTTTGTTTCCTTCTCAGTTTGCTGTCTTGAGAGTTGGCAACATCAGCGCTGGTCATCTCAACACTTGGAGATACCTCATCTTCCACCATACCCCATCTCGACCCGACCCATCCACCAAGACGACGTTGCCCGTCTGTAGGCCCTGCCAGCATCGGGCAAACTCCCGCCATGGCGACCACCGACAACAATGACCGCTTTACCGCGGAACTTACTCATGTCTTGGCCACGCATCCAACCGAGGCCGAGAGGTACCAGATCCGCACCACTCTCATGTGGCTTGCAGCAGCCATGCGCCCTGTACGCGCTGCCGAGCTCTACATGGCCGTCATTATCGAGAGCTGTATGGATTTCGACCTTGTCGAGTCCTTCGTCAATGAGACCAAGACTGTCGACGAGGCCAAGGCGATCTCCCTGCTCAAGGACCTCGTCGGCGACCTCATCACCATCCGCGCCGATGACTCGGGCCGCTATTTTGCCTCCCTGACCGACCCGGACCTGCCGAGCTTCCTCGCCAATATCGACCCCGACGAGCAGGGCGACCTCCGTGTCGTTCGCTACTCCCCCAAGGATACCCACATGATCGCCGCCTGCATCTGCCTCATGGTCTGCACCGGCTCTACCATGCTCACGGCGCATGTGCACAGCGGCACTGTCGCTTCCTCCTTCATTGCTTACGCCTGGGCCCACTGGAGCGAACATTTCAAGCTCTCGGGCTACGAGCTGTCCAACGAGCATCTCACCACAATGCTCAACTCCATGGCCTTTTGCGTCTCTACCGACATCCTAGCCTTCCTTATCGCTCTCAACGACTTCATCACTGGTCCCGTCACCTTCCCTGCCTCGGACGACTATCTGCAGTCCATTGCGCTTGTAGAAAGGGCCCAGCTAGCTCTGGAGAAGCCGATAAAGACGCTTTCAAAATACGTCCAGAAGTATGGCATTGCCAAGCAATTACATTCCGCTCGTACCCTCTACGAAGCCTCTCGAGGCGACCGCGAGACTGCGGACCATGAGAGACTGGAGCTTAGCACTGCTTCCACCGAGTCCAAGTCCAAGACCGAGTGCCTTCTCATCGACAACCTGGTCGCCAAGTCGAATCAGTACTTTGGCCCGGACGAATGGAACCTCATCAATGACTATGCCAAGGTCACGCGCGACCTGCGGGAAATCTGTGTCATCTTTTCCCTGCCTCCGCTCCATGAAGAGCTGTTGAAGGAGTTCGAGAACTGGTCTCCGACTGATTCTCTCGTCAGTATGGCCAATTTCACTGAGAGCATAGCGAGCTTTCCTTTCTGGAAGGAGTTGCCTGCAGGAACTACTTCTATTCCCGCTTTCGAGATCACCGATACCCACGATCCAAACTACCAGATTGCCCAACTCATCAACTCTCGCCTAAGAAAGGCTGACGACCTTTCCGGATCTGGCGACCAAAAGACGGACCAAGATGTTAGGATCCAGCCGAGAGCAGCCGACGACATTCCCAGCCAATTTTCGCAAACGAGATGGGCGGCGGCCAAGGCAGTAGAGCAGTTCAAGAACAACAAGGCCAAGATCACCCGCGGTTCGACCTTCACCCTCAACGATCTCCGAGCCCTTTCCCAGCGAACCACATCCTTCGCCTCCATCCCTGCTGGGGCCACTGGCGGAGATCCCTTTAAGCACGTCTCGCCACTCGTCCCCAATGCGATACGACGCTTCTACCGCAAGAACCTCCGCCCCGTTGTCAATTGGTTCGCGGGCTCCCAAATGATGGGTTCCCTCGACAGCTTCAGCGCCGGCGCCTTCACGGGTGGCCTCGTGAACCTGTGGCCCAACACCAAGGCTGGCATTCTCTCCGACGGCTACTCGGTCGCCATGATTCACTTCCTCTTCGCCATTATGCTCAACCACTTGCGCCGCATGTTCGTCCCCTGGCTCGGCACCTACATGTACTACCACCCGCTCGAAGACCTGCGCCTCGCCATCTCCAACCCGGACGTCTACCTCAACCAGGCCCTCTCCATCGGCTACTTCCGGATCCTCTTATACCAGGCCCAAAAGTACGTCGTCGACCTGTTTGGCGGCTTCATGATCGGCTTCGTCGCCATGAACGCGGGCACCTGGCCCGAGGCCATGCTCGAGCCCTTCCGCCGCAACAACCCGCACCAGGTCGTCTGGGTCGAGCGCTCCATGCACCTCGTAAAGGTCGGCTACCTGTTCTACGCCTTCATGGCCGCCTCGTACATCTTTGACCGCATCGGCAGCACGTCGGCCTTCCTCATCGCCGCGGCCAAGCTGCTCTTCGGCGGCGACGCCGAGCACATCGCCCTGGGCCGCCTCCTGCGCAAGCACCTCTTCGTCATGCCCACCCTCGGCTATCAGGTCTACTCGTACACAACGTCGTGCATCTGGCCCCTGCTCTGGGGCTCCGTCGTCTGCGCCGTCGTTGGCCAACCGGGCCTGCTCATGGCCGTCCTGGGCGTCAGCGGCACCACCTACGCCATCCTGCGCTACCGCGCCCGCTTCTACATCGCCCTCGAGCTCAGCGGCCTCTTTGTCGTGAGCGGCTTTCTGCTCGTTTCGGCAATTTTACTTGCGGTCGAGTTCGTCAACGATCCTTTGGGTTTCCGGACGAGCACGAGCCGTGCGCGAAGAGTCGGGTCTGCGGCCAAGGGCCTCATGCCGATGGGTAACAACACGCGCACCAACGTTCTGCGCGGGCAAAAGGCCGACGCGATCATGTTCCCTAGCTCGTGGGCCGAGGAGAGCCAGCAGGAGCCCGCGCCCGGCGCACGCCAGGGCGTCGGCGAGATTGGCGGCGGTGGTGTGCCTGCGCCGGTAGAGGAGCAGTCGCGCGTTGAGGAGGTGCAGGACGTGTCGGAGGGGTTCGATCATGCCAAGAAGGACTAGAGGGTCTGCCCTCATGAATGGCTTTGGGGAGATGGCCATGTGAATTGGGGATGATGTTGATGGGACACGTGAGATTGGAAAATAAGGTGTTGATACATCACGACATACACGACTGCGTACATTTCTGAGCATATGCAAGTTTCCTGATTCTGTATATAGATGGACATGAATGATGACTTTGTTTTCTTTGTTTACTTGATTACTTTCGCATCCTTCCTTCATGCAAACACCATTTTGGCAGCTGACCTGCCATTCTTTCCAGAGGCAAGCACAATGACCATGGTCTTGTCAGGATCTGGGCATCCTCTCTCTTCATCTCTGCCTGTCCAGGGGCTGAGTGGACCAGTCTCGACTTCCCAATTACCCTTGGTCATCTTGACTCCCTCAATCTCGTCGCCGTCGACAAAAACACGCAGCGCAGAGATCTCATCCGCGGCAACACTCCCAAAGAGACGCACCTTCCTCCCGCCCTGCGCATCAGCAACCTCGTCAACCAGTACTGTCAGTCCCGGTGGCTTAGCCCCGACTTCCACACCTCCGTCCCTACCCTCGACGACATCCGTCGCCAACACCGGCGTCCGTGGCGGCGCCCGCCGCAACGAACTCGCCTGCTCAAAGGCATACGCATACCGGAACAAGTTGCTGTCGTCGTACGCCGCCGACGCAAACGTCAGGTTCACGGGCATCTTGCGATCGCTCATGACACCCATGGGCACGCTGACGGTCGGCACGCCGAACTGCCGGATCGCGCAGTTGCCGTTGGAGTAGAGCACGCCGTTGCGCCACGCCTCGGCCGCCGAGGTTTCGCTGACGTCGGCGTCGGCGGGCGCGACGTCGGCGTTGCACGGCCAGACTAGCGCGTCGAGCCCCTTTGCGCTAAGCCAGTCTTCGTAGTCGGCCTTGCGCGTGGCTTCGAGATTGTGCAAGGCGGTGGCGAGGTTCGGGATGGAGTACGTGGGCGGGCGGTCGGGCGTGATGTGGGCTACTACGTCTGTGTGCCGGACGAGCGGGTCCGCTGCGTCGTACCGGTCTGGCAGCGCGCCTGGGGGCTGGGGGAAGATAGTCGACGAGTCTACGGCCGCGAGGGTGGTCGCGACGCTGGCGTCGGCGTTGGCGGCAAGGAAGTCGTCCCAGGCGTAGGCCATGAGCTGGGCCATGTCGATCTCGTTGCGGTGAGGCGGTGCGCCCGAGGAGGATTGTTGCTCTCCCGGTAACGGACGCTCGAACTTGGTCACTAGCGGGAAGTCGACTTCTTCGACGGTAGCACCGAGATCTTCTAGGATTTTGCGGGCGCCTTCCCAGAGGTCGATGACAGATTGCCGCGTGTGCACCTCGCGCGCCGAGGGGTCCGAGTCGCGCTTGCCGATGTACATCTTCGGCACGCCGATCTTCTTGCCCCTGAGCGCATCTTTGTCCGCGAGTTCCGCATAGGAGGCTGGCCGCACGGTGTCGACGTCGGGGAGCTTGACGTACGGCTGCCCTCTCCAAAAGTCGCACGAGGTATCATCATCCCGCGCAACAATCACATCAAGTAGAGCGAACATATCACCCACCGTGCGCGTGTGCGGCACAACGACATCACACGTCGGAAACAGCGGCCAGTTGCCCCTGATAGATATCACACCCCGCGACGGAGTGTACGCCACGAGCCCGTTATTCGACGCCGGCGACCTTCCGGAGGAGATGGTCTCCTCGCCCATGCCGAACACGCCCATGCTGCTCGCCGTCGCGGTGGCGGACCCGTTGGACGAGCCCGACGCGAAAGCGGCCGTGAGGTAGTCGGCGTTGTACGGCGACTCGGCGCGCCCGTACACGCCGCGCTGCATGCCGCCCGCGGCCATGGGCGGCATGTTTGTCCGGCCCAGGACGACAGCGCCCGCGTCGCGGAGCTTGCGGACGGTGAAGGCGTCTTCGTTGGCGAGGAGGTTCTGAAAGGCTGGGGATCCGGCCGCGACGGTCATGCCTTTGAATTTGTATGAGTCCTTGATTGTGCAGGGGATGCCGTCGAGGGGGTTGAGCGGCGACGACGGGCCGGCAGCGGCGCGGCGGTCGTCGGAGGCCTGGGCTGTGTCAAAGGCATGCTCGTTGATCAGGGGCACGGCGTTGAGGAGGGTGGAGCGCCGGTCGTACTTGGCGATGCGGAGGAGGTGTTTGGCTGTCAGCTCGACTGAGTTGGTCTGGCCCGTGGAGAGGGCGGAGGAGAGGTCTGCGATCGTGGCTTCCACGATGGAGAGGGTCTGACATGTTAGCCTTAGGTCTTGATCAAGTGAAGCACGGAGGAAGACCTAAGACATCTTACCTGCGGTGCTTCGAGAGAGCCCATGGTTCAATGCTGTGGGTTGCTCGTGGTGATGGCATCAGGGGTGAGGTGAAGCTCGAGCAAATCTCGTGGGGCAAACGCTGGTGAGTTATACACTTCATGATATCTCAATCTACTGCCCTGATTGTTCATATACACTTTTACAGCTGTTGAATTTATCTATCTCGTGTAATTGAGCTGGATGCAGCATTGTCGCCAAGGCGAGGCCGAAGCAGTGCCCCTTTAGCAGCTGCTAATTGTTCAACAATCAAGCGCTTATCATTGGGTCCTTGTCGAGGACAACCGCTTCTTATCAGCTCTTCCCCTGACAAGACTGTTGATTTTCTTACTATTGGTCAACTCGGGTCTTGAAAGAAGAAGATCAACGCGGTGAGCTCGAGATATCTATATGAGGCCCAGAATGCCGCTGCACCCAACTTCCCCAGTTCCAACTGCCGCTCCATCCAGACATCGTTCCCCAAGCAAATTCTTACCATCACCACCATGGCACAGAGTGCTGACCCAGACCACATCCCCGGTACCGTGTACCTGGTCGACATCGACGGTCATGAGACTTCGGCCTTGCACGATGCCTCCCACAAAGATATCGTGTTGATCCCGCGCCCCAGTGCCGACCCCAATGACCCGCTCAACTGGACGTATCGCCGAAAGCTCCTCGCCGTGAGCATGGCCTACCTCTACGTCTTCGGCACTGGAATTGCTACTTCCCTCCAGTATTCGGTCCTGGCGGACATCACCGCCGACACGGGTATCAGCACTGCCAACTTGGTTCAGGGCACCGGAGTCATGTTCCTCTTCTTCGGCTGGGCCTGTCTGATCTGGCAGCCTATCGCCCTGACATACGGCCGCCGGGGAGTCTATCTAATTACCATGTTCCTTACGATTCCGATGATGGTCTGGACAGCCTACTCCTCGTCTGCGGGCGAGTGGTTCGCCCACCGCGTCCTAATCGGTATCATCGTGTCCCCTATCGAGTCCCTTTGCGAAGTCACCGTCTTTGACCTCTTCTTCGCTCACAACCGCGGCACGTACATGGGTTTCTACGTGTTCATCCTGTTCGGCTCCAACTTCCTGGCCCCGCTCGTTGCGGGTTGGTTCAACGATGCATACGGGTGGCGGTGGACAATGCACTTTGGCGCTATTGTCTGCGCTGTGTGTTTTGTGGTGATATTCTTCTTTATGGAAGAGACGATTTACTTCCGTGGGGATATCATTGAGGGCGAGTCGGAGCAAACCGATGCGTCGCAGGCTCACAGCTTGAGGGAGGGCAAGGGCTTTCTAAACTCGGAGACCAAGCCGTCCCCGGCATCAACTGCGCCTGCAACGGGACATTCAACGGCTCCTGCACCTCGAAACAACCACGCTGGCTGGGGAAAGTACACTCTCTTCAAGGCGCTCCCCGGCCGTCCGACCAACCTCGATATGCTGCGGATGGCATACCGTCCTGTCATCATGATCTTTCATTTTCCAACAGTCGCATGGGCGGGCTTCCTTTACGGGATCAACTTGGCATGGTACAACGTCCTAAACGGAACTGCGAGCCCTGTCTTGACAGGTGCCCCTTATAACTGGTCAGCCGCCCTCGTCGGCTGCGTCTACGCGGGACCAATCATCGGAGCCGGCGTCGCCTCCCTATGGTCCGGCAACGCAGCAGATTGGATCGCACTGCAGCTCGCGCGACGCAATAACGGCATCCGCGAAGCCGAGCACCGCCTCTGGGTGCTGTCGGTGTCCGGTATTGTCTCCGCAGCCGGACTCATCATCTGGGGCGTAGGCGCCTACCACAATGTCCATTGGGTTGGCCTGGTCTTTGGCCTTGGAATGTTGACCTTTGGCTGCGTCACCGGCGGCTCAATCGCCGTCAGCTACAACGTCGACTGCTTCAAGGAACTGGCTGGCGAGACCACAGTTTCTATCATGCTCATCCGGAATACGATCGGGTTCGGCTTCAGCTATGCCATTACGCCTTGGTGGACCACGCAGGGGCTGCAGAATTGCTTCATCACGGCAGCTATGATATCCATCGCCTGTACTTTCACCTTCTTGATCATGATTGTTTATGGGAAGCGCATCAGGAAGTGGTCGATTCCTGCGTACCACAGGTACATGGCCTCGGCTGCGGTAGCTCATGAGTGAAATCTGTTTCGACGAAGACGTGTGGGGTTTTTGCTGGAGCGAGGCCTTGGCTTACTTGGATTTTTTAAGATGTTTTATTTGGTTTGATTGACCGGCTGTTCTGTAGTCTATACATGAAGCAATTGCAATTGCTAATTTACTATCATTCGCATGTAGTTCTACAAAGTCGCTTCTGCCAGCCGTAGCAATCTTTCTCCAGCTTCTGCTGCTGAAGGGATATCATGCTGCAAGGTACTGACCAAGTCCCCAAGGAACATGATTAGCCGCTTCGCTTCAGATCTGTACTGGCCATTCTCATAGCGGGACGCGTTGCAAAGCATGTGACCAACACCCAGGATCTGGTGAACAATTTGACTGCTCGCAATCCTGAACATGATGAGCGGTACCATAGCTACCTCCTTGAGGAAGCCCTCAGCAACACTCATCACCTCGCTAGCCGGAGCTTGGCAGTACAACAGCGCCATGATATTCACCAGCGTCTCTGTGCAAATAATCTCGACCGCCATGTACTTGCACCGATTACTCTGAAAAGCACTATCCGGGTCCGCCAGCAGTATCCGCGGCTTGGCCGCCTTGAGCCGGTGCAAGCTGTCAAGAAGCGTTGTCGGCGACGGCCGGTCAAACAGCCCCGCCAGCACCGGCTTGCGGTTCTTGCAACCCCTCAGACTAAACATGGCGTACTCGAGCAGGCGGAACAGGTCCGTGATGTAGTCCCAGCCGGCGGTCCACGCCTGCGTCTCGGGCTCCATGGCCGGCGTGATGCGCGGGTAGAGCACCATGACCTGGGACTCGGGCATGCGGACGACGTGGCCGAGCACGCAGGCCGAGTGGATCTCGAGGCGGTACACGCACCAGAAGAGCCGCCGCCTGTCATCAACGTCCGAGAGCGATATGTCGGACGGCCAGCGGCTTTCGTCGTGGAAGCCGTGCTGCGCGACCAGGGCGTGGTAGAGCCCGAGGTAGCGGTGGAGGTCGCTGTGGTTGCCGTGGCGCAGGGCGTACACGGCTAGTAAGCCGAAGGAGCGCAGGTAGTCTAGGTCCTGCGACTGGGCGATGCGCATGGGTATCTTGGAGACTGCTTCGAGGAAGTAGAAGTCGCTGTCGTGTATGGGTGGGCCATCGAGAAGAGTGCTGTCGAAGACGGCTTTCAATGAGGCTGTCTGCGAGCTTACGGCGCACAGGGCCATCAATAGCATGTAGGACGGTTCCTCTGGCCCGGGGATGCCGTCTTCCCATCGGGTCAACAGGTCTTTCTCTGGAAGGAACGGGAAGCTGACAATAGGTCAGCACGTGTAACACAAGTGGAAGGCGAGGATGTGGTGATCGTACTAGCACTGGTACATGGTATCACAGTAGATCCGTGTGAGTCGTTGTACAGCGTCGAGAGATCTATAGCTCGAATCTGAGACAATTTTAATTGGCCTTTCGAGATTCCGGCCGTCCAACTTTGTGGGTTTCCGGCCTCTTTTCCGTATGGGTCGGTTCATCGAGCATTCAACCCCATAGTCGGTGCATGTCAGACAGCCGACCTGGGTCTCAACTGAGGAACTGCTTGCTCGACGGCACTTGAGACCCCTGCCATGGCAAAAGTCGCAGGCTCTCGAGATGCGCTGCCTTTGTCGCTTCGATTGTCTTTCCATCGCTTGAGAGTGCCTGGTTCAACGCTCATGGGCAAAGAGTGATCGATGAAAGAGAAAAGGAATTACCAGTTGCAGATGCAATCAAGAGTTGATAAAAGACGGTATTTAGCAGCTGTTAATTGCTGTTAATTGATAAGGCTTTTTGAACTAGTGTCGAATGTTCTTATCTGGGGCTATTAGTGGTCTCTTGGCCTCTCACACGTAGGAGCGTGCGATAAGAGCTTTTGCTTGTTACATAATGCCGAGGCCAACCTACCTTAACTCGACCATGTTAAACAATCACGGAGCAGTACACGCAAGAACTGCCATACTTTCTAGATATCGTCCTACGCGTTGAGCTTTTACCTCCCATTCTGTAACATCTTGCTAATAACCGCTTTGATGTCATATCACAAGCCAGCAACCACCAGCATTCATGGATAACTGTGACCAGACAAGCATAGTGTCCCATAATGTCATTACTTTTTAGTTTTCCATTCGACGAATATTTAAAGGAAAGAAGAACAATGATACTTGCAAGCTCAGATCGAGTTTCTTCTGTCTTGTGTGCTTGTTTTCGTCCTGCACATGCATTTCCCGCGAAGACGGGGAAATCTCCACATTTGGTTCGGAAGCTTGCCCGCTTGGTTCCCGGCTTTACCCCGCCTCGGCATATTCTCGCTCCGTCACCGGAAGTAATCCGCGACGGTAGTGATCCGTCATGTAAAAAGCCTACTGGGACCCTAGCACTTCACATATCGCGAACTATAAGATTCTTGTCATCCAGGAATTTCACACATCGACAAATATGATGAAGGTCGCGCTCGTCACGGCGTCCTCGGCAGGCCTCGGTGCCGCCATCGCCCAAAGTCTAGCACCGGAGATGAGGGTGGTCATCAACTACGCCTCTAGCGCGGACCGAGCCGAGGATACGAGAGCAGAGATGGAAGCAATTGCAGAGACCGGCAGCAAATTTGGTACTAGCCCCGACAATATGCCTCGTTTCGGCATCATCAAGGCAGATCTGGGCAAGCGAAGTGACATCGAAAGGCTGGTCAACGAGACCGTTGGCATGATGGGGAGGCTGGATGTCGTCGTGTCAAATGGCGGATGGACAAAGATCAGAGATTTCCGTGACCTCGATCAAAACGTTGACGAGGAGGACTGGGATCGGTGTTTCGACATCAACGTCAAAAGCCATCTGCACCTGTTGCACACTGCAAGAAAGCATCTTGACGAGACAAAAGGCTCGTTCGTGACGATCGCAAGTACTGCGGGTGTCAAGCCAAGTGGAAGTTCCATTGTGAGTAGCTCTAGGAATTGCACATACCATTCTGCCTACCTACTAATCCACCTGACAGCCATATGCGGTCACCAAAGCAGCGCAGATTCACATGGTCAAGTGTCTAGCTCAGGCAGTTGGACCCAACATCCGCGTTAACTCTGTGTCGCCTGGCTTGATGCTGACGGTAAGATAAAGGGAACAGAGCGAGACCGACAAGAACAAGAGCCTTGCTAACAGGCACGACAGGACTGGGGTAAGAAGTTCCCCCAAGAGCGTTTGGATGCATTGGAAAAGTCCAACCCTTTGCAATCGTTTGCAACTGTAGAGGTAAGTCTGACGAGGCGGACAAACTTCACTATACAAGACAAAACCTAACATTGTATACGTGTGCAGGATGTTGCCCAAGCTGTCAAGATGTTGGCCTTCAATAATTCTATGACGGGCCATAATATAGTTGTGGACGCTGGCTTTTGTGCATGAATGCTTTGGCTATTACATATAAGGCTGTCAGATAGTGTGCTGACTGGACTATCTCGCGACGCTACAACGCCATTCTCCATGTATACAGCTCCTTGGTATCTGGTCCATAACTTCAAATACTTCTAGACAAGTCACTATACGCGTCCATATGTGCTTCCCCATGCTCACTTCGCAGGTCATCTTGAATCCGCTCGGCTTCCTTGGCACCAATGGGCCACTCCACGACGTCATTGAGAACCATCTCATCGATCTCAGAGGGTAACCCCAAGCCGAATCTGCCCCGGAACGTTTCGTGCCACCACCAGTCGTGGCGTTGGATGGGCACGTTGCGGGTCGAACATACGCGAGAGCTCGGATCAACCAGGTGCAGGATGAGGCACCTCTGATGGCCGGGGCGTGTCTTGTCGACCAGCTCAAAGGATTCAAACCGGTGAAACAGTACATTGGGGTGCGCTATCAATCTTCCCGGTGACACCGCAACGGGACCTAAGAACTGCGTCATCCTCTTCTCTGGCCACACGAAGCGAGGCTGGTCGGGCATGTCGTTCTCTATCTCCGCAGCAACGTCAATGGTGTACAGTTCGTCGGCCCGTCCGATCTTGCGGGGATACAGATTCTCCTGGTCCCATCCGCGGTGGGCATATTTTGCCGTTTTGTGCATGAAGCGTAAGTAGCCCGTGGTGATGTTCTCCGCTGAGAAACAATACACAGCGGTGGCGACAATCTTTTCGTTCAGTGACCCGTGAAACGTCCAATCGTGCCCTTTGTACTTTGGGTGTGATGGGTCCAAGTCGACACTTGTCATCTCTACGACGACCTGGAGCCCTTCTTTCCTGTAAGTATCTTCGAGCCTTGGCCAGTGATAGCGACACGATCCCTCTTGCCCAGTGCCACCTTTGGTTTGGCACATTTCGTCACTGTGGCCGCTCTCAGATCTCCATTGTTCATGCGAACGGGAGTCGGAGAAGTCGGGGTATTCAACCTTGCGCATTCTGTCCCAGACCTTTACGGCAAGTTTCTCGGCCCCTCCTGCTTGGTCTCTATAGTCATATAGGTCTATCCCATTCTCATCAATATCATCGGCAAAACATTCCAGGTTATCCAGATACAATTCCCACAGCTCCACATACCAGTCAAACTTGTCATGCCCTTCCTCAAGATAACGGCTCCATTCCGGATACGGTATGTCCAGCGGCCTGCTGCACGGAGAGCTCAGTGGCAGGCGATTTTGATAGCCTTCTCCGACGCGACTGAGGACCTGGTTCCAGGGCTCGATGGCAGCTGATATGACCTTCTCTATCGCCACGTACAGCCGCTTGTTGCGGTAGGGATGGATATTGTTGATGTAGGAAGTGATGCGGACATTGGTGCCCGACTCGCCAAACTCAACCTCACAAGGCAGCCACTGGCCTACATCATTGGAACGCGGACCAGTGGTGCGAAGCCTTCGGCCGCCCCTATCTAGGACGGTGGGTTCTCGATCGGCCACATGTGTGAGGTCATACATCCTAAAGGAGTTGTCCAGAGGCACACGGCCGCCTTGCGTAAGAACCAGAGATCGCCCAAAGACGAGCGGATACAGAAAAGGGCTCACGAGTTTGGTACGACCGGGTGTTCTCCAAGAACATGTCGGCTTAATCTGCTGCTTGCGAAAACGAGCTGCGCTGGCACTCAGTGCCTCTTGTACGCCAGAAGGCAGAACGATGTCTGCCTTGTACACTCTGGTTGCGGTTTCAAACGCCAGGATGTGACCGGTAGACTCGAAGACGGCAGCTTTGTGCTGCAATTCCGCTCGGCACCATGTCCAGGCGTTGTCGGTCATGCACGTCTGAGACTTGAATTCCTCTCGCCATCGCGAGAATACAGCATCGTCGAACACATCCCGGTGCCAGCCTGACTTTTCGGTGATTTCGTTCATTACCCGCAGCATGGTCAGCTCGCGCACGAGAACACGCTCGAACCTGGTTGATGCTCCGTCGTGAGCCACGTGAGCTGCATGATTGAAGACCTCGCCACCTGGACGGGGCTCATCTACTCTGATGCCGTTGAAACCGGGCACGCGCAGAGGCCCATCGCCGCTATTCGAGTAGGGCTTTTCGTCCGTGGCCATGTTTGGAGAGCTGATGCGCCGTCAAATCGGAAGCGCCATTGGTGATGCTTAATGACATCTCGCCCTGCCGAGCGATAACAAGGCCTGGTGATGTTCAGGTGCCATCATAGGCAGCAATCTTCAGATGGGTGTTTCGGTGTTGCCTTCACGGTCAAACGCGCGTCCTCCCAACGGGACATTCAGCCGACCACCCGCCCGCCTTGTTCACGTTTTGATGCATAGTGAGTAGACATTCACCTCTAAGCTGCTCTCCTGAGAAATAATCTGAGACGTCGCGATGACTACTCTAACAATAGAGAATTAATCGTGCGTAGAGTGAATGATAGCGAAGGATCGTGACTCGGTAGTACGGATGTGTCGTCTTCAGCACAGGCCCAGATGGTGCCTGCCAGGGCAAAGCACCGCTTCTGTGGCCCACTGAGCCTTGAATTCTGCGGTGACAGGCATTGGCCACAAGCAAGAACCGCTAGACAAAGCAAGCAGACCCAAAAGGACAACCGGCCAAGCACGCAACTTGAAGGAATCGGGCCTTCATCACTTGCTGCGTGCCGATATTTCCAGAAGCATTCAAAAGCAAAAAAGTTGACCCGGTTATGAACCAGCCACGATCGCGACAGCCGACTTTCCGCTGTACGAGAGGATCGGCGGCCAGGTGACAGCGCAAAATACGATTCGGTCTGCCTGCCGAGAAACGTCGATCATTTCAACCACAAATGCTGTCTTTGCCACCAGACGACGACGACAACACTGCATGCCTGTAAGGCTATTATTCCCCGCTGCTCAAGCTACGTTACTTTAGCATCGCGAGCTGAAGGAGCGAGAGACCCTTGGACCCGTGGGACCCTGGAGAATGTCCCTGACGTGAGAAGACCCTCGAGGAAATATCCATCCCTGAAGCGGGCGCTGTCACTGGCCAAAAGATCCACTGTTTGCCTGCAAACGTCGCTCTTTGCCCCAACCGGGACTTGTTTAGCGAGCTTCGATCCAGGTCCATGGAAATTCGACGACATCAACATGTTTCGACGACATTCCCTCTCGGCGGCACTCAGGCCGAGTGATGAAGTGCACGCCGCCGGCTCTCAAAGCATACTATCCCACGAATGATTGAACGCAGCCGGAGATCAAGATGATGGTCAGAATGAGGCCAGAATCTCGAATTGCGCAAGCATCTTCCTTGCTCCGAGTCGGACGATAAACATAATAATCCTGATGAGAAGAGCTGACTTTGATGTGGTGAGACAGCAATCAATGATATCACGCCAGTAACATCTCCATGTCAGATTTCCTGTATGTACACGGCATCAGACGGCATGACGCAGGCACCGTTGTAGCCCTGGCAGGGGTTGTAGAGCAACGCCTCCCCGCGGTCGGCCTCTGCCCTTTACCGGGCTCCCGCTGTCACATTTACGCCAAATGCCGGGAAGAGGGTTGCCTCTGGCGATACCCAAAAGGGTTATATCACGTCCACCCAAGGGTGCAAGCCGCACATTCCGCCAGTGAGCGCACCTGGTAGGGCCGCTGTAGGGCGGTGTAAGACCCCGTGCTTCTCCACAAAACGTGAATACGAATGCTTGGCTGACGATCACCGCTTAGAAGACATGCAGCTTGCGCTCCCTTGCCGCAGCTCACATGACCCCAGCACGGCCTGAAATCCCTCCAATCTTTGGTACCCTCTGGGCTCTGGGAAGCTCATCTATTTGCCGTGCAAGCCTGACCAACGAAGCAAATTGTGTACATAGGGCTTTTCTTCGTATCCGAACCGTGCTCTCTAAAGATCGGCGGTTTCGGGGTTTATGGCAGAGTGATCCCAGGCATTATTCCAACCCTTGTCCAATGAGATGCCTTTACCGTCCCGAAAAGGGACCAACAATACCAGCTAACTTGGGCTTCAAGACCTGGTTTCTATTTTGAGCCACATGGCCCAAGCTTCCCTTCAGTCGGTCACGGCGTGGAATATCCGGGATCGTCACTGAGCCAAGACACAGGGCAAATATGGCATGCAGACGTTGGTGATGATGGAACCGGGTTCAACATCAGTCCAGCTCGGATATAAAAGAAGCCTCTTGCCTCTCGTCTTTATCGAGAATCTTATAGACAGCATCAGCACTCGTTCATCAAAGACATTCGCTACACAGCTACAACACTACAAACAGTAATACCACACTCTACAACATAATCTTAATCCACCCAACCCCAACCTTCAAGATGGTCCAGCTCCTCAACATCGCCGCCGCCGGCCTCGCCCTCGCCGCCCCCTTCGCCTCGGCCCTCGGCCGCGCCCGCGTCCAGAACAACTGCGAGACCACCGTCTACCTCTGGTCCGTCGGCGGCTCCGTCTCCGAGATGTGGGGTGTTGACCCCAACACCGAATGGAGCGAGGAGTTTTCCAAGGACCCTACGACAGGTGGCCGCGCCCTCAAGATCACGCGCGTCCAGAACGGTCTCTACAACGGCGCGCCCCAGACCATCTTCGCCTACAGCCTCGACGGCGCCCGCGTCTTCTACGACCTCAGCGACACCTTTGGCGACGCCTTTGCCGGCTCCAAGCTCGTCGAGGCCTCGGCCGAGCAGACCTGCCCGGCCATCGTCTGGGAGGACGGCGTCCCGCCCGCCGGCAGCCAGGTCAAGGACTGCACTGCCGACGCCGACGTCACCCTCACCCTCTGCGCTGCTTAAGTTTCCTCTTTAAAGGGGCTTCACGACATCGACTTCTTGGATGGGGACATGACTGAAACGGACGTACATACATGATTTGGAGTTCATGAATGGGGATTGGTTTGCAACGGCATGACATAGTTCAATACACCATATACATATTAGATTGTATTGGCCTTCATTGAGCCGCGAACTTTGCTTTTCCCTCTCTGTGCGGCGCTCTTTATGTCAGAAGTCATTCCACAGAACATGGACAGCACTGATTTGCCTGATCTTTATCGGGAATGTAGGGATGTGTAGTTTATTGCGGCCCCTGGTAGTCTGCCCAAAGAGTGAGCGGCAGACTAGACCATGGCTGCTATTATGTACAACTTTGCGTTGATCCTAGATGTTACCCGAGGTTTACAAGAAGGGTAGCTCCGGCGTGATTCAAGCCTTGGGAACAACCCAGAAGCCAACACCATTCTCCACACCCTGCTTGAACTCAAGCTCGAGCCCATTATCGTTCTGGATGAGGAAATCAGCCCCACCCCCGGCCGACGGGCAGTCAAACGTGCCGACCTCGACCACGGCGCCCGGGTACACCTGCGTGATGTCGTTGTCGGCCAGGCGCTTGTCGTCCAGGTCCGTCTTGGCCCAGTTGAACTCCTGCATCGGCATGGTGTAGAACCCGGCGCTGTTGGCGACCTCCTTGAGCAGGCCGGACCACTTGTAGCACGGGTAACCCTGCGGCAAGTTGACGCAGGCGGGCATGCGGAACTCGAGGGCGCAGCGCTTGGCGCCGCCGAAGGAATCGGTGAAGGCGAAGCGGAACATGGTGTTCTTTTGGTTCGTGATGGTCGCCTGGCGGTCGCTGACCGAGGCGAAGGTGTTGCCGAGGCGCTCGCCGACGAAGAGGACCTCTGGCGCGAGGGAGGGAGTAAAAGAGGCGCGCTTGGTCAGGGCGGCGGACTCGTCCACGGACGCACTGGAGCCGGAGAGGCGGAGAGGTCCAGCGGCGGAGACGGCCAGGCCGGCGAGGAAGGTAATGAGCGACAGGGACTTCATCTTTTCACGAGTTGGGCGCGAAGGTGATGATGTCGTAAATGGACTTTTGTGAGCTACTGACGGGTTTCGCAGGAGGTGCAGAGTGGGACACACCAGCTGCTGTTGAGCTTGCCGGTACATATTTATATGATCACAGTCTGCCAAGCTTTCGTGTTTATGAGGCTCCCCTATTTCAAGATCGCTAATGCAAGGCGAATCACTTCTGTCTGCTTTCTCGGGCCGGAGCATTTTAAGCGGTTGAGCTAGCCATGGGTCTGACCTGAACGAAATGAGGCTTCAGCATCTTTAGACAGCTCGAGGTCTGGATCGGGATTAAGCTATGTCAGCACTACTGCCGTGGGAAAGTGTTAAAGCATCCTTCGATGTCAGCAATTAATTACTTGGCGCTTAATCTCCCTTGCTCTAGCAAGCATTGACATCGGAAGGCCCCGGTTTTGGCCCCCAACGAAGGATCGAAACCACTATCATGTCAACCTGATGCTGCTTTGCATATGCGCTTTGTCCGGCATTCAATGCAATATTGATTCATGTCCTCTGCTTTCAACATAAAGAAATGCCTAGCCCGTCGATGATAGGGGCTTCACCCTTGCGTAGGGGGTATCCGGCTGTCGGTGAATCCTCTCCGTCGCGCTCATCGTCCGCAATTCCTCAGGCAGGGAGAGGAACTCAAAGTTGAGAATGAGCAGGACGATGACAATACGGATCTCCATCTTCGCTAGCTTGACTCCTACAGGAACAAGAATGGTCAGACAGATGTTCAAGGCAGTGTCAGATGACGGGCACTCACCGAAACAACCCCTGTATCCACCGCCAAAGGCAAGTGACGGGATCGCATGTGCATTGAATGTTGACTTGCCAGACGCGTCGGTGACTAGCCATCTCCGAGGCTCAAAAACTCCAAGATTTCGACCGGCTGGACCGTCGATCCCACCGTGATCGCCGTGCTTGCGCGCGGCATCCTGACTGGTGGCACTGCGCTTGGTCTCGTCAACTTCCGCGGGCTGTCGGTTTATATGTAGATTCATGAAGATCTCTGTGTCCTTGGGTACCTGGTCCCATTGTTAGTCTGTATTGTGATAATGTAATTGCCTCACTTCCTTACCTTGTGGCCGAGAATCTCAGTGTCGACGAGAGTACTGCGTAGAAGCGCTTTGGCCGCACCAGCGAGACGGGAAGTCTCTTCGCAGACTCCGTCGAGATATGGTATGTCGGCTCCTACGATCTCATCGGCAGAAGGCTCTTTGTTGCCGGAGAATGCCTCTTGAAGGGCTGTGCGTAGCTCGGTCTGGACGCGAGGGTAGGCTTCCATAAACTTGGCCCACCACGAGAGGACGTCGCCAGTGGTGTCGTGGCCCTACATAATTAGTCAAGCAGAGTCTTTAAGTCAGTGGGTAGAAGGGTGCTACTCACCGCGACAAGCATAGAGAACAACATGTCGACCATGCCCGTGTCCTGTACTGCACCGGCGGAGAGCTTCGTCCCACCCTTTTGGGCGTCCAGGATCAGCCGGCGAAGTACCAGATCGACCATGCACGTATCGTGGTCTTCGAACTCGAGCCGTTCGATCGCTCTTTGCACGGGGCGTCCGACTTCAGTATTAATGGTCTTCCTGGAAGCGCGGTAGCGAGGGGTCCATGTCTCGAATCTCTGCGCCCACTTTGGTGAAGGACTGGTGGAGTTTTTCGCGATGGTTCCAGTGATGTACAGCACCTCGCCCTTGATTGCTGCGCCAAGAGGGTTGTCTTGAGGCTTGCCATCCCCAGAGATTTGGCTTTGCAGCTTGTTAATCTGAGCACGCGTTACGCCGGGTTCCTCGCCTACTGCCGCGACCCAGATGGCGTCCAGCGCGGCGTTTCTGAAGCCATCCAGGGTCTGGAAGGGCTTGTCCGGCTCGATGGAGGCTCTCAACCGCCACAGCTTGACAAGCTCCAGCGACGACTTGCGAATGTTGGGCGCCACGATTTTGCGAAGGAAGTCGATCTTCATGGTGTCGGCCCACAGGCGCTTCAGCTCTCTGACCTTCGGAGTCGTATACATGGAGACGATGGAATTAGGGAACATTGGACCGAACAAATCGGCGGTCATTGGCGCCGTGTCAAACTCTTTGGACCGGCGCAGGAGGATGTCCTCGATCTCGCGAGGATCTTCGAGGACGACCATCGGCTTGCGTATGCCTGGGAAGAGCATTTGAGCAAGGGGCACGCCCAGCTTGCGCGTGGTGACGGTGAATAATGACTCGGAGAACTCATTCTTTGCCTTGATAACGGGAACTAAATTCGGAACATCGCCAGTGACGCGAAGCACCGATTCGGCGTTGAAGGGAATGTCCGGGAACGGAATGGGATACAGCTTCTGCCTCACATACAAGAAGACTACCGGTACGCCCACGAGGAGGAGGGCCAGCACCCAGCCGCGAATGTCGTCCATTGTGAGGACAGTGGTTTGAAGAAGTGATAGAATCGCAAGAACGAATAAAAAGAGATCAAGAAAGACACGACATCTCCTGTAGAAGAGATATATGTAAGACGCAGGATCACCAGGCGGGCGCCACTAGGGTTCTTGGCACCCCAAATGGCTAATCCGCCAATCATGACGAGGTTCTTTTCAGGGGCTGCCCCGATCTAGCCGAGTGTGATTGGTCGGTTTTGACATTTCGTCTCTTTCACGGGGGACGCAACTGGCATGGTACACCCAATTTCCTATTCAAGACTTGTGCTGTAGCAAATAGCCTATGTGTTTTTCGGTGGCACACTCGTCTCAACCTACACACCCGAGCTCGATCTCCTGTTGTCTCCATCGGCACTAAATAAACGCGAGCGAAGTCCGGCAGCAAAAATTTCACCTACTCTGCTCACTAAAGAACCTCAATTCGAATGCTGTGATCGCTTTGAAACACCTGGCAAGGTTAAAAATTACTAGCCATCTTGTTCTCCAAGACTTTAATCTGGCCCTGCCTCTAAATCGACGCATCGGGATGCTGAAGCATCATCCCCGGGTTGTAACACCCGCTACAAAAGCTATCAAGTTAGGTGTTTTGCCGTTAAGCTTTCATTATGGAATGTCTAACAATCTCTTATATCAGCCATCATGGCGACTACTTTCAGGACGGATGGACAGTAGGGTCTGAGGGAATGGGGCTCCTCATAGTGGCATCCTGGAACAAGTGTTCCCTCGCGTAATATCGGCTGATCATTTGGCGTTGGCATGTTGTCATGCAGCCGGAAAGCAGCCGCTGCCAGCCCGAACTCATCCACGTTTGGTACACCACTACTGTGTCATGTCAATCAAAGCGTTGCGGGAGCGGCTTAATCAAGGTGAAAGCTTGGGCTAAACTCGAGTCAGACCTTTGCAAGAGCTTTCACAGCTGTCAACCGTCGTGACTGTCGAATAATCCCTTTTTAAGCTAATAGTCCACTGCTCATAGGCATTCAACGTAGCACTACGTCAACTGAAGGCCAAAATATAATCGCCATTCCTCTACAACATTAGTCGCAAAGGACCATTTGTCTTGCATACAGCCCTTGTTTCCATGAAAAGCCCTAGACGCCGCATTCTCGGGGAGAGAGATAGCGGCGCGCGGGTCGGCGACGCGAGCTGCAATGTGCGCAAAGCTATGGTCTGCCTATGCTCGGGGTATGCATAGAGTAATCAGACACGGGGCTTTCCAATTCGAGTTGAGGTGGAGGATCGGGCCTAGAAGGGTTAGCACCTCGTCGACATATGGACGGCTATGCTGGTCTAATGCTGATCGTGGTGATGGTCGTACGGCGAGGGTTTGGCGGCTGCGGCGACAGCGGCATTGTCTGCATGACGTTAGCATATGCAGGCTCTATGCTGGGGTAAAGGTAGTACTTACTGAAGTCTTGAGCGGTGAATGAGGCCATTTTGATGTCGTTGATCTGCGCATATGGTCAGTATATGTGCTGCATATGCAGAGCCTCTGCCTCTGTCCTTCGCACTTACCTCAATCTTGCGATTACTAGGAAAAGAAGAAGAATAAGGAGAGGTTTGGGCCCACAAGCTCGGTATAGCCCTCCAGGGCTTCTAGAAACCAACAGCCATTGTTCCCTGGTCTCGACCTGGGTATGTCTAAACCGCCCTCCTACCAACCAACCTTCCGAACAAGAGTCCACTCCGAACACTCCTCCAAGACGGCGGGACAATACTGGCCAATGATGAGGAATATCTTCTTCACACAGTGTTGGGCCATCGTCCCCGATGTGTAGAAATCGTTGCGAGGACCGAGAGGCCGAAGCTTGGTAATGTCCCGAGTCAGAAGCAGGCGGCACCAAAGGTCGTCGACCCGCCGAGTTACCTCAGCCTCATCCTTCCAGTCGATTTGGGGAGGGATTGCAGGTTGAGCCCTCTTGCTCAGATAAAGTGACGGCCCAAACTGAATTCGGACCTTCACAATCCGTGCCAGACCGCCATGCTTGTTGAACTTCTCCGGCTCAAACAAGAGCCAGTTCCAGTCCTTGAAGTTGTCCCCCTTGAGGTGAAGATAGAACGAATTCTCGCGGAAGTAGACTCTCAGAGCCTCCTCCCGGGTCTTTTTGTTGAGCTGAGCCATCGCAGGTGGTATGAAAATAGCCAATGGGCGTCCATGGCTGTTCTTGATAGGTCCCGGCTCGACCAGCGCGTGTCGGTAGACGATACGTCGGACTTGTTTTGGGAGCTTAAGGAAGGGGAATGGCTTGTCGACTGAAACCTATTTTGGTGCATGTCAGCTATCGGCCTGACGATGAATAAGATGGTTTGTCTCGCACCTGGTCTTCCTCACCGTCGCGGTGGTTGTCACTGACTCCGGCGTCTGGCATTTCCTTGTCAAGGCTGGCCATCTTGGGGTTCCTGAAAGAGTTGTTTTGAAACCACAGTCGTTATTCAGAAAGCTCTGTTGGAAGTCTTCAAGACTCAATCCTAATGAGATTGGTTGTTGCACAAAATTCAGTGAAGTGGTGGGCTGAGAAAAGAGGGAGATGGAGTTAGGTCGCAAGGTGGGGCGGGGCGTTGTAGTTGACAAGACGCGTCAAGTTTGTTTTCAACAAACGTGAGGCATAGGGAGCCGAAAAAACTAAACTGAGTTAGAATATGAATTCAAAGTGAGTGAATGCCTCGAGTCCAATCTCATACCTAAATTAGATCCCGATACACAACTTAGTAGGTTGGTCGTGATGAAGTTTGTATAAGAAGTCAGCTGAGACGCGGGTGCCTGGTGACCTCGCCACATCTAGCACTGTATACCTGTTTGTGTGTTATTAAATATATTTATACATTCAACTCATTGGGGCTGGAGGCATGGTGAAAACCTGACATGAGGAACGGCAAGGGCTGTTTCTATACCTATTCACCACACCATGAGTGGAGATGCTGGCCAGGTCAAGATGGTGACAGAGTACAAGCGTCAAGCATTGCATGACATTCACATCTATACCATCTCCGCCATCGTGTCACTCTGATGTCAAGTCAGGTCAGATATTTGTTTGTTGATTGCGCATAACAATGTTTCAAGCTGTTGAATCGTAGAAGACATCCTCATGGCCATGAATCATCCACATCTAGAGGAGCGTCAACCAAATTCTATACCTTGGGAACACAAGCCATTCGGATCTCGTCGGTTCTGTGTTGGATATGTTATCCAAGATGTGTCACCTGCAGCCCATACTGAAAGCTTTGAAGGCGACTGCTATATAGACAGCCATTCTTTCTAAGGATACTGCTCTGGTGGCGGTCTGCTTACTAGAAAGTTTTCGGTCGACAGCGCCAGCTTGATGCGGCTAGAGTGATGTATCCTAAAGAGCACATGGCAAGGCTCTTGAGAAGACGTTGACTTGCAACTCAGATTCACATCAACGTCGTTCAGGCTTCCTCAATTAAGCCAAAGAAAAACCCCTAATCCTCATTCTCTCCCTTATTCTACTGCTCCTCCTGCAGCTTAGCACATGTCCACTTGTCTCTGCATTCTAAGGTGCAGGTCTATTCTTACTTTGCTATTTCCCATCCAACGCGGAAATAAACCAGAAAGGTTTTGAATAGATTGTGTTCATCAACGTGTTGAAGCGGCTTTGAAAGCGTTGTGGATTTTCATCATGTAAGCCGACTGGAGATATGTGTAGGCGCGAGTGTCTAACTAGACTGCTAATCATAAGACTTCACTCAGCCTGTCTTGTTCTGAACAATGTCTGAAGGTTCTGACGAGAATTCTGGAGTTGATTCGAAGCTCGAGCCTGAGGCTGTGCCCGGTCTGTTGCGCCTACCTGCAGAGCTACGAAACCGACTTTATCGAGACCTCATTATACGACACCCTCAGCGGCCTGTCATTTCGAGTGGAAACATATTTCGTCTAATTGTCCCTCCAAGAATTGCTCAGTTGAATAGGCAGATACGCAAGGAGGTGCTGTCCATCTTCTTCGCCGAGCACATATTCTGCTTGAACTTCTCTCCTTCCGACTCCTCAGAATACGTATCGACGACGACCCTTTTTCTGCGACGCTTGCGCGATTCCTGAACTTGCTGGGCAACAGCAGAAACGAACTTTTCAGCATGATTCAGAACATCTGCGTGGACATCCAGGACGAATGGGTATACTCCCGGAGGTTTGGAGATAGGGAGGCACGACGTCGTTCCGTGAACCAGAATCAGAATGTTGTGCTTCCCGTCCGTTATGAGGAGAATCATGGTTACGAAACGCTTCCTCGTGTTACCGTCCATCTACGTCTTCGATTATCCAATGGCTTGGCCGCGCCGTCCGGCCATCCACTGTGTACGAAAAAGCTGGTACCCTGTCAGAAAGATTGGACCGATCACCGAGCCGTTCACTCCTTTCTTGTGAATAGCTTTGAGGCCTTCATACAGAGCATCGGTTGGGCGGGCGAAGAAGAACTTGCATATGCCGAGAGAGCACTCGCTCTTGCCGCTACAGATCTTATCAATGAGGCCGCTGAACTGACGTGGCTGCTTGGACATTATTGTCCAACTGCTCTCGGGAATACGTGGGGTGATTGGCATGCATCTTATGATGACAAAGGACGATTCTCCGAGGGTATCGACTTCTCTGGATAAGGAGCTTAGAGGGGTTTAGCGATGGGTGGGATCAGATGGCATTGGGACCTTAGCGGAAGAGTCTATCCTCTACAATACGAGTCTGGTGTATCTGGATGCAGTCCATACCCCAGCTATCATTGTATTACCAAGCATGTCTGTCATTCTCAATGGTCGTAACAAGTATGGTGATTTATGCATTTGCCAGTTTTCCATGTTCAACCACCCACTGTGACATGCTGGGTAATTCAGTACGGATCCTCCACATGGTCGATAACATTACGATGTGGGCATCTTCGGAATTCGACCCGCCTGTGCGACGAACAACAGATGCGGGAAGTGATTGAAATGTGTTGGGACAAGATTAGTATGGCCATATTAGAACCTTTGGCTACACTTTGGTGACGCCAACTTTTAGTCTGTGTGCTTGAACTTGCTTCACTACCCAACATTTATTTTGACTTCATGTATTCAAACAACATCCCATTTTCCACACCTATTGACACTTCATTCCTTTCACTAGCTTACAGGTGCTTCACTCTCCGCAGTCTAACCAGTGGCAAGCTTGTGCAGGCTGTCCTCGCTGCCATTGAAAACATCAGAGTCGCCGCCGTACTTGTACGAGTCGCTGTTCTGCCAGATGGTCTGGTACGGCCAGCCACCGGGGACGGTGCCCACGCTGCTGCTGTAGCGCGCCAGGACGAGCGGGTTGGTGTTGACAAAGGCGTTAGAGTTGCCCGTGCAGTCCTTCCACCAGGACGGGTTGGTGTAGAGCATCGGGTACCGCCCCGTCTTGGTGTGGTATCGGTCGCTGAAGGCCTTGATCCAGGCGACCATGTCGGCCGCCGACAGGCCCCAGCACTCGCCCGAGTTGCCCTCGGACTCGAGGTCGAGCATGCCGGGAAGGGTGATGCCGTCGCCGCTCCAGCCGCCGCCATGGGCGATGAAGTAGTCGGCCTGCGCGGCGCCCGTGGTCTGGCCCGGGTGGGCGAAGTGGTAGCCGCCGCGAATCAGGCCGGCCTTGGTGGCGCCCGTATAGTGCGACGAGAAGCTGCTGTCGATGTAGCTGGTGCCCTCGGTGGCCTATGGGGACGAGTCAGATCTTCTGTGGGTTGAGTGACAGTCAAGCTTAGGGTGGGCTTACCTTGATGATGACGAAGCGGGCGCCGGCAGCCTTAGCAGCGGCAAAGTCGACATTGGGCTGGTAGTGGGAGATATCAAAGCCTTGGACGGCAGCTTCTGCAGCGGCCGCAAGGGCGAGAGTGGAGGCAATGGAGAACTTCATGTTGGCAACAGGGTAAGAAGATAATTTGAGGCGTCAGGCTTGTGGTGATTGTGAATTCTGCTTTTCCAATTCCTTTCGACTTCCCAAGCTCTTTCACTGGCCTTATATACTCAAGCTCATATGAATGTTCTCGACAAAGTTCCCCCGTCTTATTGTCTCCTTGGACCCTGTCGTCAGGTCTATATTGATGATCTGCAACCCCCGCGATGTAAATCATTCATGGTCATCATTCACGCTGTCCAATGCCCACATATCGTTGGATCATCCCCAGGGAGCTGACGGACCCTGACTCCGCAGCTCGAAGAGCGGGACGATCGCTACTGGTTGGGGGCCACCGACAGTACATCTCAGCCGCAGCGTCATTGCCGCGGGCCAGTGTAACACCACCACACCCTCGACGCGCGTGAGAAGCCTAAATTTAGCGGGGAGCTGAAATGCCCATGGAACAACCCTGGAAGGTGCTCTGGTGCAATCGTCTGATGTCCAGCGTCGACGGACGCGCCCACGTGGTGGGTCGTGCTGCTTGCTGAATGGCGTCGATCACCGGGTTGAAGCGGGCGCCAGTGGGTTTGGTGCGGAAACGGTGCGCCTCCCGAGGTGTCTGTCAGAACAAGCTTTTTTATGAGGCGACAAGCTCTTCGACCAGACATGCAATGCGACCTTCTTCGATTAAGATTGCTTCTTCTAGCATGGCGAGTTGCGATGTCATACGACGATCAACAAGGTTGACTCCGGGTCTGACGGCACTCTTCCGTGTACCGAAATCTGTGCATGGCGCGCCATCGAGAACATTCCTTGCCCCCGCCGCCATGGAGAGACAAAATGCCGTCATTGTCTGGCATTTCCTGACGAAAACACAGTTCAAGAATGCGCAAAAGCACGAGCGTCATTGGTTGGTAATGTTCTACCTGTGATTCCCATGTGTGACGACAGGCCTTCCATTGCCCAGTAGCGTACTCTTGAAAGCACCTGTGAAATATGAGAGAATGGCCACGGCACCAAGACACTCCCAGTGCGGACTTCAAGTTCCCAACATGACAGCTCTTGAAATCACAGATGGCCTGCACCGCTCCGATCCTCCGTGTCGAGTGATCCCTCAGCTCCTGTGCTGCACTCACAAGCGGAGCCCGTATGTTTAAGCTACTGTTGCACACCCTTCAATGCATTGGCGGGCTCCAACGTCTTTTGAAGGAAGATTTCGTCGAAAAATTGCCCTTTCTTCTCCATCACACCTTTCATTATCCCTCGTCTCTCGAAACCTTTGTCCAGATACAACTTCTCCCTGTCCATCTGCTCAGGCTTGCACACCATCGACACCACAACTGACTTGTACCGTGGACCATTATCGTCATAACAATTGGAAATGGCACTATCCACCAAAGCGCTCCTGATCCTGGTATCAAGATCTACGCCCAACACGGACTCCCCCAGCGACGTGATAATCAGCTGGGCTGTCTTGCCATAGCAGCTTCTTCTACCGCTGAGAAGCCCGGTATAAGGAAGCAGGACAGCCGAACCGATTAGATCCTGTGCCAAGGCGGTTTTTATCTCGTCACTCAGATGGTATGCGATCTTTGCCATGGTAGACTTCAATACGCTAGAGGGCGAAGTTTTCACGTGCGCATCCACGACTAGCCAGAAGTAGTCCGTTACTGCGACCGCATTGATGTCCTTCTCCAGGTCTTTTACGGAAGGCTCCTCATCAGGAATCGAAGCCATACTATGTTCACGGACATGTCTCGTGAGACGTCGAAGAGCCGGCGCATCACGCACAGTTGCATGGCGGATGGTGATGGTCGGCTTGTCAGAGGGTGTTTGCGTCTCCTTGTCTTGTAGCTCGGTCATGGTCGAAGCTGTTCCCTTAGGCTGCAAGTAACAAACCATCCAGCCCCGGTTTGTCAAAATCGCAGGTTGGATGGTTTTGAATCAGGAAAGCCAGGGTCTGAGAGCATATGGTCCACTGTTTGCATCCAATGATGTGTGGATATGAGTTGCATGAAGTATGACATCAGCTGGGGGATTGTCCGGGCCAAGAGACTTATAATGCTACCTCTCGGCTTACACTTCTTCACTGTATTCGATTGATGTACAATAAGCGTGATGACGTCTTTAAACGTTCATCTAGAGTCTTGGCCCTCCTTTCGTTTGCGAGTGGTTCAAACCTTCATTCCAATGACCTGATGGAGAGCGAGGCAGTCGACGAACATGATTTTCACCAATCAATTACAGTCGCCTTGCATTGGTAAGCCGGTTGAAAGGTCTGTGGGGCGATAATAGTAACTCAAAGAACCCTGTATAGCTAGAAGGTAACGCTCAAGGTTCACTCATTACATTACACTTGGCATGGTCAGCTCATCTCAAGGATGAATTCAACATCCGTTGTCGCCATTTCATTAGTATCTGAATGCAAAAATTGGTTCCTAATTTACAAGCCTGTATCCAAGAACACCAGACCATCCGATTGCTGGGGATCTTTCCAGCATCCCCTTCGAACCTCAAAAACTGAAAAGGCCACCCTTCCGCTTCCCAAACGGCCACATGATCAACGCTGACATGAAGAGCCCTATTGAGAGTCCCATGGCGATCTGGATCATCCGCGCCGCGAAATCAAAGATGATGGTATTAGCAAGCGACGCAGACAACATCCCCGACATCTGACTCGTCCCATTCGTCCCGGTTGTCCCATTCAAGGCTGGCGGTCCCATTGAGCCGCGCAGCTCGTCCTCCGTTGCCAGTCCCGTCAGTAAGCCGCACTTGGCCGCGAGGCCCCCCGGAACCAGCACATACATGGCGGGCACGATCACGGCGGCCGCGACGTCATGCCGCATCACACGCCCGTACAAGTTGGCCAGGATCCCAGCGCCCATAGCGGCGAGCGTCGGAGCAACCTGGGGCGCCGCCACAAAGTAGAGGTCGCTAAAGTAGCTAATCACATGCCCAGCAAATGCGATGACGACCATGGCCGGCATCTGTACCCAGTGGGCCTGGAAGACGATACAGATGGCCGTCGCGAAGACGGGCACGGCGATGAAGCCGTACAAGGGCGGGACGGAGCTGGCGCAGGTGGATGCCGAGGTGGCGTTCTTGTCGATGGCGCCGTACAGGGCGGTACCAAGCATGAGCCCGAAGCCTAGGAGCATGGTGTAGACGATGGCGTAGAACATGCGTATCGAGCCCGGGACAATGGCGTGCGACTGGATCTCGAGTGCGGCGCATACTGTCACCGTTATGTCAGTGCATGTAATTTCCTAGCGAGCAGGGAGCTACTTACGAACCAAGTACCCGGGCAGCAGGATGACGATACCGCTCTGTGCCATCGCAGCGAAGCAGAACAATTGCTGATTGCCTAGACTCCCGAATAGTCTTGTCAAGAATGCTACCAGCACTGTTACAGTCACCTCAAAAACATTGCTGTACAGTACGGACCTGCGAGCAACGACCAGTTCCAAGATACCAACCAGGCACCCGAAACAGAAGCTCAGAGGTATGTCGAGGAGGCCGCCTTTGTACACGGACGGGCCGATAGCAGCAGCGGCCAAGCCATATGCAAGGACTCGAGCACACGGGGTGTACCTGGGTTTAGAGTCTAGCAAGTCTTCGATCTTTGTGATGGCCTCTTCCACGTCGATTATATCGTGGACGACCTCCTTGTATATCTTGTGCGTATCCTTGAGCTTGGCAAGCTCGATGTCCTGAGATGTGCGCACGAAACGCATCTCGGTAGTGTGGAGCATCTGGTCGTCAAAGGATATGATCATGCTGCCCGGTATGTACAGGAATTGAGCATCGACCTCGAGTACATTAGCTGACATCTGCAGGTACTCTTCGAGCCGATGCGTCGGCGCTCCGTAGAGCATAAGCGCACGGCACAGCTTGATGAGGTAGTCATGCCGGGCCAGTGTCTCCGCGATCCGCGCCGTAACCCGCTCCTCCTCGCTGGCATACAGGTGGCTTCTACGCCGACTTGTGTACAAACCTCTATTCTGCTCCGTCTGCGCATCGTTGTTCAACGTCGTGCTTCCTTCGTCGACCCCGCTATGTGTACTCTGCGCTTCTAGGTCAAGCCATGATTGGCGCTCTGGCGCAACATCTCGTGGATTCGCCTGAGACGTACACTGTGCCCCGGATCTAGAGTCGCGGCCTGCTGGCCTTGTCCACGGCGACAAGAACGTACCGCTTTGTCGAGGATCACTACGGGTCGTTGCAGCTGGCTTGTTGTAGAGCCTTAACAGCTGCGATAGCACGCCGGCTCGGTACCGCGTGGGTGGCTGGAGATGCCGGGTTCGCTCGGAATAGCCACCATCGTGTGGCGATTGGGATCTCTCGTAATATCCGCTCGAGTTTCGTTGGTGACTCAAGGGTCTGGATGCCCCTTGGACGCGTTGCGAGTGTGCTCGTACAATCTCTTGGGCTTGTCGGACAGTGGGGGACTCGTTCTCGTCGGCAATCGGGGACAGATGGGATTGCGCATGCTTTTTTCGCGGCGGCTTTGTAAAGGGTACTCGATCGCTGCCTTGCTCAGGCTCGGTGTCGCTTTCGCCAGTGATAGCAGTGGTAACAATGGACGCCCTGGAGTCCCATGCCGCGTCGTTACGTAGTTCAGGGTTGGTATGGGATTCCTGTGGTTTGTTCGGGTTGTGAAGCGGCCAATTGCTGTCTACACTTAGCCCGATCAAAGAAGAGCGTGATGAATAGACAGAACTGGACCTGGACCGACTACGGCGGGTCCCGGCAGCTTCGGCCACGTCTATTGTCGGAACTCCCGCTCGGTCTCTTCCTTGTATGAGCGCCTCGGGTGATTGAGCACCATGTTCACTCGATGAATCGTCTTCGCCGGCCACAGGGACTGCCGCTATTAGGTTGCGGTCAAGTCGCGCCCGTCCTTCGTCCTGAACGCCAATGGTAGCAGCTTCTGGAACCGTCGTGGTAGCCTCATGCTCCTCAGCAGACTCTTGTTGCCACCAATTAGTCTCGGGCTCAGGTAAATAAGTCCCTTCTTGTTCGTCTTGGGGAGCCTGCTCTCGAGAAGTATCCATTGGACAAGGAGAAGACAAGACTGACCTGGTCTCAGGGAGGATCGCTGCAAAGGCTGCTAGGCGTCGCGATCCGACCTATATCATGAATGGAGCTTCGAACGCATCCTGCTTAGGAGTTGAGCATGCTCGTAGGACGCCAATGAGGCTGAGTAGAGCCTCCCGACATGGTGATAAGAACACTGTGGGTGGGGTCGCTTCAGTGGAAACTTGGGGGTACGCCGCAAGAATGGACAATGCCCCGAGCCCCAAAGAGGCTGGATAAGCGAGGTTAGATATCAAAATCGGAAACAGAGCGATTCATCCAGGCTCCTGACGGAGCTGAATGCCCATTGGCGACTACATGCCTCGATTCATGAGCACGAACTCGATCCGATTGCAATCTCTAAGCCACATGCGTGAAATTATGCAGGAACTGGGCTGCAACTTCGCCGTTACATCCAAAGCTCTGGGATTCCTCACCGGGCAAGTCCTCCTTCCACAGTGGGATATGATCGGAGCATCGCGTGTGCCGGGCTGTCGTGTCGGCGTCATGGCTGGGGCGACCTCCGGCCCTTCTTTCCCCCAGCATGTGCTCTATTTATAACAGTCTCGTTGCATGTTGTAATCAGAATGGGTAAGCTCCAACCACCCCGGCGTCGTGGAAAGAAGGCTAGTGATCAAGATTCCAGTTTAGAACTTGCTGAAGGAAGCTTCGCCAAGTCCAGGGGCAAGGGCGGATATCGGACCGGCCCGTGACGCGGCAAGTCCATTGCAGCCCCGGGCGGAAGTACTGACGACACTCTTCATGCAAGGCTGCTCGTTCTGACTAATCCTCCTGGGTCAAGATAAGAGGTATTGAACTGCTAGTCCATACGGCGTACTCGCTTCTTTGTCGTGGGCCTTTGAAACGATGGTACAGTTTTGATGTTCCTCCGTATCCAGTACTGCAGGGACATTGCTCTGCAATGGCCTCATATCTGCCTCTCTTTGACAAGGTCGATCTAGAAAGGACAAGAGCGGGTTGGTAATACCTAAGTATGCAGGCGCGCCGCACCCCAGGTGATTGCCAATTGCTTTCGGTCTCGCGAGTCCAAATTTTGGCTGGCCAAGATAGCTTACGCGCAATGTCATTCATCCTTTATGTCACTACTGTGACTGTATCACTACTACAGGGCAATCCACCAGCCTCGAGGCACGCATCAAATCCCGAACTGCACCTGTCCCGATTATCTAGCCCGAGGATCATCTTCCACACGCACATTGCTATCATCATATCTTCTCTCATAATCCTATCATGGTGTTCCCTTTGGTAGGTATTTTATGCTCCCCCACATGAGTTATCTTTCCACACGTCTGACACATTGAAAGACCAAGTGGGAGCATCAGCTTCTCGAAGACCTAGGCAGTTATCTCGAGTATGGTACTCCACGTGTCAATGACTTGGGCGCCGCCTTCGATCAGGCCGTAGTCCTCTTCAACGAGTGGAGAAATCAAATCGACGACTAGCGGGAGCAACCACGGAGGACTTACAATATCGCCTTCCTCGATCGCAACCTTGACTTGTTCGACACAATGCGCCAGAAGATAATTAATATCCAGAGCGAACTCCTACGTTACCGCCCGGTCGAGCCAAATGCGGCAAGGGCAGCGATACTTGCCAGAGCTGAAATGGCAGCCCTGCGAACCGCCATGGAGGGGTGGGTGACGGCGGCGCTGGAGGCAATCCGGCGGGAGCAGTCACAAAGCTTGACCCGGCAAATACAAATTTGCATCACAGAGGCAAGGATGGACAATTTCCTCGTAATAGATGAGGATTTGCAGACTTTCATCCACGACCTTAACGCGCGCCCCGAAATAAATCCGCTCCGGAGTAGTTCAGACAAGTCGAGTGATGCCGAGGACGAGGATTTCGTGAACGAAGAGCAAGACACGGATAGCGCCGAGTAGCAGTATCTGCTGGACGAGGAACAAGAGCCGGCATGATAGGTGCATTAGAGTACAGACAATTTTGGCTGTAGCGAATGAGCGTAGATTTTCTCCGAGGAACATGGCGTGCTTACTTATTTTCAGTAGTATTTTATCTGAAGCGTTTGCTAGCGACATCAGTCCGCTCTTTTTATGTCCCGTCGGTTACTTTGCAAGACTCCTACTGTTCTAGATCCCCACATGAGCAACGATATCCCTCCTCGTCAACGTGGACGATGATATGGCTCTATCGAACTCTCAACCGTTGATCATGTTCGTTGGGACTAGTGACTGAGTTTAGGATAGGGCATGAGGCTGTAAAGGGTACAAGACGTGACCGATTGCTTTGCTCATGGAGAGAGAAAGGATGGTCGAGGCAGAGATTTTGGTACTTCTAGGACTGCATCCAAAAAGGAAAATAGAGGTCCACGAAGGATCGCCACCAGCCAGTGACACCGCATTCTTGTGTTAGTGTAGCGAAGATGTCTGCCTGACCTTTTCGGCTATGAAAAACCGGTTGTCAGGTCTCACAGCTAGCCATGCCAGTGCGCAGAGGGGTGAAGTGAGGTATCATGTGCACATCACGTAGATCGGTGGTGAATCTACAAGTGCAATGAGTACAAGCTCTAAATCAGTGAAAGGTTCCGGAGTCAGTGAATCGATGAGGTTTCATGAGTCTTGACGAAGGCTCATAGCACGAAAGGAAGTGGTGGTTGCGTGGACGGCTACTCAACAACATGCCTCCTAATCACGATGTCCATGATTCACAGGTGTTTAGAGCATCTATAAATGTTAGAAGAGTCTGCTAGAGACTGCAATACCCAGAATTCCACAACACAACACAACTCAACAGACACGAAGGCCCAAAGTCACTCAACGATCATCTTCTTGACGACAAGAGTCCATCAATCTTCCACAACTATCATCATGGGTCCAGTGAGTTCTCCACTGTATCTGCATCCCTCTAGCAGAAGTCACTGACTTATGACAGGCTTTCCCCGCCAAGATGGAGCAGCAACTCGCCGAGTACATCTCGGGCTTTGGCAATATGCCAACCTCTTCCAACCTGAAGGACCTCGTCGAAGACTGCTACATCGGAACCGGCTTCCTGGACACCTGGAAGGAGGCCATCACCCGCTGGGACAACAACGCGGAGCCGGTCGGCGTGTCGTTCATCGAGCAAAACGTCGAGGGCTTCCTCGGCATCTCCAACCAGAAGGAGGCCATGGAGCAGGAGTGGGTCCAGCACGAAGACGTCACGGCCGAGCAGCAGTGCTACCTCGACAAGTTCAAGGAGCACTACGACGAGCTCAAGAATGTGCTCAAGACCTGGCTGGAGAAGATCATGCCGGAGACTCTGGCGAGGCTGAGGAGCGACGATCCCCGTATCCAGGACGTGACGGAGAAGTTTGAACGTGTGTTCAAGTGAATTCTGCGGTTACAAAGGAGAATATGCATGGGATAGTGCCTGGAGCGTAGCTTTTGTCTTAGAACTTTTTGGGAGTCCTGATCATTGGGTTATTCCATGATCAGAGTTAACCACCGCTTGATAACTCAATCAACTTGATTTCTCACGATCATCCATGCATTTCGTTTCTCGATGCATCAACTTATTCATGAATGATATTCAGCAATTTGATCGAATATACCGGACGACATTGATCCAGGATGCCCGCCTTGTCAAGTGAGCAACGGCAGGCGAGACTACCGAGTAGAGATGCTTGCAGTGATTAGATACCTAGTCAGTACGCGATTCGCAACTGCCCTCGAATTCACATCCAGGAGGACTGTCACGATTCAGAGATTTTTTTGTGTATTTAATGGAAGCGATCACCGCAGAAACAAACATTTGCAAAGTTGTCAGACACCGACATTTCCACACAAAATTCATCAATTCACTTCATATCGCAAACAGCATCACAATGGCTGCCGCCGCAGTAAGTCACAATTGGATCGTTTCTGGCCCCCATCGAGAATGCTCGCGCTAATCCACCGTGACATAGGAGAGCTTGCTGATCGACATCCAGGACAAGGTGAAGGAACCTTGTGCCTCAGGAAAGCAAGGCATATTTCTCCGGATGCACGAACTCCAGGGCCTCTGCGATCAATGGAGGGGCGTCCTGTCTGAATGGAAAGGGGATGAGCGACTGCACACCCCAGCAATTACCCGCAAGTGTCTCGAGACCTGGGGTCTAGTACGCGACCAGCGCAAGCAGCTGGAGAGCGACTACAAGCTTCAACTGCGCCTGGGGACCTTGTCGATGGCAGAGAAGGACCGCCAGGCGACCTTCACACTTAGCTACTGCAAGCTGAGAGACCGGCTCAAGCCATATGTTGACAAGGTGGTACCGATCGCCCAGAAACAGTTGCAGAGGTCGCAATCATGGGCCCAGGCTCTCGACCTAGCACAGCTATGGCAACAGAGCTTCCCGCCAGAGGAGTTATGATTATGGTCTTCTGGTCTTGGCAGACGGGATACATTGAGGGTGTCATGAGTTGCAAATTTCTTGGAGGGTAAGGAACAACAAACACAAGCCTGGTCCAGCACAAAGGACTTGATGGGCTACCTTGGGGCCGGTTAGGGCAACAAAACCCATCTACAAATCCAGCGTTTTGGAATGATTTTTGGTTTGACTACCATGTATGTGTCTCATGATTACGTTAATGATATGTAAGAAACCCTTCTCCCCACCCAACAAGAAAGCGAATATAACACCAAGGCTCCGGCAAGCCACCATATTACCAGCGGTATGCCCGATACTCTCGCGGTCCCAGCACAGTCACAGCCAAACGCCACAGCGATATATCACTCAACTCAAGTTCCTTCTGGAAGCCATCTATGAGGAAAAGGAGGTCATCCTCCCGCCTGGTCAAGTCGATATCCCAGTCGTCGGCCCACCAGTACCTGGTTCCCATCCCCATGAGAGTGATCGTGAGCAGCATCTCGTTCAGTTTCTTGTACACCCGGAAGTAGTAGTCGCGCGCCATCTCCTCCCGCTTCGAAAGCTGAGCAGACCAGCGTTTGAGTATGTAGTCGTAATGGACGCTGCGTCTGCGGAGCAAGTCGACTGTTTCACAGATCGTGGCGACATCACTGGCCGGGCAGCTCTCCAGGTGCACCTCGACGACGAGGTCTTTCCACTCGTGGAGAAGGAGAGCCCCATCGATCATCTGAGTGGCCGCTATGTCGACGTCTTCATAATCGTGATTCGTTGGACAATCCCCCCATAGCCACCTCGTCAGCTTCTCAGGGACCTCCAAGTAGTGGCGATGTCTGTGCTGCGAGACTGCGAGCTGGCGAGTAGATGTCCTTGGAAAGAGTCGGGGACGTGCTGGAGAGGGCATGTTGATTTCTGTTTTCTGCAATGAATTTGTCGACTTAGATATATAAGGTCGCATGAAAACACTTTGAAAGCCTTCGAGGCTGTTGTGGGTAAGATCCAGAACGCGAGGGGGCCATCCTGTCGATACTTATACAACGGCAGCCACCTCCGTGTCACGAACAGTTCGTACCGCGTTGCAACGAGCTTGGCGACACTCGGACACCACATCAACATTCGATTTACGGCAGATGGCGATAACCCTTTGGTAGGACAGGTGCACCTTCAGAACACTACCCGGGCCACGGATGCATCACCACGTGTAGATAAGGCAGTGACACGGGCTCTTGTTCGCCAAGGGCAGGTGTCAAATTACCAAGAGCGGAGCCGTTTCTGAGAAGGAGTGGATTCACTACGCCTACTCGTGAGCTTTCCTGGATGTAAGAGATCATCTGTGTGGCCACTGCCTGACACTTTGAGGAAGGGGGTTTGAGGTCTGAAGGCGAAAGGAGATTGACACCACGCGGCGGATGTTCCTGCCTAGCAACGATTCCGGCACAGCAAGGGGGCGATGACTTGAGCCTTTTCCCGTGTCATCTTCTTACACAACAATTCATCCAAGTGCAGCTGGGCAAGGGCAACTGCCCGCAGACTGCTGCAGCCTGCAGGGGCATAAATTGCCTTGCGCGACGGTCAAAGCCGCTATGTCCTTTCAAACATGCTGACATCAACAAGCCGAGCATCTGACACCGAAAGATATCATTTGAGAAAGGCCAAAAACAAGCCTCTGTTCATCTATCCACTCCATTCAGTACAAGTCGTCACTGTTATATTTTCATTTGAGTCCTCAGACACAAGTCTCAGTATTTCGTCCCACTCAAGATCTGGCTAGATTCCCATTATTAGGCTTCCTCGCCCAAAGTCACCCCGAGGATCAAGACCGCCAATCTCAGCAAAACTCTCAGACGAGGCTCAGTATGGTTTCTCCGCCGCCAGACCTCGGCTTGGATGTAAGTAACCCTCCGACGAACGCCGTCACCTCAAACCGTAGCATGCTGGCTAATCAAGAACGGCGGTAGCCCATGGCCGACTCAGAGGCCTGGCGCGCCGTGGAGTCCTAGATGGCTTCTGGCCACCTGGCCCATGACTGCACTATAGCCGACGTCGTAGGGCGGGCCGAGAAGGCTATCGGAGACTACATCAACGAGATCGAAAGGTGGACTTCTTCATCCGTCCAAGCGGGAGTCATGACAGAGCTCACTTGGCGCTTCGCGCGGATTGGCAGCTATTACGAACATGTCCGCACCCTGCTGGATACTAGGCCGTTGGATGCAGAAGCAAAAATGCTACTCTCGAAATTCGACGCCGATATGGCACTTCTGTGTGCCAAGGCGATCTCCTGGGCGGCTTCGGTGTTTGAAGAACTTTTTGCCAAACACGTCGGTACTGTCCCTACTGCTACCACCAAAGAGCTACTTAGAGCCGACTTAGAAGCAGGGCAGAGCTTCCGCAAGCAGATCCTTCTGTTAGCGAACGAAGTGATGGCAAATCTTGCGAAGGGAGAGGACTCAGGAGAGGACCCAGGAGAGGACTCAGAGGAGGAGTGATGGTGCTGGGTTTACCTGGACTTGACATTGGAAGGAGGAGCGCATTTGACAGAAACTACCATCAGCGAGTAAAGTAGGCAATAACTAGCATTGGCAAGAGCGACAACATAAAATATTGATCTCTCCCGCCTTAGCAAATTTTGATCTCGTGTCTACTTCTCTCTTTTTCTACTCAGCAGGCCATTTGCATCCCCGCCCTGACCTCTTGTACCAGACCTGTCCTCGTCGTGATTCTAAGATCAGCTACTCTCAACGAGACAATCCATACAGACCACCATGGTAAGAACACGTCCACTCCCCTACTTTTGAATCAAGCTTTCCTGACCCATGGGCGAAAGGCTTACCATCATGACCATGGCAACCACCGATTTCCCGACCATGTTCACGATGAACAGGCGTTCCGGCCCGCTGCCTTGGGTGCTCTCGACTGTCCGCCGTGCCCGCCTAGCCCAGCCTGTTATCTCTACGTAGAACGATTCGGCTGCGCTATTCCCTGTCATCGGATTCCTCTATATGTGCTAGCTTTCATCCTGCTCACCACGGCCTTCTTTAAACTCGGCCACCGTTTCTTTAAACTCGGCCACCGATACGCCGAGTGGCTGCGATGCTGTGAGGACGCAAGGCTCGCCAAGGTCAATGAGATCGATGGGGACTGCAAGGAATGAAGAAGACGAGAGAGGAGGGCTAGAAAGTGAAGAAGTACTGGAGGTGTTGAGGAGATGAAGGATGGGAATGGACCAACGACATCGAGGATAATCGACATCGGGAGGTTGAGGGTCAGGAAGATCGGAATGTGGACGCGATGGTTCGTTGCTATGTCAAGATAACGATGACACTTTGGCCATCAAAGACACTCGGAGTCACCAACTCTGTTCATATGGTGTGTAAGGTCTCATTTTGGTGATATCATGCTAGAACGCCGTGTTCCATGCTCCATCTAGGTATTCTACAATTGGGATCTTCCAAGGTTCCTCAAATTTCATGTACGCTCGGCTTGTTTCGAGACTCTGTCGATGCCGTAGCAGCCCGAAGACAACGTGACTCTGTCCTTTCTATACCATGAACGACTCGCCGCATCCACACTCCTCCTCTGCCAAACGAAATATGGTTAGCCAAGGCACTCTTTGCATTCCATTGTACACAAGGCAGGGTGACTCACTGATATTCGGGTTCCGAAACACAAACTTTTGCTGTAGCTTGTCCTCGACCCAGTCCATCTCGCTGCCGATGATGCTGAACAGCGCCTTGCTGTCGATGAGCACGCGCACGCCGTCCTGCTCGACCGTCTCGTCGAACTTGCCAGGGGCGTCGACGTACTCGAGGTGGTACGCGAGGCCGCTGCACCCGCGGTTCTTGACGCCGACGCGGATCAGCTTGGGCTCGGGCTGGTCGAGCAGGTCGCGCAGGTGCTCGACTGCCTCCGGGGTGAGCTTCATGGCGGCCTTGCGCGGCGTGCGCAGGCGGGACTTGCGCTGCGGCTTGGCTGCTGCTGCCGGTGTCGCTGCCGCCGTTGTTGTCGTAGAAGCTGCGGCTGCGGCTGTGGCGGTACTCTTCTGCCCCTCTGCTGGCACAAATTCCTTCTTCGACTGCTGCGCCGCCTTCTCGGGAATCGACACCTGGCCTGCGGGCGGTCTCGTCTCGTGCACTCTAGGCAGAGGAGCCGGCTGGCTGATCGAGGTGTCGGGGACGGTTGTGTTGCGCGGCTGCTGCGGCGCCGACGGCTGGACGAGGGGGTAGCTCTGGAAGGCGAAAGGGCGGGCGCGGGTCGTGGAGAACTGTCGGAGGAGGTTTCTGCGGCAGGCGAGGCAGACGGAGAGCGACCTCCGCGGCAGCAAAAGCGGTGCTGCGGCGCTCATTGTGGCGGGACGAAAGACGAGGTGGTAAAAGAAACAACAGTGGTATGCGCACACAAGAACCAGAATGTCCTTCTGTTGTGTAATAGCGAAGAGTAGGTTGAGTGGTGAAAAGGAGAGGGGAGAGATTGATTGCAAATCAGGGTCTGGAGTTGGAGATGGTGATGTTGGTTTACCCTAGCAGCAAAAAAGCGGCAACGGTTAGAAAGGCTGGCTTGGTTAGCCGATTTGCTTGCGGGTGTGATGACATGATCAGAAGGTGGTGCCCCGCCCAATCAAGAGCCGCACAGAAGCAGACCACAGCAATTCAACGAGCATCGGCTGGCTCCGGCTTTGAACGAGCCAATCACGCCCCTTCTAATGGTCAAACTAGCTGTGCTTCCAGTGCCGCTTTAGCGGTCCCGAGTTCCTGCTGTCGCCCTCTGATGGTAATGAGCCCTAATTGACTCTAATTGACACTCATTTTGTATCAGAGACAAGAGAACCTTGATGATATTATCCTTTGCAAGCTCACATTTGATTCTAGTAGCCCCGACTTGCCAATATCATCATGAAGGCATTCACACTGCTCTCTAGACACAGCAAGCTAGCATCGGCAGAAGCTCTCCCAGCCCCAGAATCCCCATAATTCTCCCCAGCTATTTCTCAACAATCGGCTTTCCGAGGTATCATACGTAAATACGCCCACGCCACCAACAGCCAACAACACAGGACCCAACGTCATTTCTTTGATATTACAACCAACAGTCAAACCCCGTATCAAAGCCTTCGAAGAAGGTGGGACAAACACCGGGTTTCCATCATCGGCCGGGAATACCCTTTCTCCGCGGAGCGTGTGTCTAAACGGGCGCTGCGCTCCACTCTCACCCAATAAGCACCTTCACGTCCCCGACCGCCGTCCGCGCCATCCTCTTGAGCACCGTCCTCTCGTCCGCCTCGCGGTACCGCTCCCAGCTGTCCAGCCCTTCCTTGGCCTGTATGCTCAGCGTCTCGTACCCCTGCTTGATCACTTCGGCCACCTGCAGGCTCGTCAGCGTCCCGCTCTTGCCCACGACCCGGCCTCCCTTGCCTCCCTTCGCCGTCCCCTCCGCCAGCATCTGCTTGTAGTGCGCGCTGACGCTGACGAGCGTGTGTATGCTGTTGCTCGGCCTGTTCTCCAGCGAGTACGTGTCGCGGAACTTGACCAGCAGGTCCCCTGCCTCGACCACCTTGTAGAACAGGTCGTCGTACGCCGCCGGCGTCGGCAGGAAGCCCTCACCCGCGCTGAGGCCTAGCGCCAGGAGGTTGACCACGTGGTCGAGCAGCGTCTCAATGTGCGGCAGGTCCTTTAGGTCGGAGGCGTAGGTCGTGAGGAAGCGGATGAGGCTGAGCAGCGAGCGAAACAGCTCGGCCCAGTGGTAGGCCAGGCGCGTGCGCGACCGCGACATGTACGAGATGACGCGCAGCAGGATGCCGACGCACAGCGCGTAGAGCCCGACATCGAGCCGCCGGCGCAGGTTGTGGTTGATGCCGTCGATCATGGTGTCGAGCAGGCAGGCCGCGAGCACGCGCTCGTCGCGCACGAGGGGCAGGTAGGGCTGCCGCTGGCGGCACAGGCGCACGGCCGTCTTGCCGTCGTCGCTGCACAGGCGCTTGCACAAGACCGGGTCCTCGATGAGCAGGCGGAAGACCATCAGATTCAAATGGCAGTAGACAGTGGCGCGCTGGGACAGGTGCGCGTGCTGGAGGAGGTACGATGTTAGGGAGAGGTAGCTGGCAAAGGGCTGCTCCTCGCCCTTGTCGGCCTTGAGGGTCATGAGGTTGAAGCAGAAGAGCTTGTTCGCGTGGCTAAAGTCGTATGTGGCTAATAGTAGGGCCGCCTCTTCGCCGGGTCTGCAGGACATCAGGGTAAGTCATTGCTCGGTTGGCTCGAGGGTCATGTCCAAGGGGCAACTCACAGTTTTGTGAACATCTGCTTCGCCGTCTCAGCGTCGTACACCACCTTCTTCTCCGGCTTCGGCCCCGGAGCTATCGCGCCGAGTCCAAACATGTTGAGCGTATTCGCCAGCGTCCATCCTTCCGGTAGGTCTTCTTGTATGTCGACGTATTGCGCTCGTAACCTTTGGCATGTGTATCCCACGCTCCGGACGACTGTTTGTATCGCGGCCTCGTTGACAAAGTCATTGAGCCGCAGCTGGTAAGGATTTTGGAACTCGAACTTGTTGTAATTAGCCAACAGGCCGATCAAGGTGAATGGCTGGAACACTCGTATGGGTGTGTCTGTTTCTTGTATGAACTGCAAGTGGCTTCATGTCAGCAAGTGGTAGATATCTCCCACAACAGAAAGGGCAGCCTCACCTTCATAATCGCGGGGAACATATCCCTTTGTATAAAGTAAGTCAAGAGACTCGTTTGGTACGCGCCCGACGTGACCGCGAGCGCCGTCTCGATAGCTTTTTGCCGTAGTTCCACTACCAATGACACACTTGGTCAGCTCCAGTTCCCGACACGCAAGCTTCCTCTCCGGGCATATTGCACTCACAGCTCTTGCCATTCCGTATTATCCCATCCAGCGACCCGACAAACTCGGCGAATATCGTGTCGACGTGGTCCAGCCCCGCCAGCACGGCGATGATGTCGGAGCTCGGGTTCGTGTACCGCTTCGCCAGCACGGCCGCCAGGAACGTGCTCAGTGTCTAGTATTCCGACTCCGGTCAGCACAGCTGTCCTTCCTTTTCCGTCTCGGTGTATAACCCCGTACCTCTAGAGCATGCCCCTCGGCCGCCTCCTGCTGCGCCCCGCCCGTCGTGCCCTTGAGCGCGCCCACGGCCCGCGCAAAGAGCTGCCGCGTCTGCTCCTCGAGCTGCAGCAGCTCACCGGGTGACAGCCCGTCTAGGAGCTTGCGCAGGCTCGCCCTGTCCGGCTTGAGCAGGAAGAGCTCGCGCCAGAAGCCCTCGGGCTTGTCGGTGCCATATTCTTCGTCGTCCTCGGGGGCCTGGTTGCGGTTGGTGTGGTTAGTCTTCCGTGCCTTGCGGTTTCCATGGTGGGCCAGGTAGGGATAGGAGAACGACGAACCTGTAGAGATTATGTTAGCCCCACGAGCATACAAAGCGGAGGGAAGGAGAAACACACCTTGAATAGCGCCTCGTATAGCTGCACGACCTTGGGCTGGAAGACCTCCGGGCGAGGCTGATGCGTGAGCGGCGATTGCTCCATGTGTGCGCTCTCTCCAGTCCCAGCACCAGGTCACAGTCGTCGTGCAGGTAATAATCGTAATGCTCGTATTATTGCTATAACAAGTATCCCACCATAGTCACTGGTTCCTCGTGTGGGCTGTTAGGAAGCACTCGTGTTGGTGGTTAATCTACGGGGAAGCCGCGTCGCCTCTCCCTCTTGTGCGTGCGTGCGTATGCGTGTCCGTTTGCGGTGCGCAATAGGGAACATTATTTGGATTGCTAGCGCTGGGCTGAGCTTATCGCACGCCCCTACCAAAAATAAAAATGCGGCGGCACAGGCCAAGACAGGGAGGGGGACGGGATAGCGAGCCTAGCAGCTGGATCCACCCGCTAGTTAATCACAGAAGCAGAAACGGTGTCGAGAACCACGGTTCAGCTCGAGGTCTGAGTCTGGGCCACACCGTTATTAGCCAGGAACGGCGGCAGGGGATCTTCACATGCATCAATCATCATGATGTAGAAGAAATACTCTTTCAATATACATAGAGCAGCATCAGCTAACCCGATGATGCACTGTAAAAGATAATAAAAAGATAAATAAAGTGTCTCGCAAGTCTTGTCTCTCGCCAATCTGTCTGATGCGGATGCAGGAAATGCGAAATCAATGCAAGGCAACGCCATGCTGTCTGATCTTTGTCTTTGTCCCTCCTCTTGTTCTTTTGACGAGTGGGACACTCTGTTGAATAGAGTGTCGGTGATACCCTGTCGTGTCTTATCTGTCTCCTCCTGTAGTCTTTGCATGAAATCAATATCGAAAGAGTCTTTGCTTTATCTTCCTCCTCCACTTCCTCTTCCGTTTCCCCTGCTTTTCTCTACCTCGCTCCTGGTTGATGCAAAATTGCAAATCCCCAAGCTCCTCCTTGTCTCTCAAAGCAATGCCGTATGCCAACGCAAGCAACCCAGGCGAATGCCGCTCGAATCATAAAAGTCGTATGCACCTCGACGGAAAGAAAAGAAGCCAATAAGCCAGAACAGGCCACGCCAAACGCCAACCGTGTTTGCGTTTTCCCCCTCCGAGATCCCATTGTGAAAAAGCAGAATGATGGCTGTTGCTGAAAAGTGAAAAAGGAGGCGAGACTCCTTGGGAAAACGTATATAGTAATCCCCCGAACAACAGATCTTAAATTCCCCAACTTCCTCTCCTCTCCCGCACGCCCCAGGCCAGCGGACTGATGCTATCCAGGTCCGGGTGCTGCCTCGCCCATTCAAAGATGTACTCCTTGAGCGCCTTCCAGCGGGGACACTTCTTCTCGTCGCCGCTGGTCGAGCTACCGCTCGTCGTGCTGCGGTCCTCCTCGGGCTCGTCCACGAGCATGATGTGGCCCGTGGCACCGCCAGTACTGATACCGTCCATCATCTCCTCGTCGCTGCTCTCGAGGTCGTCGACCGACATGCGCGCAATCTTGGACAGCTCCTCGTCGTAGAAGCGCGCCATGGCGGGGTACCCCAGGGACAGGTAGTTGTACACCTGCGTGACGAAGGCGTCTGTGAACTCGGCGGCGATCTTGTCCTCGAGGTCGGCGGCCGCCTTCTCCTTGCGCAGACGCTCGTCGAGGCCCATGAGCATGTGCAGCCCCTTAGCCTCGCCGTGCTTGGTCCTGTGCTCGGCGTGCGGCGGGTTGTTGCCGCCGACCGACATGTACCCCGTGGCCTTGGGGGAGGGCTCCTCGCTCATGGCGACGGGCGCCGTGCCGAAGGCCGCGGCGAAGGGGTCGCTGTTGGCGTTGGCCTGTGGTAGGGGCGTGGCGATCATGGCCGGCCGCTCGATGCGCGCGAGCCACTCCTTCTTCTCGGGCGAGTAGCAGTAGCCCTGCCACAGACCCTTTTGGCCCGTCACGTCGCGGTGCGTGTCCTCGCCCGCCACGTCCGGGAAGGGGTGGTCCGGCTCGAGCTTGGTCTGCTTGGGCGACGGGCACTTGCGGAAGACGAGGTCCTTGCCGAGCATGGGCGGTGCCGGCCTCGAGCGCAGCTTATGGTACTCGCGGTCGGCAACGAGGTCTCGGTTCGCGCCGCGGAAGCCGCTCAGGGGCGCACCGAAGGGGGCGTGGGCATTGCGGAAGCCCGTCTCGGGGGGTAGCTTGGAGGCCGGGACATAGGGCATGCTCGCGGCCTGGCCGGCTGGAGCCGACGGGATGTAGGGCATCAGGCTCTCGCCGATGGGCCGGGCGGCGGGCGTCGACTCGGGTTGGGCGAATGGGGTCGCGGGTGTCTCGCCAATGGTGGCCAGCGGCTCCTTGGGGACGAGCGGCATAAGCGACTCGCCAATCGGGCGAATGGCGTCCGCCGAGGGTCGCCGGCTTGTGGTCCAGAGGGGGTTCTCCGGGGGGATGTCGATACTCATCCTGTCCAGGTCCAGCGTCGACACCCTAGCCTGATCCAGGTGCTCGTGGTGTTCCTGCATCTCCTTGACTGCCCAGCCGACATCTTCCTCCGACGAGTCCCGCCTCGAGTGCCTCGAGGCTCGCGTGCCTCTCATCGGCGTCCTGCCGCGCGACTCTATGCTGCTCTCATCCTCGGAGCCCTCCCGGACGAAGAAATGCTCGGCACCACCAGCTCTCGCGCGACTGTTGGGAAAGGCGGAGAGCGCCTGCTCCTGCAGCAGGCGCTCGCGATCTCTGGCGAGCTGCTCAAAGAGCTGGGCCGCCGTCTCGTCGTCGCAGGACTCGCGCCTCCCATTGCTCGCAACCCTACTGTGCCGCCTCTTAGAGCGCGGGGCGTAGATGTGCTTGGTGTAGGGGGTGATATCGGTCTTATCGACTGGTTTCGTGGCCGGACCGGTGTCACCGCCGCGGCGGGACCGGCGAGTCGATTCGATGAGCTGGGGGGCGAAGCGCCGCTTCTCCTTCTTTGGCTGCTCCTTCTGTTCTGGGAAATTGGGGGGTGGTGAGGGTGATCGAGGTGAGGGCTCCGGGGTCAGCTCCGCGGCCGGGCCGCCTTTCCTGTACCGCTCAAACGTCGTTTCTATAGATATGGGCGCGAACCGCCTTCGCGGCGGTGTGGATTCAGCCATGGTGATGGCACAAAGAGTTCTTTGGGTAGGTTGGTGATGTGTGTATTGATGGATTGTGCGTCAGAGACTGCAAAGCAGAGAAGCACAGGCTGAGACAAAAGGCTGCAATCGCTCGTGGGGTTTGATCTGTTTCCCTTCTGGGTCGATGTAGCAGCTCTGACTCGCGAAGTTGGGAGTGGTGATCCTCTAGCTTCACAGCATCATGACACAAGCGATTGAAAATCTGAAAGGTTCAATTCTAATTTGCCAGCCGGTGATCCTCCCCAAGGGCAAACAAAGAAAGAAAAAACAGTTCAAAAGAAGAAGAATCCCTCTGACAAAGAAATCACAGGAAAAGAATGGACGATGTTGCCATGGCGGGGAAAGAACAAGGGATCGGGGTCACAAGGTCACGGTGAACGCGGGCTGATAAATGCCACCCCCATTTGCAGTTGCCCAGACATGGGAACGCTGATGGCGAGAAGGGTAGGAGGTGGGATGGGATCTGCGTCCAGGGATCGAGACAGTGCATATACAGTTTGAGGATCTGTCTGCTTTGAGCCTCTATCCACATCGTGAGGCCGTCAGAAGCCTTATTTCGTACTAGGTGAGACGCCATGCCATGATGGGGATAAGCCTATGAGCCCAGAATACCGTGTAGATCACTATCAAACATACTGTCTCGCTACTTCAGCTGGCCTGCATTCTCGAGTCGCCCTTTGCAGGCTTCGTGCAGGGGACACCACCCGCTGGTGCCACGGCCTTCAGCTCTGATTTGCTGTCATTTCACCACCCCACCGACCCTGGCAAGCCCGTATCGCTAATACTATTACTCTGGATCCCCGACCCTGACATCATCGCCCGCCAGTGAACCATCACTAGCGATGCAGTGAACTTGGTGATAACGCCTAGACTGGCCGTGCCAGTGTGGCCTTCCGCATTTTGTCCTCCACTCCCCAGCAGTCGCACTGCACTACTGCTCCTGTTGGCTGCACATACATGCATTACATCTTAATAACGTCGAGCCATTCGGATGACAGTAAGGATTCTGTTGGGTGATGGTGGGATCCTCGGTGGTTCTTTCGTTATTTTGTTTGCAGAAGTATCTCCAGCAACGCCGTGGACCAGCTTCCGTCATTCCAGGGGAGTCAACGGGTGTGGGTGTGTGACCACACTGTCAAAGACAAAAAGTCGCCGTTGAGAAACGCAGCATTGAATTCCAGGTACCTGGGGCCGGGCGACGCAGCCTTCAATGCAATGCTGGGCGACACGAGGACAAAAAATCCCTGAACTGCCATCGGAATGAGGGTTCCTCGTCATCTGAACGCCCCTTCCGGTGTCCGGCGCTCGTTAGTCTGGCCCAAACCAGCGTCCCAGCACCCGCTTTGGGGGCTGAGCAGCCACCATCATCTCATAGTTTGGGCCCTGTGTCTGCCCAAATCTTGAATTGGCCACGTACTTTGGGTGGTATTTAGTGGACACGAGGAGAATTAGACAGGATATTCCTGGAGCGAAAGGCAATCTGGGAGATTGGACAGGTATCCACAGATCTCGGGAGTGTCCAGACAGAGATTTGACAAGTTGAACTCTATCGCTGGACCATTGGAACTGTGCGGCCACGAGTTCGCGTGAGGGTCAGTACCAAAGGGTGACAGGCAGTGCCGATCATCGGCAGTGGCTTGACCGCCACGGAAGCAATCGAGCCAGATTGGGGGTCAGACCTCTCTGACCTCTTTACCCCTCAAAGATCAGCAAACAGATGAAGGTGTCGATTGCTTGCAAAAAGACAACTTTGAATAAGCCTGCCATGTCTCGACTCCTTGGAAAGGCTTCATGCCGCCCAGGCGGTCCAGACCAGTTCCCTCGTGTCCAAGCTACTGCAGCTTCCTAGTTCTTGGAACCCGGAGATCCATCGCGGAAGAGCCAGGCGGAGACAAAGCAGAACCCACCACGACCAACTAACCTCGATGCTACTCTAGGCCGTGGGTATTCTGCACGCTGGCAACTTGGACGCTATCCGGTCGGTAGTTGCAATGGGGATAGTTGAACCAGAAACGCAAGGGAGAGGGGCACACCTGTCTTCCAGAGAAAAATGCTCCCTAACCATTTTTCTCATGGAAACTAGTTTGGCCCTCTTCTCTCCCTCTCTGCTTGATAAAAAGTGCCCGCTTCTCACGCTTGTCCGGGGTCGGGATGCAGGAGCCGGCCGAGTAGCGTCCTGCACCCGGCCGCTTACCGCTGGCCTAGTGCACTCCACCACCCGTCTACACCGCAAAGGCTTGGTGATCTGTTTGAAACAACGTCGTCCAACATCGTGAAAACATGCCTGAATCTGCTGGAGGAGGGGAGGTTGGGAAGAAAAAACCCAAGCCCACGATGCCAGAAGCAGCCTCACCGCAAGAGGGCGTCGCTACCACGTGCGTCCACCCCGGACATGATTGCCTCCCCAGAACGGGCTTTCAAAGGATTCAGCTGGGATCTTCTCATGCAACCCCCAAAAGCCACACGCAGCTTCTGACCTGCTCGTGATGTGCCAGCCCCCGCGTCCATTGGACGGGACACATTTTGAGACAGGAACAGTCAAAGCTGGACGAGACCTCCTGAAAGTCGGGCAAATCGGCCGAGTCCGCCCAAAAGGCGGTCAGGGACAAAAGTGCGCTTTGTTCTGTGCTGCAGCGAGCCGTGGCCCCCTCCCTCCAACTGTCGGATGCTCTCCGGGGTGCATGAGTTTGCTCATTCAAAGTGTGTCTCGTGTCAGCATCTTGATTTGCTTGCTGCCCTGCCCTTCCCCCAAGACTCGGGGGGGAGAAAAAGGAAAAAGCTCAGACGAGCAATGTCCGAACTGGGTCATTTGATGTACCTTGAAGCGCATTGGTCGAAATGCTTTTCCGTGTCCGTGAGCTGATTTGGCATTTCGTTTCTTGTGCTCACTTCACTTAGTCAGCTTAGATTATCCAGACCTTGTATCAAAAGCGAATGAATGCACGATGGCTTCCAGACTCTTCGCTCCTCGGAGATGACCCGGCGGTCAATTCCTTGCAGTCACGACAGCTGAGTAGAACACCCAGCTTGGTTACACAAAGTGACCCTAGGTCACGGCAGAAGCAGCCGGAATAATCATCATGTCACGCCCAGCGTCTCATACTCACCTCGTCACACCTCGGACTTACTGCTCTCAAGCTCGCAATCAAGTCGTCAAGTGCGCTCATAAGGGAGCCTACCTCTTGAACCCTGGTTTTCGAGCTGTGCGCGTCGTACAAGGCTGTCGTTCACGCGCCTGCCTGCAGCGACTGCGCGTGGTTTAGATGAGATGGACCCTCACGGATAAATTGTATCACACACATCTGGTGCACTTGGATATGCACTGCCGTCTTGGCGATGGGCTGACACATTGCGATGTTTCTGACAATGACTTCTTCGAAGAGAAGTCATTCATCGAACTTGAGAGACTCGTATCAAGTCAGCAGTCATAAACATTTCATTTCGGCTCAAGCCGACCGAGGTCCCTCCAGCGGGCGGCCGTCACGCGCGGCCGACATAAGCAAAACCAGGAAGCCCGGGTAAAAGTGAACAGTTCGCCCAACGACACGGTCGAGTACCAAAGACCAATCTCGAGAAACTTGGCTGTACCCGGGTTACTCGCTCGAAACGGACCATCTGGCTGGCAATCTCTGGCCGCCCTGGTACCTGACAGCGGGCCATTTCAGGCTCCTCTGCCTGCTTGTCGGATCTCAGAATCGCCAAATTGTTCTTTGATCCCGGCTGAATGTAACCCTAGGGATGCGCTGCAAGCGCGCGCCCGGACGGGATGACGTCTACCTTGCCGATGCAAGGTAGGATGGACGGATGTTTCAGTGCTACAAGGACAGGGAAAGACATCGAGATGCGCAAGGGGGTGAACGAGCAGCTGCTCTGCTGGAACCTACGAAGTAGATGAGCGCGCCGACGTGATCACGGTATTTGCACTTTGCGTACCGGCAGGTGATAAATACATGTAGTCCTTATGTACCAAAGAGGCACAGCCAGCCAGCTTCTGTTTGAGGTGGGGTCGTATGCGTGATTGCCAGCAATCTTTTGCGCCCTCCTCAAACGTGCAAATCCGGGCGCGGCCATCCCCAGCCCGAGATAAGCGTTCCCGGTGCAATCAAAGTTTGGTAACCCCCCCAGCAGGGCTCACACGCCTGGGGAAGGGAGTAATTAAAGGGTATCTCTCTGTTATGGTATCAGCCAATTCTGGGGGAGCTTTCCCACGTTCCCAACGGGCCTCCGTGCCCCAGCCCCAGCTATGGTTCGTCGGGTTCGACTTAGCAAGACGACTTGCCGTGCCGCTTACCGCTCTGCCGTCCGTCGTTCGCCTCCCTCGCGTTTTAGCTGCATTGCACATCACGGATCGACCTCCAGGAACCGGTGGCCCTGCCTGTCTACGGCACGCGAGCGGATACCTCTTGGACCGCCGTCGAGGACGTGTTCTCATTTCGGCCAGCCAGTACCGGATTGGGAGGGTAAGATATGACACTCTATCAGGCTCGTGAAGTAGCGCGGATTGGTGCAGGGCGTATGAGATGAGATAAGAAGAGAATAGATTGGCTACCACACCCAAAGGGGAGGGTGCGCGCTCTTATATTACGGTGCCGTGTGGCTTCAGCTAGGCAATGCCAGACAGGCGCCATTTACAAGAAAGTGACCACATTTGGCCGTGACTTAAGGTACGAACGGCTATCTCACTACCAAGAATCATACAGGTCAATGCCTCGCAGAGGCAGTCACTGCCGATGTTGACGGTCAGACCCAGGTGTATCAAGCACATCAGCGTAGATCACACATGTGGTTGGTGTGAGAAATGGTCGGGTTAGAGTTTGGATGGCTTGCGGTTCAGACCGAACCCAACTGCGGTGGCCCCTGGCGATCGCCGGGTCTCTCTGACAGCGACCAGTCAAAAGGTGGAAGGTACTGAGGAAGAAAGAGGTGAAACCAGCCAACCAGCCACGACACATCTTCTTTTCCTTCTCAATCTCTCGATTTAGTGCTGTCAATCTTGATCCAATTTCAACAGACCCCTGTCTGGCGCGGCCGTTGTGCCACACTTGTCAACCAACCGGGAATTCGTGGGTCAGCAAAGGCCCCTGTCCGGCCCCATCTTTGGGCGATTGGGATTCGAGCCGTTGGTTTCGAAAACAAGGTTCCAAGGTTCAAGGAGGGATGAAAAGGGAAAGAGGCCTTGGATAGTTCTTGGATGGCCCGGAAGGTTGCCATGTCTGGCCTGTCGCGTCCTGTCATCGTGCGCTCATTTGACAAGAAAATACTCCATTGACACGCAAGAACGCCGTCACCGGTACAGAAAGAGTCGGCAAGTCGGCTGGCTGGCTATCTTGGGACCGGGTTGTACCATACTTTATCTAAGTGTTGGCTGGAGAGCGAAAAAGGACAAAGGTTTGAATTGATCCATGGATGGATGGGATGCTGGGTGTGTACCATGCCATGCCAGCCATCGACATTGCTCTCAGCAAACTCTCTTTTTTTGCTCCCTGCCCCAGAACAGACGGACGCCTCACACGTTTCGAAGAGTAAGAAAGACACGCACACACACTTTGGATCTTTTTCTTTACACCTCACTTTCCATCTTTCACACGACACAACCACGCACACACGCACAAGGACACAGAGACACACACACCCCAGACACCAGACTGCAGAAATACGAGTCGGACGCTACCACTAGCAACTAGCAGCTGTGGTTTCCAGTTTCTATAAGGGGACATGGCCCCAATCGCTGATGGGGCCGTACTAGCCACCGCCTATGACGACACGAGGCATAGCGGGTCTCGCTCACCAGCCTCAGCGCCCTCGTCGCCTGACACGAGCAGCAGCGTCCGGTCGCCTACTGAATCGCCAATGACTTACTCGTCGCCGCTGGCCGAGCTATCATTCACGCCTCTGTCCCTGACCAACAGCGAGTTCCTGTCTCCTCTTCCCACTTCCAGCAGTCAAAAGTACAACAACAGCATCGCGAGTATTTTTGCTGCCGCTTCTGCTGGAATTGTCGACGACGACGCGGGAGACGGCAATGAGGAGGAATACCAGGGCCGCCGACGCGACAGCCAAACAAATTTTGCGCCCACGACGCCACTGCAACCACAGCAGCAGGGCACCAGCACAGCCAACAGAACACGAGCACCACCACCTACTGCTGGGGACCCGGCCACTCCCAGCAAAATGGCCACCCAATCGCCGCCGCAACCCCCAACGGCCGATGCACCTCAAGGGGGCCATGATGTCCGGGCCTCGCCAAAAAGCCCCGAAATGACAGACGAGGGTGCAGATAATTCTTCTAATCTCGCCAGCACAGATGCCTCACAATCATTAGGCGTTGCGACACCGACAACGACTACAGCCGAGATCAAGGTACCGAAAGCTACGAGGCCAACAGCCTCATCATCCTCAGCATCACCAGCCACAGCCACAGCACCCCTATCATCACAAGAGAACCCTGCCAAGTCCGCAAGCGAGAAAACTTCAGCTTCAACAGACTCTCAGCACCTCGGCCCATCACAGTTGCGGGCAAGTCCGCATGCCAGTGGCCAGGAACAAGATAGCATTGCAGTCCCTTCCTCCGCAAGCGATGCCACAAAGGGGAACGATCCCCATGCCGACGCGACACATTCCAGCCCGACCTCAACAACGATAATACGCCCCAAATTCCTCAGCCACGAGCCTCAGCCGCAAGCGACCCAGGGGAAGAAGCCGGCATCCCAAGCTTCTTCAGACCCAGAAGCAGCTGACGATCGCGATACCCTCGGCCCCGAGATCGTCAGGACCACTTCGTCCACGGCCAATACCCCCCTCTGTCATCCCGTCCCCGACTTCGTCCCCAACGTCCGGGCCGGCGCCTTCCTCGGCAACATCGCACAGCTCGAAGACATCGCCGAGCGGCTGTCTATGACCAGCTCCATCGAGGACGCGATCCGAGAAGAACACCGCGAATTGAAGAGGAGCGACAGCAGGAGATCCTCCATCCTCGCTGCCAACCTCAAGAACTCGGGCCTCGAGACCGACACACAAGATTTCGCCCCGTCTTTTGCCAAGCCGACGTCTATCATCGACATCAACTCGACTGCGAGGTTAGGAGGCTACTCTCCCTCCGGGTTCGTCATGTCTCCAGCTCACTCCCTGTCGAGCTCGAGGCTACGGTCCAGCAGCAAGGCCAGTGCTACCGGTCCTTTGTCCGTCAGTGGTGGCTCGGACCGTGTGGTTTCGCCTGAGGAGGGCTTCCCGGTTCTGTCACGACATGGCCCGGGCAAGGCCTCCGTCAGGAGTGTCCAGTCCAACAAGCAAACTTTGCCGGAGATTGTTGAGGACGAGCTGCCTGTCACCCTGACCCAGGATGCGTTAGATGAAGCTGATCGGATTGTCGCTTCGGGCCAACAAATCGACGAAGACGAGACGTTACGCGTCAATGCATACCAACGAATAGATATGGATTTCAGGTCAGGTTTGGGCTTGGATTTTGACCTGACTCCAAACGCCGAGTCATGGCCTCAGCAACAAATGCTAGGCTACAACAACAACAACTGCGATGTGTCGCCAATGTCCTTTGACGACCAGCAGACCCCGCAACAGCATCAAGCCAACCCGATGGAGTATGCGGCCCATTACGATGTGCCACAGCAGCGTCCGCAGGACTACGAGCGACCCACCACCTCGGGATCCGGCGGCACGTTTGAGCAGGCCCAGATGGCCTTTGGCGACTTTGACGGTGTTCACTGCGACCCCGAGAGGGCCGACGTAGCGGACATGCCTGAACTTCAGATGCCCCAGCCTCAACCCCAGGATAAACGGATGTCTCGCCCCATGCGCCCGGCTGCTCCGCGACCACAGTCCTACTTCGATATGGACACGGGCCAACAGATGCTGTATTACCCTGCCCGTGTCCCCGCCATGCTGAACCTGCCGCCCAAGCTGTCCAGGAAACCCAAGGCCGCGGAGCGAAATGTCAGGAGGTCACAGATCCTGAGCGCCATGCCCATGGACGCTCGGGGCTCTCGCATCTGGTTACCTGACCCTCTGGAGGGTTCGACCGGAGCACCTCTCATCGAAACAGAGGAGCAACAGAATGATGACATATTAGCAGAGCCGTCGCCAGGTGACCGGCCCGAGTCTCGATTCTTAGATCAGGCATCACCACAAGAGTCAGAGCCGTCACCTCTCATGCCCGAGGAGGCGCCGCTTAACCAGGAGTATCGTCGCCCTCAAAAGCTTGGAGATAAGCGCAAGTCGAAGATGTCGACTCTTTCGGATATCCCTGCAGCCCTTCGAGCCTCGGCATTCTTCGACGTGCCTTCAGCACCCCCACCGCAGATCGAGATCAAAAACGGCTCTGCGATGGACACGCTCGACAGCATTCTCAATGCATCGGCAGCAGCGCCCGTCAGTGCGTTTACGGACCACGCCTTTGCTGGCAAGTTGGGCGCCGAGGTGTACGGTCTTGAGAAGAAGAGCAAGAAGAAAGCGGACAAGGAGAGGGAGAAGGCTCTGCTTCGTGCCAGCTCAGCCAATCCGCTCGGCGACGAGAAGAAGCGCGGCTCGTTCCTGTCACTCGTCGGGCACATGAAGAAGAACAGCATGTCATCTGGCCACCGCACCGTCATTGCTGCCGAGGGCACTGTCGACGAGAGACAGCGGCTATCATCTCATGTCGATGGCGACATGATGTCTCCTACCCTAAGCGACACCGCCGCCGCGGGTGCGCTAGCACCTGGTGAAGATGAGAGAGAGTCGTCGTCGGAAGAGGAGGAAGACGAAGAAGGGCTCTATGATGGTGCGCCTACCACTTTGCTCGCGGAACTGCAGAAGCGAAAACAACAGCAGAAGAACCGCACGCGGCCCATTACTAAAGCCTTCCCCAACGGCATGCACTCGACCCTCCTGGAGCTCGATACCGTCGCCGAGGTCGAGCGCAAGCAACGCCAGGGCAAGCGAATCAACCTTGCCTGGGAAGACCCGAACGCAAACCCCTACGGCCCCGATAGTGAAGAGGACGAGGATGTCCCGCTCGGCATGCTCTACGCCGCCAAGGCCGCTGGCAACAACGATATCTCTGCTGTCGCTGCTGAGATTAACCGACCTCTCGGCCTGATGGAGAAGAAGGCGCTAGAGGACAGTGAGCCTCTAAGCAGGAGACGTGACAGGCTACAGGGCCGTGACCCAGGACCGAGCGTATATCTGGGCAATGGGTTGGGCATCAACAACCCTAACCGCATGAGCCAGATGACTCTCACGCCGACCATTGCCGCCCTCAATAGAAATGGTGCTCTCGGCGGAGGTCAGCAGCCACCCGCCATCCCTGACGAGCCCGAAGAGGAGGAAATCGAAGGCGAGACACTCGCAGATCGTATGCATCGCCTGAAGACCCGCGATGGTGCCGACAGCCCTCTGCCCCTCGCCCGCCCCGTCAGTCGCGCCTTCTCCGCCGAACTCCTCTCCCAATTCGGCGATCTCGAAGACGAAAAGCCCAAGGCCGAAGCAGCCAACAAGAAGAAGACCGTCCAACACCCACCCGAGGAAGAGGAGACGCTGGGCCAGCGCCGCAAGCGTCTGCAGGCCGAGAAGGAAGCCCGCGAGCGCGAGATGGGCTCGAGTGCAGCGGGCGGAGGCCTTGCCGTCAACACAGGCGCGCTGCACGCGCTCACGGGGTCGGATCGGCTCTCACGCCGCATCTCCATGGCTGACGTGCTCGGCGCGCATCCGGCTGACCACGCGAGAGGGGCTGTGGACCCGCGTGAGCAGGAGCGCCTGCGCCAGGAGGAGATGGTACGGCAGTCGGCGCGCGAGAAGCAGGAGCGCGTGCGCATGGCACGGATGCAGGCTCAGCAAGATGCTGCGGCGGCGGCCGCAGTCAAGCCTAACGGTTACATGGGCGGCCGTTTCAACGATGGCGCTGCCGGTGGTTGGGGCATGGCCGGCGGCGACGGTCCCGGGTACGGGCGATGGGCCAGCCAGGCGCCTACGCAGGGCACGATGATGGGCAACAACAGGCAGAGCGTTGCTATGAGTGGGTATGGCGCGGGTATGCCAATGCACATGCAGCAACAACAACAGTTCCAGCAGCAACAGCAGTTCCAGCAGCAGCAGCAGCAGCAGCAGATGATGGGTATGAACGGGTACGGATACCCCACTGGTGCCGCCGGCGCGATGAACATGAATATGAACATGAACGGCATGTACGGCGGGATGGGTATGGGCATGGGCATGGGTATGATGCCGATGCAGCCCACGCAGGGCCAGGTCGATATGGTCGAGCGGTGGAGGCAGGGAGTCCAGCCTTGATTCGTCCCGCGGACGGTATGATTGGGGGACAAGGCTTGATCATCCTACGGTGTGTATTGGGGTAGGGTTTGGATGCATATACTTAGGGAGGAAGGACTTGGATGTCCCCCATACCCCTTGTTCGTTTTACATTACATTACACACACTCAGCATAGCAAGGGGCGTTCGTTTTGATGAGCACACCACGCGCGAAGCATGCATGCGGATTACCTGAGTAGAGCATTTACAAATGATGGGGGAATAGACTAGGTGTGTCTGAATACAAAGCATTTGTTAAAACAACTTTAAAGGTCTTGAGTGAGGGTATTGATGTCGTGTTCTGTTTGTGATGTCTGTGAATTCGACTCATTAGTATAACCAGGGGCAATTTGTCTGATCTTGTTCTTTCCGACCCTCGGTCTTTGAGCTCAAGGGACAAGATGAGGGTGTCTTCAGAGGCAATGGGAGGCCAGCTCAGGCGATACCAGCTTTGTTGAGGCCATCTCAAATCCAGATCAGGCCGCCGCATCAACAATGCCATTTGAGGCCGATGGCATCCAGCTTGGGATCACAAAGCAAGGCCCACACAATGAAACACCCCCAACCGGCACTCTTTCGCCAAAACAATCTTATACTGCTATTCATTTTAATATTTTAATTAATGAACCTGATTTGTGGCCAATTCAGTCCTGTGTGAATCTAGGGTTAAGTGGTCAGCAAGGCACGAGCCACATAAAGCCGAATAGTCTCAGCCATACCTCTCGGGTCAACCGCGTTTCACTTTCGCGTTCACATCACAATAACCAAAGAACCTGCAATTTGAAAGTGGTTTTCACATCTCTCGCTCTCCCTCTGAAGAGAATGTACCTGCTACCTTTCCTTTTGCGTAGTCCCACCGCAAGAGTGATCGTACCAGGTACCTGCCGAGTTGAGAGTCTCCAAGACCAAGCAAAACACCACCACACTCAGTTCACGACGCGTTTCTCACATACGCGATCACCTTCTAGTAGCTTCGAGATAGACTCAGAATAATAGAATCAAATCGAATTTACTGAATTACAAGGCGGTCACTAGCGGCGAGAACGCAACCTGCAAACACTCTGAGTCTCCTATAAATACATCCTTCCCCCCCTCAACATCGCAGCGCCCGTTCCTTCCTCCACTCTCACACCCTCACTTTTCAAAACATCACCACATATCATTTTCACTTTTTCACGTCTCATAATTCTCATCAAGTCGTTGCAGGAAGCCTCTATCTCATAATCCAGCTTCGCGCCTTCTCTTTCTGTTCCTTTCCTTGAGTCTCATCTACACGCTTTTATCACAATTCCAACCACCGCCTCACACCACATCCGACTTTCACTTTACTGCACAGGCATCATGAAGTATATGAACGCACCAGAATTCCCTGCCGCTTATCAGCATCGCATGGCTGCACATTCCATTGTTGATTTCCCCGCATCATATGTGCAGACCTGAGAAGTATAACATATCACCGCCGTTTCACAATCCTTTGTATCAGAGCTTCTGCTGACAATCTGGTTTCCAAACATGCAGTTTCCTTTACCTCTCTTTATATCTATACACAAATCTCAACATTCTATCTCCTCCCATTCTCCCGTGCTAGTCGAGCTGGACTCATGGGACTCTCAAGCTCAAGAAAACTCTTGGCCTGATCCAGCACGAGGTTGGACTTCTCGATTCTCCCCATAGCTCCTCATAGTTGCGAAGGGTCACCGTTCATTGTTGCCCCGGCAGCTGGGCCAGCACGAGCAAGGCTGGACTGGCCAATGTCCTGGTCAGATTGATCTGCACGCAGGTGCCACACACCTGGGACCTAGAGCTTCCCAGTTGCCCTGGCAGTCATGTTCTGCCTCAACTTTGCTACATTCACTTGCAAAAGGACATCACTGCAGCGTCAAGCTCACTCTCCAGGATTGTGTACTATATTGTACTATGCACGTCTTTCCCCTTTTTCCTTTCTCCTATATATATCGACACTTTTCAAACGTTACCACATGATCTCGGACGCCATAGCCGATTGGAAGAGGGCACAAAACAGAAAGAAGAACGTGCAGAAGAGGGCCAAGGCAAAGGCCAAAAAGCTCGAGCAGCGTGAAGCCGAGAAGGCCATTCCTGCTGCGGGACAGTCTGAGGTGTCGACGCTTGTTGGCGACGAGTCTGACGTCACCGCCAGCTCGAAGACGAGCAAGGGTGAGACTGTCGAAGGTCAGCAAGGTCCTGGCTTCTCAACCTGTCAGGAAGCCAAACGTCGACAATGGCCCAAGCAGATCTGGGACCGCTGACTGTTGATGAGGCCAACCTCATCCAGAAGCTGAGGGACGAAGCAATCTCTCCCAGCTTCTGCCTCAAACGCTGCTCCCACTGTCAACTTGGGTAGCACACTGCGTTCAGGTCTCTTGCAGCCATTGATCAAGACTGGTCAGAATGACGAAAGGCTGGGTTAAATCCCAAGCCGACTGACACAAGTCTGCTTCTGCCTCCTGGGGCAATGTCTTGGCCGACGAGTCAACCAGCGAGGAGTGACAGCCGGAGCGATTGCCCCTGACCCCGGAGGTGGCACTGGGCCTCTCTACCTCGTCAACCGCAGACTTTCACACAGCCTGCCAAGGCTGCGCGGATTGCCAACGAGAAGTAGTGTATGGACGTGGACGAGAGGTCAGAGCCCTTAGGCTCACTCGACCCAAACCCTCCGCAACCTCCCGCGAAGGGGCACAGGGATCCTGACCATCTTATTCAGCCTGCTGTCCTGAGTATTCCACGAGCGGTATGCCACACAGAGCCTACGAACGTGCCACACTCACTAACTTTCAACGCAGCTCTCATAAATTCACACTTCAACTTGTTAGTCCATGTCTCTTCCTGGTCCAGAAGCACAGGTTGCTTGACTTGCAAAATACTTCCAACACCTACCGGCACTCAATCAGAACATGTCCCTTCTATCATTCAAGCAGCTTGTCTACCAAGTACCAACTCCATCACTGCAGTGTCCATATTGAGCCTGACACAGTGGCCATCACAAAGTCTCCTGTTTGAATCGACGAGCAACCCTTTACACGCACGCACTAGTGTCCGATCAACATGTCTTATACACTTCCTACAACTCCATCCACCTCTCCCCCCACCCCCTGCCTCTCGGCAAGGCCGGTTCCTTTCATATAGCAACACATTCGCCTCTGCCTGCCTCGTCCAGGCCGGGCCTGCTGGCGATCGACCAGACAAAAAAGCTATTTTGGTTAGCATTCGCATGCTGGAATCGCTCGCTGGCGATGACTCTGACGGCATGACAAGCTCAAAGAAGATGAGCAAAGGTACTGTTGTTGACGACTAGCAGCCGATCCGTCCACCGACACAGCTGCAACCACTCCCCTTTCCTCAGTCTGCGCTATCAGCCGGGGAAAAGATGAGACAATCCAGCCCCTCCGAGACTGAGAGGATGTCAAAGACAAGCCAAAGTTCAAGACTTCGCTCTGCGTCCGGATCTTCAGTTTGCTAGCTCGAGCAGGTTCGACGAAATGCACGAGAGAGTTTCTGGCTCGATCTTGTATTACTTCTTGTATTACTACCTTTATATATACAAAAGCGCGGCTCCCGTCTTGCAAGTCCGCTAAGATCATGGCCGGCATGTTCACCGGCCAGTCGCGTGGCTACATTTTGGTCCGCTTCTCAGACGAGCAAGACCAGCAGCGAGCCCTCCTCGAGTTGCAGGGGCGCCTACTGAGGGTAACCGCCCAATGCGCATCTCCACTGCGACGCCGTTGTACCAACAATTGTATCAACAGCAGGATGGTCAGCAGATGATGCAGGCCCCCTGTTCAAGGTAACATGGAATACATGAATCGGGGCGGGCGGCCCGCAGTATTAGCTGCGGCTGGTGGCCTGTGTGGCTGAGATTGGCAATCAACCAGACGACAAAGCTACAAGATTCTTCCCCTCTTCGTCCGAGATATCTTCGAGATAACCAAACCACTTCGACATCGTACGACTCTTCTCGAGATGAAGGGCGCATGCTGCGACAACTGACCGATGCGGTCTTCAGCTGTGGTGAGCCCTTGTACCAACAACTGTAACAACAGCAGGGTGTATGAACAGCAGGGTGGACAGCGAATGATGCAGACCACCCGTCCAAGGCAACATAGGGTACATGAACAGAACTGGCCAAGCTCAATGCCCTCACCATGGGCCTCGTTGGTTGGCCGTCTGACTGTCGAGCAGGACGGGCGGTCCGCAGTATTATCTGCTGTGGTGGCCTGTGTGGTCAGGCTGGCAATTAACCAGACGAGTACTCCCTGCAAAATGCTCGTGTATTATATATATATTATATATCTTGCACTGTGTTGGAGATGCAAGGCGTCTACTGTGGTGGTCGTCGGGTGCGCATCTCAACTGCGACGCCCAAGACTCGGTACGTTCTTCATCAAACCATATGTGCAAGGGAAATTTTACTGACAATGTGGCAGATCCCACCAATACCAGCAGCAAGGGAGGACAGGGGCGCCCTCCTGGCGGCATCCAGGTAAGCCTCAATTATATCGCAAGCAAGTTGACATAAAAGCTAACCGCGCTCTCTTTTCCCTAGTAAAACCTGCTCCGCCGTCTTACTTCAGTATCGTTCTCTTACCATTGCTTGGAGTTCAAGTGTCCTGCGGATAAAAGTCTCGAGGGGTTGGCCTGTGTGGCTAAGACTGGCGATCAACCAGACGAGAGCTGCCATCGTGGCAGCTCAAAGTTCTCGACTTCTTTTTCGGGCTTGAAGAGCACTGCCAGCCCGGGGTTCAACCCCATGGCGGCGCAGCCGATGAATCAGGTTCGCCGGCCCTGACAACCTGACACTATTCATGGGCTGGGTGGCCGCCGGGTTCGGTATCACAATACTACCGACCCGGGTTCAACCCCGTGGCCGCCCAGCCCATGAACCAATCCACGGACCCCAACAATACCATAAGCTTCCTGGGCTGGGCGGCCTTCGGGTTGGTACCTCAATGCTATCAGTCGGGTTTCAACCCCATGGCCGCCCAGCCCATGAAACTATCTACCGGGTCCGGCAATACAACTTGTCGAGAGACTGGCGGTCTCTCGGGTTATGGGACCGAAGCCGAACTCCGCTCTTTCTTTGAGAGACGGGGCAAGCAACCACCCGACGGCCACCTCGCAGTTCCGAACTCGTGTATTATATTGTACTCTATTGTACTTTATAGCTACATCCGTTCTTCCGGGGCTTCGGCGAGATCACTTGTTTGAAGATCCCTCCTGGAAAGGGTGCGGTTTGCTCGGCTCGTCCATCGTCATGCTGCGGAGATGGCGATCAACCAGATGGGGTCCTCCCTCTGGTACTCGATTTAGGTCTTCACGACCTATTTCGCATGATGGCCGTGTATTATACTGTACTCCATTGTACTTCTATTTATACACTCGCTCTTTCGCCGAGCTGCGGAGATGGCGATTAATCAGATGCATGGTTGTCTCGTCGTCGACACTTTCTTGATTTCGGCTTCACCAACTTCTCCCATGACGGAGCTCACGACCAACGGTAGACGACTGGCGCACAACGACAAGTTCGTTCTCGTCTCGCTGTTCCAGGCGAGCTTCCTGTCTTGCAAGTCCGCGAAGATCATGACCGACGCTGTCACCGGCCAATTTCAGAGTCCGTGTGCCGCGGACCAAGTACTGGCAATCAACCAGACGATAGCTGCTATTGCAGCTCACGATTCGACACTTTCAGTCTGTCTTTGGGCGGACTCTCCGGATATGCCCAAAGACGAACTGCGGTCCTTCTTAGGGGCCGGCCCGCGCTCCTGGCCGTGTATGATATTGTACTGCACTGTACTATATTGTACCATACATTTTTTATATATATACGTACATATGTATAAAGATTACCGACTCCGCAGAGCCCGGAGCTCTTGCCAAAGGGCGACAACCAGCGTCAAGGTCGATGGCGTCGCTTCAGCCATCCTCGGCCACGTAGCCCGAGATGGCCACCCAGCCGATGAATCAGTTCACGGACCCGAACAACACGACTGTGTTCGTTGGCGGACTCTCCGGATACGTGACTGAGGACGAGCTGCGTTCCTTCTTCCAGGGCTTCGGAGAGATTACCTACGTCAAGATCCCTCCTGGAAAGGGTTGCGCTTTCGTGCAGTTCGTGCACCGCCACGCTGCGGAGATGGCGATCAACCAGCTGAGAGTTCCTCTACAGGGCTCGTGTACGATATATATATATATTATATATCCGGCTCGTCTCGGCGGGGGAAGAGTGGTGTTCTGGGGCCGCCGCGGTCCTGCCCTGGCTGGCGATTAACCAGACGAGCCAAATCGGCATATATTTTACGCGTTGTCGCGCGGCCTGGGGACGTTCCCAGAACAACTCGGGAGTTGGCAATCCTTACCGCCATCGACTTTCCTCCCCCGCCTCATTACGGCGGCGGCGTGGCAACAGCCTCAGAGCCACCAGAGGAGGCCGCCACTAAGGCATGGCTCCTCAGGGAGGCCCGGGTGGTCCTGACGGACCTCACCACTTCGGTGGTAACCCCGGTCAGGGGCCCTCCCCCAGGCGGCATGCAGGTAAGCAAAGACCGTCCCACAATGGTGTTGATTGACATTGATTGCTAACTTCTTCTTTGTTCTGCAGTAAGGTGTGTTCCAATTTCTTACCATTGCTGTGGAGTTCAAGGGGTGTCCTGCGGCGTAAAGTCTCGAAAGATTCTTTTCAGGGGGGGGAGGTACGAGATCGACATTTATGTTGGCTGGGAGAGGGTCGCTGGATAGAGATGTACATTTATGTACGATATTGTCCGAAAGGTGTAGGATATGTGTAGGATGGGTGAACTTGAGCCTTGGATGGATGAGAATCAATGTTTTCTCGATAGTTGCCGGCGAGACCGTCAATGTCAAGGTCATTCGTGACCGCAATCTCAGGTATGTTTTGGTTCATTTAAATGGATGAGGAGTACGAGATCGACATTTATTGCTTGTTGGGAGAAGGAGTAACATCGGCTTTGTTGGTGGAGTATCTAAGCAGCATGAATGAGGATTTTGAAAACGAAATCTATCCCAAGGTCATCATGAAGAGCTGTAGCTGTAACTGAAGCGTGATGTCCGTCCAATGAGTCGAGTGTCTGCTATATCTAAGGCGTGTGAAAGGATAGGATCGACCTTGTATCGATGCGGGGGTGTTATCGCTTTTTCGTCAGGGTGATCTTTGCCTTGGCGTTGTTGATATGCTGTGACTTGCCTCGTACTGTGCATCGCCTAAGGAACTGGCTCGGCTTCCCGTACAGCCGCTAGCGACTGCGATGATCGCCGCCCTGGTTCTGCGGGAGACGGGGCTGGGGAGCGCTCCAAGCTGCTCGGCTGCTGGGCATGACGCTCACGGCGGCGGGGGTGGGGTCAAACTTTTGGACAGTCACTTTAGCATGAAGGTACAGATGTCGTAGCTTACAGAACGAATTGTATTTGCTGTGACATTGTAAGTGAATGACAACCACACATAAACCTTTACCGACCTGAGCTCGTTGCACAGGATCATCTGTAAGGCTGGTCAGGTTGTCATGCAGCAATTGATGGAGACTTCCTCCCTGGCAAGTCGCTTAAAGAAGAGAATCACAATTATGATGTCAGCCCCCAATTTCTATTTGATGTTTAGTTTTTGACATAGTATCCATCTTTTTGTTCTGGCAGCCTGAGGTGGTGACGAGCAGCATTTTACTCAACGGCTGTCCACAGGCTTACTTAACATGATGGTTTTTAACAACAATCCACTCCTTAGCGTGACGGCATGGCAACGCAAAGACTCACCGATCCCGAGGAGTCTAACGCGAAGGGCACTCCGCCAGAGAAGAAACAGGTGTGATCCTATTCAAAGACCAAATTGGGAGAGATTCACCAAGGGGTGTTTTGTCTGGCAGTGACGCTTGAAATTCGATTTCCTGTAGTTTGGGATGTCATACTTCTTACAAGTCTTGACAGTGCAGACCCAGTAGTCTTCGCCTTTTTTATGCTTGGTCTCGAGGTGGCGCTTCAGATTGCTGTTACTAACGAAGCTCTGCTCGCAGGTATCACAGCGGGGACGAGGGCTGCCAGCTTTTTGAGAGCAAGTTCTTATTTCGGCCAAAGTCGATTGAGGGGGCTGGTGCTGGGGCTCATTCAGATAAAGAGAAGTTTGTGGCATGTACACGTCGGGGAAGTCGTGAGTGTGAGGGTGATTGTACAAGAAGGACCCGTCTAGCGCTTGGACTGCATCCCAAGGGTGGGCGGAGTCTGGTAGAGGAGAGTAAGGGATTGAAGTATAGGCGTTGTCGGGGCTATAGCCCGGGTCATTGGCTTTCGGAGCTCCAATGGAGATTCCTGCAACCGGAGAACAGCTTTCGGCACTCTCGTTCTCTGACAAGGATGGATACCCGGCGAGCGGTGTGGAGGCTTCGAACGTGATGTAAGACTCGTACGTGTCGTCGCCCACACAACCATTATACAAGGTATGCTCGAAGTTCTCTAACGAGTTTGCTGAAGGACTGTAGCTGTCCGAACCGGAAAAGGACACGTGTTGACTGGATGCTCTGCCGGAGTGTGACTCGTTGTTTGACAAGATTCAAGAATGCGGACCTCCTATGTCATACACTGGAGGCCCGGTTTGGATAATTTTGTATGTAGTTGCTTTGTAAATAAGCAGTCCTGGGCTACTATGCCAAGTAGATGCGCCCAGGACTGTTTAGAATGGGTAAAGTGTAGAAGTTTTGAGATGAGGATATTTGGTTGTGGGATGCTGCGAATGCATCCTGAGTGAGAAGTGGCCGAGCTTATGTATGTGTACACTTCCACCAATCCACTCGCGATGACTGAATCTGGAGTTGCGTGAAGGCACAGCTGACTTCCTACATACTTTGACTAGTATGGCTAGTGGGCTGCAGCAGTCTCGGGAGGACTCGGGGTGTGACGTGGCTGACTCTGACCCGACCTGCAGAAGCCGTTGAAATATGCTTAGGCGACAGCAGAACCGCGTGAGGCTGTTTATGCATCCTCATTTTTGGCCAATGCGGGCCGAGACTGTGCAAAGTATGCCTCAAATCGAGCACACCGGAGAAGGCAACCACCGCATATCGAGGTTCATGGATGCAATCGCGGTGGGGCTGAGGCGCGAATGCAGCCTCAACGTTGACCAATTGGCAGCGAAATGAACTATTCCTGCCTCAAAACGAGCCAACCGGAGAAGGCAGCCATCACATACAGAGGTTCATGGAATCAGTCGCCGTGGGGCTGAGTCGGATGCGGCCTCAACGTTGACCAATTGGAAGCGAAATGAACTATTCCTGCCTCAAAATGAGCCAACCGCATATGATGTCGGATCAACAAGGATGTGCCCGGGCCGTTACTCTTTGCCAACCGCACGTTAGATTGTCAAGCGTCTTGAATGAATGAGACATTGCGAATCACCAACTGCAAGGCGTTTTTTCTTTTCTTTTTTTGGACTTGCAGGCCTCAAAACAAGCCAATCACGCCCCAACAGCCGGAAACAGGCATGTTCAGGCACATAGATAATACTGATCATGGCTCATTCATTCAATATGGAAGTCTCCCCTGAAATCTGCGGCATCTTCGTCTATAAAGAAGATTGCTTGCCCTGCACACGAGCCAGGAAATTTCTCATTCTCTTCTGTATCGATTCTGGTATCTCAAGCAAGGCGGAGCACTGCTGAACATTGATATACATTCTCGCGAACATTCCATCAAGCTCTTTGTGACCATAGCACAGCACAAAGTTCAGAAGAATGACCGTCATGCCAGAGCCTAGTACCTTATCCAACCCAACCCTGCTCGCAAAGGTCGATAAACTTCGCGACTTGAACATCGGTCAGCATGTACCTCTCCCTCAGGTCAGAACTCTAGAACCATAACTTCTTCTGTTTGGCATGAGCTTACACATCACGCAGCTCGTTGTGGTCGGAGACCAAAGCTCCGGCAAATCATCCTTGCTGGAAAGCCTGAGTGGGATTCCATTTCCCAAAGATCAATCCCTCTGTAGTCGTCATGCGACGCAGATCACATCCCGGCGTAGTAAGGATGATTTTGTGAAAGTACGAATTATCCCAGGCCCGCATGCGTCAGAGGAGCACAAGAAGCAGGTGGACGGCTTCCAGAGGAAGGTAACTTCGGCCTCGGAATTTCGCGAGCAGTTCGTCGACATCTTGGCAAAGGTTAGTGAGGTTGACAATCCCCATCCGTGGTCATTAGCTTAGTTCGACCAGGCCAACGAGAAAATGGGCTTGCGGACCGATGTCTCCACCGGTCACGGTGCCGTCTTTTCGGAAGATATCCTCAAGATCGAGGTCAACGGACCTAACGAGGACTATCTCACCATCATCGATGTGCCAGGCATCTTTCGCACTACTATGCAGGGCACCACCAAAGACGACATGGCCATGGTGAGAGACCTGGTCAAGAGGTCTATTAGAGACGATCGCACGATTATCTTAGCAGTGTTGCCGAGCAATGTTGACATTGCCACCCAGGAAATCCTAGAACTCGCCGAGGACTACGACAAACATGGCGAACGTACACTTGGCGTCCTCACAAAGCCTGATTTGGTGACTGAACCGAGTGCACAGGCCGCGGTATGCGATCTGATCCGTGGGAAAAAGCGTCCACTCAACCTCGGCTACTTCCTTGTCCGCAATCGTGGAGCCAACGACAGCATCAAGGACCCGTCAGAACTAGACCAGACTTTCCGACTGCAACCATGGTGTGATCTTCCCCAGGATCGATTAGGCATTCCTGCCCTGAAGGAACAGCTCCGTCTCCTCTTGGTCGATATTACCCGACGCGAGTTTCCCAAGTTGGTGCAGGAAGTGACCAGCCAAATCCGGACTTGCAAAATGGAACTGAACAGTCTCGGGCCGTCTCGCCAGGATGAACGTGAGCAACGCAGCTTCCTGAGTCAGATTGCTGGGACTTTCCAGGATCGCGCCCGGGCAGCCTTGACTGCCGACTACAATGCTCATTCCAGTTTTGATAAATCCGAACTTCGACTCATCACCCACGTAGTGAACATTACAGATGTGTTTAGTGCCGATTTCCAGCAAGGGGCCCATTCGCGACACTTCAAGAATCTTGAAGTGTCTGAGCCGTCCGTGCCGCCATCCGAGACATATGATGATTGCGAGTGCACCGAGAGTCAAGCTGTGCTGACACTCAACACCCTGCGAAGCCTACTCCACGATGCAAGAGTGGATGATATTACATCGAGAGAGCAAGACGAACTCACCGATATCCTCGTCCCTCCGCATGACATACCCATGCCACGCGACGATTTCACGACCTGGATCGAGGACATCTATTTGAAGTTTCGGGGCCTGGACCTTGGCACCTTCAATTCGAATTTGGTCTCCGTAGCCTTCACAGAACAATCCCGCAAGTGGGGAGACTTGACCAGAATCTATATGAGCAGGGTCATCATCACTCTCCACCGTTTCATTGCTGCTACACTTCGTTCAGTCTGCCCGGATGAGCCAGCTCATACTCAGCTATGGAACGCAATTCTCGAGGATCTGATAGAATGCTACAAGAAAGCAATGGCCCAAGCAGACATGCTGATAGAGGTCGAGCAGCGTAAGCAGCCTTACACTCTCAACAGACAGTTTGCTGCGGCTCTGTCAAAGGCTAGGGGCCATCGGATCACCGAGCTGCTGCGTCCCAAGGCTAGAAAGGACCAACAGTATGGGAGCCTTCAGTATATGGTCAATCTGGACGACATCGCCGAAGCCGCTGAGGGCAAGAACAACACGGAGCTGTTGCAAGAAGAAATACACGATATCCTACACGCTTATTACACCTTGGCGCTTGACCGGTATATCGATAACGTCTTTCAACTTGCGGTTGATCACTCCTTGTTGCATGGACCTTCTAGTCCCCTGAAAGTCTTCACTCAGAACTGGGTCCTCAATCTCGAGGCCAACCACCTCGAAAACATTGTTGGCGAGACGAGCTCTGCTAAGAAACGACGTTCGAGGATCGGGAAAAAGATCGAGGCGTTAGAAGACGCGTTGAAGATCCTTAAAAACTAGATATGGGTAATTTGACATTCCTCCGGCAAGCCACACAGAAACATAGGCAGTTGATACTAGTATAACCTTTGTTACTGCGAAGCTACGTGTTAAGAGATGGGTTAATTAATTTGATCAGACGACTGAATTATTACACAACTAAATATGTATGTGTCTGATCCTGCTTGTTCCATCTGTAGAGCTGAATTCCACAAATCTTAAGCGTATGATTTGTATTTCTTTTCTTGCAATTGAAGTATATACCTTTGACCTGATTACTACTGATATAAAATATATACATTTTAATATCTAATAGATTAATAGTTTAATTATTGATCGAATGAGCTGTACTGATTAGGACTGAGCGAAGTGATCAAAGTTGATCAAGAGCCTGAGCCGAGGTTGAGCCAAGCAATGAAGACGCACAAAAAGCGGACACTTAGGCTAAGTAAGCGACCGCTTGAGTTTCGTCACAGAATACCAGATTACAAGGATATTATGGGATTTAACTACTCAGATCGGATTTGTAAGCGAGCTACATCAGCGGCATCATTGGGCATGGGATGCGTCTTGTCATGACGCTTCCGATACAATGACTCTCGGCCGAGAGCTTCCCAACATGCATTCAATGTTCTTGAACAAGCACTTTACTTCTCCCCACCGGCTTCCTCCGCAGTGTCGACGCCATACGGATCAACATGAGTCTCCTTGAACTTCCTAGCACTGACCTTCTGGTCAAATAGCATGTCCAATTCCTCGTACGTCCGCGCCCTGGTCTCGGGAAGGCGGAAGTACGCCCACACAGCCACGCAGGCCGACGTGCCGGCCCAGAAGAAGGCCGACTTGCCCTTCCAGTTCCACGCCGTGGGGTTGAGCATGTATGGGTTCAGGATGCTCGAGATGATCTGCACCATGGCGTAGGTGTTGCGCGCCACGACGACGGTCTGGGGCCGCAGGCGCACGGCAGACGTCTCCGAGATGATGGCGTAGCAGATGGGACCCACGGTCAGCGAGTAGATGAGCTTCCAGACGAGCACGAAGGCCACCTGCGCCCACATGGCGCCCTCGCTCTTGGACGCCGCAGAGCAGATGCCGATGACCAGTAGGGAGGCGGTCAGACCTGCCATGCCGTATGTGTATAGGGGCCGGCGGCCAAAGTACGCGAGCAGCAGCCACGACAGACATGTGCCGAGGAAGGCCATACCAGTGCTGCCGATGGCCACACCGTAGGCGTTGCTCGTGCTGATGCCGGCCTGCAAGAAGAAGTATGTCGGGGTGTACGCGAAGACGGCGCCGCCAAGCTGCTGCCCCGCGAAAACGACCATGCAAATCTCGGTGCGGCGGAGGTTGGTCCCGCGAAAGCAGTCGAGGTAGCTGGAGTCGGACTGGATGTGAGACTCGAGCGCGATGGTGTGCTGGATCTGGGAGAGGCTGGCGCGGCAGTCTTCGATACTGCGGGTCGAAAGGCGAATGAGCGATTTCTCGGCCTCCTCATAGCGGCCCTTCTTGGCGAGCCACCATGGGGATTCGGGGGCGAAGGCGATGCCGATCATGATTGGGACGGGCCACATGAACTGGATGGCGAGAGGAACGCGCCAGGACCACTCGGTGGTGTACTGGAGCATGCCCTTGAGGACACCGCTTGACAGAAACTGGCCCATTGCCCAGCAGAGGTTGACGTAGCTGTCAAATCGAGTCATCAGCATTCGATTCTTCGGTCGCCTTGATTTAATTAATCATGTGTACTCACACGGTGAGGTATCCACGGAGGGCTAGAGGGCAAACCTCCGAGGCATAGGCAGGTCCAGTCGTTGCGTATACACCCCAGGTGAAGCCGCATAGCATCTGTCCGACAAGTAGCATCTCGATTCGGACAGCGAAGAATGAGATGAAGATGAAGCCGGTCATACAAGCGAGGGCAACTTGAAGCGTTCGCCGGTAGCCAAAACGTGCCGATGCCCAGCCGTTGATGAAGCCTCCGAGAACAACGCAGGCGTATGTGCCGTTCTGAAGGCCGGCTTGCCAAGCTGCGGTGAGCTGCCATGTGTTCTTGTCGGGATACTGGCACGGACATTAGTAACTCGGCGACGGGAGGTCAAGCGCGGCCTGAAATGGACACATACATAAGAGCCGAACTTCTGCTGAAAGGTCGGGTAGCCGAAGAAGTTGGACATCAAACTGGCAACGACTCATCAGTATGTCGGCTTTTTGCGGGCCATGACCCAGAGTGGTTTTAAGGATCACGATTCGGCTTACGATTGGTCATATCCTTCCATAACAATAGTCAGCGAGATCAAAGCCGACCAGAGGCAAGCCTTCCAGTTCTCGCGAAGTGCCTCGCGCAGGGTCGTACTGTGCTCAGCGGCAGAAGCCTGCTGAGCCTCCTGTCGTCTTGCAAGATTGGCTTTCGCATGTTCAAATTCACCGACGCCAGACTCGGCTTTGTGAATAGGCTCCGACATGGTAGCTGGTTGCAGAGGAGCAAGAGAAGGATGGCTCTCGTCAGTGGGTGTGAGCGAGATGGGGATGGGCTGATCGGCGGATTAAATATGCACTGGCAGACAGCTCCCACCGTTGCGCTCCAGATCGATTGACCTCAAGGCAATCCAGCAAGCCATGCTGGGGTTGCCCTTGGCACCGCTGATCAGTGAAGTCCCCTGTCATTGGGGCACACCACCACACTCTCGGGACTGACACCATGTCCTGTGTCGGCTATTGCACTCGGTAAAGCCCCCTTGCCAAAGGGTTTCCCCTGCTACTGTGTGGCTTGCACGCGAATTGAAGGGCATCGACCAGGCCAAGCCTCGTACAGAATGCGCTTACGCGCTTGGTAAGTGGAAGTATTCATGAACAACTACCCTATCATCCTGTTCTGATGCTGAATCAAGGTTTATCCCCGGTATCCTGGAATCCTGACTCGAATTTAACCGGCAGTAGCGGCGGGGAAGTCTGGGGTTGATGGACCCAGCAACCAGGTCTCCAACATCTTCAAGGGTTTCGGCTTTTGGTGGAGGGCGGAGTTCGGGCGGGCTTGCACCGGTGATAATGCCGACCACGCAGCACTTTCATGCTGATACCGACGACGACACCGATTTTGCTTATGGATGCTAATCTTGTTCTAGAACCTCTTCACCGTGCACAAGATGTCTATGATTGGGCAAGTCTTGCCGTTATGTTCGCCGACTCGCCCAAAGAGCAATGCGCTACATGAAAGTAAGTCAGTGCACCCTGGAATTACCTGCTGACTGTGACCTAGCCCCTTCGAATCCGTACTTGTGAGATTGATCCAGAGCACAGCTCGAAAGATTACCTCCCATTATCTCAGTAATCGCCGGGGTTGCGGTATTGTGCCCGCGCTGTGTACCCTGGTCGCGGCATGATGTCCGTAGTCAATGCAACTAAAGACCCGGAAGCAACCCGCGAGCCAACCGGATTCAGGACCGCTGACCATGTGGTCGAGAGGGGACTTGAGTGATCTGGACAACAGCTGCAAAGAGTTAAATCCGCCTTGCTGGCTTTTTCGCTCGCTTGACGTTGAAAACATGTCGAAACTTGGCCAAGAAGGGCAATGTCATGAGCTCCACTAACCTCGCACTTTGTCTGCGGGGTTGCCCTGTTGTTGAGGTTATCTGGCGCGTCCATATGTGGGACTTGTGATTCCACCACTAGGTTGGAATGCCGATCGCGCATTGCATTTAGCCTGAACGGCATTCCCCTGTCGCAATTGGATATCAGATACGAATGTGGGTAGAGCAAGCGGCATTGGATTGGAGACACTGCAACCATGAGCAACCTCACGATGTGCATATAAATGGATGCCCAACAGAGACGGAACAAATTGGGACACCATAGAGTTGGCTCTAGACTTCAATGTAATTCTCTTTCTTTTCGTTTTTCTCTCTTGACTGTCATAGACCATTATGGAATACAAGAATCTTCAAGTCGAGGTGTCGGAGTACGGGGTGCGCCCCGATCCTACATTCACCAACGACAATGGCCGTCTCGGGTTCTACTTTGACTCTGAGTCCCTGGTCATTGAACCCTGGGGCGAGAATGCCTTCCGCGTGCGTGCTAGCTACCTGAACAAGATGCCCGAGAGGGACTGGGCTCTCTCGGAAAAGGTATCATCGCCCAAGGCCGATATCAAGATCGAGCCTAAGTTCGCTTCGATCACCAATGGCAAGATTCGGGCGTCGATCAGCAATCGGGGCAAGATTGTCGTCTCCAATACAAAGACCAACAAGGCCATCCTGGAAGAGTACGCTCGTCACCGACTAGACCTCCTCGATCCGAAATGCAGCTCCCTCAGAATCCAGGCCCGCGAGTGGAAGGCTCGACTCGGCTCGCCAGATTACCATCTCACGATGCGATTCGAGTCGCAGAACCCCGACGAGCGTATCTACGGCATGGGCCAGTACCAGCAGCCATTTTTGAATCTCAAGGGTGCAGATGTGGAGCTGGCGCAGCGCAACTCTCAAGCCACCGTCCCCTTTGCGGTCTCCAGCGAAGGCTACGGCTTCTTGTGGAACAACCCTTCGATAGGCAGGGCTGTATTTGGCAAGCTCACCACCACTTTCGAGGCATACTCGACCGATATCCTGGACTATTATGTTGTTGTTGGTGACACGCCAGCTGAGATCATGCGAGCATACACGGGCGCGACTGGTCGTGTTCCGATGATGCCAGAATACGGTCTCGGGTTCTGGCAGTGCAAGCTCCGTTACCAGACTCAAGAGGAGCTCCTTCAGGTGGCACGGGAATACAAGAAACGCAATCTGCCTATCGATCTCATCGTCTGCGACTACTTCCATTGGCCTGCTCAGGGCGACTGGAAATTCGACCCGACCTTTTGGCCGGATCCAGGTGGGTGGCCATGTGCATGACATTGTATCTGAGAGCTCTGAGACTAATCGTACCGATATAGACGCCATGATTGCCGAGCTAAAGGAGATGAACATCGAGCTCATGATTTCAATTTGGCCTACTGTCGAGAAGACGTCAGAGAACTACGACGAGATGCTCCGACGTGGTCTTCTCATCCGACAGGATCGTGGCATCCGGGCTTCCATGGAGGGCCGTGGCTACGCCATCCACTTTGACGCCACAAACCCGGAGGCCCGCAAGTTTATCTGGGACAAGGCCAAGCGCAACTACTTTGACAAGGGCATCAAGGTCTTCTGGCTCGACGAGGCCGAGCCCGAGTACACCGTCTACGACTTTGAGATCTACCGCTACGCGGCCGGCCCCAACCTGGCCATTGGCAACATCTACCCCGTCGAGTACGCCCGGGCCTTCTACGAGGGCCAAGCCGCCGCGGGGCAGGAGAACATCGTGAACCTGCTACGGTGCGCCTGGGCCGGCTCGCAAAAGTACGGCGCGCTCGTCTGGTCCGGCGACATCGCCTCGAGCTGGAGCAGCCTCCGCAACCAGCTCGCCGCGGGGCTCAACATGGGCATGGCCGGGCTCGCCTGGTTCACGACCGACATCGGCGGCTTCCACGGCGGCGTGCCCGACGACCCGGAGTTCCGCGAGCTGCTCGTGCGCTGGTTCCAGTGGGGCGCGTACTGTCCCGTGATGCGCCTGCACGGCGACCGCGAGCCCAAGCAGCCGCGCCTTGGCACCACGGGCGGCTCGTTCTGTCTGTCTGGCGGGCCGAATGAGGTGTGGTCGTACGGCGAGGAGGTGTACGGTATCTGTGAGAAGTACTTGCGCATCCGCGAGGAACTGCGTGATTATACGCGCTCGCTGCACAAGGCGGCACACGAGCACGGCGACCCTATCATGAGGCCGCTGTTCTACGACTTCCCCGAGGACAAGGAGAGCTGGCGGGTCGAGGACCAGTACATGTACGGGCCCAAGTACCTCGTTGCGCCTGTCTTGGAGGCCAAGCAGACCAAACGTGAGGTGTACTTGCCCGGGGCTGGCATCAAGTGGAAGGGCGTTGATGGTAACGAGTACGAGGGTGGCAAGAGGGTTACTGTAGACTGCCCTCTGGACACGATGCCTGTGTTCACTCGGGAGATCTGAGCTCCTTGGTCGAGGAATCACTAACGCGCTCGTTTGATTCTATGTGATATGATTGATAGATATCTAGAATGCTAGTCTTTGCCATATCATGATGAATGTTGGCTGTTGATGCACGGGAGGCTCTTCCTAAGAAAGGATTGCCCCACCACTGATACTACCACCAACTTCTGGCACTTTCAAAATGCCTTCCTTCACCAGATCAATAGCCAGTTTGGCCAGCAATCCATCACAGCCCTTGGCCGCCAGTATGCCCACAGCCACTGGCAACTTCTCGTCATGATTTGTCAAGCTGCTGAAGCTCGACACCTCGCCAACCGGGAAGACAAAGTCGGGACAGCCCGAGAAGACGGACACACGGGCCGTCGAGAAGCCTGTGAACGGCGTCGGAGGCGCAATGTCGTATCGATTCCGCGGCATCTGCGTCCCAACCTTGCCGGCGTATAGGATAAGGCCAGATGAGCACTGCAGGACGTCATCGACCGGAGGCAAGATCTGCTCATTGAACCAGTCCATGAACATGGTCTTGTTCTGCAGGGCCTCGTCCCACGAGTAGTTGGCAGCCCATACCCATCGCGCAACTGGACCCGGGTTGACGAAAGGTCGACGCCCGTCAAACTGAGCACCGTAATCGGCGTAGAAGCGTTTGACCATAGCATCTTGGCCCTTGCCGGTGAGAACTGGGTACGTGATGTTGAATGTGTCGGTGAAGTCAAGATGGGCGTTAGGGTTCGCGTCGCTTTCGGCCCAACACTTGGCTATGTCTAGGGTGCTGACGTTGCCGCCTATCAACTTGGCCAGTGAGGATGCGAAGTTGTTGAGCAGCCTCCCAGCCTCTGTGCTAGTGTTTGGATACGCTACTGTCATAATACGAGTGGGGTACTTCGGCTGTGTTCCCGACAGAGAAGAATAGTTTGACCCGTATAATACGGCTTGTACCCGATCCCAGAGTACCGGGTTGCGAACCAGGAAGCCCACAGTATCCAGGGGCTCGGAAAGCGGCATGACGTGATCCAAGTTGACAAGTCCGTGCGATGCCCTGTTACCGAAGACGCCGTTGACGCCCGCAGGGCTCCGGATACTGCCACCCGTGTCGGTGCCGACGGCGGCATCGAGCCAACTGTACGAGGCGACAGAAGCACCAGCGCCGGAGCTCGACGAGGACGCATCCTGGTAGCCATCGCCCCGGGGATTGAAAGGGGCGTGGTAATCTACCCAGTCGACAGTGGCAACCTCACTTGTCGCAAACTGTGACACCTTCTGGGTGCCTACAATAACGGCGCCGGCCTCGATGAGCCGTGAGATGGCCGTCCCTGTAACATTGTTGGGCGGGTACAAGTGATACCAAGCCCTGTTACCGTTGGACTGTTTGACACCCGCAAGCGAGAAGATGTCCTTGACGGCGATGCGAACACCTGAAAGAGGCTTGGCCACTGAAGGTTCATAGTACAACCGCGAGGGCACGCCGATGGTCTGCGTAGCTGAGCCGGGGATCTTGGCCGAGAGGACCTGGAAAGTACCGTCATTATTGGCTACCAACGCTTCAGTGAATGCGCCAGCAAAGTCGTCGTAGAGCCGGAATGCTTGATGTAGACTGCTGGTTGCCTTGTGCAGGAAGTATGGGCCTTTGGGAAGCTTGGACGGTGTAGTGTAGCTGACCACTGTTGCAGACCTATTGCGGTTTATATGCAATCCTTGAATACTTGCAACTGCCAAATTGTCTGTTTCGTTGAGAAGTAGTTTTGCGAATTCGGACTGAAACACATCATCGGTCCTACTCCACGTCGAAAAGATGTCAACAAGATCATCTGACTGTGTCCCAGCTGGCAAGACGGAGACAGGTATGAACCCAAAAGCTGCATTGATACCATCGAGAGAATTCAGCTGTAGGGAGATATTGGCAAACGTGTGAGGACTGATGTAATACGGTATGCTGTTCAACACGACAGTTGAGCCGGTCGATACGAATTGGGCCGCACAAAGGGGCAACACCGCCAAAGAAGCGATACATCTACTAGACAAGACCATCTTCGCAGCTGATAGCTTCGGGCAACTGTGCCAACACAGACAGGAGGTAGGGTCATACGGCGTAAAGGATGCCACATAAGGCAGGACAGTAACAACTCAACTGGTTATGTTTTGGTACATACTGCTCGTCGTGACCAACCTATTCAGATGGATATGCGGAGATATCCCTCAAGGTACCAAGGCCCACCAACGTTGCATATCATGTAGACTCCACAGTGACATGGCAAGGTCGCTTCTGGCGTTGATTTTCAAGGACATCCCTCGGCCCCACACAACCTTGTTGGCGGGCGATGTGCCGAAGCTAACAAGGAGTAGCTTAAGCTGACTGCAGCACGACGATCAAGCGGCCAAACAGGTTGCCCCGACAGAGGATGTACATGGTAAAGGCAATGGTACAGACTTTCAAAGTACCTAGTCGAAGCTACTCTTATTTAGAAATGACCTACGCGCCCCGACCCTGCAAGTTTCTGGGTCCTGCAGGGCCCTCCTCCAGCCCGTTGCCCCTCGGTTTGTCATCGCGCCAACGCCAGTGGGGATACATGGGTGATGTGCTCTGGGCACCGTTCTCGAAAATGTCCGCGGCGTGCTGCATCATGCAGCTCGGATTTAGTACCTGTCTGAGAAAAATAAAATGTGCGCGTGGGGGTCATACCTTTCCGAGGACGGGGAGGAACTTCGCTCCGTGTCCGCTCCCGCCAGTGCACACAAACACCGATCGGTCGGCGTAAGTCGGGACATAATCGATCTAGCGTAGAGACTGTGGTAAGTATTGCGGTCTCACTGACTCCGTTACAAGAGCATAGTGTAGGTAGCTTACAAGGAACGAGTTGTCCAGGGTATCAGTGTACCAACAGAGCTTGGTGGAATGGAATGGTCTATCCGTAAGCTCGGGGAGAAAGATGGACACAAACTGTCGAACCGCATCAATTGCAGGCTCAGGAAGTGACTCGGACTGTGCTGATGGCAGAGGAATCGACCATTGGCCGTCCTGCGTGAACGGGGTGCCTTCAGGCGCTGGCACAAAGTTTGTGAACTAGCCAGATGTTGACTTGGTAAGGGTTTGATCGGAATAGGTGTTAAGGGGTGGTGACTGACCTTGATACCTCTGTAACCAATCTTGATGAGTCCTTCCTCAGTCCTGGGAAACACATATACACTGCCCGTGTCTTTGCCATTCTTGTTTCTTGGTGTGCTTTTCCACGTTAAGACGAGGAATTTCTCTGGGGAGTATTTCTCCCATAGCTCTTTCTCAGACCTGTCGATCTTGAACGTGGCGATACTGCCTCCGGATGACTCGAGGTGGTACGACAAGTCAGGAAGAATCTGACTTGAGAACGATCCAGCTGGATGAAAATTTAGCAAGTCAAAGAGTACCATCCGGAGGAAAGCTTACCCGCAATAACGACAGTATCGCCTTGGTGAACTACGCCATCTTCCGTCTTGATACCGACAACTTTGCGTGCACTGCTGTTTCCGGGGCTTGGACCATCATCATGAAAGACCAAAGACTCGCACCGTCCTGCCTTTTGCCCAAGCACAAACTTCACGCCGCTGGACAACGCCTTGTCTTGAAGGTAGGCGCAGGCTTCGCTACACTTGACAAAGCCCGACAATGAGTCCAATACGGCTTCGAAGGACTTGTCTTTCTCACCTGGGATGCCAAAATCAAGCAATTTGGAGCTCCAGCCAAGTTTAGTAGCACGCTCGATATCGTCATGCTCACTCTTCACAAATTGCGCAGGGCGAAGACCATCTCTCTCCATGCTTGCAAGAGTCTCCTTCTCCAGCGACCCCAGCTCGTCAGATGGCTGGACCCGTAGCATGCCACAGCCAACGAAGAGTTCGCTGCCGTGGTCCTTGTTCATTTTCAGCCATTTATCGCGACTTTCCAGCGCCAAACGCTGGTAATGGATCTTGGTTCCATACGAAGGCCGCAGCTTTGAGCACGTAAAAGTATCAGTAACACGACAAGCCCTGCGAGTCAAGGCTCCCTGGGGACCTCTCGGGACTTACAATCTTGTTCTGGTCTACCGACGCTGCTTGGCCATTGAGAGCGTGATCTGGGTCGTACTTGGACCGGCTGTAATCACATTGATCGACGACCGTGACTTTGTAGCCTATTCGTGCCGTCAGCGATTGTTATGGTGCGTAAGACGTATTTTAACCATGTAATGACCTTTCAGCCGCAATGATAGAGCCAGCGACAATCCAAAAATTCCCGCTAAAGCACGAGGTCAGAACCGTAAGAAGGACTTTTGAAGCAGCTTGGCACATACCACCAACGACGATGACAGTCCTAGGTCTAGGTTGAGACATTGTGTTGCGGTGCGACTTCTGATGCGCCGTGGTGACCAGGCTTGTTTGGAAGTGAATTATTCAGGCGAATGACAGAAACAATTCGTTGGAGTAGGGCAGAGAATGGAAAAGGATATAACTCGGAAGTCCGAAGTACCAGCTTGACCATATGGTGGAGTTAGTCTATTTTAAGACTGGGCGGCTTGCTGAGATTGGCACATGAGACTGGACCATCGCGCCACGGAAAAGTAGCTCGTAATTGCTATTTCAACAACATTCCATCACTTATTGACGCTACCAACCACAAACGTCCCAATAATTTGACTCAACCTTGACTCCATGTTCGATAGCCACCTTGGCAATGTCTGTCCGTGCTATATGACCCCAAGTTTCCGCACAATCGTGGTAAACAAGACGGATGAGCGTCAACTCTGGTGTCCATGATTTCCACTTCGCAGACCAGTCCCGGAGATGGCTTGCGCAGTCATTGTAAGCGAGGATGCGGCCTTCGTTTCCCCAGATATCATCAGTGATGATCAGGCATTTAAGAGTCCTGGGCAGGACCTGATCCAGTGACCTGCATCGCATGAGGCAGAGGAACGGAACCTGGAGCGACTCTAGGTCGCTGATGTTGCATATGCCGTTCAATGACCCTCGCAAGGCAATTCTTGGGGCGCTTGGGGTGTGAAAAGAAGAATATCGAGGATCGGTCCATCTTTTACACACTGTGACTCGCATTGTAAGCGACTTGAGGGTCCTTGGAGCACATGACAGCGCTCCGGCTATATCATCCAAGTCGAGCACTCCCATCACGGCCAACTCCACCCTTGGATAGAGGCATGCCCACTCGAGGCTCTGGAGATTCCTACACCTGGACAAGACACTGCTGAGCTGGCGTCCGTTTTGGCTGTATACCGTCAGATCTGTAAGGTGATCAGGCCGAGGAGGGGCATTGTTGGGCCATGTCAAGGCTTCGCGTTGATCTGTATATGTGGAGATGTGCTTCACCGCAGGCAAGTAATAGAGCGCCGCCATGCAGGTGGCATCGCTATCATTGAAGAAGCGAGGCAGGGTCTCGTCGAGAACATCGAACGACACATCTTGTAAGCGCTCGAATCTGGGTAGATCTGGACAAATCGGAGCACACAGCGCCGATCGTAACATCATGCCGACGAGATCGGTCGTCTTTGCGAAGTTGTGTTCTACAAGGAGTCGCTTGATATTGGGCAGCCGAGACAGTAGTACAGCGAGAAGCGCATCCATGAAACCAGACTTCACACGCGATATCCATAGGCGGACGTAGGGGACGGCTATGGCGTGAAGGAAATCCACGGCAGGGGCGACTTCGTCTCTCGTGACGGGGATCTTGGTTGTTCTCTTGTTGGGATGTTGCATCGGTAGATCGGTTCCTAGGAGTCTGACTTCTTGTACATATTCTCCTAGCTCAGGGCGCGACAATACGGTCCTAAGAAAGAGCGTGATCGGCGGTTTGCTGTTCTCCATGTCCCATCTCCATTCAATCCTACAGTAGAGCATGTGTGCCGTCAATGCATTGAGGGCTTTGCAAGCCAGTGCCAAGGTACGGAGATCGGATCTGTCCAGATGGTCGAGGATCATTCGAACGATTTCTTCGGGTAATTTGACAAACATGTTGCCTCGCCCCTCGTGGAGATTGTTGGCCGGGGTGCCCATTCGGTTTGCAGCATGTAGTAGATGGTCTCCGATCTCCAGCAGTTGTTTGTTTGTTGCATCAAGTTCAATGTTGGTCCAGGTCAGCCCTAAAATTAACCCCACTATGTCCCCCGCTGACAGGGGCAACTACCGTACTGGGCACGTCAACGACCAAGTGCAGGAGCGAATTGAGTGGTATTGAGGTCTTTACCATGACGACATGAAACATGCTACTATCTACTTAGTAAGAAATGTCTTTGTCGAAACATTGGAACGGACAGTTGCAAACGGCAGAATCGGATGTAGAAATCTCAAGGTGACATGCCTACTCATCCCCATTTCCATGTATCCACCGCCCCATCCACCGCTGGTTCAGCTCCTTCGCCTCATCGATCAGCCCAACCTCAAGCAGCAGCTGCACCGCGCCGCGCACAGCCGAGTACAGCGAGGAGCTGACCCAAGCGTGCGTGGGAGCCGTGTGCTCGCCGATGACAATGACATTGGACTCGGTCCGGTGGTACGCCGGGATGAACAGCGCGTGCTGCCCGACGTCCGGGCGCGTCCATGCCGTCGCGATGAACGGCTCGTCGAGCCAGCACAGGCGCTCGTAGTCGCCCGTGTACAAGTCGCGCACCCCTTCGCCGTGCAGCGAGGCGATGGCGTCGAGCACGATGCCGACGTGTTCTTCGTCGCTGAGGCTCGCGAAGCGGCTGCTCCAGTCGCCGCCGCGGTAGTGCATGATGAGGCCCGGGCGCCCGGTCTCGTTGAGCCCGTAAACCGGGTAGTACAGCGCGCCGACGGCGGCGTCGGGGGGCGTCGAGTACCCGCCGAAGATGGGGCGGTCGCCTTGCTCCCAGAAGCGCTCCTGGAAGAGGAGGGCGACCTTGCAGGCGTCCTTGAAGCGGAGGCCGCGCTCGGCCATGGCCCACGAGAGGGTCGGCGAGAAGGACGGCAGGCTCATCATGCGTGTCATGGTGAAGGGGACGGCGAGCATGGTGTAGTCGTAGTCTTTCTTCTGGTGAGCCTGTGGCTTAGTCTGGGTTCTGTTGGTGTCGACTTCAACCCAGGACACCCTTGTGCCTGTGACATTGCCTTGTTGGTTTTTGATAGCTTCGATCCCCCGGACCTGGCGCTTCAGAGTTAGGCGGTCCTGCACGTGTGGAAAAATGGCAGTTGAGAAGCGACTAAACCCGCCATCGACACAACGCCACTCCGTCTCCCCGAGGACGCTTTTGCTGCCATCCTGCGCCAGGTTTGAGTTGTGGTGCATCTCGTCCCAAAAAACGTCGTAGTCAGTGGCACCGTGGATGGCAGCCGCCACCTCCGGGCTCACGTTCCAGATATTGCGCAGCATGCTTTGCTGGCTGATGTCGTCGAGACCTTCTTTCATGACGCGGCCGTGCACTCTCCACACGTCCTGCTGGATTTCTCTGAGCGTCTTCTCGTCCGCGAGAATATTGCTCATCCTCGCTTTGGCATCCTTGAACTCCTGAGTATCCAGCGGTGCTGGCTTGCCAAGGCTGGAGTTGGCGGCGATCTCAGCACGCGTGGGGATCCTGCCATCTGGATGTCTGCCCGTGCCCAGAGCCAGCAGCTCGTTTGGTGAGTGTTGGATCCAGGGGATGAAGTTGACCTGAAGGTTATCTTGGCTGTCTTTGTTCATTTCATTGAGCCAATCCGCCAACTGAAAGGTCATGGCATGATCGGTGTACTCAAGCGTCGCATTGTCACTCTTGTACTTGATCTTATAGGGAAGACGCATGGGGCCCATCTCTGCCCATTCCTGGGTGCCACCGACGTAGAGAGTCCGCAGGCGTCCGCCCACCTGGTGATTGGCCTCAAGTATCTCCCAGTTGTGTACCCCAACACTGTCCAGCATCAGGGCAGTAGCGAGGCCGGTAATGCCTGCCCCGACGATGGCGATGGAGGTGTTCTTGGCTTTCTCAACATCTTGAGGATTGGTCGTTGCATTGATGGAAGCCACCTCCTCAAACCAGGCACCCAATGCGTCAAAGTCTTTCAGAAGCGGCCTTCGAGCATCGCCAGCCACAAGGCCGGGGCAAAGCCACAGGGCGGCCAAGGCGGCGGTGGAAGAGATCTGACAAAGCATGTTGTGAGATGGCTTGGCATGTGATGCATAAGAGCAGGTAGCATTACAACACTCGTGAGGGTGTGTTCCTCATGTAGCTCACAGAAGTTAAGGAACTGGAGAGGATAGAGTTTGTGATCCGAGATCGGTGAGAACCCTTTTGGTTGAACATGTCGACGTGGCAAGCCAGCGACCTTGAAGTGGACAATGCTCCATACGCTGATGCACACTGCTCCTGCATCATCTGGTTTCCTTCCAAACCTGGATATCGGTGTAACTGAGCGATTAAAGCAGCAGTCCATGGTGATCTTGGGTATCCTGGTTCTAGTCGTGGTGATCTTTTCGATAAGATTGATTGCAACGGCCCGCACCTGAGATACCTGGTACATGGGTACCTGCGACCAAAGTACCTTGATCGGACTTCTTCGGTTTTACGACAGCTCATGGCGGCATGTCATATGTGCTTACCGAATCTGATTACCACATGGAAACGACCGTGGAGTTTTGTTCGATGCAGGGACTGTTTGTGTCTCCGTTTCCACTCTCCTCCTGGCCTATGTCATTCTCTCTCAAGCCTTCAGGGGTGTCTGGAGAACTACCGCTTGGGGAAGCATTTCGGTATTAGATACTTGCGGACGATTTGGTTTTGGGATTTACGTTCATCACGGCTGCGAGGGTTGAACTAGGCGTACATTCGAGCCGTCTAGTCCAAAGGGCACCGAGCAGTCACACGGATCCCGTCTTATCTGCATTAACTCCTTCTCTTTTCATTTTCTCCACCCGCGAATGAAGAATGACTTTTCTCTATGAACCTCAACTCGATGACTAACTTTTGCGTCTAGCCGAAGTATACAAAAAATCTACTTTACTTTGCATGCACGGATCATGCAGCTGCCCCAGACTTTTCTTTGAGCGTTGATTGGCGGCCCTCCTCTTTGAGCTTTTGGTCATCAGCCCGGGTCAGGTCAATATGTGGCATTAGAAAGAATGCAACGAAGAACGCTGCAGCTGCTAAGCCTGCACCGAGTTCAAAGATGACTCTAAACGACCGCTGGTAGGCCGGCGCGAGGACAGCACTAATACGTCGTGCGTCTTCATCTGAGAGCGTGGACAAGTATTGCTGCGGGTTGCGGAGCAGAGACTCTCGCTGCCTCGTGTCCAGGTCCAGATTATTGAGTGAACTTTTGACGATGTTGTTTCTGCATCGCTTGGGTCAGCAAGAACTTTGTGGTGGTCCCACCGGCCTCCGTCAGAAAAAGCAGGCGAATGTAACTTACAGGATCGTTCCGCAGATTGCAAGCCCAAAAGTGGCACCAAGATTCCGGACAAAGCTGTTGCGTCATGTGTCAGACGCATGAGATATTCGATATTCGAAAATCATTGTTACTTACTTTCGGAAAGATGTGACGACAGCCATATCCTTTCGTGGAACTCCTGCCTGGATGGCAACCAAAGCGCTGGTTCGACTGAATTAGCAAAGTGCATTTTCAGAAGTATTTCGAAGACCTACGGCTGGAGAGTGTTACCAACTCCCACTCCAATGATCAACGAGTAGCCTATCTGCTTGCCTAGACCCGACTTATCGTCAAGAGTGGACATGAGCCCTAAGCCAACAGCCCAGCATAGCCAGCCGAACAGGATGCACTCGCGGTACCTCCCCACCCAGTGCACGACCAGCCCAGAGAGGGTGCTGCTCGCAGTCTGCACCAGCGTGATGGGGAGAAGCATGACGCCGGCCCTGGTGGCACCATAGTTGTAGACGAGCTGGTAGAAGGTGGGGATGTAGTAGACCTGGACGACAAAGTTCCAGCCATTGATGGCCATGGTGATGCTGGCACCCGTTGTCATGCGGGAGCGGAATATGTCCACTATGACCCAGGAGCGGGATGAACATCAGTATCATTTGCGCCTCTGAGGAAAGATCGTGGATCTTACAAGGTACCAGCGGATACTTCGGCCCCTTCCACTGCCACAGGACAAAAGCGACGCAAATGGCGAAACCCACAAGGAGGCTTGCAAGGACGGCTGCCGAGGCCCACGGGTATTCGCCGCCACCCCAGGTCAAACCAAGCATCAGGCTAGTAGTGCCGGCGAGGGCTAAGGAAATGCCGACAAAGTCAATGGCCCCAAGCTTTCTGCAGTGGGGTGGCATGGGTGGTCAGCCTGTGCCGTATGGGGTTATGGATTGGGTGCGACTCACACTCTCCAATCGGCCGTCACCTTCTTCAACGGCATGAAAAACAGTGCGCATAAAGCCGACAGCGCTGTCAAGGGGAGGTTGAGGCGGAAGATCCAGCGCCAGGAGTCGGGGCCCTTGGAGGACAGAGCGCCGCCGATGACGGGGCCTATTCCATTTGCGAGGGCAGTGACAGCACCCTGCAGGGCCAAGACTCTGTTGTCAGCACAGGCGCGTGAAAGGGGAAAGTAGACGGAGGAAACATCCGGGAGGGACGGTAGACGAAGGTGTGTGAGAAGAAGTGGAGAAGTGAGGGACTGACCAAGATTCCTTGATACTTTCCCCTTTCACGGAGGGGGACCACGTCGCTGACAATCATCTGTGCAACTGTCATTAGTCCACCACCACCGAGACCGGTGAAGCAGCGGAAGATGATGAGCTGTGTAGCTGTCTGAGCAAGGGACGAAGCCAAGGACCCGAGACCGAAAATGGCCAGGCCAATCATAAGGATCACCTTGCGCGACCAGATGTCTGAGAGTCGGCCGTACAAGAGCTGTCCGACAGTGGACGTGCTATGCGGGGGCTGTGGTCAGAGGGAGCTGTCATCATCGGAGTGAGTACTACGCACATGAAGTAGCCATTGGCCAGCCAGGAAAGCTGCTGTCCTGCATGCAGGGCATTGCCGACAATGGACAAACTCGCCGCGAGGGTGGTCTGGTCCATGAGGGCCACAAGGTCGACGCTGGCACACGCCAGGAATATCTGCTCCTAGTCAGCACCTGCGAAAGGATGTCGGGACGCTTGGGATGTGGTAGCCTACGGTGATGATTTTGCGTTTGGAGACGTAATTCGTCTGCTCATTGAATACCTGGACTGGGCTCTTCTCGCCGGCAGAGTTTGACACTTCCATCGTGGACTTTGGAGAGTCATCGATGGCCATACTGCTCGTAATGACACCTCCGGTGGGTTGAGAGGCTTGGGCCTCGGTGCTGCTTGGCTTATCCATCGCCGGTGATAATATGTGATGAAGTCAGAAGCTGTCACGCAAAGAACGGCTTTTCACCAATTTCCGTCCAGTAACAGGCAGGTTATCTGATCATCTAGCATAGAGATATACCATGAACAGTCCCGAGAACCGGGAGTAAGACCTCACCGACATCTGCGAATTGTTGAAATGACGCGACAGAAACAATCTCGACATCTTAGAGAGACCCACGATGGATCGACAACGGCTCGACGCCCGCATATGCACCTTCATATAGCTGGTGGATACTATTGGTGGATGCACCTGCAGGATATGCGCTCAGAATTCTCTGTCGTGCCTGTCACTGTCACCCTGTTGAGCTTATTTGAGAACATTTTGACCATGTATTGCCGGCCGTTTTATTGTCTCTTTGCCGCAATCATTATGCAATCCGGCGTAAGATGCAAATGGTGGAACGCTCTGTTGTGCCAAGCCCGACCATCGCCATAATCACCATAGAGATCAGCATGGACATCAGGGTCGCAGTATGTCCACCTCGGTGTGCCAAGACCCCTTTTAGGCGATTGAAGGATCGCGAGTGCACATCGCCGGCATCTGCGCTGAGAAGTGCCCAGCTTATGCCTTCATAGTTTACGATAGCTTCGGCAGATCAGCAGTCTAGGCCCGGCTGTGATACTTGCGTGACATGTTGAGAGTGTGAGAATTCCGCCCCGATGATCGGTGTGATTCGTGGCAACGTCTCGTCGAAACATCCTCGAAGCGCTGCACAATGCAACATGACTATTGAACTGGAGACAAAGGTGGTCCGCTGGAATAGCAGCATCCAATATACAGGAAACTTCGAAGACCGAGCAGACTTACCCGGAACGTGGAGATGTAGCTCGGGTTGATCATATCTCCTTGTGCAATTTGAGAAACATGCTCAGTTTATTACTACCCCAGCGGCATATCTCCCTCACACAGAGCATCTGATCAAGCTCCTGTCAAACGTTCTGCTTCCCACCAACACTGAACCAACAAGTCGATCAAGCCCGTCTTTATCTTACTTATTTCCATGGACAGTCCCATCAAAATGAAGGAGCGAAATCACCTCAATGTATATAGAGGTCCTGACTCGGTGAAGGATTACTTCAATCCCGATGTAGCACCGCCACTGCCCCTCGTGGAGCTGCCCGAGAGCCTCAACCCTTACCGGCGAGATGGCGTACGCATATATGCTAAGATGATGACTATGCATCCCGCAAATAACGTCAAAGCAATGCCAGGTAACAGTTTCGTACATCGTCGAGAGAGACCGCGCTACTAACTTGACCTTGAATCAAAGCACTGAATCTTCTTGAACATGGCGTTGTTCCGGACAAGACGCAGACCATCGTGGAGTACAGCTCCGGATCCACCGTGATTTCGATGGCCATGGTATCCCGCGTACTCTACGGTCTGAGTGACGTCCATGCTTTCTTGAGCAATAAGACGACCGCAGCGAAGTTGAGATTGATGCAATTCTTTGGTTTGAACATGTAAGTCGACCAATCTCTTCGACTTGCTTCTGTATGATGGTGCATCATTCTTGCTCACACTCTTCGTTTCACAGTGCTTTGTTCGGCGGGCCCTCCCAGCCCGAGCCCAATGATGAGCGGGGAGGTATCCGTGCTGCCTACCGCTGGGCACAGAAGTCCGAGTCCGTCGTCAATCCTGACCAGTACAATAATGATCTTGTGTGTCTAATATTCCTCAAAGGTCTCCCTGATCCTCACTTTACTGACCGGAAAGCAAAGAACTGGCAATCGCATATGCGGTGGACAGGTCCGCAGGTACTGGAGCAGTTGCCTGAGATCAATCTCATTTGTGCAGGGATGGGTACCTCGGGTACGTCTCACCCTATAAATATTTGGCAGGCGCATCTGCACCGTCACGGGACTGACACTACGGAACATTAGGCACAATGTCAGGACTAGGGACCTTCTTCAAGGAGCAGAAACCCTCAGTCTACCGCCTTGGGTATGATCCTTTACCTTAGGCTTTTGCTGCCATTCTAACATGAACCACAGCGTATGCACGGCGGCAGGCGATCGGGTTCCAGGCCCTCGATCCCTGGCTCTGCTAGCTCCCGTGACTTTCCCCTGGAGGTCCGCCGTCGACCATATCGAAGAGGTCGAGTCCCACCCTTCGTTCTCACTGTCCCTGAAGCTTTGCCGAAATGGCATAGTGAGCGGACCTTCGTCAGGCTTCAATCTCCAAGGATTGTTCCAGTTCATTGAGAAACGGAAGCAAGAAGGCATCCTGGCTGACCTTGCAGGGGAGGACGGCGAGATTCACTGCGTCACTCTGTGCTGCGATCTGCCCTATCAGTACATTGACGAGTACTTTGGCAAACTAGGTCCCGAGTCATTCCCCGCCATCAAGAATACAGTGAGCAACCATCCACTATCTCTTTCGTTATTTGCAAGTGCTAGGCTCACACACAGCCATAGGAACTGACGGACGTTGACTTGTACCGATACGACTCGTCCTGGGAGAAGGAGCCGCTGGCAGCGCTAGCCGACTTCTATCACCTCGACAAGGTCCTCGCAAGAGACATCTTGTTCTTCCTGTCCAAGAGGCGCTCTGACGAACGCCAAGGCTGGGACAAAATTGTAACCCCGGTGCCAGACACAGTCGTTGTTGATCTACGACAGCCCGAGGACTATGACCAATTCAGCCTACCTGGCTCCGTCAACTTCCCGCTTGTTCAGGCAGGCACAACAAGTCCGTTCTCGGACCCAAAAGTGCTGGCCTCGCTCTGGCGGGAACTCGGCTCCACCCTCGGGTCTGAAAACGAGGAGATCTGCTCTCAGATCCGCGACAAGCGCTCGCTCATCATTTGCTACGATGGGGACTCTGCTCGCGTAGCTACAAGTGTTTTACGGGCAAAGGGCTACGCCGCAGACAGCATGGCGGGTGGCATCGAGGCCATGCACCGTCTCGACTCGCAGCTGAAGGCATGTGTCCGCCAGCCGCGTCCCGAGAGCCTCTCTGGGCAGCTGCTGAGTTCCGTTGGTCAATGATAGCGGTCAGGGTGGCTGGATGGGTCAAGGAAAATATCGTATATGCAGTATGCTAGTAAACAAGGCACAGAGCGAGGGGGTTGACGGTGACTTGTTGGTGCTACCGAGCAAAGTTGCATTCGCTAGAAGCACAGTCTCGTGTCGTGGGCTGCAGTTCAATAGCTCGGACAAAACCAAAGAAACTGGAAAATGACAAGTAACAATACACCATTGACCAGTGACCAGTGACCAGTGACTTGACCTCACGGCGGAGACGCGGGGAAAGAGTTTGGCCGTCGCTCAGGGGTACATCATTGAAGTCTTGCAGGGTCTCATCAACACATCCCAAACAAGCATGCCGAGCACGGCCGGGCTGCATGGCTGATCCAACAAATTATTAGTGTTTCTACACAGTGAGAAAATCGTTCGAAAGTATTTTCAATACGTAACTAAGCATCACCTTAATGTGATGGCGCGTGCCGTAGGCTATGACGGACTACCCCCACGTTGGACCCTAAGTAGCTGGTACATAATCTAATCAATCATGGATCTGATTAGCAAGGATCTGATTAGATGCTGCACAAGCGGCGGCACATCCTGGTCGGGATCACCACCACGACGGCCCACCCTCTGACATCGACATCTGCAGGGACATGACAACAGCTTTGGACGGTACACTTCGGGTATCCGAGCCTTGCCAACAGACGCACTTGCATATCCTCTTGCATTGCCCTTCCCGCGAACGACCTGCCCATCCCGGCAAAATCTCCGAGCCGCGGCTTGCTCAACAAGCATCAGGCTCATCATGTCATCGCTGCGACCCTGCCTTTGCCGTGGCTTACTTTGATGGTCCCGAATGACAGACTCTTCTCCGGGATCGGCTACCCTATCCATGGGCTGAGGAATAGGGTCAGACATTCTGACGGTTTCCTTCGCAGGTTTTACACGGCCAGAGCCTGTCAACTCGATTTTTGGAGCAATTGCGCAACCCTCTCAAGACATTTTGGGTTTCTGGCACGCACGCTACAGGTAGTCCCTCATCTCGGGCATGAGGAGGTAACAAATTCGAGCGTCGGAATTTTCGCAAAAGAATCTATTTCTTCCGAGTCGCGGTAGCGGCATTGATCTCTGACGGAATTTTTTCTCCTTCTCCTAATTGAGCAACAAAATTTTGTGGTCGAATTGAACACTCACTGTCGTTTCCTCTGCGAGTGCTTGCATTACCCTGGAGTTTTACATTTCACCATGGTGTCCAAGACTGACGAGGTCACCACCCTGCCGGCGCAGGAGCTTCGCATAGAGGATGAGTTGCATATTCAGTGCCATCCTCCAGGCTCGACGTCCTGCGAACTCGCCTCGATCGAGGGAAGCCCACTTCGACATCCGTGAAATCCTGGAAACTCTCAAGGACCAGCGCCTCTGGTGGTTCACACTGATCTGGGCGGCCAAGACTGTCGGAGGCTCGGGTCTGTCGTTCTACCTACCAACAATCGTAGCTGATCTGGAACTCGCGTAAGTTGGTCGTCTTCTAATGCTCTGCGTAACTTGGGATTGACATCGTACTTTGCAGCTCCATCGCCGAAAGCCAGCTCCTCACCATTCTCTCCGCGGTGCTGCCCATGATTTTGATTTTCGTCAGCACCTACCTGATTGACAGGAAGGGGGTGCCATATCCTCTTGAAGCTCTCGAGTATCCCACAGCCACACTCGCCTGCTACGCTGTGCTCTACGCGTACCCCAACCTCGGAGGCGTGTACGCCGCCACCATCATCGCCGGATCTGCGTCAAACGCCCGATTCTCGACCATGTGGCGTCTGCAGACCACCTCCAGGGCCACGGGCTCAGCATTCGCCATCCCCTTTGTCAATTCGCTCGGTCAGATCGGTACCGTAATTGGGCCGCAGATCTTCCGGTCTACCTACGCGCCCAAGTACACAACGTCATTCGCCGTGGCGATGGGGGTAACTGGGCTCTGCATCGTGTCTACTGCCTGGACCTGGTGAGTCACGAGAGTGACGGAGCGGCAGACGTGGCACATGAGAAAGGCACGGATCGCTGCGGCTAAGAGAGGCGAGATGGTCCTCGACGACGTTGATATCGACGCTGACTTTGAGAAGTCGGCCGCGTACACAGAGGCCAAGTCGGTGTCGAAATAATGAAGACAAACAAGCAAGTTCGGAGAATGACTGTGCATTTTGGGATGAAGATCCGAGCTCAGATTAGATCCCGCGCAGCAGATGAATTAATTGGTTCACGTGGGGAATGCCCCGCTGAATACTCAGGCTAGCATTGAACGTCATCTGTCATCAGTCAGGGGTCGAGACGGATATTTTTCAATCTCATCCCAGCTGATGTCAGCTTCACTCTTCAAATTACAACTTCGATGAGCCATGATCTTGCATTGTTTGATCGTTCTCTCATCATATGCTTCAATGTTTGTTTGAATTGACGCGTGCGAATGAATGATGCAGCGCTCTTTGCTGGCCTTTGAGCCTCTCTTTGTTGTTCTTTGCTGGCTGCTTAGGCTGCAGCCCGTCGCGTGCTTGAGCCAGCCTCCTACGCCACGCGACCAGGGTAAAGCGCAGGACGTCATACTACCATGGCAGCTATGGGGCCCCTACCGGCCGAACCTCTACTTTGGCGTCCGTCCACAGGTGCCCGACACCATCTCAACGGGCTTGATGTGGGCCAGTGGCCAGGATCGCGAGCGTATGATGAAGAGTAGGTATTTCTATGGCTCCTTATGACTGATTTATGTATTGACACCCAATAACGTAGCTATTCGGTATACATGCGAGCAGGATGATAGCGTAGAGGGCTTCAGCTGGAACACCTACGACCCACGTGTCGGCGGCTCGCAGGTCATCCACGACGAAGAGCTGCAGATTGATTTGACGACTGATTTCATCAAGTCTGAGGGCGGCGAATGGGTAGCTCGCGTATCCGGCACGCCTCGACCAGGCGCGCCGGCTGATGTTCGAACGACTGTAATCTTCAACCTGGCTGCCGAGAACGGCAACAAGGCGAAAGGGGCTAACAAGATCAACTGCGAGACTGCTCCTGCCAAAGGGAAAGATCAGGGTATCGAGAGCATATGCTACGGTCTTTCCTGGCCTCTTGGCGGAGAGTACTTTGTGAAACTGAAGAATGTCGAGGGCAACAAAGTGCTTCATGATGCTGCCATTGTGAGCTTGCAGGTAGAAGAGGAGAAGATCTGGCAGGCAAAGGGTCAGTGTTATGCCTATGACCAAGTCCGCTCTGGCGAGTCGCTAACCTTCCACATGGTAGACATTCTAGTCGACGAAGTCAAGAACGCCCAAGGGGAGGGCGTAATGCTCAATCACTCCCCAGGAACTGGCAACATGCACTTCTTCCAGATGACCTTTGAGGGAGCATTTGAAGCGGGGCTCATATTTCAGTTACGCGTAAACGATCACAAGTGTACGTCCCTTCCATGCCTTTCGCGCGATAGGCGTCCTATGCTAAACGAGGGTTCTCTTATGCAGGGAACTTCACCACGGATTTGGCAAAGCATCAAGCAGAATTCCCAGGTAAGGTTGACAAGATCTTCCCACGGAACGCATCATACGGCGATGCCAAATACGCCGCGTTCTCCCAAAGTGTCTTGTCGAATCTGCTTGGCGGCCTGGGCTTCTTCCACGGCGACACCAAGGTCGATCTTTCCCATGCGCCCGAGTACGACGAGCAAGACCTCGAATTCTGGAAGACCGCTGGGAAAGCCAGGGACAGGGCAGAGATCACTACCACGGAGCCGAAGTCACTCCTCTCTTTTGTGCCCTCGCGGCCCGTATTTCCACGCGGGTTTCTCTGGGACGAAGGCTTCCACCTCCTCCCCGTCGTCGAATGGGATATAGATCTCGCCATCACTGTCCTCAGGAGCTGGCTTCATTCCATGGACGACGACGGCTGGATCCCCCGCGAGCAGATCCTCGGCCCCGAGGCCCGCAGCAAGGTCCCCAAGCCGTTCCAAGTGCAGTACCCGCACTACGCCAACCCTCCCACCCTGCTATCTCTCGTCGTCCCCGCCATCCTCTCCAAATTCATGGAGCGCTCGGCGTACCTCGGCGACTCGTCGGCGTGGATGTACAGCGAGGACACCAAGATGAAGCTGATGAAGGAGATCTACCCGTTGTTGGCGCGGCACTACCAGTGGTTCCGCCGCACGCAGGCAGGCAACTTTAGCGAGGGGGTCTATCCGCGGCCCGAGGGCGCTGTCGCGGGCGAGGGGTATCGCTGGCGCGGGAGGACGCCGCAGCACACGCTGACAAGCGGGCTCGACGACTACCCGCGCGCCGACCCGCCGCACCCGGGGGAGCTGCACCTCGACGCCCTGGCGTGGGTGGGCGCCTCGGCGCGCGCGCTGGAGGAGGCGGCCGTGTTCGTGGGTGAGGCGGCGGATGCCGAAATGTACACCAGGCACCTGGCCGATGTCAAGAAGAACATCGATGTCCTGCATTGGAGCACCGAGAAGAAGATGTACTGCGATGCGACGGTGGTTGAAAGCCGGTACGAGCACGTGTGCTACAAGGGATATGTCTCGCTGTTTCCGCTGCTTGTCGGGCTCATGGACGCCGAAAGCGATAAGTTGTCTTCCGTGCTGAACCTCATGGAGGACCCGGCTGAGCTGTGGTCACCCCATGGTCTGCGGAGTCTGAGTATCTCGGATCCGGGGTACGGCAAGGGCGACGACTATTGGCGCGGAGCCGTTTGGATGAATTTGAATGTGCTGGCCGTTTTGCGCCTACGCGATGTCGGTATGGGCTCTGGTAATGATACCGTCGAAGAGCGAACACCTTTACAGACCAGGGCGCTGAGGGCCGCGGCGCGTCTAAGGAATAACATCGTTAGCACCGTGTACAATAGCTGGGAGGAGACTGGATTCCTGTGGGAACAGTACAATGACGACACTGGCAAAGGCCAGAGGAGCAGGGCGTTCACTGGCTGGACAGCCACAGTCATCCTCCTAATGGGACTGGAGTTTGGAGGTGTAAGTCTCCACGACGACACGGTAACAAGCCACAGAACATCATGGACGACGGCTGGAGCTGCTGGTGCATTTGGTGTGTTAGTGGTACTAGCAAGCGTTGTCTTCAGGCGGAGGCTTGTAGCCTGGGCAGAGCTGCTCAGGGACCGCTATCAGGGGTGGCTGTCGAAGCGCCAAGGGGGTCTTGAGTATGAGCAGGTCGTTGATCTTGACGAGCAGGGAATTCGATAGGGGCTTGTCCATCGACGTACTTCCTAGTTCTGTCATAACTGAGTAAGAGCGCAAGATAATTAGGAGGCTTTGCCCCAATGAAAGCTGGTCTTGTCCTAAGCCAAACATGCCACCCACTTGAGAATGCAATGAAACAACGAGGCTGTAGTCCGGCGCTTCTTTCGGGTCGCTAAGCTCAATCTGGTCCAGGTGCACGTGCCCTCTTGTCAATATCGGACTTTTTCTCACATGTGAGAAAAACGAAGTGGAGCAGGAAGATCTTGACACATCCCAGACAATCAAGCCATGCAGATACATCGAACCAACGATATCGGCTTTCTAAAGCACGTGGGCTTGCTGTTGGGTCTAGATGTGTCTGGAAACTCTCCCGGAAGCAACCGAATCCTGGGTTTTCTGGGGCATGCGGGCACTAGCCTTTCACCGGTTGTGGAGATGAAGCTTGACCGCAACCGTCGACCCGGTGTACCTTTGACTTCGGTCACTCTTTTACCTGCAAGATCTTCACAATGAAGGCAAGCTAGAAAGGAAAGGCAGCCCGGAATGAAGCTGCACATGCGAGGTGAGAAGCGGTGATTCGTCGTTGGAATGACCATTCTGTGACGTAAAGCGTGTTTGCAGTTTCACCTTGGCGTGGGCTTGGTGGCTGGCTGGCTGGCGCGTGGCGGCTTGATAGCAAGTGCATAGTCTAAAGCACCTCGGAGCTCCGAGACGCAGAACCCGAAGTTAGGCAGCAGGATCGGCAGGGGAGAAGACGATGGGGTTCAATAATCATGCAGGTTGGTACTCAAACAGAAGCGGTGGCACGGCTGGGCATTCCGCAAACCATGCCTACCACCCAAGCCTTAGTGGCAACTTCATGACATGTCATTACTACACAGTAGAACAGAGGTTGCATGATGTCGAGTTGCGATCAATTTCTGTTGTACGACAGGCAGACCGAAACTGCAGAGGCCTCATATCTCATCTTAGGTCTCTTCTTCTCCAATCAGTGCCTGAGATAAGCAAGGTTAAAATCCCAGTGAATTCCTGCCCAGGTTCTTAGAAGGGTTAAAGCATCATTGAAGTTTTAGCAGTCCCCCTGAAGCCCCTGGAAAACGCCGCTGAGACCTCAGAAGCCACCGCCCTTTTCAGCACACATAGGTCTTTACCGAGTGCTATTAGAAGACGGTAAATACAACCAGGCAAGGCCCTGTATAAGCCAAATTACTTTTTCCGGGCTTGTTGTCAGTGCAAGGTTCACTTGACAGATATCGTGCATCATCACAAGCCCAAATACGACTTTTGAGCTCGTCCCCTCGATTTATCGAATTAGTATTCGAGGAGCTCTATTGTAAATGGGTGTCAATGTGGCTTCGCTAGCTTGAGCACCAATATTTTGTCCGTCTCGTGTGTGAGAAAACGTGGGATACCAGCTGATGAATGAGCTGATCCCCATGGCAGATCCAAACGTCCGGCCGGAGACCGAGATAGTGGGAAGTGCCGAAAACCTAGACAGAAGCCATTGGCACATCAGTGCCACCACACTGACCTTCGTGAGACTCGCACAGATCTGATAAGATTATCTCATGATGGTACATATATTAGCATCGTGTCCACTTGCTTGGCATCCTCTCCATTCTGAGTTTCTGATATTCAATCTGCTGCAAGAAACCATCACATTCTATCATAGCCTGGCCTGCGAGAAGCAAACCCATCATGGCTCCCAACGTTTTCTCTGTACCGGTGTTCTTCATCGTTCTTCGTGAGACAATCGAGGCGGCTGTAGTCGTGTCGGTTTTGCTCGCTTTCATCAAGAAGACTCTAGATGGGCCACAGGGTGACAAGGCTCTGTACAAGTCACTCAACAGACAGGTAAGCCTTGACTCTTTTCTACGCAATTCTCATCTCGACTAAGAAAGCTCAACATTAGGTCTGGATTGGTAGTCTTCTTGGTTTCATCACCTGCCTCGCCATCGGTGGCGCCATGATCGGGACGTTTTACCGGGCGCAACGTCTGGGACTCTGCCGAGTATTACTACGAAGGCGTCTTCTATCTTCTCGCCTGCATAATCATTACCTTTGTCAGTGGTGCCCTCCTCCGCATCGGCAGAATGCAGGAGAAGTGGCGACTCAAGCTGGCTAAGAACCTCAACTCCTCGCTGCGGACGGAGAATGCCCAAGGACGCTTCAAGCGCTGCGCGACCAAGTACGCTTTGTTCATCGTGGCATTCCTGACAGTCAGCCGAGAGGGTATTGAAGGTGTAGTCTTCATTTCCGGCGTGTCATTCTCTGCTCCCGCCACGTCTATTCCTCTACCCGTCGTGGTTGGGATAGCAGCTGGCTCTGTCATCGGGTGGATTTTGTACAAGTAGGAGCTCTTGTCCTCCCATACTGTTTCCGTGCTCGCACTAACATATATCTAAAGAGGAGGCTCGTTGGCTAAGCTGCAATGGTTTCTGGTCGGCTCAACCTGCTTGTTGTATCTGGTCGCAGCCGGTCTAATCACACGCGCGGTTTGGTATTTCGAAGCACAGCACTGGAAGGGGATCGCAGGCGAAGGATCGACCGAGTCTGGAAGCGGACCGGGCTCATATGATATCGACCGAAGTGTTTGGCATGTGAATGTAAGCAAACGCCCCTTGACCTCCTAAACCTCCAACTCCAGCTGTCATCAGTGCCGAAGATCTAACGCGAGCTAGTGCTGTAACCCGGAGCTTAATGGCGGCGGTGGATGGGGAATCTTCAACGGCGTGCTTGGCTGGACCAACTCGGCGACCTACAGCACTGTAATCGTCTACAACGTGTACTGGCTGTTGATCATTGTCAGCTTCATATCGCTGAGGTATCGCGAGGTTCACGGGCAATGGCCTTTGCTCAAGCGCAAAGTCTCGCCAGATTCAAGCCTTGAAAAGTCTTCTGGATCAGACATTCCCAACGAACGGGCTATCCCTGTGGAAAACGTCACTTCCACGTAAGACAGGAGGCGCAGACAGAAGTGGCGAGAGATACACGACTGTAGGGAGTTTGGCACTGGGGTTCCAATTGGGGTCAGTGAAGGAGACAGCCTGATGTGACGAAAGGATTGGCCTCATTCTAGGGGTTTCACTGCACCGATATGTTGATGTCTGCATACTGTACGACTTGATTTGGGGTCAGAGTAGGCGGTACATCCATCAAGGGGGCGCAGTTCGGAGATTGGTGCACTTAGCTGGCTCGGAGTTCCGACTAATAAGTCTTGACTACCTGCTACGAGCTCTCCACCTTCGTGTCACATAGTGGCAGGGCAAGCAAGGGGCCACTAAGAGACCTTTGATTACCACACTAATCTACTAACCACAGCTCGCTCGTATGTGTAAATGGCATCTTGTGTTTGTCTTTGTTCTATGTTTTGTTCAAATTTGGATTTCTAGATAAATTCATTGAACCAGCGATACAGCTTTTTCCAAGCAACGCATCGATCGTGCAACTCACAATGGCGGCAATACAGCAGATCCTCTCCTATGTTTTCGACTGGCTGGTGCTCGTGGCTCTGGCAGCTGCTGGCGCTGTCATGGGGAACGTGACGCCAAACAAACGACCATTTTCTCTTACGGACCCTGATATTTCGTAAAGACTCTCGCAGACCCTTGGCTAGGGAGCGTCAAGACTGACATGTCCTTGCTCCTAGGTTCCCTTTCACAGAACACGAAACAGTACCGTTGACGATCCTGGCGATCGCAACTATCGCGGCTCCCCTGGTCATCGTCCTGATCGTCTGCATCCTGTTCGTCCCGGGACCTACCACACCGAAAGGTGTCCCCAAGTCCCTGATCTGGCGCCGCAAGCTATGGGAGCTGCATATCGGATGGCTAGGCTTGGCCTCGTCTCTTGTCGCCGCCTGGTTCATCACAAACGGAATGAAAAACCTGTTTGGCAAGCCTCGTCCTGATCTGATATCGCGTTGCGAACCCGACCTCGAGAACATTGCGAAGTACGTTGTTGGGGGCATTGCCGGCGCTGTCAGCAATGGCCAGCTTGTCTCCGCGGATATTTGCAAATCTACCGATCACTCCAAACTTGACGACGGTTTTCGAAGGTTCGTACTGTCCCTGATATCATATACTTTGGCCCAAGGAAGACGAGCTTGGGACTGACAAGGTCCCCTTTATTAGTTACCCCAGTGGCCACTCTTCGTCCAGCGCGGCTGGTCTCATCTACCTGTCGCTATTCCTAGCGAGCAAGTTTGCTGTCACAATCCCTTTCTTGCCCGGCTACTACCTCGACACACAATCCTACACTGCCTTCCCCTCGCGAAATCAGCCGTCCGCCTTCGACGGCCGAATGAAGCGTCCTACCACCGCGACCGAGGGTCATACTCTACTGCAAGGAGACGCTCTTGCCAGGCATAGACAGGTTGTCGGCTCCGCCCGCCAACAAGCCGCCGCCGCGCCTCTCTATCTCCTGGTCCTCGTCCTCATACCCACATTCGCAGGCGTGTTCATCGCCTCATCCCGGTGGTTCGACTTCCGTCACCACGGCTTCGACATCCTCTTCGGCTACCTCATTGGTGTCCTGACGGCCTTCTTCAGCTTCCGCTACTACCACCTTCCCATCAGCCAGGGTGCCGGCTGGGCGTGGGGACCTCGAAGCAGAGAGAAGGCTTTCTGGGCTGGAGTTGGATCGTATTCATATGCCACTGGCGACAAGGACCAGGCCGAGCAGGATATGCAGATGGGCGTTCTTCCACCGCATGCCTCTCGATCCTAGACAAGCTGTTACATAGTTGGGCGACCTACGCGAACGGAATGGAGGAACGAACATCGAACTTGATTTTAGTCATGACACTTTGATCTAATCAAGTTTATTGACCCTAGCTTAAATCTTTAGTAAACGCCGTCAATTTCTCACATGTGGCACAATAAGATAGACCTAATGAATAATACTCTTGTGCCCCAAGAACACCGTGATGCTCTACTCTATTTTCTATGTTGTCTCTATTCTCCTATCTTTCGTCGAAATTTCATTTTCTGGATTATTGTACATCTCCTACCCTGACATCTTTTCAGATGTCTGCCTCTCTGAAAGCAAATCTCTACGTTTCCTCTTGCACAGCGTCATTATAGCTATTGTCAGTGCCATCGCCACGCCGGCTTGAGACGACAAGTCAACGAAAGTTCACTGAGTAGGTAGGGGATTTTCATACCTGTCGGCCCCATTACAGCCAGCGCCACCACACCGTTAGGTGCAAGGATGACCGAGTTTGCGCCCTGAAATGCCGGAGAAGCTTTGGTTATGTCTGCCCCTTGGCTCTGCTGTGCAGGAAACAGAGTCTCCGAGGGCGTGATGCTCGTCACAACCGTGACCAAGCTTCCAGATGCTTGTATTGTTGTGTCAGATGTTGTGACTGTAACTATTGATGGGGCTGCACTAGCGGTGGAGGTGAAAAAGACTGTTTTGGTCGGAGAGCCCGAGCTGAATGAAGTGGAAATGCTTGAAGAGGTCGACGCCACTGCTGTCGACGTCAACGAAATTGAAGTTGGTCGAATCAAGAACGACTGGAACGTCGTTGGTACTGGTCCGGAAGGCGTCTCGACGCGTATCGGTGTGTTGACCTGGTTAGGAGAAGAGGAGAGCTGACGGCCACTGATGGCTTTCTCATCGTCGCCTTGCCTCTCGTCCGCAAGGGCAAGTGCTGGTGGAGCTGGCCGTCGCCTTCGAGTTCTCAAAGATACCATTTTTGCGGATATGATAAGGCATGAACTTCGTACCAGCGAAACCGATGCCGTTCAAGAACAAAGCTAGATAAACCTTTCGCTTTTTGCAGTATCGCGTCCTAAGGCCTTCATTGCCTCCCTTACCAATGTTCTCTTGTTGATCCCTCTTATCCGGGCCGGATGGGTCAACCAGTTGCGGGACTGCGCGTTTCAAGTCAAGACAAATACAACCACAACATCCGCCTGTTTCACGTTTCCACTGTCCTATTTTTACGCTCATTCTCACGCTGGCATGGATCTACCGGAGGATTAACAAATGATTTGCTTGACTCTTTGCACGAGGTCAAGGCTTACGGGGAATAGCATTGTACAAGGGCCTGTTTTAGTTCACGACTGCCGACCGGCAGTGGGATGTTTCAGGCCTGGTGGCTGTCACTGCCCCCTACACATAGCGCGGAACCTGCGCCGCACTCAGTCTCGAGCGAGTCTTGCTATGGCTGGGTAGAGTGTTTAATAAATGATGTCCTGCAATATGGTCGACTGTATCATTTCAAACCTGCACTTATAACACACGTTCTTCAAGACTTTTGCAGAGATACCAGGTCCAATATCGCAACTCATGCAAGATGGAGCGCCGAGAGTCTTGGGCGTTCGAGACTACGCGTAAGCTGAGGCGCTTCACTACCATCGAAAATTGGCGATATATCAGCAATGGCGTATATCTCGTTGGGAATGCCGCCGTCCAAATGGTTACCGTTGATCCAAGGTTCGACATGGATAGCTACCATGAGGACGACGGCCAATCCATGATAGGTCAACCAGGAACTCGACGCTCGAGCGCAGTGGGCTTTGACGAGAGAAGAATGACCTCGCAGAACCCGTTCGACGACTTTTTTGCCATACCATCCAACCATCTACCGCCTGCACATTCTGATCCATTCGCGGAAAAGGCAGAGCCCCTGAAGACAGAGCCCAAAGCGGAGGAGCCTTATCATGTCTTCTCCAAGAAGCAAAAATGGTTCATCATCGTCATCATTGGTGTCGCTGGACTTTTCTCGGGACTGTCATCGAATATCTACTTCCCAGCACTGGATGCCATCTCGAAAGTAAGTTCACTGGGCAGCTAAACTACCATGTATCTCGTTCATCAAGGTCTAATGGATTCACGAGCAGGACCTGCGGGTTAGCTTGAACGAAGTCTCGCTCACGATCACTTCATACCTAATCATCCAAGGCATCTCGCCGCTCTTTTGGAGCTCGCTTTCGGACGTGCTTGGCCGGCGGCCTATATACATCGCATCATTTGCCGTTTACATCATTGCAAACATCGCTTTGAGCTTCTTGCCCAGCTTTGCGGTGCTACTGGTCTTTCGAGGGCTGCAGGCGGCTGGCAGCGCTTCCACTGTTAGCATTGGTAAGGACTTTGAGGACTGTTCTTTAGCAAGACATACATTGACCTTCTGACTCAAGGAAATGGGGTTATCCAGGATATCTCCCCACCTTCAGAGAGAGGTGCCTTCATTAGCTTCTACCAAGCGAGTACGTCTCCTTTCTTCTAGACCTTTGCTGGCGAATACTGATGTCAAACCTAACTAGTCCGGAACTTCAGCATCGCCATCGGCCCAGTCCTTGGTGGTATCATTGCTAATTTTCTCGGCTTCCGAGCAATCTTCGTTTTCCTTCTAGTCATATCAACCATGACTGTTCTCATGATCGTCGTCTTTCTCCCAGAGACAATGAGGAGCATAATGGACAATGGGTCCATCAAGCCAACAGGGATCTATCGGCCTCTGATCTACCACATCCGACCAGAGCCGACTTACTGGCACGAGCCTGCTGAGACGACGCCTAGGAAGAAAGTCAATCTGAATGCCTTCATAGAACCTCTGAAGCTTCTCAAGAGAAAGGAAATCGTGGTAAACCTCCTGTTTGGCGGTGTAGTGTACGCGGTGTGGAGCATGGTCACGTCCAGCACCACCGGCCTGTTCAAGGCTGCTTTCAACCTCAACGAAATCCTCCTCGGTCTTGCGTTTTTGCCAAACGGTAAGTACATCCGTCTTTCTGTTAGGTGTCGCTGCTTCTAACTCCCGCCTTCCAGGACTCGGTACCATCGTCGGCTCCACCATTATCGGCATCTACATGACGCGTGACTACGCCTCCGCCGAACAGGCCTACAAGATCGAGCACGGTCTACCTCCCGAACACTCACTGCCGGCAAAGAACCTCCCCTCTGACTTCCCCATTGAGCACGCGCGGCAGCAGAGGCTAGCTCTGATTGTCGCCATCTTTACCGTGGCCACAGGCGCGTACGGTTTCTCCTTTGCCTTTCCAGAATTCAACGCACGGGTGCCAGGCGCGATCGCTATCCCCTTGGTCTTGCAGTTCTTCATCGCCGCGACGAGTAACGCCGTCTTCGCCATGAACCAGACGCTTGTGTCGGACCTGAGTCCTGGCAGGGGCGCCGGCAGCACGGCCGTGAACAACTTGGTGCGGTGCGGCCTGGGTGCCGTCGGCGTCGCTGGCGTGGAGGCAATGATATCGAGTTTGGGGCCTGCAGCTACGTTCCTCTCGCTGGCTTTGCTGACTGTAAGCCTGTCACCACTTGTGGCGGTCAGTAGTGTCTGGGGTCCAGAATGGAGGGCAAGGGGCAATGCCAAGCGGCCGGGGGAGAAAGTGTGATGTGAAATATAGTATTGTTGTACAAAGGATGCTCGTGCAAGTAGAGATCTAATGGATATGGTTCTTGTCTAATATCTACATGGAAGTGCGTTGTCCGCGTCATCACAGCAAAAGGAGCATGCCTATGAGCGCAGCGTAGACGCCAGCACTAGCACTGACAAGACTCTGGGCACCGCTCTTCGGCACGCCCGAAACACCGTTTCCTCCACCTGTGGCAGTTGCTCCTGCGGCACACGTGCGATTCTTGTATAGAGTAGCCGAATCAACAACGCTGCCGTTCTTGCTCGCCACAAACTCGTGAGTCAAGTGAGTACAGTTGTGAACAGTCAGCTTACTCCAGCCATACGTCGCATTGCTCGTGTCAAGCCCGAAACGACTGTACTTCTGCCTGGGGCTCTGCAGCGAGTCCAGGCCATCGTAGTGACCGGCGGCTCCGTTGGTGATGTACCACGGGAAGGCCGGGTTGTTGAGCTCATTGGCATCGATGACCCCATCGGCCAGCGGAGCCTGGCGCTCGTACACGTGAGAGTGGCCAGACATGACGAGGTCGACCTTGTACTTGATCAGAAGCGGCTCAAAGACGTCCTTACAGGTCCAGCAGATGGTGCCGCTAGCGTTGGCATGGCTGAGGTACCACGGCCTGTGACCCGCAGCCAGCACCCAGGGAGTCTTGGTGCGGTTGACGCCAGCCAAATCCGCCTCGAGCCATGCCAACTGCGCATCCATCGTAGCGTTGACACGCTCCGCGTTGATGCCCTCAGCGCCGCCGACCTCGTCGGGACCGGTGAAGCCGTGGCCAAGGTCCGTCTCGGTGTCGAGCTGGACAAAGTGGACCATGCCGACGTCGAAGCTGTACCAGAAGTTGCCCGTGCCGCCGGAGGTCGCACTGGGCATGCGGAAGTGGTTCTTGTAGCCGGTGAAGTTCGTCTGCCCGGGCATGCAAATGTCCGACGTGTACGTGATGTTCTTGGACGCGTCGGTGGTGCCGCCGTTGTCGCAGTTGGCCTCGTGGTTGCCCGGGCCGACCATGTAGGGCTTGGTAGCGGTGACGGACATCATGTCGTCGTAGAAGTCGTTGAGGATGGACTCGTAGACCTTGGCGCCCTCGGCGATGGTCGTGTTGGGCAGGAACCCTTGGATCTCCTCCTTGAGCCAGTAGTCGGCGTAGGCAATGTCACCGGGATGCCACACAAAGTCGAAGCCGTCCTTGGACTCGGCTAGGGACTGGATGGTGTTGGTCTCGTTGGGGGTCAACAGGTTGTTCTTGGAAACGCCCTTGCCGGCCGTGGTCGTGAGTCCCTGGCTACCCATGGTGCCTAGATCGACAACCACAGCGACGGAAAATGGAGAAGTGTCGCCAGCGCGCCTGCTTGTGCTGAAGCTCAGCGGCTTGTTGGCGTCCTTGGCATCCAGGAGAGGTGCGGGAAGGTAGTAGTATTTCGTAGCGGGCTTCAAACCACTCAGTAAAACGTGGTTGTTGTAGGTCAATGAGGTAGGGTACGTCACCGAGACATTGGACGAAGCCGTGTTGTTGAGGTTGTCGGCGGAAAGGCCCCAGTGCACAGTAGGAGTGTCAACGCGGGCGAAGGTGTTCCAGCTCACCATCATGCCGCTGTCGCCGTGGTACGCAAGACGCACTTGCGAGTTCATGGTGGCATTCGTCGCAGCACTGGCGAGCAGCGGTATGGCTACGGTCGCTAAGCTGGCCGCCAATTGACGGCAGGAGTCCGGGAGTCTCATGGTGGCGGCGGGAAGCTAGTTCGAATGGCTTGGCAGGAAAGCTTGTCATGTTACTCCCTACGCATGGCATGTCTTGGCCCTTCTTTATACATCATCTTGCACACGTCTTGAAGTAACGAATCCTTCCTAATTTTCTCATTCTGCTTGTTCAATTTCGGATCGTCGGTTTTCAAGAAACTACCATTGAATAGTCGCTCTGCCTATCTCCTCGAATAATATTTCACATGTTACAAAGGCAAGACCTTCATTCAGCCACGGGGAAGTGCTGTGAACTCTCATTGGCCAGTGCCAGGGCGAGCCAGCTCTCGGCTCGGAGACCCAAATCAGGGGGTGGGTGGTGCTGTCCACTTTTGAGAGCAGCCTAACACCGCCCCGTACTGCACTAGCAAATGGTCGTGTGGAGGCTAAACCAAGTCGTCGGAACATCTACATCATCGAACATGTTTCTAGAAATTCAGCACGTGGGTGGTCTTAAGTATCTTTGGATATCTCAACGCACTGCAATGAAACCCATCTCTTGCTTCTCCATAGTATTTTTGTCCTGACCTAGAGTAGTGGCCAGGGCACTGGACGGCCAGGTGTGACGAGTCACGGACCGTTTCTTCCGTCTTCTCGGCTTGGTACCCATAGACTTTGTTGGACCGACTTGAAGCTGGGCTCTCAACATGGGTAAGATAGTTCCAGCTCTTTTGGTATTTCAAATTTGGACCCTTTCCCTTCCGAAGATTTTCTGCAGAGTCACGGCCATGGTCTTGATGATGAACAGCTACACCTCATCATTATACAACGGTTCCTTGAATATGCCAAGCTTCTCTAAACGAGATCGATCCCACAGAACATAACCCCACTGACGCGGACTGACGCATGTGTTCGAGTAGACAAAGTCTATCCCTCGCCTCTCCATATGTGCCCATCTCCAGATATCAAGCGGCCCAGGGTCCTCATCGGCAAAAAAAGGACGTCTGATGTGGATCTGCTGCAGTCGCGGACTCATCTCGTCGAGACTATCAATCATGGTCGTTAGCATATCTACCGGGCCTTTCGGGGAGGAATCATTAGTACGTTGGTAGTGGATTGCCTCCAGATTGTATTGTGTTGAGCAATTTGCTCGTGTCCTTGGCGCAAAGAGCTTGTTGTAGCTGTTCGAGGCCGAGTGACAGGAGGTTCTGGATGAGAGGCGAATCGATCGTTGCTCCCATTACATCGCTAAACACAAAGCCGGTCCCTGTAGACTCATCAAGATCTATAACTCCAGGTGAGTCATCAACAATTCATACATGACTACAGGTTTGTTGGAAGACTAACATGATATGATGGAACTTACAAGGAAATCGTGAATGCAGGCAAGTTGTTCGTTCTCATAGGCTGAAAAGCCAAAGAAAAAAGAGCCTCGATATTTCCGCTTGAGTGCTTCTGGCGACACCCGGAAAAGGTTGCAGTAAATTTCAAAACGGTATAGAACTCTCTGTATCCGTAACATCTCCAAGTGTGATGGTGCAGGTTGAGATTGAACGGCCGAAAAGGGCGGTGCGGACAAGATTGTCAAAGCGAACCTTTCGGCCAAGGCATGCACACAATACTGAAGTCGACTGATATCAGTAGCTTCCCGTAGTGACCATTTGCTCGGCGGTGTGGGCCTATTGCTGAGTTTTTGGCTGACAAAAATCCACACGCTTTGCATGGCTTCACTTTCCGTCTCGCCGGCTTGCAGTTTTGAGGATGCAACTGCTATCATGGCCTCCGGGAGCACTGTGGCATCGATCTGTTCCCGTAGAACCTGGGAGACAATATCCGACTCGACCCCAATGAAGGCATTGTGAAAAGCCGGACATGATAGAATGGAGGCTTTCAAGGATACAACGTCGGAGAGAGCTGTAAGGATCATCCGCAGTATTTCAATGGGGAGGTGTTCGACGGGGCTTTGCCGGGAGAAGCCCATATTGGCGGCCAACGCAGCTCGGGAGAGAGGTTACGCACGGAGTCGTTTCACAAGCCATGGGTAAGTAATGAGCCAAAAGTCTGTGGAAGAAGACAATACGGAAGATTTTGATGGTTCGACGTGGAGTATGCGTTTTGACGATTCTCACATAAGCGCGCAAACACATTTGCCATTTCGGTCCAGCCGACACTCAATTGTGCCAATCCCTGCATCGGGGCGGCCGCCCCAATTCAGGTCTTCCATTCGAGCGTCGACATTTTTATACGGTCGATCAGCTGATATGAAACCTCATAATATCGCTCAGCTGATATGCAACTTGACAATTATCGACACTACCTAATTATGAAGACCCAGACGTCTTACTGTGAGCCTAAGCTGCCAATTCACATTCGATGATACTCTCGACGCCATTCGCTGTCGTGTAGATCTTGGTGATCTTCAGCCCAGCCATGGCTTCGATAAGAGTGTGCCAATCAGCCTCCGTGCGCTCCCGCGAGCTGAGCAGGGTCAGCATCATGATGTCAAGCGCAGTGGCTTCCCACTGCGCCTTCTCGAGAGGAATGACGTTCTCGTTGATGAGTAGGCGACTGTAACCCGGCTTCATGGCCTCCTTGATACGGGTCAGGATCTTGACATCAGCCTCATCCGGCCAGTCGTGGAGGACGGAGTGCATGTAGTATGCACGGGCACCTATTCGTGAGAAATACCATCAGTAAGTGCCATAACATCATGTATACGGGTATTATCGACGCTTACCCTTCACAGGCTGCTCCTCATAAAAGTCGTAGGGCATCCTCTCGATCCGCTCGTCCAGGGTCACAATCTGGCTAATGACGAGCGGGAGGTCCTGCAGGACCAGGCGGCCCTTGGCGTCCGGGTACTTGCGGCGGAACTCGTCCAAATCGTGGCCGATACTGCCTCCTATATCGACTAGCAGAGTCGCATCGGGGGCAGTGTCGGCACCGTCCAGAAGCCGCTCCTTGACCGGGTAGAAGCCGTCGTCCATCCACGACGGGCGGCCCTGTCGGTACCCGCCCATGTGGTGGTTGAACTGCACGCCGTACGGCGGGTGGGCCTGCACGTGCTCGAACCAGTTGAGCTTGGTGTTGCAGAGATACTGCAGAGCGCCGTCCGAGATGCTGTTGGGCGTCTGGTAGTTGTTGTGTCGCGCGTACTCGTGGAACTTGTTCAACGCGACGGCCCCTGCTCCAAACCTGTCGATGATCAATGTTATTGGGTGGCCTTTCCCTCTAGGAACCTGCCACCGCTGGAGCCCAAGTCTCGGAACACACTTACACGCAAGTATATCCGTCGCCGATGATGGGGATAGTCAGAGAGTTGGAGAAGTTGGTCGGCTTGTACTCGTCAGGACCAGTCTCGACGATGTATCCCATTGTACCAAGGTGGCGCATGAGTCGGCCTGTGCAATCATTGTCAGAACGTGGTCGACCTCGATTGAAACATTACGGGATGGCTCACAGAGAAGAGGAGGGTCGATGCTAAGCTCCTTAGCTAGGGCCTTCGCATTCTTCGGACTGCCGTTATCCTTGGCGAGCAGGTGGAAAAGGCCAACGTCCACGCCCAGCGCGATGGCGGTAATGGCTGAGGGCTGGAACAGTGTCAGTCAGGGACAGAAGCCACGTCATATTAAGAATTCAGTTCACCTGAGCCCAGCAGTGCTTGATCATGGTCTCTCGAGGAGTCTCCAGGGCCCGGACCAGCGAGCGCGCTTGTTCAACAAGCTCGAGACGCGCCTCCTCGCTACCCGAGGCGGCCTTGTCTCCCAAAGATGCTATGGACTTAGCGAGCGCTGAGACATTCCTCAAGTCATTGGCAGCGAGGGCGACGGGGACCTCGACTGAAGGGCCTTTGGCCTTGATGCTCTCAGCAATCTTGACGGTTTCTGGCACGCCATTGGCGACGGCATGGCCGTTCGTACCGTTGGTACCGTTCGTCTCAGCGGGCATTGGGACGAGACTACACTGCAGTCAAGTAGTAAGAAATGAGTCTCGAGAAAGAAGAAAGTGTATATGGGATGGAACAAGACGACTATGGGAGAAATTAAGAAAGTCTTCTGCGTAAGGAATCATAACACGAAAAAAGCATGAAAGATACTTTCCCTCGCAGAGATATTTACATCCCCAGAAGCATCCCCTCTTGGGCCTACATATACCCTTGCAGGGTCCAAGTGCAGGATATGGCCAGAGACAGGGTTGAAAGTGGTGATGTCTCCATCATCGAGGGCATGGGCTGATCCCACTATTTGGGGAAAGGGGTGCGCCACGAAGCCAGAAACATCTTAGACTGCGCATAGTGTCACATGCCGAGCCTGCATGGCAATACGGCTGGTAGAGTGCAAGCAGGTTACCTCAGTTCTAGTCGCGAACCAGGTCTTCGTCCTCGACTTGATCTTGTGCGTTGCATATAAAGAGCTGCAGTCGGCTGATAAGCGAAGACTGCTTTCCTGTGTTTCTTGCATCTAACTCAATGGTGAGGATAATGACTCGAGCTGCAGCATGGCACTTTCAACATCTCTCCACCGGAAGTTCTTGAAGGGCATCGAGGTTCTCTGCAGATCTCGCCCAGTCTCGCATAAGTATCACCTGGCACGCAGCTTGACAGGAGCAGTCGAGCACGTTTCTGTTGCATGTTCGTCACAGGACCCATGTTCCAAAAGTAGAGCAATACAGTCGTTCTCCACCCTCGGTGGACGGGCACATGGTGGACCTGGCGGAGAGAGTGGATCAACCCTTGGCAGACAAGGTATCATTTACGGCAAGTCCTGCGCGAAATGCTCCACCAAACACCGTTTATATATCCGGCCAGGATGCGGGTTTGTTGTGGCGGCTGCACAATGCCGAGATAGTCTCGAATAATATTCAGGTATTGACAACTCGCCTGCCCATGGCAAGGAGGATACCTGCCTTAAGCGAGCTAGATCAATTTCCTCAGGGGTTGATGCCAAGCTCAGAAGCAGCCGTGACCAAGCGTTGCCGAAGACATGTATCTTCCAATACAGGTTAGTGTCGAGATAAAACGGTGGGAAGGATGGACGGATGCCCCCATCCTTGGCGTCCATCAGGAACTGTGCGCGATTGAGCTAGCTGAATAGCTTCGGTAGATGTTCCGCACGCTTGCCTACCTCACTAACATAGTCTGTATGCCTTCTGATTTCCAGGTTGGGTAGTTAACTGCGTTCAGCACTGCAACTACGTCATGGACCTGACCTCGAACATTTCTGCCACGGCAACACGCACTGGCAAAACTTAGCCACTCGTCCCAAGATGACCTGTGATTGTTTGCTTTACTAAAGCCTAGCGATGTTGTTGGAACAGGGGTTGGCACACCCGTTAATAACCGGACCGAGAAGCAATTTCCCAGACTGTCGGGTCTCCAACAAAAAGGCAAACACAACAATCCACGTCTCAAAAGCCCCATTTGCTTTCGAGGTGACAGCAAGAAGAGGAGCAGGCCCCCACGACCGTTGCAACGGTTGTCGCCATCTCGTTTGCGTTAACCTGATCTAGCTAAGGATTGCGGAATCTTGCCAAACGGGGTTGCATTTAACTTTGCAGATGGGCGATCGCCATCCAATCGGGGTTGTTGGCGATGGACTTCCTTCATCCCCGACCCTGGTCTACGCTAATTTAAAGGAGCATTTCTTCCAACAATCCCGGAACCAACAACCACAGCTCTGCAGCACACAGACTCCCGCGTCTCCCGCTGGATATGAGCTCGAGGCTAAAAAGGAGTCCCAGATTCAAATTAAAGGAGCTGAAAAGCGAAGGTGCCAGATGATCCTCACAAGAAGTGCTAGCGAGCAGAAGATACATATCCGTTCGCCTGCCTGTGAAGTTCCGGAGAATCAACTTTAAAGACTGTATATCCGAGCAGCTCGTATAAGCCGGACAGATTTGGCAGAGACGTGGAGCTGTCCGGGCGTATTACGGAATATTGCTGTGGGTTTTGGAGCAGAGATTCAAACGTCAGGGGTTTGATAGCTGTCGGTGACGAAAGGTACAGCAGAACGAGCAGATCGACCACCGAGTCTGCAGACATACGGGGCATCCAGTAGACATTGACCGTTTTGAAGTTGACGCGTCCTCTTGCAACCCTAGCCAATCCTTTGAGCAAGGGCTCCTTGCACCCCACGCCACTATCACAGATGCTCAGGCTTGGGCAAACTTTATCTACATACATGGCCTGTACGGAAATACAGACCTCGCGCTGGTGAGTCTAGTGACGCCTACCAACATCACCCTGACATGTTTGCTTTTGAACAGCAAAAGTGCGTTTCACCATCGTAGCGTGCCATGTTGGTTGGTCTTTTTAGACATATTTAACCAGGCGTGGTGGTAATTTAGACCGTTCATTGTCATATTCCTACGATGTTTCTTCTCGAGCATAGGGCAGGTCATGGCATCTCTTGCCGAGGCCTGCTGCGGGGGTCTTCCGTAACGGGATGTCCATGCAAGCCTCCCCCATGTATATCCAATGTGGAGCACATCTTCCACCGGAACCTGGCCAACTTGCTCGTGTCTGGCCACATTCACTGTGCACAGAAGTGAAACGAACACATCATGCACGATGGTGTTCGTTTGGATAATGATTATCGTGCCTTGGCAACATTACATAACCGATACTCCGCCTTAAGGGGCAAGGCTGTCTAGGCAGTATCTGCCGTGCCTGCATGCTTTCACATGTTCACGGCGTGCAGGTCGTAAGGAGTTGATATTCCATCGACCATTTCATGCTGCGACGTTGGTACCAGGACCCCGGTGGTCACACGAGAAATAGAAAACGATGAACCGCACTGGCCCCTGTATGAGCAAACACCGACTGGACTACCGGGTACTGACCGGTTCGACCGGTGCATTGCCAGCCCTAGCAGGTGCATAGTAAGGATCCAGGAGCCAAACCCCTGGATTCCCCTCTCTTCCAATATGCCTCTTTTTCGGCACGTCAACATTCGTGAGTGAGAAGAGTGGGTTGAGAGTGGGCATGTCTGGCCATGATCTGCACTGAGGCTTGAGAGAGTTTCAATGGCGAGGATTACGGCCGTCAGTCTCCGTTCCAACCGTGTGTAACTTCAGGGGATCTTAGGTGCAGAGTGTCTCAGGGGCATCAATTGACGAGCAAGCCGTACCGAGCAGAGAAGATGGCGAAAAGCTTTTGAATTCTTATTGCTGAGACTAGCTTCCCATCTTGATCATTGGAGCGGCAGCCCGCGTCAGCACTCACTTCTGGCCCTTCGATTCACCTTTCAGAGCTGGGAGCTGGCTCTTGTCTCTCTTTACCTTTGAACAATTGCACGTCTCGCAACTTCGAACTTTGCAAGATGGCCGCCGCACCTCCCCCTCCAGAGTCCTTCCATTTCCCGCCCGAGTACATCGCGGCGGACAAGGGCCCGGCCATCATCTCGGTCATTTGCACCGTGACGGCCGTCGAGACAATATTTTGCCTAATGAGGCTGTACACTCGCGGCATCATCATGGGTAGACTTCGTCTCGATGATTACTTGATCATTGTATCGGTGGTGAGTTGGCCTTATGCTATGTTAGATGACATGGACTGATATGAATTTCCCAGCTTTTCGGATGGAGTGCAGTAGTGTTTGGCGTCATGGCAGTGCACTCCGGCAACGGCAGGCACTTCATGACCCTGACCACGGAGCAAAAGTCGGGAGCCATCCTATGGACGATTGTTGGATTCTGCCCAGGCATCATGTCCTTCGGTATCCCCAAGCTGGCCGTCATTTCACTCCTGGAACGCCTGATGAACCCGAGCCGCATTCACCGAGTTATCCTGTGGTCTATTGGCGCCATATGCATTCTCAGTCTTCTCGGGTGTGTCGTCGTTCTCTTTGGGCAGTGCACTCCTGCGTCTTCGCAATGGGACTTCTCCATCACCGAGAAGAAATGCATGAGCCCGTGGATCCTCGTCAACTATGCCATTTTCGCCGGTGGTGAGTAGCCCTCGGGCTCTTTGTGATGGCGTTGTTGAAGCGAAACTTTGCTAATTGGTGCGGGTAATAAGTTGCCTCGGCGTGTACTGATCTTTACCTCGCTGTATACCCGGCTGTCGTCCTCTTTAACTTGCAGATGCCGTTGAGGAAGAAGCTGGCTCTGACGGCTGCGCTGGGAATTGGTTCAATGTAAGCCTCACTCATTGACACTTCTTAGAGGAAACGGAACCACGAGTTGCTAACCGGTAACAGTGCTACAGTGATTGCTATCTACAAAACCACTCGGCTGCCAAACCTCGCCAGTGACGACTTCTCATACGACACTTCTGACCTTGTGATGTGGACTTGGTAAGCTATCCCAGTATCATGACCCTTCCTCTCCGTATTCTCTGACATTCATTCGCAGCGTCGAAGGAAGCACCATCATCATCGCCTCCTGCATCCCCGTCCTGCAGCCCCTCGTCGACCGCATCATCGGCCGCGGCTTCTTCGGCAGCTCGAGCGGGCCCCGCGCCTACAAGAAATACGGCACCGACCGCAGCGGCGGTATGAACCCCTCCGACATGGAGATGTCCAACGCGAACCGCAGCGCCAAGCGCCGGGCCCCTCGCGACCCTAACGGCCTCACCTTTCTCGACGATGACAAGACCGGCAGCGAGGAGAGCATCCTGCGCCGGGAGCAGGAGAATAACAACAACAAGAACAGCCAAGGAGAGACCCGCGATGGCATTGTCCGCACCGACGTCGTGAGCGTGTCGTACGGCGCGGCGACCGATCATAACGGCCCCGAGACTTGGAAGAGGGGATTCTGACGCGTGCTGATGCCTTATGCCCAAGTCAATACCCAGATATAATAACGCGCGAGCACATCATCTGTACTAGGTCGTCGAGCCTGCAAAATCTGATATTTTCACACATGTATCATATTCCAACTACCAGTCAATCCTTTCGAGACATAGCGAGCCTCTTAGTCCACATGTTTGGTCGGACCTATCAGCCGCACAGGAGTCGTGTTTGTGAACTTGTCGATATCTGCTATCGCCTCTTCACTGCCCTCCTTCCACGCTTTCTCAAATCCTTGCAGACCCGTCTCGAAGAGGAATGTAGCTTGCACCGCATACTCGCAGTCTTGATCCCGCAGATCGGTGATCCAGGTGTGTTTCAGACCGTATGGCTTCCATGACCGATCAACAAGTGGTACATGCGTCTTGAGATAGTAGTCCATGTCGAATTTCAAGTCCGGCGACGCCCGATAGAGAACCGTGACTGTTGCAGGGGTCGTCATTCTGACTTTTCTATACGCAGATTAGCCTCAGGCCTGTCGTTCTTCAGGCCGTGCCGTACGCACATCCTTGTCCACTTGTCTATGCCGCAAATTGATATTCACGGTGATTACGAGTCTTCGTCCCATGCTGACAGGGTGTTCTTCACAGCTTTAAATATTTCACTATTATCAGTGGGGAAACAAGCCCCAGACAAATCCGATTAAATCCGCTTGAAGATCGCTAGACCTAGAGTGCACTAAACCTCGTCTTTTTTTCGGCGATAGCGAACGCAAGAAACGCAGTCAAACTATCCCCGATGTCCTCTCCCACGCTTCTGTTTCAAGGATCTAAGACGTTACTTTATGACGTTGGGTACTTCAGCCCCCCGACCAGTCGAATCGGCTTTGCGTTGGTGAACTTGGCGACGTCGGCCGCAATCTCCACTCCGTGCGCCTGCATGGCCTTCTCGACGCCCTCGGCGCCCGTCTCGAACACCATCGTGGCCTGTACGATGTAAGGCGATCCGGATTCTCTCAGGTCGGCGGCGAAACCGTGTTGAAGGCCGAAGGGTTTGAAGAGGCGCTCGGCGAGGGGCATGTGCGTCTTGATGTAGTAGTCCATGTCGAAGGAGACGTCCGGCGACGCCGGGTAGAGGACGGTAACCATCACGGGGCCGGACATGGTTGCGGTCTGGTTTTGGTGTCTGCGTCTCTGAATGTATTGTGTGCGGTTTGAGGGAGTGGGTTTGTATGGGCTTGTATGGCTCTGCCTCGTCGACCAGGGTCTTGTGATCACTTCAAAACCGGGGAATGAGCCCATTCCATATGTTCTGGGGTTTTATACTCCTCGAAAAGGCCGGCTCCCACTCGTGCTCGGTAATCAACCCGTGAGCACAGCCAATTTCTCCGGCCGAGGCACGCGGAAACGTACCCACATATGCCCGCGCGTCGGCGGTCATTTGTGGAGACCTATTGTCCGTGGGATTCCACGGCGCGCTTATTTACCTCTCGGCGGTGATGATTGCCTCTCTCGATCGATGTAAGCCCGGGGAGGGCCCGCCATGTTCATGTATCCAGCTTAGATGGGTTAGAGCGGCGACGTCAAGCGTCGTAGACTTAAAGACTTGCCTCCGAAGTAGGCACCGGCGAGGTTTGACTAGCGTGCCGCATCCTCTCTTACCCCGCGATCCTGGGATGCCGGTCTTCAGCGGAGCGGGGACTGGCATCGGAGGCGGCAGTGGTTCTGGACGGTAGCGCTGGTCCGGACGTCACGTCCGCGAGTCTGAACGCGGAGAATTCCATGGTCGCAGTAGCTTCGAATTTAGTTTCTACAACAGAACAAATTCTAAGCGCAGCGGTGAAGGAGAAGTGTGCACTGATTTGGAAGCTTGTCACGCGACACGATGTCAGTGATCTCGACGGCGCAGCTTTCGCCCGTACTTAAGCCCCGAATTCGAGCCGTGGCCTTCACCGACAAATACTAGGACTTGTGGTCTAGTGGTATGATTGTGAGTAAAACAAAAAGAACGAAATCCATGACTAAAAAGCCCACTGAACTAACAATCTCTCCACAGCTCGCTTAGGGTAACACCCAAAAGCAATCTCTTGCGAGAGGTATGTTACGGTCCCACAGGGAGTAAATTTGTGAGCCCACAAATTAACAATATAACAAGGTCCCGTGTTCGATCCACGGCAAGTCCCCAATATCTTTTTTTGCCAATTTTTTGGCCCTGTTTGTGGTTCTGTTGGTATCGCTTTTTGGTTGTGTGATCAGGGGAGGGAAGATCCCGGATGAGTCATTCGCCGTGGGTGCCATCAAGCAGAATGCTCGAGACCTGGATGAAAAAGTGGTAGAACCAAGGCTAGGACCAAGGAAACCGTTTGTAATAACACAGTCACTGCCAAGAAGGAACTCTTCTATAAGGCACGCTTGATGACGATACTTGTTAATTCAGATCAGATGCTCGGGCTCCGTTGCTGACCTGCTCGTGGCCCAAGGCGGGCATTATCCTTGACATCAGCTCGCTTCAATCATCAAGCCGCTGTATGAGTCGGCGAGCTTCTTAGACACTCGTGAATTCAGCTTTGACAAGTGATCGAGCAAGACAGTGAAGTGCTCCCGAGCTCGTGAGATGATTTGGTCCGACTCTTGGCTCTGCATCATCTCAAGTAGTCCAGCACAGATGTAGCGAAGCTTCTCAGCCTATGTGTACGGTTGACAGTCAGGAAACATGGTTTTGAATAATGATAGTGGTTTCGATCTACTCACCCCTGACTCTCCGTTGGCATAGAGCGCCTCTAGAGGCACAGTCGTCACCAGGTCGAGAAGATCATGCGCGATCTCGACTTTCTTCCAGTCTGTTGACACTTGGTCGTCACTCATCCCAATCACACTCAACAGCTGGAGAGATGCAAATCGATTGAGGATTACCATGCGTAGGTAATGGTAAGAGAGTGTGATGTTCGTTTTCTGGATCCACAGTGCCCTTCTCTGGTGCGTCTCGCAAGCTTTGTTGTCATGACGTACCGTGCCCGGGTCTCGAAGATACTCGGGCAAATCGAATAAAGCTCCAGAGAAGCTGAGGAAAGACTCGGAAAGACTCTTCTTCTGGCCGTGGCCAATCTCATGGCTGTCACCATTGTGGATCCGGGAACTGGCTACCAGGAACAGATCAAGATCGGACAGAAGCGAAAAGCCGAGCTGCCAGATTTCGTGATCTTTCTGGAAACCCATCATGAGACGTTGCTCATGAGGGCCGTCATTCTCGGGTAAACGCTGGTCGAGTATTGGCGCATGCGTGTCCACGCTTGGCCTGGTGGTCAATGTAATATGGAGGCGCAGCTCTCTCAGAGTCTGCTTGGATGCATTCAACAAAGTCATCGACCGATCGACCGAGAGCAAGTACCAAAAGGCATTTCGACAGAGCTTGGCTTCCAAAGGATCCAAAGTTTCGTACGCGTCCTCGTCATACAGTCGCATCTGGTTCGCCAACCGGAAAGCTCCGTCCATGATATGCCATGAGAGCCGGGAGTTGCCAATCATCTGGTAGCAGCACGCCTGAAAGATCCGTACCGCAAGCGACGTCGACGACGGGCAGCTGATATCGTACCCAGCGAATGTGTAAAGCATAGCTTGTGAAGCTTCGAGAAAGGCACAGGGAATCCTGTCATCTTGTGGGTAGGTGTGACACGGAGAGAGATGGGCGACGAGCGCACAGAAAGCAGTGGTCAGCGTATAGGTTCGGGCTGAAGCCACGACCTCCGGCTCCATGGTAGCATGGAATGACGTGGGACTAGCGGCCAAGGTAGGCAGCTCCAGTGACGCTTCTGATCGGAGAGTAGCTTCACAAACGATAGGTATCAGTGGGAAGACAGACTGCATGTAGGCATCCAAACAACGCTTGACAGTCTGCTCGGGAGGAATGCCCTCCGCTGACAATGCCGACAGAAGCGCATTGTGACTAGTGAGAAGCGGACTCGATAAGGAAATGGAAGCTTCTGGGTCGACATCGATGTTCGTACTCGCAGTCGGCTTGGGCTTTTTCGGATCACCGAGAGCCGGCAGTTGTTGTTCACTGTCACTCGGCGGTCGGGAGGACGATGCTGCCTCTGTCTTCGATGGTTGCACTCGAGGTTTGGGTCCTCTTTTTCGACGGGGAGTGCAATACGTGCAAAGTAGGCTGGATGATCGGCATGGAGAACACAATGGCGATTTCTCATCACACTGCAAAGGATGCCACCGGTTAGTCCGGGGATTCCGCCGTTGGAGGTTATCCTTGGGTGGGGTCATGCCTTGATTTTACGTTTCCTGCACGAATCGCAGGCTTGTCTTCGCATAATTGATTGGGCCTCGATTCTGAGGATCCTTTCGTGCATGCACAGATTTCGGAATGGTAAGTTGGTGAGTGGGAAGCTGTTGTATCATTGCGGGGATTTCGGCTTTTCTTCACGGAGAATTTGTCTATGATTCAGAGAGGCGTGGTGATGGAGCTAAATAACGCATCTCTTTGAAGTATTGGTTGGCCTAAATTTGGGTAGCGGGATAACCCTCCGCCAAGGATTCAAGACTTCCAAACCGGACTGAAACTTTGGCTCACAACATCCTAGTTTCACCGACTGATTCAAGCAAACTGGGTTAGCGTTCTAACTCCACATCTGGATCTGTGACAGAACTCAAGATACTCCGGCCAAGATCTGGGAGTCTCATGACAATATTCCTTACATTTGTCATCTCTTGAGCTTTTGGAGATCATGTCATTTCCAGGTTAGACTAACAAACAGTGTTGGATATATAAGGACCAGGACCAGGATCCAAAGGCCACCGCGTTCGCCGACTCATTGCCTAATTAGAGCATTCCTAAACAGCAAGCGGGCCAACCATGTCGACAAAGATCAAAGTTGCGATCGCGGGTGCGTCCGGTGTGACCGGCTCGTCTATTGTAAATGCTCTCTTGACCAGCCCAGAGAAGTTCGTGAGTATCCCCTCGCAGGAAACGACGATTCTTGAGCCAGCCGTTTCTAGCTCCAGATGTATTGACAGACTAATAGGAGGTCACGGCCTTGGTTCGACCGGCCTCCATTGACAAACATGAGATTGTCGAATTCTCCAAGCGAAGCGTCATTGTCAAAGCTGTCGAGCTTTGTGGCGATACTGAATCCGTGGTTCAAGTACTTCTAGGCATGAACGTGGTGATCTCCTGCCTCACCTTACTGTCCTTGGCAGAGGAACAGGCACTCATCACGGCGGCACATGCCGCTGGTGTAGGTCGATATGTGCCTAGCTTTTACGCGCCCGTCTGCCCGCCGCGAGGGGTGATGCAAGCCCGTGAAACGGTGAGAAGCTACCTCATATTGTGCCTGGCTGACCAAAGAAACCATATCGACTAACGAACAACGGATGCATAGAAAGAAGACCTTCTGGACCAGATCAAGAGACTCTACCTCCCGTATACGGTCATAGATGTGGGCTGGTGGTATCAACTGTCGTTGCCGCCCTTGCCCTCTGGGAAGATTCGGGTCAAGGAGGAATACTCCACGACACAAATCATCGGAGACGGAAACAACCCCTGGGCACTCACTGATAACCGCGATATCGGCAGATATGTCGCAAGAATTATTGCCGACCCTGCTGCCTTGAACAAGCAGGTGTTTCTCTACAGTGAAGTATGGAAACAAAACGATGTCTATGATCTTTATGAGAAGATCACTGGGGAATACATCAACCGTGATCCTGTAAGTGCATCTCTGCGCATATGCAGCATGCTACTCCACTATCAGGGTGCAAAAGACTAACATCCACAGTTATCGGAAGAGCGACTACTACAAATCATCTCGGAAGGCCAAGCTGAGATAACCCACGAAGACTTCCACGTTAGATCAGAGGCCATGCTCAAGTTAGGTATGGGTCAGTACAAATACCTCCTGGGCATTCGAGGCGACGACACTCCCGAACATGCCAGATACCTAGGGTATCTTGACGTTAAGGACCTGTATCCGGATATCGTGGCATCCTCTTTGGAGGATTATATGAAGGGTCTGTTCGCGGGAAAGGTCAAGGCGCCGTACGGCTGATGGATCGGGGTGATGCCACCGGTATTAATAACAAAAGCAAGATCTACCATGTTATGTGCAACGTGTGGCGACCCGGTACAACAATCAGCCCAACGTGGCGACTAAAATATGATGATAAATCGCGGATAGTCGCAGCAGAATGGACAAACACTTCTCTCTTGTCTGGTCGTCCAGAAAATGTACTGCTTAGCCTATTCAATCGTATCTACGTTACTATGCTGGGGGTTTTATATATCCATAGGACAGTTTTCATTGCGTCATCTCACATGCAAATTTTCAGCGAGGAGGGGCTAGATCAGCGAGGCTGACGGCCAAACTTAGGCATGGGGCAGATGCCAGCCAGCAAATCACTGACATGTGTCTTCTGCTGCTCTTTCTTGCTCAGCCTCGCGAACGTGATCGAGCCCCATCGCAGCCACGAGCGGGGAAGCTCAAGCCAGGCAGCAAAAAAGCGCCTTAGTTGAACATGCCCAACGACTTTCGAACATCACTCTCTCCCGCCGACCCGTTATAAAGTTTTCATTGTGTTATGTTCGCCGCTTTATCTCCCACACATTTGAAATATTCATCCATCGTTTTGGTGATAATATCTATGCGCACCACCGCGGTGCCACTAAGCACATGGAAGCCATGGAGGTAAATCCCATTGCCGCCCTTGGAGTGACCATCGTTCTTAAGACACAGGCTATTGGCAAGGAAATTGGCACACTACGGTTCATCACGAAAACATTTGTGGACCTTGGCGACTTGCGCAAAGATCTTGGGGAGCTTCAAGGGATTCTTGAAGATTACAAGACCTTTCTTGACTATGTACACGACAATCCTATCGTCCAGTCATACAGGGCAGACCTGGACTATCTCTTTCTATCACACGTTCAAGTCATCGACGAGTTGAAGATATCGATCAATAGACTGGAACATTTGAGTAATGGTACAAACAGGAAGGGCCGGGTCAGGATTTCAAGATTAGTATGGCAGAGACAAAGGGTGAACCTATATAGGCTAGGAGTCCGCTGCCGTGCAGGACGCCATGAGCTGACTAGTTTCATGGACGACGTTGCCATGGCTCCCGAGTAAGCTGGCCAACCCCCTGGCTTTATGGACTTAATGGCGCACTGGGCGCCGTGACCGGCTAACCACCCTTCAAAGTGTACAACAAGCAATTCACAGACATTTTAGACAATGGTCAGTCAACATGGACAGTTTGATTGCTTTCATTGAAGACGAACGCACCGTGGGTGTGTACACACGAATAGAACTGAGCAACTCTTGGACTACTGTCGCAATGTCAATTGGCTCACAAGAACAGGGGACTGACACGAACGTTGATGGGTGTTACGAATCACCAAGTATCTTGAATGGGTCGCCTCATATGTAGTCGACACTAATTATACTTTTGCAAGATATTCGATAACTGCAGTGCCATGACATAGCGGATTATGAGTGTGAACGAGGCCTCGCTGAACGTCGATTGGCGTGGCATCTGAGTACTGGAAGCAAAAGAGATGCGGTCAATTGATTGACAACAAGGTGTGACGCCATAGGGATACTGTACCCCTATTAGCTGACACGTATTTGGCCGCCAACAATGGCCATTGTTTTCTGAGGCACGAACTCGATAAGCGACATACCCGTTCAACAGTACATAATTGAATGACAAGGATAGGGGCTGACAAAGAAAACAATGACTAGACCAAATGCGTAGCCGCGGTTACAGCTAGAGGGTATGGGAACCGGTGGCGTCCATGGAATCAAACAAGAGAACACTCGGGGAGGTGATTCTAAGAGGGAGAACATGTTCGTATTGATCTGATTGTTATCAACTGGTCCATGTATCATACCTGCTTGGTTTCTTTGAATTTGACAGCCACGGGCACTAATCAGGTAGTGCTCAAAGGATGTTGTATTTTCTCAAGACCTTGGTCTGAAAGGCATAGACTTGTCCGCACCGGTCCCCTTTGTCGGTCCCTCGAGTTTCAGTGAACAATGGATACTGAAGCCAGGAGCGGCGTTAGATATAAAAGGGTCGTGCAGTCATGGTGTCTTAGAAACTCAATCAGCAATTCAAGCAGCAACTCAATCAGCAACTCAAGCATCTCGGCTCTTTACACACCTTCTACTTTGCAGCCTTCCATCACTAACCATGGCAACTTCGACCTCTAACGGTAGTGTAACGGTGTGGGGCCAACCGCAACCATCAATGACTGCTGTGTCGAAATCACGTCTCATTGACACCACGGAGGGTATGTCCGACCTCGTCTACATGCTGTACACCCAGCCGAGAACGCCCCCGGCCCTCTTCGTGGACCTAGAGGGCGTCAATCTCTCGAGGTCTGGAACGATTTCAATCATGCAGGTGTACGTCTCGCCGGAAGCCCGGACATATCTCATCGACGTCCACGTCCTCGGCGAGAAAGCCTTCTCGACTCCGGACAAAGATGGCAGAACTCTCAAGACTCTGCTCGAGTCTAGTCAAATTCCTAAGGTTTTCTTCGATGTGCGCATGGATAATGACGCGCTGTACAACCTGTTCGGCGTCCGCCTTGCTGGCATAGATGACCTGCAGCTGATGGCCCATGCCTGCAACTTCACGAGGAGGCGACGCTACGTCTACGGCCTGAAGAAGTGCATTGAGACTCATGGCTGGCGATTCATGAATTATGCGGAGCAGCAGAGGTGGCGAGCGGCCAAAGAGGAGGGCATCAAGCTCTTTGCCCCGGAGCACGGCGGCAGCTACGAGATATTCAACCAGCGCCCGCTCCCGGCCGAGATCCTCACATACTGCGCGCAGGATGTGCGCTATCTATGTGATCTATGGCACGACTTCAATACGTGTCTGACAAAGGATATGACAAAGGAAATGACAAGGGATTGGTGGGCAAAGATCAGGGTGGCCACTGCCGAGAGATTGGCGCTGTCCCGTGACCCTAACTTTGCCAATAGAGGATGGGAGATGGCGATCGCACCTGCGAACATGAAGAGGCCCTGGGAGTACATGTGGTAACATCTCCGCTTTCTTTTACGCCTCTCTTTTTAGGTATCATCATATCCTGTTGTCGCGATGAATGAGGTGAGAACACGAAAGGTTTGGATCTTTTATGGGTGGGTCTCCGGCGTAACAATAGATTGTTCTTTTGTCATTTATCAATAGATCTCCTTTTTGTCATACTCGGCCCCTTTTGTCTTTGGAAAGTTTGATTCGAACATGTGCTCGTTGAATTTTGGAAACTTATTCCTATTCTAATAGCATCACGTCTTCTTTACTGCTAATCTTGAGCTCTGGCAACGAAATAGCCCTCGACTCGTACAATCCCCTTGCAGGGATATCATTGAAAAATGATGTTGAAAGCTAGAATCTCGGAAACGGCAGCGGTCAGGAGATCGAGCGTACACCCAATCATGTAACCATCAGGCCGGTCTCTCAATGGAATTCCGCAGTACTCGACAGGAACAATGGACATCGGCCGGGCTCGACGTTTCCGGATCCGGTGCACTTAACTGAGGCTGCATTTGATTGATTGTTCCCAGTAATCTACGAAGGTCGCAAGCGGAAATTTCGGCCCCTTTGTCAGGTATCGACTGCTAGGTGAAGGATTATCCCACTACCCAATACCATATAGGTCAGTACCTCGCAGAGACGTCTTATTTACCCTTGCCACCTCTGTATGCGCGCGACACGGCCGCCTGGAACTTTTCCACCTTTCACCACCTTTGGCCAGTTCAACAGCAGAGATGGTTTTCGAGTTACGGAGATGTATCGTCAAACTGAGAAGGGATTGATTGCATTCTATTTCTTGAAAACTTTCGATAGATGAGCTTGTCATTTTCCGTCACTTTGATGAACTACAGCTGTTCACCATCCCGAGATGGCGAGTCCTATACCTGGGATACCCAGAATATTTGGGCTCTCTTCATCGTTCTCGTCTTCCTCATCCCGACCACCAGAGGGGCAGTCTGGACACTTGATACCCATCTTGGCTTCAATCTGTTCCCTGGTGAGGGCTATCCCGTCGCTCATTCCCAAGAGCCGGACCATGCTTGGTAGACTCATGTGCCCAAGCCTTGCGTGCCAGACCCACACGGGATCTGTAGGATCAAACACGGCAGCAGGACGTGCTCTGGCGACAACATCGCGATGAGCCGGAGCCTCGCGAGAGATTTCGTCATTGTCGCTAGAGTCATCTCTTCTCCTCTTCCCGTTGTTTTGACCACATATTTGTCGTCCTCCGCCGTCCAGATGGTTCAAGATCCCGCTGATGGTAGAGAATGCCAGATCGCATGCCGGTCTGGGGCAACGATGCAATTTTTGCCTGTCTTCACCGCGGACTATTAGCTGTGGTCCCATCATATCTGTCAAGATATTGTTGTGCTTGCACTTACGGATTTGGGAGTACACATGCTGTGTGAGCGAGTATTTGTTTATAAAGCCTCGATGGCAGATGGGGCACAGGTACTGATCCCTTTCCCTATTGAACGTCCTGGAGCTAGGTTGGTATGCGGAAGACCCAGCCCAAACGACGAGCTTTTGGGTGACCAGGCCCGTTCTATCGTTTGACTCGACGACATCAAATATTTGGCCACGACTGAGCCCTTTAGCCTCGGAGCAGCCAGCTGATTCGATATGTCTTGCCACGTCACTTGCCGAACCGAAGTCTTTGTCACAGACAGGACAGGGGACGGCCAACTCATTGTGAATCCGAGACATCCGATGCTATATCGAGACGAGCGTGTTTGTTAGGCGATTGTCTACATGGCTGTGTCGAGTCGGAATGCGAGGGTGTGTGGAATTCCCACCTTCTTGATCGACTTTGGATCGTGAAAATAGCGATCACACTCATGGCAATAGAAGTGCTCGTTGCTTTCGTGCTCGATGCATTTCTGAGAGGTTGGGAATGTATCGCAGCATTCGGGGCATTGATAGCTGTAGTGGTTGTTGACTTGAGCGTGATGAGTCAACAGCGAGCTGGTGCTAAAACTACAGTAGCACCTGGCACACTCGAAAGGCAGCGGGCGTTGTTGAACTTGATATGCCGGACAACGCCCACAATCACACTCGTGATCTTCGATGTCGACTTTGTCTTCTACGAGATACGGCATTGTTGTTTCTGGAGCTGAGCAAGCAGACTAGGCCGAAAGTTGGGGAGAGTTGCTTGCTCTGTGTTCACTAAATGGTGGACGCCCTCACTTTTGAAGGGCGCATTTTCAGGGGGCTGGTTTAATTCGACAGGGGTCAGGTTTGTGACTAACATCACTTCTTCTGCCTGGTCATTTCGCGACCACAAGTCACGCAAATATCATATCTAGTACTTCATCGATGTGGAATGTATGCCTTTGGCTATCCGCATGGAATTATTTACAGTACCGAACATCTCGGACAACAGATTTCACCACTATTCAAGGATATCGGCAGTCTTCAAAGCTTGGGGCAGCCCCACAAGCTGGACCGTGTTCCTGGTTCTAGCGGGGGTGGCTGGGGTCCAGCAGAGACCCCTGGATGGTACCATGCGAGGAATGCCAGGTGCCGCAGCCATGATGTCAAAAACCGGTTTGCTTCACGACCGCGCCAAGTTGGGATGTTCATGGCCTTCGTCGAGGGCATTCCGCCTGCCATCTCCCATATCACGACGATAAATATATATCTTGGTAGTCTTTGTTACTCTTTCACCGTGCTGTCATTGCATCTACGAGTTGAATTGCCAACAGCCGCCTGCAAAGCAAAGCGTATGGAATAGCATCGTTGTTTCGCATAAGAGCATCGGGCGACATGGCAGAACAACACTCCCTCCCGCGCAAACCTCTTCCAGCACACAATTTACACTGGGAGACATCCAAGCCACCACCGTCTCAACACTCACTCTTCTCTCGCTTCTCCCCGCGGCGCAAGCAACCCGCAATCGGGACGGTATCGCCGTCGTTCCTCGACCGCGTCCTCCCCCCGCACAGGCGCTATATCCGGAATCGCCTCTCGCGCCGGGCCCTCCTCATCCTGATCCTCACCGCCCTCCTCGTCCTCCTAGCGCTCATCCTCGGTCTCGCCCTCGGCCTGCGCAAGAATTCCCAGGGTCCTCTCCCCTTGCCGGGCTCGGGCTTGACCTCCACGGGCGATCTAACCTACTACGACCCCGGCCTCGGCGCATGCGGCGCCACCAGCTCGTCCAACGAGTCCGTCGTCGCCGTGTCGCATAAGCTCTTCGACGCCGCGGCCGCGGGGGGCAAGAACCCGAACGCGAACCCGCTGTGCGGCAAGGTGATTCGCATATCGCGCGAGGGGGCGAGCGAGAGCGTCGATGTGACGGTGCGGGACCGGTGTACCGGGTGCGCGGTGGCGGATCTGGACGTCACGGAGTCGGTGTTTGATGTTCTGGCGAAGAGGGAGGAGGGCAGGGTGAAGTGTTCTTGGGTCTGGGTGTGATGTACGACTGAAAGGATGGGAGTGGGTGTATGGGACTGGATGAGACGCTTTGGAGATCTTAGCGTTGTGTTGTTTTTGGAGATACCCTACCTGTTATTGGCGTCTCGTTCTTTGTCTTCACGGCCGTAGTAATCTAGTGAATTAGGACTGACGTTGGCTTGGTCGATATATGGCACCGTCTTCCTCTGCTGGTCAGAGAGGACAAGCATGTATGCATCAGCACCACATATATCAATATAGAGGACGAGTGCGACAAAGTATGACTTGAACGGTTTGCATTACTGAGCTATGCGTATCATCAAATTTCACATCTCAACGCGTCTCTAAACCCAGGCCATAGAAATCAGACCATGCGGTCCATCTATCCAGGTCCGGTTCCAAAGTCAACCCAGTAATCGAATCAACCGAATTCCTCCTCTCACGTCGCCCACCCAGGTCCGTATATCCATCGGGGATCAATAGTAGATGAACCCTTTAGATAGCCAGGCGCTCGACCTTCTCCTTGAGGCGCTTGATCTGGCCGGCCAGGTCGGAGGCCTCGTTGGTCGTGATGGTGGCGGCGATGACGGGGCGGCTGACGCCGCAGGCGCGGCCGAGCTGCAGCTTGCTGCCGAGGAAGACGTAGGGCACGTTCTTGTCCTCGCAGAGCAGGGGCAGGTGCAGCACGATGGACAACGGGGTGGTGTCGGCGGCCAGGACGACGAGCTCGGCGGTGCCGCGGTTGAGGGACTTGGTCACTGTGATGCGCAAAGCAGGTCAGCTTTTTGCGCATTTGGGAGATGGAAGAGGAGGAAGGAAAAAGCTTACCCTCGTTGGCACCCTTCTTGGCCTGGCGGTAGTGGGTGGCCTGCTGGATGAGGTCCATGATCTCGGTGGAGAGGGCCGAGTCGGCCAGAGGCCAGGCAACGGAGCCCTGAGCGTCGGTGGTCGAAGTCATTTTTGTTTGTTTTGGTGAAATGTTGAGTATGGTTGACTCGCCTCTGTGGTTCACTGTCTCGGGTCGATGTAGGACTCGCCGGTGAGGTTCACTGTCGTGCGTGTGTGGGAGGTGGGAGAAGTCGAGTTTGATGGAGCGAAGAATTTGGCCTGGTCAAAGATTTTCCCTTAGCTGGATTGAAAACTTTATCGCGATAAGATAAGGCTGCACTGTAATCAAGCAACCCCACTTCAGCTGGCTGTGCGTGGTGATTGGTGGTTGGTGAGTCAAGCCCCGCTCATTTTTCCAGTACGTACGTCCAGTGCTTGACACCCACTGAACATCATCACTAAAACTGCTCCAAAATCATGAGCGTGAGAGTCAGACATCTCCAGATTCTTCTTGTCATCATAAGCGCATGAGCGCTCACTTAGTATTGGCTACTGCTCAATAGGCATCTCATCCCCAATCTCATTATGTACAGGGTTTTCAAAGCTCCCATGCGAAGCAGATGACAATGATGCTCCTCCCACAGCATCGCAGAAAAATAAACAGAAACAAAAGCCAGAAAAAAGCATGTATCCCACGCTCAAAACTCCGTCATAACATCATAGTGTGGTGTCCGGTACCATTTTCCGATCATGAAATCGCCCAGGTCTTCCTGTTTAATCCGCTTGCTGGTGAAGCTTTCCTCCTTGAACAAACTCCGCACCCAAAACAAGCCAGGGATTTCTCCCATTGTCTTTCCCCCGAGCCGGTGAAGGCAAACCACCTTCTTCTTCATGTGCGTATACAGAAAAGAACGCCCGCTTGATACATTAAAAAGAGGATAATTCGCGAAAAAATTGTGTGTTCCTCGCGGAACCAGCAATCAACATGATTCTGTAGTACTCTCCTGCACACGTCCGCTCATGCTCTCCCAGCTCGACTGGAAATGAACTGCACCAGAACCGTTCCCGGCATTCTGATGTTGTTCGGCAAGCTGGCAAGCACTGAGTGAACAGACTGCAGGATCGACCGCTTGCAGATCTGTCTCCCAAAAGCGAGGCTGCTCTCCGTTCATAGGAGACAAAGAGCCCCAGAGACGAATGGATCTGAAGTGGCCTTATGAAGGCAAAACGTATGAAACGTATGCGACCGTCCGAGAGAAATGACAGGACATAAAGGAGACCGCTCGCTTCGAACAAGGGCAGATGGAAACCAAAAACCAGCGAGGAAACAATACTTTGTGAAAATGGATTAAAAGCAGATAGGAGCCGAGCAAGCAAACAATTCGCTAGAGGAATTGAAGTTGCAGGCCGTGACGCGAAAACCATGGCCGCACGGCCAGCGCCGAAAAAAAGTGAGGCGCTCGAAGTCGTACCAAAAGGAAAATGTAAAAGAAACACAAAATCGCTCACACGTCTCTTCTCTTCTTTTTTTTGTGGTTTTTCTTATTTTTTTGGTCTTTTTGGTTTGATTTTGTTTGATGAATAGCTTTCGCTGATTTCTTGTAAGAGGAGGGCTTCCGACCGATCATAGTCAGGACGTCTTGTCCGTCGTGCGAACCGCGAATGCGCCCTCCTTGCATTAGCAAGTCATCGATGACGAAAAACAATCACATTGGAATCAGCACTGGCAAATCATTGCTGGCATGAAGATTCTTTCTTAGCACTGCGTCGTCATGGGTTGCGGCTGGTGGAACATGGCGTACTCGAGGTCGTGCTCGCCCGCGTAGCCGCCCATGGGCACGAACTGGCCCTGCTGCTGGTCGTGCGGCGAGGCGTACAGCGGCGTCTGCGTGACCGTCCCCGTCGACGACGTGTGCGGGCTGCTGTACCCGCCGGCGTCGTAGTGCGCCTGACTTAAGCTCTGGCAGAAGTTGGCCGACGACAGCGGGAAGCCACCGACGACGCCCTCGAGCCCTTCGGTCTGCAGGCTTAGCTGGTACGACGCGGGCTGGCCGTACTCGTCGACGTAGGCGCTCGGGTCGACAAAGGAGCCCGCGGCCGCGGCGTCCATGGACGCGGCGTAGCCGTTCATGTCGTAGGCCTCGCCGCTCGAGTTGGGCGCCATGGGCACGGCACCGTCGATACCGTCGCCCGCCTCGCCCTCGTCGGCGTCGTATGCCTGCTCCGTCAGCGCGCCCTCGGTACCGACGTCGACGAGGACCTCCTTCATCCAGTTCTTGAGCTCGTTCATCGGGGGCCAGTCGCCGCCGCCCTTGCCGCCGCGCTTCTCGTCGTCATTCTGCGCACCACCACTGCTACCGCCGTTCTTGCCGCCGCCGTTCTTGTCGGCGTTGCGCCGGCTCGGCTTGACCTTGAAGTGCGTGCGCCGCAGGTGCGCCGCCGCGTTGTAGTACGCGCCGTACTGCTTCTGCTGGTTGCACTGCTTGCACTTGTCGAGCGGGTTGACGGCCTGCACCGTCGTGGCCACGCCGTCGAGCGCCGGGTCGCGGCAGACGAACTTCTTGACGAGACCCCTGTGCTTGGCCTCGGTGTGCCGGCGCAGCTCGTGCTCGCCGCGGAAGCCCTCCGGGTAGTCGTTGCACTGCATGCACTTGACTTTCGGGTGCTTGGGCCGCTCGTACTTGGGCCGCGAGATGGCCGCCTTGGCGTTCTTGCCGTTGGCGCCGCCGGCGCCGTTGGCCTTGTCCGACGCGGAGGCCTTGCCGCCGGCGCTCGAGAGGGGCTTGGGCTGGATGAGCAGCGCGCGGTGGGCGTTCTTGTTCTGCCGGGCGAGGGCCTCCTTGGCACGGATCTTGAGCGACTGGTTCGACCGGATGCTCGTGTTGGAGATGGAGCGCTCCATCGACGACGCGCCGGCCTCGGGCAGGCCGAGCAGGTTGCTGTTGCTGAGTGGTGCTGGCCCATCGTTGTCCGAGGCGGACTGAAAGCTGGCCGATGAGTCGGAGCGTTCCATGGCAGCTTGCTGCTGCTGCATAGCCATCAGGGCGGCGCTGCTGGGTGCCGACGACGCGTACTCGTGCGGCAGGGGCTGAGGCAGATTGGCGCCGACGCCGAGGAAGTCCTGCTCGTTGCCGTGCTGCTGCTGGTACTGGTGATATTGCTTGCCGAGCGGCGACGACGTGGTGTAGTCGTTGTACCCGGAAGACGCCTGGCGGGACAGGTTGCCGGGCGCCTGGTGCTGCTGCGAGGACTGGGACTGGATGCGCATCATGTCGATGTTGAGCTGCGACAGCGAGCCGTTGTCGTCGCTACTGTACATGTTGCTGTTCTGCCGGCTCATGGTCGACGTCGCGAGCGTGGGCGCCTCGGTGAGCGACCCACATGTTGATGCCATGGTCGGCGTGGCGGGTGCGGCAGGGGCGAACTGGTACATGCCGTCAAAGGGCGAGAGGTGCTGGGAGTGCGGTAGGCCATGCTGGCTGTGCTGCGAGTCAAAGGTGGGCGACGTCGACAGGTGCGATGCGTCGAGCTCGCCGCGTGACATGAGGAAGCTCTGGACGTCGATGCCGACACCGTCGAGCCCGGGCTGTTCTGACAGGGTTGACAGGCTGCCCTGCGACTGCTGCTGTTGTGACGACTGCATGGCCTGGCTGAAGAGCATCATGTCTGCGGTGGTCTGCTGCTGCCAGTAGTCGATGGAGTTGTGAGTTGCCGACGCAGGTTCGGGCACCTGCTGCTGTTGCTGCGGCTGTGAAGAAGGACCGCTCTGCAGCGGGGGCGTGATGGGCCCGTTGCCGGTGAAGGGGATGGAGGAGACGGGATGTGACGACTTTGCGGAGCGGCTCGAGCTCGACCTCGCCATGGCGGAGGGACTCGTGCGGCTCATCGTCGTGCGCGGGGGCGGTTGGGCGATGGTCTTTGCGCGCTTCATCGGGTGGTGGTACTCGTTCTTTCGATTCTAGAGAGGGGACGAAGACTCGTGTCAGGTTCCAAAGTGCAAAACAAAACACCCAAAGCCCCCTGGCTGGGGATGTGGGCTGGTGATGGTGAGGTTCTCTGTCATGGGTGAGGTCTTACTTGATGTTGCTGCCCAGTCTGCAGTGTGAGGCCCGCCGTTGCCGCTGACCGCGGCGCGGAGTGCCGCCTGTGGCCATCTTGGAGGGCGGGTGCAGCGTAGATCGGTGAGGCCGAAGAGCCGGCGTTCAGCTCGGCGGTGAATGACGATGCATCACGGCCAGCCAGCTGGCCTGTTGAGCGGAGGCGCTCGAGCTCGCTCTTGATCCGCTGGGTCTCAATGTCCTGCTGTCGCAGGGCCTCTTCTAAGCGCTGGATGTGGCTCTGGCTCATACTTGCTTGGACCCTGAGTGACACAAAAGCTTGGGTCGTTTGGGGGTCGTAATTTGCTCGGGGGAGACGGACGCGGGGCGGACGAGGAGGAGCAGAGAGAGAATCACTGTCTATTCAGAGATGGAATGACTAAAGTGCAGCCTCGTTTTTGGGTTCTTGTTCTTTTTCTTAGGGAGAGTGAGCTGTGCTCCGCTCTGCTCTGGTCTGCTTTGGTTTTGGTTTGCTGCCAGACACCTGGTCGAGTCAAACAGGAGTAACCTAGCTAACTAGGAGTGAGAGTGTGCAAGATGGGGTGCAAAAGTGTGGTTCTGCGTGAGAACAGCGTTGTACGTGCGGAATTGGGGCCCGGATTGGAGGATGTGGAGGACCAGAAAGGAGGATTGGGACCAGGAGCTAGGATTGGGGATTAGAGAAAAGAATGAAGCGAAACGAAACAGATCGTCGGCTTTCTACAACAGCAATGACAAGTGTTGAACAATAAGAGGGGGAAAAGAGGGGTTTCAGGGAAGGGGAAGAAGGGGAGAGGAAAGATGAGGTTCGGGAAGAGGGAGGCGGCCATATATCAACCTATCATCAACGCAAGGCTTTGGGCTGCCACCAAAGCACGGTGGTGTTGCACGTTGGAGGTGGATCGAGGAAGAGGAAGAGCATGGACATGGGTACGGGTATGGGTGTGGGTGTGTGTGGTGGTCATGGGCATGGGTGGGCGTGTGGGTTGCGGCAGCGGTGGGAATTCCCTGGTGTGGTGGTGAGTGACTGTTCGATGTAGATCCTCCAATTCAGTGGCACGACAAATGGGTGCAAAGTCCTTGCAGGTGGACGCGGGAGTGGATTCTCCTGTTGCTCGTAAGTATGTGGGCAGAAGAAGCCAAGCTGGAAGCCAAGCCAGTCCAGATGATGATGGCGTTTTGGGGGGGCGTGCAGACAGACAAGACACGACAAGAGACAGACACAGAAGACGGACAGACAGACAGACAGCACTGCAAGACACTAGCTACGAAGTAACTACACCGAGCCAAGGAAGAGTGTGCTCGACACACAGGCGTGGGACAGGGAACAGGGGGGTAAGATTGATGGGGTGTGGATGTGTTGTTCAAGGATCAATTTTTTTCTTTCCTTTCCTCTTCCATCGCTTTTTCAACGACGCCTATTCCACTCCAGGGATCAAGTCGATGGTGTGTGCCACCAGAGCCTTCTGGACCTCCTGATCAGCGCTCCAGTGTGGACTGGTCCGGCGGTGTCACTTTTTCTGGAGAAACAGGCCTTGATGCGCCGCCGCCGCCGTGACCCGCATAGCGCGAAGGGGTGAAGAAACACCAATCACTGACAGGTTTGGGAGGGTCAAGAAGCATTCCGATTAGTGCTTTCGACAGGCGACATTGGAGCAAATGGGAGCATTGCGGGCGGCAGGACATGCTCTGTGCTGTTTGCTGTACGGAGAGAATCCTACATTTACCCAAGTACTCTGCATTGGGGGTACGGTGCCCGACAGTCTGATCCTACTGGAGCTGGAGTATTGCCTGCATCCAAGCTGCCCGCCATCAAATGCCCGGTCGGAATGGTGGATGCAAGTGTGGCCAGATTAGATATGGCATGGTAAATGAGTAAGGCAGATGGGATCTATCATTTGCAATATTGCATCAACCGATGCACCGAGCAAACAGCGAGATATTGAATGGTCGAGGGTGTGTGCTGTGGGTGCCCGGACCATCATCAATCAATCTTCTTCAACGGCCACTACTTGTGTTTTGAGCCACTCATTCCTCGACGACTCGACTAGCCCCGGTCTTCGGTCACTCCCAGCTCCCTAGCCCACCATCCTGGATACCATTCCGCTCATTCCCCATCATCACAATCATCAGTGGCGGCGGTGAGACTCTCCACGAAAATAGAGTCACTGACGATGATGTCTGTTCTCCTTCAAGAACCTGACACATTACGACCTCGCGGCAAGCCACAACTCGAACAATTGCGACATGATCCTGGTGGGCTTGCCAGGATTCTGCACGCCTGTGACACCGGGGAACAACGGGTTCGCATCTTAACTGACGTCTAGCACGTCGAATACGACAAGGGCGGTGACGATCCCAGCGACGAACTGTCAATAGCCCATGTCAATCCTTGCTTGTTCCTCTGTAGCCCGCGAGCAAGACATCGTTAGGCGAGACGAGAGTCCGCCCACCAGACTGAAAAGGCAAACAGATCGGATCTGTGAAGATTGGCGGCAGAACCATGCCCCTGAAGCCATATGCGAGAATGGCATGCTCATGCCCGAAACAGCAATGTCTTAGCACCTCTTAGTACCTGGGGCCCAAGGTTTAGCTGCCGTCAGCTTCACCACCATCTCTATCTTTGACAGTAGTTAATGGTGTGCGAGACCACTGTCTGTTGGTGTGTGTGTGAGTGGGATGGGTGAGCTGTCCCGGCATCCATGCTGAACACTTTCTCCTAACCCAACCCACCGCCCAGAGGCCCTACAGAAAAACGTCAGAAAAAGCAAACGGGACGGGGGTTGGGAAGGGGAGAAAAAGCAAAAATCAAAGACAAATGCGGCTACCCAGCAAGAACGTCGTCATCCAGTCAAGACCTGCAGCGTCTCTCTCACATGCATCCCTGCCCGGCAAGCCACACTCACAGCACACTTCTGACCTCATTCGCCGGGTCTGGCTGCGTGCGTCGCGACCAGGAACAATCTGACCTATCAGTCCCGGTGTGGTGTGGGCAGCCTGCCACCATCGTCATCACGATTCGGTGACGCTGCCCACCCTCTTCCTCGCGACTCTGAACTCTGAGCTCTGTGTCGGCCTCTTCTGCACCCGCTACTGCAGTTTCCGCAGCTTCGCACACGCAGACAAGACCAGACAGGTACTTTGACTCGTCGAAGGATAGATGGAGCCCGGACAATTCTCAGGCAATCATCCAGGACAGGGCCAGCAAACACGGGTACCCACCGGCTCTAACTTTGTCGTACTTGACCCCGAAAGGTGTCTAGCGGCATGCATGCTATTAACAGCCAACGACTCTTATGGATGTATCTCCCCACCCCAGCTGGGCCTTCTTCCTGATTCCCCGGTGTGGGCATGTGCCATGATGCCCGTTAGCTAGTGACTAACGGAGCAAAAGCAAAGCGACAGCACTGGCGTGGAGGAGGTTACATTTACTGATTGGCGTGAGGTTAGCCTGGTGTTTGACACTAATCCGCGGATGTCAAACAGGCCCTTCCCTCCTCTTCATCCTCCACCCTCCTTCAGTGAGCGAGGAGCGTTGAACCCGGTCACAGCTAGCCCAGACAACTCAGTTCCCCCCCGTCCCGCCGGGTTTGATTGGTCCTCGACGGCCAGCGCAGAGTGAGGCGAGTCCGCCCTACTCTGGCTCGAGTGGCTGCGGACGAGCCAGCCCGCTGTCGCGGACCGCGTGGGTCGGCCCCTAGCCAAGGTCCACGGGTGTGTTTTAGTGCTTCTTGTTCTGCCCACGCTGACCCTAAAACTGGCCAAGCGTGCGACGCTTCTACCCGCGCCGCCCGCGCGCCCGCCCACGACGAAGCTCAATTTGAGGTTCTAGCTAGGGCTCCATCTCCATCCTTTTCGGCCTCTTGGCTTGCTTTTCACGCCATTCGTATCCTCTCGCAACCCCCCATGAATCTTATTTTAATCTGTCTTGATGCTGTACCAAAGTACCGACCTCTGCAGGACAGCACTCACACACCCTCCTCTGGAACAGGTCTGAGACCTGCGGCAAAGCTGCTGTCGACTGCGAGTGTTTTACCTACCTTGTTTTGCGGCTGATTCAGAGAGATGAACGCAGAAAGCATCTAGAGGTGCAGTGCTGAAGCCCGATCAACCCATCGCATTCCTACCCCAGGAATCTGACATGCATGCTACTCTACTGCCTCCCTACATCTGCCGGGCGTCTGCATTCTCCCCTTCCCATTCATCAATGGCAGGCCCATGTGTGTGAGATTCGCTCGCCCGGTCGGGCATACGGGGTGATCTCTGCGTTCCAATGTCCTCTTTACTTGGCGCTGCCTTGGGAGCCCATCGTGGATGATTCAGATCTCCCTTTCCCCATGTTCCCCCATGCTGCCCTATGGTGATGAGCACTCGATTTCTCTACTTTCGGCGGTTTTATCGTTCGAGCTTCGGAGGTCCCATGACCAACTTTCTTGCGGCTACTCGACTACCAATTACCGAAGCATGGCCGCTTGGCAGTGACTATTGAGATGCTTGCAATTTCACATTTTCACCTAGCCTGTTTGGACCGCACGGCGTGATTCCCCACTGTAGAAAATTACCCTTCTGTGTACGGATCGCCGGCATTTCCGGGGGATCCAGTGAGCCTCCCTCATTACTTTGCAAGCAAGACAGATTAGATCTCGATAACAAGATGGGATCTGCCTCGTCGTCGGTCCCGATTGCGATGCTCTCAATGTCCTCCTCTCCCCCCTCGCCGAGCCGACTTCCGCTCTCGTGCGGTCGGGCTCCCCTGACCGCTCCACGGAAACATTGCAGACGACAGAGAGGCCTAGCACGCCCAAGTTGCGACTATCGTCAACGACAGCCAAAAGCACCTAGCTTTTTCGAGACCAGATCACACCGGCTGCACTACCCTCTGGCGGCTGCGACGCCCCGTCTGGCGTTGCTGCTGCTGCTGCGCGCAATTAATCCGATGTGACTCTGCCGCTGCCTTACCAGGCTCCGGACAAGGGTCTGTGTGCTGTATGTACAACGCTGAATGTGTCGAGTCCCGTGCTTCTCTGCACACCGCACTTCCTTAGCCACAGAACACTGCTACCCGAGTAGGTCTCTTGCAGTCGGTGAAGGCTGGCTCTTGTTTCGAGCCCCACTGCAGTGAGGCTTAGGACGGCCTTGGGTGGTCTTGCGTTCCGATGATGGCGTGCACGACTTGTCTGGGCTCGTCGCTGGGCCCGACGTGCGCTGTGAGATCCTCGTAAGTGCCCATTGAACTCGGCGTGGCGTCGTTGTTAGTGTGACGGCGAGGTCCTCTGCAACACACTAACGAAGCATTCACACTCGACAAATCCAGATCTTCTGCCCCTCGAGGCGAAACTGCCAGGGATGTAGCATCACTTTACAGATCAAGTAAATAATAACCTTCACGCATAGCTGTAGATGAAGTAACGGCTGATTGTAATGTGTATGACTTGACATTGACGGCGACTCTCCTGATATCCTAGGAAGCCTAGTCTACATGGTTCAGATCAAACTACATCCATCACCTCGCGATGTGCAATGTGCAAATCTACTTGTCATCATAACCAACATCCTTCCCTCATCTGCTTCCACGCCCGTCTACACCACATGCTCTCTCTCTCTCTCTTCATACTATTCACTTCTTCTCCGTGTGTGCGGCCTCGGCCTCACCATTAGCCTCCTCGGCCTTGTGGCCTTCTCCAAGCTTCTCGTCGAGCGCCTCCTCATTCTCTTCCTCCTCAATGGCGCGGTCGTACAGCCCGTTGCGGATGTCGCGCTTCCACAGGATATTGCCGATGAGGAAGAGCGTGATGTAGATGCACGTGAGCACCACGTTGCCCGCGAAGCCCTTCTTCCAGCGAGGACCCTCGGTGATGGGGAACATGACCACGTTCCACCAGGTGTAAAAAGCCCAGCCGATGGTCATCTGTTGCTAGCTGTTAGTCTTGATCTTTTCTGTGATATCTTCCCGGATGGGATGGGGGAAGGGGCTTACCATGGCGCCAGTCGTAAAACTCTTGGCCTCGTTGTCGTCCTTCATGATGATGTGCACCCAGGGGAAGATCAGAGGAGTCATGGCGGACCCCATGCCCAGCAGGAAGTAGGCCGCAAAGTGGAGGCCAAGAGGCACGTCCCAAACCAGGAGCACGATGTTACTGAAGAGCAAGACCGAGCCGGCGAAGCAGAATGGTACCCATATGGGGTATACCCTGATTCATCCCTTGTCAGTGTCGCGGAGGCAGACGCACGATGCTCGGCAAGGGTACTCACATGGCAAGAGAAGGAACAATGACACCGACAACAATGGCCAGAGCCTGGACGCCCGTGGGCAGGATGTTGATCATCTCGATCGAGTACTGGCCCGTCGACTTGACCCAGACGATCATCTGGCCGTTGACCCAGCCGGTCAGTTGGAAGCTAAGGAGCAGTCAGCATCTCCCACTCGACGTGGACTGGTGTCTCATGAGGGCGCAGCAACTCACAAGAGGTAGACGCCGACGGCAAAGTAAAAGTGCCAGCGGGTGAAGACGCGTTTGAGCATGCGCTTGCCGATGCGGGAGCTCTTGCGCACGCCCTCGCTCTGCATGCGCGCCTGCGCCAGCTTCTGCTCCGCCTCGGTCATCCACCAGATGCGCGGGCTCTGGGGCAGGCCCGGGAAGAAGAAGAAGCCCGCGATGGCGATGGGCAGCGAGATGACGCCGTCGATGATGAAGACCCAGCGCCTAAAAGTCAGAGACGAGGTAGTCAGCATTTTGTCCCTTTCTTCTAAGAGTGCTCAAAGACCACATTACCAGACAGACTTACCATCCTGACATGCCGCCCTTGCCATTAAGACCGTGCTGCACAGCTGCCTGCATATAACCACCAAACATGGCGCCGATTTGGCTCGAGCAGTACCAGACGCCGGCCCGCTTGAAGACCTCGTCGTGGCGGTACCACGAGGACAGGATGTAGAGGGATCCGGATGAGGCGGGCGTCTCAAAGAGGCCCATGAGGAAGCGCATGCCGTAGATCATCGGCGCGCTCTTATTGCGGCACTGGATGAAGGTGAGGATGGACCAGACGGTCTCCATGGCGGGCAGGTAGTAGCGTGCGAAACGGGGCCGGGAGATGATCATCATGGAGGGGATCTCGAGGACGAGGTAGCCGATGTTGTAGAACGTGCTGAAGAGGTTGTACTCGATGCCCTTGAGGTCGAGCTCCTCCTTCATGCCAGAATTGTACGCATTGTTGATGTTTTGCTGGTCGAGCCACTTGATGAAGACTGCAAGACGAGCCGTGTTAGTTTTATGCTATTGCACAAGTCGAAATACCCATGCAGTGGTAAAAGCTTACAAGTTAGACAACTGTATTCCATCTATTAGCAGGCTTCTCTTTACTAGATGAAGGCCGTATCAAAAGCACTCACACAAGCGGCAGGAGAATTCGGTCCTGCTTCTTCAGCAGAGAGATCTCCTCGCGACTGTAGTGGCTAGGATACCAGTCGAAGATGTACATCCAAGCGAGCCACACGTTCCTCTTGGGAGCTTGAGAAGCCGAGGTCACCACCACGCCTTTCTTGACGACAGGGCCGTCAGGCCCGTCGTCAGTGGCCATGGCCGCGACGGGCTGGATAGCGAGGTCGTCGTTGGTCTTTGTCGCCGCCATCTCGAGGAGTCAGGTCTTACTCAAAATGAAAGAAACTGAGCCCGGGGAGGGAGGCAATTGAAGAAGAGGATGATGATCCGGATGGTCAACAGCCAGGTATGCAGGAAAGAAAAGAAGTCATGCAACAGCCTTTTAACTACCTCTATTGCATACCCAGACCGATTAGGTCCCCGCAATACAAAGTCTTGGGGCCCCAATCTTCCCCGCGTGCATTCGCATCCTGGGATGATCACCGGGAGTCAGATGTTGCAGTGTTTTGCACCATCGGAGTGGTTACCGGAGGCCAGGAGTAAGTAGCCTCCGACCCCAGGGTCCGGCTGGCGCACAAAATCTTCAACTAGTCTGGACTAGAGCTAGACTAACCTGCTGTTAAAGCCGACGACGAGCAGGATCTGGGCAAGGACTGTGGGGTCGAGCGGGGTGCCGCTCCACGTTTTGCTGTCGGAGGTCGGAGTATGTCTTGGACTTTGTTTCTTGTGCCAGGGTTAAATATCCATCGATCCTCCGAACCTGGCATATGCTTCTCCTCGCCATGTACGATAACCCGAATCGGCAACGTATCTGTTCCACAGCAGAGATCATCACGGACAATCTCTGAGACTCTTGCCATCGTTCGCTTCCCCACATCCAGCACTCGACACGCGACTCGCTACCAGCCGGGGTATCGGAGCAATTACCGGCATCGGCGTACAGCATCGAAATGAGCAGCTCTCGCGGCCGTCGTGAGACCTCTAGGCCATCAGTCGATGATCAGTCGAATGATCCAGGCCAAGACGGTCTAGAGCCCAAGCGCTCGCCGGCCCGGATCTCGTGGTACGTCAGGCCAGGCATTGCCGGCGGTGATGTTCGGCCGCTGTTCTTCACCTCTACCAAAGGCGGAAAGTGCTTCGCACCAAGCTGTGTTGAGTTGATAGGAGGTCAAGACTCAAATGAGCAAACAATAGAGCTAATTATTCTGTCTCCTGCCCTAGTAACCGCTGCCGCAGAGTAAAGTTGCGTTGTTCGAGGGAAAGGCCATGCTCGAATTGTAGTAAGATTGGTAAGCATCCTTGCAAGACTGTTTGTAGCATGTATTGTGATGTATTTTGACTTATACGTACAATCCAGGTCATGAATGCTCGTATGTGGCGCAGAGAATCAAGCCTGGTATGAAGGCTGGAGCCATCGAGTCAATCTACAAACGTCTGGGTAAGTAATGTGCCATGTCTACTCAAACTCGAAATGGGATATTGACTCACCGTTTAGACATAATTGAGCGTGTCCTCTTCGAGGAAAGAGGCCAATCAAGAGATGAGAGTTCACACAACATCACTCGTCAAGAGGCGAACATTGCACAGGGCAGCAGCACATTGGCAACTGAGCCTCGGTTCGACCAGCCGTTGATCGGCGTCGACCATTCAACCATCACAGTTCCCCAGGCTCAACAACAGAAATCTAGCCCTGCAGCATTGTGTCACGGATACCATACCGACAATGACGAAGACAGTAGCCCTCCCCTTCCCGCACCGGAGGACCTTGAAACCCTCTTTGCGACCTACATGTTCAACGTTCATCCCTGGATACCCATGATCAACCAGGACCGCTTCCGGGAGAGACTTCGAGATCCAGAAGAGTTTCGGAAACTAACTATTGTTGTACACGCAATATGGGTTGTAGCATCAAGATATCTCGCTGGCGGGGATCGGGAGCGCATCGGGGTCTTGTCACGCTGGACAACCCGTAGTGTCAGGCGGTGGGTTGTCGCCACAGCCATGGAGGAGATGTCCTTGGAGGGCATGCAAGCGCTGATTATGATAGCGTTCAACGATGTGAGTCTACATACCTAACTCGCTGAGAGACGGCTGATTTAATTTGACACTTAATAGATCGGAAGTGGCAACGCCTCCAAGGCCTGGCCCATCGTATCATCCCTCAGCCGCACGGTCGAGTACTATCAACTGGCCAGGGAGGAAGGCACTGGCACCAATCGCTCCATCTGCCAGCCTCACACATACCTCAAGCCTCCGAAGAACTGGGCCGATGAGGAAGAGAGGCGGCGGATATTCTGGAACGTCTTCCTGCTGGACCGCTTCTGCTCCATATCCATGGGCTGGAGCATCAGTCTGACATCGACAGACGTGTGTCAGCGGCTTCCTTGCGACGGCTATGTATGGCGTCGGGGAATACCGATGTTGACTCCGTACATGGGCGTATGGGACAAGTCCACGGGAAGCACGGGCACATCACTCTCCCCTCGACCACTGTCCGATGGTAATGGGCAAGGCCTGATAGGGAATGAGACCTCAAGCCAGGTCGAGGATGTCGACTTTGACATGTCTCGCGTAGGCCAGTTTGCCTACTGCCTCGAGGCGACGGAGTCGATGAGCAGAGTAACTAGCTGTTTCCTGCAACAGTCTCTTGACTTCACCAATCTGAAAGAGGTGAATTGGTGGCTCGGGCGGTTCAAGGAGTTGGACTTGCGATTGGCTCACTGGAAGCTACTGCTACCTCACGTTTCCAAGCCAGCTGATCCGAGCCAGGAGATGAAGATGGACCCGAACCTGACCCTCGCCCACATCACACACAATGCGTCGACGATTTTACTCCACCAGCCTATTGCTTACCCACCACCAAATTGGCAGTTCCGAGGCAGGTTGCCGAGCAGTTGGAGCGCTTCAACATGCACACACGCCGGAAACGAGATATCCACCATCACACAGCGTTTCCTGCGCAACTACGGATCTTCGATGCCCCTCTCGAGCCAATTTGCGTTCTGCGCATACATCGCGGGGAGGATGATGTTGGTTGACTGGCGCTACTACGACAAGAAAAAGCTCTGTGATGACTTCTGGCTGCTTGTCGAGAGTCTCAATGAGATGGGTCAGCGCTGGGCTGGTGACACTGGCGTCGCTGGTAAGGGGCAGATTATTGCTCTGCGCTATGCTGTCGAGTTGAGAAGACTCCGGGAGCTTTGCCTCCAAGATGAATCTTTCCAGCCGGACTTCAGTGGCTATACCCAGGAGATACACCACCAAGAAGAGGCGACTCGGTTTAGTGAACAGCTTCCGCCTAGCTCAGGGCTGGTAGCCATGGCACAAGGCCAAAGTCAGCCGAGGATCGCTGTTGATTGGCCTGGCCAGACCCAGCCGGGCGTCTCGGACAGACTGTCGTATTCCGGTACCCCGTCTGTTGCCGCTGGCAAACGCGTAGCCGACCCTAGTTTGTTTATGCAACCAGCGCCGGTCTACTACAGCAACGACAAGGACGGTACACCTCAAGACCACCAAGTGATGGGAAATCTGGATTCTGAGATGTCAGAGGATGTCGGGGACTTCCTAATGCATCTAGATAGGGTCATTGCATATGATGACGGTAGTCTGTTCACAACAAGCCTTGGCCAGCAGGGATGGTAGACGGAAAATACGAACCAGATTTATATCTAATCTTCGCTATTACAATGCGTGAAACAATTTACGACCATTCTACAGGAATATCATCATGAAGCCCTTATTCTAAGCCCATTCGCAACAACTGGTTCCCAAACTCGACCAGGTAATAATCTCCGTACACCAAACCGTGGTCAGCGTACCTCTTCATCGCGTGCTGGTTGTTATTTGCCGTTCCGTACTTCAGGATCGCCTCGTAATGCTCGCCAGGCGCCGCATCCCTCGACTCCAAAGTACCCTCCGCGTTGCTGGTCAGAGTAGCCTTCTCCGGAGCAAGAGCAAAGTTGAGCAGGTCCCGCACGATGTCGATAGCGCTGTTGCGGAATCTCATGGCGAGCTTGTCGTACCCCAAAGCGGCCAGCGCCTGGGACAAGATAAGCATGCCGTTCGCAGCAATAGCTCCCGCCGACGAATCCCGCGGGCACGGTCGCGAGTCCTCATCGGGAGCGTCAAAGTCCCAGAGCGGGACGTACCGGCCGCCGTGGTGCCTCGACGACGCGCCGTCGATGGTCTGCTCCCGACTCTCGGTGTCGACCATGGGCGGGCACGAGCCCAGGCGGTAGAGGAAGTACTCGGCGAGGCCCGCCGACGCCTGGAGGAACTTGGCATCCTTGGTCCACATGTACGTCTGCGCGTAGCCCAGGATGCCCCAGGCCTGTCCGCGCGCCCACGTCGACGTGTCGCTGTACCCCTGCGCGGTAAAAGTACGTTTCACGCTGCCATCGCGCGGGTCCAGGTTGACGACGTGGTTGGACGAGTACCACTGGCCGCGGTACGCGTGCGGCGAGGTCGCCTTGGTCGGCTCGGGCCTGAGGTGCGTCCGCATCAGCGTCGTGGCGTGCGACGCGGCGATGTCGTGCAGGCGTTGGTCGGCGCAGTGCTTTGACGCGTAGAAGAGTAGGTCTAGGTTGCACATGCTGTCGATGATGAGGATGCAGTTGTCCTCCATGCTCGTGATCTGCACGTTCTTCTGGATCCGCGCGTCCCAGCTGCGGATCGCGCCGGCTGAGGGGATGAACCTCGAGGCGAGGCTGTTGGCCGCGCGCTGAATAGACTCCAAGCTTTTGGGGTTGCTAGTGAGCTCCCAGTCCAGGCGCAGGGCCGGCATGATGATGAAGCCGATGTCGTGCGTGTCCGTGCGGCTGGCCATTTCGTGGAGCGGCGCCGCCCAGGTGCTGCACAGGCCGGCGAACTCGGACCGCAGTCTGGCCAGGTCGTCTGCCCCGGCACTTCCGGACAGCTTGATAGACTTGGGGAACCTGTGCAGCCGTTCCAGAATGCCGTGGAGCGTGCCGGGGAAGAAGCCGCACGTCCAGAACTCGGGCTCGCGCATGGTGTAGTCGCCACCCGACTCCTCGTTCTTCACATACTCGGGGAACCCCTTGAGGTTACATGAGCCGCCATCTGCCTTTTCTGCTTTCCTCGCAGTACGGTGGACCTTGGCAAGAATGTTTTCGGCGTACAGCTCCTGAAGGTCGGCGCCTAGCCTTGTCCTGGGGTAGAGCACATTGGAGTCGTCGGCAGACAGTGACGCCGCCAAGGATTTGTGGCTGAACACATGCTCGGGAAGAAATAATGTGCCATTTGGTGACTCTGAGATTTTGCGGTTATCGTTGGGCTCCAACGAGTCCGGCGGGGTGTTGAGGGCGGCATCTAGGTCCATGACTGCTGAGTAGTGTGTGTGAACGGCAAGAGTAAAACCGAGCAAATTACTCAAACGGATGGAATAATTGAAAATCGGCTCATGCTCATTGACAGACAAGACGGAATACTTAACATCATGCACGACTGGGGTACCCCATAACAGGCGGAGCGAGTCCACCTTTGCAGTCCGTCTCACCACCCGGACGGGACATAGCCCGATGAAAGCCAACTAGCCCGAACTCCGGCCAATCTCATCCGACTCCCGACGCCCGCCCAATCTGCTCCGTTTCCAACCTCGATCGATCAGCTCGACACCCGTTGGTCATTCCCCACGCCCCAGAGACAGCGAGACCGGGGCTCCTCCGTTCAACGGGCCGAGATCTTCGTCCGAAGCGAGCGCTACCATCTTACCATTTTGTTCTGATTAATCAATCGTGCGCCAGCCGAACCGGACCATTTGCGTTTGAGCTTCGGTCTCTTGCACCTCCTCACTAGATTAGACCAACCAGCAAGACAAGTGCAAGGAATGAAAATGAAGTCCTACAATAGTTTCTGCGAGAACCCGCTCATCACTCGGTCCGACTTGGTCGCCGCCGGGGTCGCTCTCGTGGCCCCGCTGGAGCAGTACCGCTCTCCCGGCAAAGGCCGAGTGAAGATCGCCACCGCCAACGGGGCTGCCTTTAGCGAGGAAGCAGCCCAACTCGAAGGCTTCGCGAGACCGCTATGGCTGATCGGGTCTCTGCACTCAGCGGCATCAGTGAAATCTGGCACGCTTGAGGCGTTCCCGGCCGTGCAGACGGAGACATGGATCACGGGCCTGAAGAACGGCGTGGACCCCAGCTCGCCGGAGTACTGGGGTGACCTCCACGACTTTGACCAGCGCATGGTCGAGATGGAGTCGATCGCTTACACGCTGCTGTTCGCGCCCGACGTCTTTGGCTTCGCCGACGACGAGACTGCGCGGCGCAACCTGGTCAACTGGCTGCTGCAGATCAACTCCAAGTGGATGCCGCAGAACAATTGGCGGTGGTTCCGGATCTTTGTGAACCTGGCCCTGACTAGGGTGCTAGGCGTTCCGCTGGAGCAAGTCAAGGAGGTCATGGATGCCGATTTCGCCATGCTGGATTCGTTCTACATGGGTGACGGCTGGTCGAGCGATGGCAAGTGGGATGAGGACCGGAAGCAGGTCGACTACTACTCGGGCAGCTTTGCCATCCAGTTTGCGCAGCTTCTCTATGTGAAGCTAGCTCCTGACTTTGATCCTGCAAGGACTGAGCGGTACAAGGCGCAAGCTGCCGAGTTTGCGGCCACATACTGGAGGTACTTTGACACCAATGGTAAGGCTGCTGTCTCTGACGTGTGACAGAGAGCACATCGAGCTAACATCAAGGAACTGCAGGCGCTGCAATTCCATTTGGGCGAAGTCTCACGTACAGATTCGCAATGGCTGCGTTTTGGGCGGCCGTTGGTTTGGCAGAAGTGCAACTGCCGGCGCCGTTGGACAGCCCTGGCGCAGTGAAGGGTATGCTACTGCGCCATCTACGATGGTGGTCTCAGAAGCCGGATATGTTCAACCCTGATGGGACGTTGAGCATTGGGTTTGCCTGTAAGCCAAGTCAATACCAAACTAACCGGAATCCTTACTGATCATCTGATTTAGATCACACCATGAACACAGCAGAGGACTACAATTCTCCGCAATCGGTCTACTGGTGTCTCAAGTCACTGGTAGTCGTTGCGGCTGCAGAAGACGCACCCTTCTGGAGCAGCAAGGAGGTAGCCCATCCCTATCAGCAGGTGCCACCACAGCCTTCTGAGCCTGTTCTCCTCAAACACCCAAAGCATATCATGTGCAGCAGCCCGGAGAACCACTTCATGCTGTCCTTGGGACAGACCACGAAGAGGAATCATAGGGCGGGACAGGCCAAGTACAACAAATATGCCTACTCGTCAGTATTCGCCTTCAACGTAGCGGCTGGCGTCTTTCTGGAGCAGATTGGTGTCGACAACACGCTCGGCCTGAGCTGGGACGGCGGCGAGTCGTGGAAGGCCTTTCAGCACCCGACGCAGCTCGCCTCTGGTTCCGCGAAGCTGGGTGGCGAGACAGTCCCGACATTGTCGGGCACGTGGAAGCCGGACGTCTTGCTCGACCTCACAGTCCGTACAACCCTGATCCCTCCCGTTCGCAAGTTTCCAGGGTGGCACTTGAGGGTGCACGAGGTGCGCTTCTCTCGACCGCAACAGCAGATTGAAGGTTTCAACAAGCTTCAATTTGTCGACGGTGGTTTTCCTGTAGCGGTTGAGACTTCTCAAGGAGTCGCTGTCTATGAGCTACCCAGAGGCACCAACACGGAGTTCGCAGGAGAAGGCTGGGGACAGGATGCCTCTACAGCTGCTGTAGTCACCCGAACGGGCGCGAGCGGCGTGCTTGACCTCTCAGACGCCTACTTGAGGAAACAGGGCAAGCAGCAAGGTCCCGGCGTGGAGAGCAATGGCCTTGTGGTAAGACAGCACGCCAACACTAATCTGATGGAGCAGCGAGCAGTGGTGCCAGGCGTACAGCATACCATCAACGTCCCTGAGTGGACTGGGTCAAAGCAGGAGCCCACCATCTATGTCTTTGTCACTGGCGTGTTTGGCGTTCGAGCTGGTGTTGACCATAGCCAAGCGTGGCAAATCAAGCCCGTGCTGGACGATTTGCAACTTCTATAGATTGCCAAAGGATCAAAGTAGATGAAGCAAATGATTGATTGAACGAACAATTTTCATGTGCTGTTGTTGTCGTGTTTCTCGCCGAAGCGGAGTGTCTTCGTCGGCACGGCAGGTGATGACATAATCGCGGTCAAGGTCGGTGGCAGCTGCTCCGCTGTGCCGATAAGGAGCGTTTGAAGCCACCTCAGCGATAAGCCAGCCAGCTAGCACCTGTGCTTCCGAGCCATCCCACGATTAGCTGTCATCAAAGCCACCACTCCCTCGAGTATCCCACGCACCATACACACACCAGCGATGCCCTCTACGGCACGATGCGATCAATAGACCTGGTACTGCTAGCTGGGCTGCAGCTCGCTGGAGCTCGTCAGCCCGGCTTCAGCATCCATGATGACATCCTAGCATACCCCCAGGTGCGTACCCTGCCGCGTGTGCATTGGTACCCTGCCTCTAGGCCTGGCAGATACTAATTGGCGCTGCCGTCGACCACAGTTCGAAGTCGTCTTTTCAGAATCCTACATCTCCGAAAGCGATGCGCGGTCCCTTGTCGAGCGCGCCCAGCCACACCCGACCTACGCAGCCGACGTCTCGCAAACCGACCTCACGAGCCAGATCCGCGAATCCACCACCGCCGACAGCCATGCCGCCGGCGCAGGCGCAGGCCATTACGGCGATGCCGCGGGTGACGGCAGCGCGCAGGTGTCGGAGACGTACGAGATCATGAGCATGCCCGACTCCAAGTACCTCTGCACGATCCCCGTGCTCGCGCCCCCGGCGCCGCCGAACCAGACGGCGACGGAGCTCGCCAAGGCCGAGGAGGCGCGCGAGCTGAGCCGCGCGTCGGTGCGCGGGTGGGAGCTCATGACGGGCCTCGAGGGCGAGTGCCTGTACTACACGTCCGGGTGGTGGAGCTACAGCTTCTGCTACGGCAAGGAGGTTGTGCAGTTCCACGCACTGCCCAACCCCATCCGCAATGCGATTCCGGTCAGAGATCCGCACACGCTCGACTACGTGCTCGGCCGGACGGGCAGGCCGCACTCGCAGCCGAATCACCGCGAGGGGGGTCAGCAGGGGGAGTACGGCCAGGACATACAAAAGTCGTCGCAGCAGCCCACGGGCGCGGCGCCGCCGAATACGGAATTACAAGTGAAGGGCGACCAGCGATACTTGGTGCAGCGTCTCGAGGAGGGCACGGTCTGCGACCTGACGGGTAGGGACCGTACGATTGAGGTCCAATACCATTGCAATCCTGGAGCTACGGGCGACCGGATCGGCTGGATTAAAGAAGTGACTACGTGTACCTACCTCATGATGGTGCAGACGCCACGGCTCTGCGAGGACGTCGCCTTCATGCCGCCCAAACCCACGCGCGCGCACCCCATCAGCTGTCAGCTGATCGTCGGCACCAAGGAGGAGGCAGAGGCGTGGCACCACTACAAGACGCTCGAGGCCGAGGCGGCCATGCTAGGCGAGGGCGGCGTGCACGACGGCACGAAGCAGGACGGCGGCGCCGCGGCCGCCCGGGACTACAGGGGCATCATCATCGGCGGCGTCACGATCGGCAGCCAGGAGCGCATCGGCGTCACCGAGGACGGCACGCCGGCCGTGCACCTCAAGCCTCCCCGCGGGTTCGCGTCGGCGGCCAAGCTGGCGGCGGGCCGGCAGGTGGAGGTGCTGGCGCGGGCGCAAAGCAAGGCCGAGGGCGGCATGGTCGAGGTCAAGACGGACGAGGAGCTGCAGAAGCTCGATTTGAACCCCAAGACGATCGAGCAGCTGCGCGAGGAGCTTAGGAAGCTGGCGGGCGACAAGGGCTGGAAGCTCGAGATCATCGAGGTGCCCGGCGAGCAGGCCGAGATTCGGGGCATTGTCGAGACGGACGACGACGACCTGGATCTGGTCGGGCAGGATGGGGAGGGACAGGATGGTGTGTTTGGCGGGGCAGCTGCTGGCGAGAAGGGCAACAAGAAGCACAAGGGCAGTAACAATAGACAGCAACATCAGCAGCAAGAGGAGGGCGACGATGAGGAGGCGGGAAGCGAGGAGAAGTTCTTCAAGGAGGAGCTATGATGAGGCAGCAGTGTTTCGATACTGATGCAAAACAAACATAATCTTACGTCGTTGTGCATAGAATTAAATGACCTTTGATCCCTCAAATTGGTGCGAGGGTCCAATGTTGTGCATGTTGTGAGATCTGACGGATAACGACATGCACTCTACCCTCAATTACGTCTGAAAACAGTGGTGTCCTAAAATGGTGCAGTTACCGATGAATAAGACAATAAAATGCACTTTTGCTCTGCAGGCATGTTCCTTGGATTCGCCTGCAGCCGGCCTGCCCGATCGCATCACGGGAGTCGGTATTTGCGTCAAGGGGGATCATGTGCAAGCTTACCCTCGCCTAGAGGCTAGCATCCTTTGAGGGGCCCTGTCGAGATGGAGACAGCATTGGCGATGACGTAGTTTTGGCTGTAGCTCGGATCTGCCCCCCCTCACTCATCGGCCAGAGCAGCTGCAGCTCCTACAAGGAACATTGGACTCGTCTCGGGACTTGCCTAGCGGGTTACCGACAAATCCGATTGAAGGCAGGATAGAGATGCGACGGTCAGGAGTTAAATTTTGTAGAGTAGGGAAGTCAAAGTGTCGAGGGACCATTTAGCCAATGCAGGCAATGAATGGCCAGAACTTTGAGGGCAGTAACAGAGCAGATCCCTCGAGGCTAATTGAAGCAATAGAGCGTTCTAGATGGGATAAGCATTTTGATGGGCGGCTCGAGATTGTTCGAAAACGTTGCGTGTTTTTGGACAACGGCGTGCAACGGCGGTCCCGCCACCATCCATCCATCCATCCATCCATCTCATCCCATCAGAGAGGCATCATCATCGTGCCGATGGTGCTACTGCTGTGACTTGCATCTCCATCGTCAGCAGATCAACCCAAATGTGGCCCAGCTCTTGTGCTAGCCCCCCCTTGATCACCCCCTCCTGAACCCTAGGCCTCGGATGCCCTTGTACCCCTAAGATTGCTTCGGTGATGCAGCCTGTGCAGCTCGCGCTCTGGCTCTTCTCTTAGCTCCTGATTTCCCCAGATCTTCTCCATGCTTGCTTTCCCCGCATTTACATATGAGGCGTCACCGGCCCCCACCGCACCACCGCACCAAGCCCAAAAACCCACCATACACATCCTGGGAACTCAATGGCCCAAGTGGCCCAGCAAGCTTAGGGAGGGGGAGGAGAGCTCAGCAGGTTGGTGGCCAGATAGATAGCTTCCTCTTTCTCCTCCTTCAGCTCCAAAGCGTCCCTCTTTTTTCGCTTCGCTTTTCCTGATTCCCCTTTGCGGTGTGGTGGTGGCTTTTCTTTTATGTTCTCTCGTGATCGCTTCTATTCTCGCTCAAACTCCATCCTTTTCCCACTTTCCCCTAATTTCCGACTTTTCACACACACGACTCACCCACCCGAACAACTGAGCTATCCCCCTTCCCCTCCTAAATGCCGGAGCGGCTCTACCAGGATCGGTGACAGCTGCGAGACAGAGCTAGCTCCAAAAAACCACAACGCCGGATGCGGAACCGGCCTACGTAATGGACAACCCGGACTTCCGGGGCGCCGCCACCGCCAGTGGCACCACCTCGCCCGTCGCCGCGCGATCGAGGACCCCGAGCATCGGCGGCACGCCCGCCGATGCTCAAAAGCGAACCGTTTGCGACCACTGCCGCCGGAGAAGTATGCTTCTGCCTTCCTTTCTCCATTTGTGTTCTCGTCGTTGCTCGGGTGTTACCTGAGCTTCGGTGGTGGGCGAGAGCTTGCTTCATTCATGCATCAGCCCATTGCCCCTCATCTCATCCACCTGCTGCTTATCATCTCCTCTTTCCCCTCGCGTCTTCGTTTCACCAAAGCCCCGAAACTGTCAATCATTTACCAGTCTGATGCTAACACGATCGACGACGCACGATAGGGATCCGCTGCGACGGTCAATTTCCCTGCCAGCAGTGCCTCAATGCCTCGCTGACGTGTAAGAGAGAGCATGTGCCGAGGAAACGTGGGCCCAAGCGGGGGCATGGGAGGGTGATCAACGAGCTCCGCGCCAGGGACGTCTTTGAGGGGATCAAAGGCAGCAGGGAGAGCAGTGCAGAGTAGTAAGTTGCCTTTCTCTTCTCTCTTCTTCTCACACATCACACACACTACACACGAAGCACACCACTTCTACCCCGCCTGCAAAGCCCCCAAAAGCTCATCGACTCTCCCAGCAAAAGCCTCGATGGCGGCACCGACGAGAGCTCCCACTCGGCCGCGCCCTCGGCCGCGCCGTCCGTCCCCTCAACACCGCCCCCGACCGACATCTCGTGGACCAAGGTCTCGTCGGACCCGCGCCACGCCCCGGCCGAGCCCCGCAGCATCTTCACCAGCGAGCAGTACCAGCCCACGAGCCGCAGCTACCTGCACCTCGTCCCGCGCTGCCTCGACCTCTACTACGAGCACGTCTACCCCATCATGCCCCTGCTCTACATGCCCGCCGCCCGCGAGATGATCCAGCGCGCCATGAGCCCCTCGGAGCGCAATCTTATCTATGCCCTCTGCGCCCTGACTTCCCTGCACATGTCTGGCCAGAGCATGCCGCCGCCCGCGGGGCAGGGCTCGTGGGAGGTCATTGGCCGCTTCTTCCTCGACCAGTGCATTTCGGTGCGGCACTCGTACGACTTCTTTGACGACGCGTCCCTGCGCGCGGTGATTTCGTCTTTCTGGCTGTCGACGAGCTTCTTCGAGATCAACCAGTCGCGCAAGTCGTGGCTGTACCTGAGGGAGGCGCTCACCCTGGCGCTCGACATGGGCCTGCACGACGACGCGACGTATGTCGGGCTCGGGCCCGAGGAGAGGCTGTGTCGGCAGAGGGCGTTCTGGCAACTCTTTGTGACGGAGAGGTATGTATAAAGCTGAGATGATCCCTCGAGCATTCTTGTGCTGACACGTAGCGGCGGAAGGTCATTTGCCATTCTTCGCAATAAGACGATCACCTTCAAGAAGACGCCCTCGTTACCGACCACGCGACACCCTTACGAATCACCCGAGATCCACTCTGGCTTCCTCCAACTGATATCCTCCTACGTCCCTCTCGACGAGTCCTTCGTAACAGCGTGGAACGAAGGGTCCGACCCGCGCGTCTCAGCCACGACATACCTAACTCTACAGAACCTCCTCGCCGTCCCGCCGAGCTTCGTCCACGGGTCTAGACCCTCGACGCCCTCTACAGAAAGCACGCCACGATACCCTTCATCAAACGTCATCTCTCCTACATCCACATCTACGACGAACAATGGTCACTCTCCCCAACATCCCCCTTCGATAGATACAGATAACAACAACCATCAACCCGAACCAACATCCATCCAGAAAGCCGACCTCCTCATCACCCAACAATGGCTCCGCCTTATCGTCTGGCAATCCTCATTCCGTCAGGGCCTCCTCTCCTGGGCCGCGCCCCACGAATCGATGCACTTTGCCTTCCCCCTCGCCATCGCCCGCCGCACCGCCTCCGTCCTCCAGTCACTACCCTCATCCGCCGTCGAGGTCCACGGCATGGGCATATTCGAAAAGATCTTTGAGATCGGCACATGGTGCATCAACGTCCTCGGCGCCTGCGACGCGGCCGGTACGTCGCACCACCATACCGTCCCTCCCGCACCGGGCGGCCTGCGTATGGACTTTGTTGGCTCCGGCTCAGCTACAGACCTCGGCTTACTAAGCGGCGCCGGTGACCGCAAGGGCGCGACGATCGACCCCCTCGAGTTCTTCGTCAAGACCCTGAGCGCCAGCCCCAACAGCCGCACCCAGTTCGCCGAGCGCCTGCTCATGTTCGCCGGCGAGCGGCCGGGCGGGATGCGCATGAGCCTATCGCCAGGGTTATCGACCAACAACAATCACAACAATGCTGCGCATCCAGCACCTCTGTCTACCACGGGATTCATGGTCGGACCGCAGCAACCCCCACCGCCTCCAGCAGATGTGATACCACAAGCGCCCTGGAGCGCCGGGGTGAGCAGCAACGCAGGCAGTGTAATCGGCGAGGTTTTGGGAGACAACGACGACCTCGAGAGCGAGGCGGCGCGGAGCACGGGCGTGATCAGCCGCAACCCGAGCGACGTCAGTCTACACAACGGGCTAAGGCATCCTCTCAGCGGGTTCGGGCTCGCGCCGCTTACGCCGGCGATGGTCAAGCAGGAGGCGTTAGACCCCAGCGACGAGCACGGCGGGCTCTTGATGATGGGGCACAGCGCGATGCCACCGCCCGCGTGGAGGCCTACTAGCTCCGGGCATCATCATCAGGGCAGTGGGAGCTGGGGCGGTGGGCCGTCACCGGGGTTTGGTGCCGGCATGCAGGCGGGCCATGGACCGGGGACAACGGAGTACACTTTTGGAGGGGAGAGTGCGACGCCGCGGATGATGGGCAACGGGCATGCCGGCGGAGCCGGAGACGCGATGGGTCAGCAGCAGCAGCAGCAGCACGTACAGCATAGCACAGGCGCATATCATGGTGGGAATCTGGACCATACTGGGATATGGTGAACTGGAGTGTTCGAGTGGATGGGTCGGCTATTTGATGAATTGGGGGGAGTCTCTTGGGTATGGATTCGTCTTTCACAATTGCAGCTCAGTGTTTCAAGATGTTACTACTACTACCTACAGTGATGGAATAGCGGGTAATGAATTAATCGATGATGAATATGACTCCTCTTCCTGCTCGCCTCGGGGTGTGGCTGTATGTACGATCGGTTAACAACCTAGGTAGTCTATCTAGATGGGTTGCGACACGTAGACTCATTTTTCTCTGTGTGAATTTTTGCAAACACCCACTTCAGCGCCATGGTACAGCCTGCCATGAGCGCGGCGGAGGCGCCGCAAAGTAATGCCCTCTGCAACAGCGAGAGTTGTGCAAGCATAGGATACGGGTACCTGCAGGATAACCGACGTCAGGTCATTGTATCAAATCAAGACGTCCCTTGTCGGGGATAAGTATACATACCACCCATTCAGCGAGAAACAGTACTCGAGCCAGACGGTATACGCTACGGTCAGCCCGGACCCCAGCGCCAGCGCGCCGCCCGGGCCGATCGCCGTCCAACAGTAGCCAGAAGAAGGGCTGAGCAGGAGCAAGTCGAGCACCAGCACGACGGCGGGGACGGCGTGGAAGCCCAGGTCCAGGCCGAGGGGCACCTCGTGGCCCGGCGGGACGACGAGTCTTTTGTCCACGGCGCGCAGGGACCAGTACGTCGCCGTTATGAGGACCTCCAGGGGCGTGGCGCAGAGGGACAGCGCGGACTTGACGGCGTCGAGGCGGCGGCGCCTGTGCGGCGGCGTTACATCGGACAGCAGGGCGGCGGCCAGGGTGGCCGTGGACAGGGTCAGACCGATGATGGTTAGGAACTGGTACGGCCCGCCGAAGCCCCTGTGTAGCGGGTTGGTGATGGTGGGCAGGCGGGTGAAGGTCGAGGCGATGGAGGCTAGGCCTAGGGTGTGCAGTGTTGCGGAGAGGAGAGGGGAGGGGTAATATGGCATCGTTAGAGCGGTAAGTTTTGTGTAGTCTTCGCGAGAGAGGAATGTCGAGATGATGGCTAAGCTGTAGTCCGTAACGGCGGTGCTGAGTTGTGGTGCGTGTCGGCGAGTTGCTTGTGAGGGATGCCGCCCGGAGAAGACCCACCACAGGATCATTCGATAGCCTATCTGAACATACCTTACTCTGTATGTCACACTTGATCTGCAAATGCCACAAGCACAGAGTCTGAAAGTGCCGGAAATGTATACCTAATTTAGAATTGATGAATAAGACTGATACGTACTTCTTGCTATAACATAGAGGTTGAAAACTGAGGTGCGTCAAAAAATACTTCGTTATCATCATCACCCTCATTCTCCCTGTCAGTATCGTAAGCATCTCCGTCCGCGTCTGGGTGTGTTTCATCACTATTGCTCGATCCTTCGTCGTCTCGCGTGCCCGAGACTTCATCTTCATTGTTTAAACCCTGCTCTTCATTGTTTGTCCCTTCGTTGCTCGAATTGCCTTGTTCCTCCCTCCAATCTCTCCGGAGGGACAACGTGTCAATATCGACATCTCCTTGTTCCCAGTCTTGAACATCACGCACTGTATACCATAGCAACCTTGGATCCCAGGATCGACTCTGCGGATTGTTCAGTTGCCATTGCTGACAGTCTCGGATCCAAAGTTTAAGCTTCAGATGGGAACCGTCCGTCGTGAATTCGGCCTCAGTATCGAGGAAATCTTCGTGGCTCCAATTCCTCTCGCGAATTTTGACAACGAGCTCCGCGAATCCCACGACCTCATCCACTTGTACAGGGTTTTCAATAGTCGAATCGCGCCAGAATTCGTAGCATTTGCGAGATAACAAGACAAGTGGCGATTGCTTGCTTTTGGAGCGATCTCCTGCATCAGGATTGGTCCCGTTCCAAAGGCCAGGATTAGTCCATAGACAGCGAAGGACCTTCGGTGCGTGGCGAAGACCCAACAAATGCAACAATTGTCGACCGTCATGGTTCGCTATGTCGAACTTAGCGCCCAAGGCGACAAGAGTCCTAGCAGCAACGTCATTGTCAGCGAGGAGAGCCTCCATCAGTGGTGTATTTCCGTTCAGGCCCTGCGCGTTCAGCAATTCCTTGTTTCCGCCAACAAGAAAACGTATTCCTGCTGCCGTGGTATCATTGGGATTGTCTGCGCCTGCCAGGAGATGCAGCGGCGTTGATCCATTTGCCAGCCGATGGTCTAGGTTTGCCCCATGAACGACGAGTATGCGAATCAGGTTGTAGTGTCCATTGACAGCCGCAATGTCAAGAGCGGTTGTTCCATGCACGTTCTCGATGTTTATGTCAGCCTTTTTTGATATCAGTGTTCTCACAACTTCTTCGTTGTTGGAAACACATGCACTCATCAGCGCTGTTTGATTACCCCACTGGTTCAGTCGATTGACATCACAACCCACGCTCAGCAGTCTCTGGATGGCAGCAACATTCCCTCTAATCACGGCGAGACTTAATGGCGTATTGTCCGAAATGTAGTCAGGAGTGTCAATCTCCTTGGGCGTATATTCGATGGCGAGCGACAAGTCCCCGAGGCCCAGAACACCTTTTTGTATGGCTGTGAGGCCAGCTTCGATGTTCTCTAGAGCCTTTTGACCATATTCATGTCTGGTCCATGCACTAGGTGGAACGTCACTTGGCTTGCCAATAACATCTAGAATCAAGCGGCTAAGCGCAGACCTGCAACTCAATCAGAGGAAGGTCAGACGTCGAGTTGTGCATTATAAAACTTACGCCCCACGCGTATCCGGCATCGCTGGATCGAAATGATTTGCGACCAGGAACTCAAAACAGTTCATTGCGCCTGCTAAACAGTACGCCTATTGATTTCTGATCAGAACACGCCTTCAAGTGTTGAAGTTTTAACTTACCATGATCCAAGGAGTTCCGCTCGGTGTTACATCAGTTGGTAAGAGAAGCCCATTTCTGATGATGTCCTGAAGCATGTCGCGCCGGTCGTGTTGCATGATGAAAATCATGTTGGCGGGTCCTTGGTTCACTCTGGGGACTTTGAGATACAGCGCTGCACCCGGCCCAGTGAGGCTTCCCCATGCCAAGTTGAAATGAATCGCTCTCAAGAGGAACCAGCCAGGAAAGGTGTATTGCATTGTTATCGCAGGGGCTGATCTTGTGCAAGATCTGATATCGCAGGGTCGGCTTTTGAGACTTGCGTTGATGTTGAATTGAAAAAAGAGTGACCCGAAAGCTCGACGAAGCCAGAGTGGTGACGTGCTCTGCGTAGTCTCATGGCATTGGCATCTGCAGAAGGATCCACACCTCGTTCTCAAGGTAGCGGACACAGTCATAGAGGTTTCTGCCAGATGAGTGTGTGGTTGTTGATTTGGAGACTCTCCGGGCTGAATACTTTGCTGATCGCTTGACGTTATCGCGTGCATTCCGTCTTCAATTCGGGACAGGCGGTTCCCCATAACAATGCTGCTGTGGTGCATGGCGATGATCAGCTGTTCCATTGCGATGAACCACTGTCCCATATCGGCGCGAATCTGGTCAATGTTGACGCTCACTCGCACGAATTCAGCTTGAACAAGTTGGCCGAGAAGGAAGAGTTGCTCCCGTTGACGATCACTATAGTCGATTAGTCGATCCATGATTGTTAGAAATGTTCGTGATAACACCAAGTGAAACGACGTACCTCTGAACAAGGGAAGCGACGCTTATGAAGTTCAACGCTTCCTTCCAACACCGATCTAGAAGTTCTCGTAGCTCCTTTTTCTTCACTGGCCATTTGAACCGCGAAATTTTATCCTGGTCCTGGGTATTGTTCAAGCGCCGATTTGAGGACCTCAGCTTTTCGACCTTTGCTGTCAAATCATTGATGGCATCGCTCAGTGACGCATGGATACGTTCAAGATCCGACCGGTATGTCTGTAGGTTTCCGTCGCGGTGATTCTCTTCGACCACTTTCGTTACAAGCCGTATGGTATTCTCCAATAGTCCAAGCTCCTTGATGAAGTCGGCAAACTCTTCGCGCGCTCTTGCCATGGACTTCAGGGCAACAACCAACTTGCCGATGGCTCCTGCTGCCTGGGAGAAGGCGATAGCGCTAGCGGCGATGGAAATAGGATCAGCCATGATGCGTGTGTGAGTACTTGGGAAAGGCGATTGCTGGATTGAAAGATGTGTGGTCGGAATGCCGCTCGGGTAGGGCTCGATTTCAAGGTGATGCAACCTTCGATCGAGTACGACGGGAATAGAGTGAGGGTTATTTCAGATTTCTCAAACCCGGAGCTTTTGAATGCAGTACACATTGCTTTTTCTTCTAGGGCGTGTGGCTGCAACACTGCCTCTGTCGACCTCGCAAGGCTGAGCTGCAACGAGCCATTCCGAGACACGTGTCTGCGCTTCAGCTCGCCCGGGATCCTGCAGCTGCGAAACGCACTATTGCTCCATATCGTTTCCCTTCATCAAACCGTGCATGAAGTAACCGAAGTACTTGTCGTTGTGCCCGGTCGACGCACTGGAAGTGACACAAACCATGACAGGCTGAGTTACTAGGGTTACTACTCGTCAGAAAGGCTTGGGGCTGTCACGGAATCCGGCATGGTGAGAGTTTCTTTTTCCTATTAGGCGCACTAGAGGCTGCTTGTAAGCCTGAGAATTTCTTGTGTTACTGTGGTGGTGCTGCGAATTATTCGACTTGCCCTTACGATCCCCTCACTCCTCGGCTGTGTGCCCCATTCGATCTGAGTGACGTTCATGAACTAATCTCAACCACATTGTTCTCCATGCTCTCGAGAATGGGCGCTACTTGAACACCTGCTCAGCCCTCTGCTGTACGGCCGAGGCGTCCATGTAGGTCTGCAGCTCAGCAGCCCGGAACCCAGCAAAGCCTCCCTCTCCCTCGCCCACAGGTACCAGCTCCACAATGTTGAACTCGGCGACCTTGATCTCCTGCGCCTCCGGGTCCTCCTTGAACACGGTCGAGCTAGTGCTCTCGTACATGACCGTCCGGCCACCGTCGGCAGATGAAATATCCCAAGCCTTTATGACATCGTGGCTGAAGAGCGCGACCCTCTGGGCGCGCATTAGGAGCATGGGGAGCAGCTGCTCTGTGGTCTGCGGCGGGCAGCCGTTGATAGTGAACTTTGCGCCCGGGGCGAGGACTGCGGTGAGGGCGAGCGAGACCTCGCTGCTGGTGTCGAGGGAGTCGATGACGGGGAGGAAGTGCTTGAGGAAGACGAGCCCTGGGGAGGCGGTGTCGGGAATGGCTAGGTGGGAGCCAGTGTGGATTGCGACTGCTGCCATGTTGATGCAGGTGATAGTTGAGCTTGTCGAAGGGAATGTGCTCGACGTAGGCTTTTAAAATGCGGTATGGTCCAAGTAAGCATCAAATTCTGGAAGCGACCTGCTGAAACAGGACGATACTTGCCATCGAGCCAGAAAAATCTGATTTCATTTGTGATTTTGTGTTGGAGGTGCAAACATTCGCCGCCCCGACGTCACTGGCAGGAGCCCCCGCGTTTCAAGATGCGCGCATCTCACTGGATGGGCGGCTGCTGCCTATCGTGCTTGTTGACATTATCCCTCAGGATATCCAATTGGCTGTTTCAGTAGACACACGATCTTGAATGCTCTTGCCTCGCTATGAGTGCTTACCGCCTGGGCTTTTACGGGGTTCTCTTTTTGAGCCTGCTAGCAGGGCAGAGTGACCAAGATGCGATGACGAAGAGGAGAAGGCGGTGGGCACCCAATCTCCGTGATTGCCTTTCCTGTCTGGTGAACAGACAAGTTGGCTTAAGGGGCCTTCCAATTCGCATCCTCCCTAGCAGCGAACTCCCACTTGGTCGGGAAAACATCAACAACACAGGTCTTCTTCATCAGACCAGATTCTGCAGCCTACAGACCCAACCATGCCGTACAACGAATACTTCGAGTGCGGCACCTGTGGTCAGGAGTTCCCAGCTGGCTGGGAAGCTCGAGAGAACCACTGCTATTGGACCGGTCACTGTCTTCCCGACTTCGAGTGCGATACGTGTCACCGATGGTTCAACAACCAGACAGCTTGTGATCGGCACATGGACGTGTTGAATCATTTCACCTACGAGTGTCGCGTCTGCTGCGAGACTTGGCCCACTGAAGCTGAGCGTGTTGACCACGAGGCCGAAGATCACTCGTACTGTGCCGACTGTGACCGCAACTTCCAGAATGCCAACAATGCCAAGATGGTAAGAGATCACCTCCCTTCCGACACCTTCTTATGCTGTGGCATTCACTGATGGAATTTTCTACAGCACCGCAACTCTCGAACCCATAGAGGCCAGTCAATCAACTGCCCTTTCTGCCAGAAATCATTCGCCACAGCTGCAGGAGTTGTTCATCACCTGGAGTCTGGCAGTTGCACCAAAACCATTGGGATGAACCGCGATACTATCTACAGACTTGTCCGCTCGAAAGACCCAGGAGGTGTCATCTCGAAGAACCTCATTGGATGGACTGGGTCATATGAATACGAAGCAACAGTCCGCTGCTGGAATGGTTACTATTACGAGTGCTATCTCTGTCACCGCGAGTTCGGTACCCTCGCAAGCCTCAACCAGCATCTCAAGTCCCCCGTGCGTAAGTGATATCTCATGTACAGATATCCTGTTTCTTTCGAGATGTACGACTAATCCTCTATCTGCGGTACCACAGACCAACAAGCTTTGCATCATTGCCCCAACCCAGCCTGCCGTATGGACTTCAAGGTCCTGGCGGGAATCATCAATCATCTCGAGAGCGAGTCCTGTGGTCTCATGCGGTTTGAGCAAGTTCAGAAGAATGTGGCAGTTGTTATCGGCGGTGATCACCGTATCACCCTTTAGTGTTGTTTCGATATATATGGTAACGTCCGGCTCGGATTATTAGACGTGGGAAATAGTAGTCTAGCAAGCTCGTTTGGACTTTGACACTTGGGCGAACAATGCATTCTGATACTTTTTAGTAAATATGTAGCTCGTTGTTGATCAAAATTGTCTTTCTGACTTTGGCTTTCTTCTTCCCTTCGCGTGGTTATTCTGGCGTCAGGCGTTCTCGCAGCTCTTTCAGCCTTGCAGGGCTGACTCACCAAAAGAGCCGGCCAGTTAGCTACAATGCTCTACACCATGCGTGACATTTCGGAGCGAAGATATTCCGTATGCAGTTGGGCCGTTGAGTACATGCATATAAGGCTGCGTTGAACTTGGGATTTTGGTCTTCCACACTATTCCCTACACTTCCTACTTTGCTAGGTGATTACTTCACAGCGCAATCCCACGGTTCTCTGTACCCATGGCGGAAGTAGCTTTCGGCGATGTCGGCATCGCACCCTTTGCTTTGCAAGTTGGGGGCACCATTGACAGAATACGCCGAGTCCAATTTAGCGAGGCCGACCACGACTTGGAGTGGCTCTCCTGCCATCTTCAGCTCTTGCATGAGATCTGGATGTGCGCCGCTGAGTACGAGGAACCTCCATTCATGAAGGGGGCGGTGATCGATTTTCAGGAGCAGTTGAACAAGATTTCAGATGATTTGAAGGCGCTGCTCGCAAGACTTCCAGACGCCGCATCAGGTAAACGAAAGACAGTACAGCTGTCCATGTCGCACGGGTTCAAGCGGGACAGCGAACAGCTGCAACAAAGGATCAACGGGGTCGGAGTGTGCATCAATTCGTATAAACACCCACCTTATGCCTATTGCCCACGTGCAAGTCAGACTAACGCATGCTTAAAGGTATCTTGATCTTGTCAGGATAAATAAGTCTATTTTCTGTTCATCTGTCTCTACGCTCGGTACAGGAACGGAACGAGACATTATCGACGTATCGGATGGCCAAAAAGGCCCAGAAAGCAGCCATCAGGATAATGCCTGCTCACATGTCGTCAATCAGTTTGTTGAGCCTGCACCAGACCTACAAAAAAGACCGCTTGTGCGAGTTGCCGGGCCCGATAGATGTGGGAAGCAATTATGTGGTTGCTCTTGTCATTCGATAAGGAGGGCATCTGGAAGATATTGGACAATCGAGTATGACTCATTGGCAAGACTCTTCAACAAACTGGAACACACCGACCAGTGCAATTCAAGCCGCGTCGAGTACAATGTTCGGCTTGCATTATCTAAATATGGGATACACAGGGTACTCGTATTCGGATTTGCATTCATTCGCGACAGGGGTAGCTACTCCCTCAAACCAGCGCTCACGTGTGACCCTGTCCTTTCATTCACTTCGCCCGGATTTGAAGCCATCCGACGATGCCAATACAACGAAGCGAGCGTTGATGACACCATGTCGACACTTCGAGAGCTGTCAACTATGGATAAATACTTCTACAAGCACAAGAACCCCGCCGGGGAAACATACATCCATGTAAGCGGGCTTCTTCAGATAGCTACACACTACTATATACAATTGCTGAACAGTATGCCCATGCAGTATCTGCTTCAACATGGACCATGGAGATGGAATAGCCAGGACAACCAATTTCGTCTGCTTCAGTTCTTGACTCGTGAGCTTGGGTGTACGCTCAAAGATGAGACGCAGGGGTAAGTCGTTCAGTCTTCGAATCATGGTGGATCTAATCCCGTCTAGGTTCCTTGTGATGTGTGCCCGCTGGACCGGGGAAGGTTGGCATCTCCCGTTACTTCACGATATCCTTGTCGCCGGGTTCGATCCGGACATCATAGATTCTCCTCTTTCCGAGAAGTGGCCTTTGACTTGCTCGTCAGATTGGGTGTCCGAAAAAGACACACCTGATCCATTCTACATCGAATGGGTGTCGATCCTCACATACAATCACGGATGTAGGTGGTGACTGTCCCTTGAAGTCAATGAATGACACCCGCTGACGCTGGGAAGCATTTTCTGGGTCAACCCATCTTCATGACTCAATTCTGCACGATTCACTTCAAATCGTGGACAGGTTGCTTCGAAGAAGCACACCTCTGGAGAGAAACGTCAACTTTTTGCGGCAAACCCCACTGCACATCGCGGTATGGAGAGGTATTGAATATGTGATGCTCCTCCTCGAAGCTGGTCACGATGCCAATGTCGAGGACGTGTGGGGCACCACCCCTTTGATGTATGCGACGGCAATGGGTCACACAGAGATTGCGTGTTGTCTCCTAGATGCTGACAGCAATCTTTTCGTTCGTGACCAAAAAAACCGAGACATTTGGTCTTATGCCTTTGCCCGCGGTAACTGGAAGCTTGTGGTTGACATTATTCGGTATTTGAGACCAATTCTCGAGAGCTCACATTTTCAGCTCCTCACCCAGTACGTGGTTGTGGCCGCGATATCTCGGCGAGACTGGGGGGCTCCGGAGAGAAAAACATACTTGCCGGAGCTCATCCAATGCTGTCCTGACGTGAACTTCGCATTTCCAGGCGAAGAGAGCAACTTGAAAGACAGCAATCTAATGCACTATGTGCACTCGACCCGAGAGGCCGAGGCCCTTGTTAAAGGCGGCTTCGACCGCTTCAATCAGGCCAACAGTCAGGGAGATCTGGCAATCAACTCTGTCATCAAAGCCCGCCTCGATGCAAGGCTTTTCAAGTTCATCCTTGAGAATGGCACGTCGGTTCATCACACGAACAACAATAAACAAACCGTGCTCTTCGCAATCGTCTCTTATTTTCACAAGTCTGAGCATTTTATCTGGGATACCGTGGACTGTGCTATGCTTTGTCTCGAAGCCGGTATTGACATATCTGCCGCCGACACGTGCAGATGTCCATGCTCTTCAGGGGGGTGCACTGTGACCTCGGTATTCAGACTGCGCTTCGAAGACAGAGACATGTACCACTGGGACGGATCCAAAGACTTTGCATGGGCTCTAGAGTGGCTCTCCCTCGTGGAGGAAACTCGGGGAGTCGAGGCGGCTCACAGAACAGCCATGCTGTTTCTACGCAGACTTGAATGCGACGAGGACGATAGCTCTATTACACATGTTTGCTGTCACAGAGGAAGCAGTATTGCCTGTCACTCTAGTGCTTACGCCATGAGCCGTGAACACGCCCGACTAAAGGAACGTGATGAGGAGGATATCGACGAGATCCTGGATGAGGAGGCAGACTTCATCGACACATTGGAACAGACCATGGAAAAGTTCGCCTCAGAATCCCTGGAGACTCTCAGACGAATCTTCATGTCGATGATTAAGAAAGTTCACGATCGCCATGTGGACGAAGTCAAATTAGCGAAGGAGAAACGTACGCCGGTGCCACGCACGGTGCACCAAGAAGTAAGCAGATATCCAGTCATGTCAACTTCTCAACATAAGTCCCTAACGTAAGACCTTGGAATTGCTTAGACTTTCACCGTTGACCATAAGAACGATACCTTTATCGACCCACCTTTTGTCTTCGAATTTTCAATCGAACCCTTTTCCATGGCAAAGGCATTGGCTAGCTATGCATTCTGGTTAGAACACGAGCGCTCTCGAGTCGAGAGCTCTGCCTTTCATCACCTTCACAAGCCGGGGTGGTATGGGAGAAGACTGGCTTGGTTTGTCGAGCTCATGGAAGTGATGCACGTGACGATGGACGAGATTGTTGTGATCATGGAAAAGCAGTCTATCTACGAGTGTGCAGCAGACCTAGTAGATGCGAAGGCGATTGCGAGATCGTTCCGAGGCTCTTTCAGCGATTGGCAGTCAAGTGGGTGTCAGAAAGGCTGACGGTTTTGGATCAATCTCTACCCAAAATACTAACAAACTGAACGATCCATACATTCTTAGGCAGTGGGATAATCCAGGGTGATAGTATTTGCTGAAATATAAGGTCTCTCTACTCCAAGGCCTGTAGTTGTACACATTATTACCAGTGTTGACAAATTTTCACGTTTACAAGAGGCGAATTTCACTATATATATCTGTCCAACTTGTCTCTGCCATCCCTACCAACAACATGGGTGCCTCCGGCTGGGACATCTTCAAAGACATCGCTGCGCCGAGCGTGATGATTGTCTTGACGCTTTTGGCGATTGTGGCGCAGGCTCCAGCCTGGGTCTCAATGATATGGTATGCGTTACCGGTATTGGTTGCTTTTGAAAGCTACAAGTCCAGCAGTCAGCTGACACTATGAATTCGAATTAGCAGCTCAACTGTACCAAGAAGTGCTGCCAGGGCAGCCGGAAAGATCGCTACACATCGAGCAGGCAAACCGTCAACGAATCTTGTCATCCACTTGGCAATTCAGGTGATGGCTGCGAAAAGTCCGGTCCAATCTACACTGTGGTGTGTTCTCTCAATGATGGTGAAGCAGTTTCAAACTGAACATAATTTGCGAAGCTAGTTGTCGGACATGACGTGGCATCTTGACTCCCGATAGGAGTAAGTGTCGGCGGCAGCACCGCCGGGCGGGGCTTTCGTGGCGCACTCTCCGGCTACGCCTTTCTTGGTATCTTGATGGGACGCTTCTAAAGTTTCTATAAATACAGAAGCACATATACATAAGAACCCTTGCGTGGGTCACTCGCTCCTTTATCTGAACGTTCCAAACGTCACTGCCTTCAATCAATGCGTGAGACAAATCCCTTTAACAAAGATGTTACCTGGAGAGACCTTGCTAGGCGAAACCCTCACGCCAAACCCGGATGCATTCCGGCTCACGCATACAATGCTTCGCGTGACGAATTTGGAAAGGTCATTGGACTTTTACACCGGGCTCCTCAACATGACACTCGTCTTCAAGATGAGTGCAGGTCCGTTTGAAGTATACTATCTAGGATACCCTGGGAACGAGGACGAGGCACCGATCGAACTCATGCAACAACGCGCGAACTCGGGACTTCTGGAGCTTGTCCATGCCCCCCCCGCGGATGGTGTACAAAGCGGACCCGCCGACAACAGTGTGCAGCAAAGCTTTGGGCACCTGGGGATGAAGGTGCCAAACGTGAAGGCTTTGCTAGAGAAGGCAACTGTCAATGGTTGGACAGTTCTCAAGGGTCTGGACGAGCAGCCGGCCACTGTGGTCGGGGTTCATTCTAGACTTTCGCTCGAAATGACGCATGATGCATTCAAGAAGCAATACTCTCAAATTGGGTTCATTCAAGACCCAGACGGGTAAGTGGCGTCCAGCTGCTTCATTTGAGTACCAAGTGCATAAGCTTAGACATTCAGGAATTGCATTGAACTTGTGCCGACTGCATGGTCTTAGCAGTTGCCGCTTGTGAAGCTGAAAACGGCTGGTGCGTCAAGATCTTGCCTATGCGACACTTGCAGGGCACGAAAAGGTCAAGAATGCCATTCAGATGGAAAATGGTTGTTGTTACTCTGGATTTTCCGTATCATCAATCCAGTGTATTCTCAGCTCTCCATTGGGGTTCTGGTGGCGTTGAACCGCATTCTGGGCCACTCCACTCTCGGCCATGGCGACGCCACATGTAACTCCGACGGCACATACGTCGTGTCCCAAGAACAAATATCGAAATTTTCACCCCATCGGTAGGTTCTTGATTCTAGGACATTGAATCTAGAGTGGCCCTATAGTTGAATAACTAGAAAGAGTGTCACGGAAATGTGGGATGGAGGGAGCAATGACTTGACGCTCTCATTTGCTAACAGCGTAGTGGATAAACCGACATATCACTCCTTGCTCTTATGCGATCTATGAACCTAATTGAACGAATTGACATGTCTACATCCTGTCTGACCGGCTTAAAAGATGAGTGTGTCCGCACGCTCCATACCACCGGTAGCGACAGCACTCGACTCCTGCACAGCATGAGGCTGGCGGAACATGTTGAACTTGTCATCATGCCACGCCCGGGCCGAGACGGTGCGACCGGCGACATCGCGATACGTGACATCGTCGGCCGGGCGCAGAAAGTACGCCACGCTGTACCGATCCTCGTCCTGGCGGTCATTGCGCGGCACCACGCGGTGCACGACGGAGCGCAGGCGCAACCCGGACAGGAAGCGCAGCGAGTCGCCCACGTTGACGACGGCGCACCCGGGCCTCGGCGCCACGAACTGCCAGCCCTTGTCCTCCGTGAGCACCTGCAGGCCCCATTGCCGACATAGCAGGAGCGTCAGCGTGCCCAGGTCCGTGTGCTTGTTGTGGCCCACGCCGCTCAGCTCGACGCCCTCGTCCTGCTTTGGGTACCGAAAGACAGACAGCGTGCTGCGCGATGGCCGGTCGTCTGAATGGGCTTCTGCAAGCGGGTACTGGTTACCCAGGGCCGTGGATAGCTCGCGCAGTACTGTCGACACCGCGGCGTGTGCGGAGCCGATGTAGGCCTTGAAAAGAGCCCGCTCGGACTTGGCGATGCTGGCTACGGAGGAACTATTCTGCCGGAGCTCATCCCGCGATACTTTCAACGATTCGTAGTAATCTGGGAGTCCCGGCGTTGACCCTGCCGATGTCGCCATGGGCTCGTATCCGTGTGTATCGCTCTGCCGATCGTCTTGCATCTTGACCTCCCGCGGCTGGTGGAAGTACCCGGCCATGACGTCGAGTAGCTGCTCCCAAGTCTGCAGGAACTTGTCATCGCCGCCAGCAATGTCGAGGTAGAAGAATCCATTCCTCTCGCACGCAGCGAGCAGTGCACGACGAGCCTCGGGGTCATGCTCATTTAACGCTGCTAGGCTGACTTGTGGCAGTTGTGCGTTCTCAGTGGAAATGGGCTCCTCCGGGCTCATGCTAGGGGGTCGTTGAGACATAGTGCGAAGAATAAAGTTGTCCAGTCGGCTACCGTCAGAGGATGAATCGAGACGGAGTAGAGCTAACGGGCTTGCACAATGCAGTCTACAGAAGTCGATAGCATCAATAGCTCATTGCCTTGGGTCTTTCTGTGATCGATAGATGCTAGCGGTGCTGCAATGCACACCGTGTTTGCTCCGGCCGTAGCCCATATAGCTCTCGCAGAGCATGTAATTCTGACGGACTGTCATGTCACTGCCACCATCGTTCTAATCCTTATCCTCCATCACACCTCCGTGAGAACATGCTGGTCCCCTGAGACCTAGAAACATACGAGATGGCTTTTGGCAGGGTGTCGAACAAGACATTGTTACATAACGCTGTCGGGGTCCCGTGTGGGGTTTCATCCTCTTTCCTTCGCGCCTTTTTGATCGGGAAGGCAAATCCAGTGTCAGCTGAAATGCAGGTGCCGATAGGCCTGACGAGGGACAGGAGTCGGGAGAACATTACGGAGCCATACAGCCCCGACGGGGCGAGACCGAGCTGTTACATCACGCTGCAGCTCTCGATGCGGCCGCGATGAGGTGATATTGTACTTCCTTCCCCTTAGGGGACACGTTGAGAGGCGTTATAAAGTTTATTTGAACGCCGAGTCGATCGAAGCGACGTCCCGTGGATCCCGATAGTTGCTAAACAACGCCGACATGGCGCCACTGCTGCACTGTGAGTATATGTATATGGCGTGGGTCAGGTCATTGGCTGGCACTCGCCCAGCCAGTCGCTGTAGGTGATGTAGTGGCTTCGACGCGAGGCCAAGCGAACCGCCCGTGAGGCGTTAATGCAGACTTCTGCCGCTGCTGAGGTCAGCCACGAAGGATAAGTCTCATCTCACGTAATGGTGCACTACGACCATACTTTACTTGCATGACCCCAGAGTCCTGCCTTTCTCACTGTTGGTCGACGTACATTGCCAATGACCGAGATGACGTTCGATTGAGCATTTGCAAGCAATCCTTGCTTATCCCCTTTGGGATCAAATCTCGGACAGAGTCGTACCAGTGGATCTCGGTACTTGGGTCTACCACCATTCCACGTAAGCGGTGCATATCCACAACACTCCACCACTAATCAACGCATGGCTTTTCGAGCCAGCCAGCCTTGTCAGAAGCTTAATTCGTCTCACATTTTGGTGGGAACTGCAGGTACCTGACAGTATCCCTGAAGCCCAGCCCTGCCTCCCTATTCGTTAGAACCCCTGTCGGTACGGATCTGCCCGTTATTTACCCCAAAGGGGATAAGGCTCAGCCCCTAGGATCCTGCATTCATTCCGAATTCCGAGGGTGCTTCGTTCATCGCCGTGGTCTCATTCGCGCGGGACGCAGAGGCGCATACCTGCACAGCACCTGTAAGTTCAATCTTCGATGTTCTAATTGATATTAGGTATAACGTTTTCACATGGAATCAAACGCCATCAATCTATGGGCAGTGTACTACATATAGCTATTCGAGCATTAAATATCTGCTTTGTCAAAGTCCCACTGCGTCAGTCTCAACATGACTGGAGCCCCTTTTCCTTCGCCGCGTCCATCGCCTCGGGTCAGTTCGGAGACATACAAACACGCCCATGAAGACACGCAATGCACGGAATGTCTACCAGATCTAAAGCGCATAGACAGGCTCCGACAGCGCTGACACAGCTACCGGCCCAGCCGCCAATGCCTGGTGTAATGCCATGTCTTGGCACGGCGCCGTCCATGCCCGGACTTGGTAACAATGACGCGGCATTCGGCATGCCGTTGCCGCCGATGCAGCCCATGTACGCCATTAATATCAATGGTGTGTGGTTTCCAGTGACGGCAGCTCTGGTGACAGACTGGGCATCGGCGACAGCACCTTTCAGCATTGGCTCTGCTTCACCCGCGACAGACACGACATGGGGTGAGTGTACAAACCATGTGTTTGGGTCCAATGGTATCAATGGCGCTACGATGCCTCCAAGCGTAACGGCGGACGACCAACTATTCCCTACTTACGCAACGCCGCCCGAGTCGACATTGGATTCCCTCACACCGACAGACCATTTCAACGAACAGCAGCAGCAACAACAAGATGCGCCTCAGGCACCAGCATCAACAACACCAACGTCAACACCAACATCGGCATGGAGTCAAGATCTACGCTGCTTCGACCACGGCTGTGATGGGCGGCGCTTCTCTTCGATCGGCAACCTAGTCCGTCACCAAAAAGAGCAAAGCCGGAGACTATCCGCGCGCCGATTCAAATGCCCCTATTGTGACCAGACTTTTACGCGCTCGACGGCCAGAAACGTACATCTCAGCCGCGGCCGGTGCGGCGGCGCCAACACGAGCAATGACAACAGCAATAACAACGAAAGGCGGAGGGCAGCTGCAGCGGCAGCAACCGCGACTACGGCAGCAACACCTGCGACCTACAGCAGCGCCGGCGGTTCCTGCAGCAGTAGCGTCAGTGGCGATGGGCACTACGGACACGATGTGGAGATGGACGCGGTAGACGCGTCACTGACGGGGTGCAATGAAAGCGCCACGGCGGCGGCGGCGGCGGCAGCCATGACGACGTACCTCTGTCAAGCCACGGGCCATCGATGTCGGTGTTCGCTGTACAGTGATGGTATATATACATAGCAGGCGTGGCAAGCAACGCAATTTTGACGAATTATGAGGCTACTGTGTAGGGTGGAAGCCCTCTAGAGAGGAAAGATGATGAAAAGATCCTCATTATTCATAGCCATAGAAGACTTAGAAGCGATGATGTGATATTCGATTAGTTCTGAAATGATGCACATGAGATTCACTTAATCACTCATAATTCACACGTTCTCCAGCCTTTGGCATTGCAGACTCAACCGGGATCATTAGTCGACTAAGCTGAAGCCTGGCCTCAGTTTCAAATTGTACCTTAGTCAGTAAAGTCGCATGACTACGATAAGCTCATGAAGTAATGAGGGAAACCGAAAACAACGATAGCAAGCCCACGGAGGGAGTCATTGCTCTCCAGACCCAGCAAGGAGGACATGAAGCCTAAGAGGAACGCGATGTTGGCTTTTAAAGCGGGTACTCTCACCCCCCTTCCTACCCTTGCCACACCCCTTCCCCCTTTTCTCTACCGTCGGGAGTAAGAGCCGGGGCCATGTTACAGGAGCACGGCCACAGTGATTGGCCAACTTTCCGATCTCTGCTGACGGGCCGATCCTGGACTTTGTGAATATGCTTACGTCAGGGAGAAATGCCGGTGCGAGGCAGCAATGCCTCTGAAATCCGACTGGCCGTCTCAGGAATCCCAAAGTGATATGCGCGAGGCGCATGTAAGGCTGTGGTCCGAGTGCGAGGTAGTCATTCGAGATTGCAGAGGCGGGATTCTGACATTCCATCCGAGGGAGCGCCGTGGACGGTACATATATGTCGCTCATGACAGTCAGACTATAATATTACGCTCAGTGACTTGGCAGTGTTGTTGAATGATATGCTGACTCTCGGACCGGCACCTCGGACTTTCACGTCGGGATGAAGTTTCTATTTCAAGACCCTTGCCAGGCTCCATACAGTGAAGTCTCGTGCGTCCTTTGGTGGATCTCGTGGAAGTAGGAAGTGCCCAGACTGATAATCCCAATGCGAGCGCCAAGAAAAGAAAAGGAAAACGAGCATAACTCATTCTCTTTGAACAAACATGAGATTGTGTGGGCAATCGAAAGGAATCTTTGTGACCGTAATGGACGATATTGTCTCGATCCATCAGGAAACGTAGAGTCAACATGCCAAGTCAGTGGTTATCAATACTGGCAAATGTCATTGTGTCTTCAGAACAGGGCTATGGTGTACATGGTGTTTATGAATCGTAGTCAATATGATATTGTTTTGAAATGGCTTGTCTCTTGTCTAAAAGCTGGTTGAAGCAATACAAAAGATAATTCTTAATTTCAAAAAGATATGAAAAGTAAGTACATGAACAAATGAAGCCAAAAGGAAAACTCCCAATAACAACCTGTGGAAAGAAACAAGGACTCGGACAAAAGGAAACGATATAAATAGGGAAATAACATCGATAATGTGGCAATGGCTTATGAGGCGATGATCACGTCGTACCAGGAGAGGCACGTCTTTTCGCCGTCATCGACGCCGCCGCTCTCCGCTGCGCCTTAGCCGTAGACAAGACAGTAATATCGTCCGTCTCAATGAATGCACCATATAATGACAACAGGTCGGCCAGCTGAACAGCATGCATGAACGTCCCGCCTGCTTGTACGAAGGAGCCACAGGTGGACCATGCGGTGCTGCTGCCAAGGACATCTGTCCACACCGCTTGGACGAGCCGTAACGATGCTGGGTCGATGTCTTCGCCCTCCTCGTCGTCTTCCGGTCTGAGTGCTGCCGGTGGAGGTGGCGCTGGCGGCTCGATGACATCGAGGGGAAGAAGCCCCGCGAGGGCACGCCCAAGCGCACCTAGTAGCGTATCGGCATACTCGGGCGTGACGAGGTCTTCGGCGTAGGAAAGGGAAAGGCGAGTGCTTTTCCCATCGGCCTCGGCGTTCGAGAGCACCTTGATGTCGACCATATCGTAGTTGTCGAGTAGAGAGTGTAGTCGGTAGGTCGTGCCGCCGAGATCTAAGGCGTTCGCGATGTCCAAGTTGTGGTGTGTCACAGCTGTGTGCAGGCTCGTCAGGGCGGGCCAGGTTGTGCAATTGCGGGCTATTTCTTGGAAGCCTAGGCTTTCGTATGCGAGACGGGCGATTTGTTGCTCTTGCAGCTGGCGGATGATTGTAGTATCCTCGTGATCGGAGTAGGAGTGGGAGTCGACATGGACGCGCACGGGTACGTAGTTGACGCATGGCCCCTGGACGAGATCCGTGGTCTGGCTGCGGCCATTGACTAGATGCCAGAAAATGACGTCGGAGTGGCCTGAAATTGCTGATAGTACGCGGCTCCATGCGGCCTGTAGCACGTTGGAGAAGGTGACGTTGCCATCAATGGGCGCCACGATCTGACGAGTGTAGTTGACGCGCGATGGGGATGTGCGGGTCAGGGCCACGGGGTGTGAGTTATCCGTGAGTGATGTCAAGGAGCTGCCCTCTAGGAAGCGGCGCCAGTATTGTACACTCGCTTGTCGCTGAGAACCCACTACTTCGGCGTAGATGAATCGTGAAAAGGGGATTGTTGTCGGAGCTGGGGCTGTACTCCCGTTGTAGAGGTCCTGAAGATGACGCCACATGGTAGGTAGGCTGATGCCATCGTAGAGCGCATGAGAGATGCGGAACACAATGCGGTGCTTGTCGGTGCCTAGCTTGCGGATCAGTGCCAGCCGAACAAACGGCGCACCCGTAACCTGTCGTTGGTCCATGTCACGAGCACGCAGCGCATCCGTGTAATTCTCGATTGTCGTGGTTATCTCGGGGGCAATGTCATGCACGGTGAAGCCGAGATCAACGTGTTTTAGAACGACCTGTATTATGTCGCCGTCCAGGAAGACAAAGGTGGTGCGTAGGATGTCCTGACTGTCCACGACCTGGTTCCAGCAGCGCTGCAGCCGCTCCGGGTCAATGGATCCAGTACCGTCAAGGCATTCGTAGACCAGTGACCATCTCGAAGATGATAAAGCAAAGGCCGCCGAGTACTTCTGGAAGTCTGTACTGGGATATGCGTCGACGATGTCCGCTAGTGGTTGGGCTCTCTTGACTAGGGGTAAGACCCGTCGTTTAATGGACTCAGCATCGTCGTCATCCCCGTTGCTTGTCAACGTAGAGAACGATTTCACGTCTTCGTGACGAGTAAGGTCTTGCACACTCGTCTCGGCTTCGTTGTTCGTTGTTGTCAAAGCCATATCACAGAACCTGGGATATTGTAGAATGTTGGCGACCGTCAGCGAAATGCTAGCAGATCGCGCCAGGCTGACGAGCTCCATGGCCGAGATGGAGTCGCCACCCAGGAGGAAGAAGCTGTCGTCGGCTCCAACGTTGCTCTCTTGCACACCAAGGACCTTGGCCCACAAGGGAAGTAGCGATAGTTCTTGCTTGGTTGACGGCGTACGCCTGGATACCGTACCCAGTCTGTACGACGCCAACTGTTCATCGTCCAATTTGGTCATGAGTAGGCGAAGTTGTTTGCGGTCCAGCTTGCCAGACTGGCTCATTGGGAATCGACCAAGGGGTATGAACAATCCAGGTACCATATAGGACGGTAGCGTTCTGTTCAGTGATGTCTGTACATCGCGCATCTCCATTTGAAAAGCCTCTGAGACTGTTAGTGGCACGGGCGTGCCATCGGAGCTGGTGGATGTGGAGATGTCGATCTCTGCTGGTGTCGTGATAATGAAAGCGGCAAGCACCTGTTTCTCGAATTGCTCATCGGCACGCAGACGCAGCACCTCCACGGCAATGCCTGACGACCTCTTGATCACAGCCCGTAGATGGTGCTCCACCTCAGCCAACTCGACGCGCTGGCCTCGTATCTTGACCTGAGCGTCCTTTCGTCCCACATAGACCATAGACCCGTCGGAACAGTACCGCACGAGATCTCCCGTCTTGTAGAATCGACGCTCATGCTCACCAGTGGCCCAAGATGGGTTCACAATGAACGCCGCATGCGTTTTCTCTTCAACCTTGAGATATGCACGCGCAAGTATGGGCCCTTCAATGAGCAATTCACCGACGTCGCCAATGCACGACAGACGATTGTGGTTCGCAGGATCCACGATCCAAAGCTTGCACCCGAGACCTTTACCTATGTTGGCGGGCGACAGGTTGTCAACTGAGCCACTGGAAAGGACCGCCATGGACGTCCAGATGCTGGACTCTGAGGGCCCGTAACTGTTTATCAGCTGCAATTTACCCGCCCACTGACGCACAAGACTGTCCGTTACAGGCTCTCCGCCCAATGCAAGGTGCCTCAGACTGGGAACTGTCTCAGGATCGATCTTGGATGCGAGGCTCGGTGTCATGAAGAGCCAGTTGACGTTAAATCGGGAAATCATGCCAGGAATATCATTGAGGCGGTCGTGTTCTGATGGCATGCAAACGCAGCCACCGTAAGACAGGGTTGTCAAGATCTCGCTGTTGCTAACATCAAAGCTAGCAGCTGCGAACTGGAGCGTTCGGGTGGTGTCACTGAACCCCATCAAGGAGCCCTGTGCCTGGATCATACTGCTCAGGGAAGAGTGTGTTAACACCACTCCTTTGGGTGTGCCAGTACTGCCCGAGGTAAAAGTGACAATGGCAGAGTTTGCTGAAGAGGCAATTGGCGATATGGTGGCGGAGTCGGAGGTAGTGGGAGAGTGTAGAAGAGACTGCAACAGGGCTGTGTCCACCACAACAACCTGGGTATTGTCAAGCTTGAAGTGCTCGGCGTGACGACCATCGGTAAGTAACACCTTGGGGTGCACTTGATCGATCATGGTTTTGATGCGCTCCAGGGGATGAGCCGTGTTGAGAGGGACACAAGCGCCGCCCGCGTGCAGGATGGCAAGCATGGCCACCACCGTGCACAGAGACTTGTCGAGGTAGATCGGCACCAGAGACTCGGGCCCCACGCCATATTCCCGGAGATGGAGTGCCAGCCGGACCGCCAAGGTGGACAGTTGACTGTATGAGAGATTACCGTCCCATGCGCATACGGCAGGAGCCTCGGGCTGTTTGGTGACTTGACGTGCTATCATGTTATGAATGCATTCCTTGGCCGGGGAGAGCAATGTGTTGTTCCACGCAGTGATCTGTTCTAGCTCTTGGGCACTAATGAGGGCTAGGTCATGCAGCTTGGTCTGCTGGGTCTGCGGGTCCAGGAGGATGCCGCTGAATCGGGCCAGTTGGTTCAACAGCTTCTGGACTGTCTCCGCGCTCATGACAGTATCATCGTACTTGGCCTCAACCTGAGCACCTTGGTCTGTGAGACTGCACTCGATGACGAGAGCGTAGGACTCAAACCCTGCAGATGCGACAGAAGCCGTTGTGTCGGTGTCCGTACGAAGAACACTTGATCGACCCAGCTTTTGAGCATTTGGCTGGACGACAAACAGATGCCGCAGCTCCAACGACTGGTGATTGCCCGCGACCGACTTGCGAATATTGCGAAGCCCGACGTGCTCATACGGCATCATCTCGACGGCCTGGCGGTCGATGGCCTGTAGGTACTCACGCACGGTGTCGTCCTGACGTAGCGAGATGCGCATCGGCACAGTTGTGATTGTCGGCGCGGCCATTTCGGCAATGTGAGGCAGCGGGGCATTCCGTCCCGACAGCGTCATGGCGAATATCACGTCGTCAGTCGCTGTGTGAGTTGCGACTGCCAGTGCCCAGGCAGCGCGAAGAACATTCGCCGTCGATGAGGTAGAAGTAGCTGATGGGGCCAATGTGAGAGTTTGAATCATGGACCTATTGGGTCTGGCTTGGTATGTTGTCGAAGGCAAGCTGGGGAACCCTAGGGGCAGATCGCCTCGACCGATTTGCGAGTTCCAAAAGTCGTAAGAAGCACTGACGTCTGTTTCGCTGACGAAGCGGATGAAACGGTTGAATGGCAGTGCCTTTGGAATCTTCTGCTGGTTGTAGAGCTGGCTGAGGCTGCCGAGCAAGATGTCAAGTGTCCATCCGTCGTAGATGGCGTGGTGAAGAGTCCACAAAAATGTCCAACGTCCTGGATCGTCGCTGGCGCTGGACTGTGACTGCACCAGTCCGTACCGGACAAGTGCATCTCCATATCGCATGGGTCTTTGCTTGTCTTTGGTCATGTAATCATCAACCGAGTCCGGATACTGCCAGACCGTCTGACGATTGCGCGTCACGACCTGGACCAGATTATCGCCACCTAGTGAAGGCACTATACGTGTTCGTAGGATAGGGTAGTGATCGAGGAGCTGGGACCACGCTTGCTTGAATGTTGCGATATCGGTCGCTGTGTCCAAAGGAAACATGTTGCGGTTGATATACGTGTCTCCTGGTAACAAAGATGCCTCCATCAGGCCTTCTTGTAGAGGGGTGCAAGGGTAAACATCCTCGATATCTTCAACAGCCACGTCACATTGAGCAGATAGATGCTCGAGCGCACTTGGCATATCATCATGCGTGAGAGACCAGAGGGCAAAAGGAGCGATGTCGGCGGTATCATTGGGGAGGCGTGTTGATCCTGTCTTTTCCAACATGGCTGTTAGTTCGCAGAGTTTGGGGTGGCCAAATATGTCAGCCACGGCGAACTGTAAACCGACTCTTGGAGACATGGAGACAAGCTTGATAGCACTGATGGAATCGCCACCCAGCATGAAGAAACTGTCGTCTAGCCCGATGGACTCAGTTGGGACTCCAAGCACATCTGCCCAGAGCGATTGCATCTGTAACTCAAGATTTGTGGCGGGTTCCCTCTTTTGTGCAGAGGAAAGACGGTACGGTGCCATCTCATCTTCATTAACATCCTGTAGCATGCGTCGAAGGCCTACTCGGTCCACCTTGCCGGACCTGCTCAGTGGCAACTTGGCCAGTGGCACGAAGACGGTAGGGATCATGTAAGGGGGCAGCATTGAGGTCAATGCGGTTTGCACCTTGGCCATTTCGGTCTGAAACGTTTCCGTGATTTGGAAAGGACCGTTGTCGCTGTCGCCGCCACCCAGGGCCACAAAAGCGGCGAGAGCCTGCCTCGGGCTTTGTCTGTGCGTCGCGGTGTTGCTGGTCACCATCTCGACAGCCACGCCAAGATTATCAGGAATGAGGGACTGGAGATGATGCTCGACCTGGCCGACCTCGACGCGCTGCCCGCGGATCTTGACCTGGGTATCTTTGCGCCCCATGTAGAGGAGAGTGCCCGAGCCATCGGTTGCATAGCGGACCAGATCTCCCGTCTTGTACATCCGGCGACCTTGGCCGGCTCCAGTCGACCACAGCGGGTCTTTGATAAATGCTTCTCGTGTTTTGTCGGCATCGTCGAGGTAACCCTTCGCCAGAATTGGACCCTCGATGACGAGCTCGCCCACCGTTCCGATGGGCATCAGCCGGTCGTGGTTGGCCGGATCGACAACCCACAAAGCACAACCCAAACCCTTGCCAATATCTACGGATGTAGCGTTCGTTTGGAGATGAGACATCGAAGTCCAGATGCTCGCCTCCGAAGGGCCATAGCTATTCAACAGACGGACACTCGATGCCCACTTCGCGACGTGATCCTGCGTCACGGCTTCACCACCAAGTGCAAGGTGCCGTAAACTGGGGAAGGCTTTCGGTTCGAGCTGATTGGCAAGACTAGGTGTGAGGAACAGCCAGTTGACATCATACTCGCTCACCACCTCTGCGAGGCGGTTCAGACGGTCATGCTCCGAGGGCACGCAGATACAACCCCCATGGAACAGAGTGGTGAGAACTTCGCTATTGCTCACGTCGAAACTTGCGGCTGCAAAGTGCAGCACCCTTGTAGACGTATCGAAGCCCATCTGGGGTCCCTGCGCGCGCATCATGGTAGATAGCGAAGAGTGGGTTAGCACAATGCCCTTGGGTTTGCCTGTCGTTCCGGAGGTGAAGACCACAACGGCGGCGCTGGCAGGGTCTGATGATGGCAGATGACGGTCTCCAAGTGAAGAGAGTGACTCAATGAAAGGTCGATCGACGGCGATGCCATTTTCGAATAAAGATAAGTGATCCCTACTCGTCAGAACGGATGTAGCGCCGACAGCAGTCATGATGGACCGGCTATGCTCAATGGGGAAAGCAGTATTGAGCGGCACGTACGCAGCGCCTGCCTTCAACACTGCCAGCATCGACACGATCACCCACGCGGATTTGTCAAAGTAGAGAGGGACGATAACCTCTGGAGCGAGATTCAGGCTGTCTACTAGATAACGAGCCAATCGGGAGGACAAGTCATCTAGCTCGCGGTACGATAGCTCGGCGTCCCAGGAACAGATAGCTTGTTTGTCAGGCTGGGTCACCGCCCACTGTGACACTACGGCATGGAGACACTCACTCGAGTCTCGGAGGGCATGGACATCGTTCCATTGCATGATCTGCTCCACATCCTCCGGTGGTGCGATTGTCAGGTCACACAAGCGTGTTGGGCTGTTTGTCGTCATTGATAGAACGGTAGCCAGGTGGCCAAAAAGTCCAAGTAGTTGTCGGATCTGGAACTGGTCGACAACATTGTCGTCGAACCGTGCCGAGATACGCACAGCGCCCTCGTCCTCAACATCGCACTCCACGACCAGTGCGTACGAGTCAAAGCCGAAAATGGCACCCTCGGCGCCGTCACTTGTGCGCAGTGGGCGCATGAGCGTCTCATCTCCCTCCGTCATTACAGATGCAGAAGACGGTTGAATGACGAAAAGGTGCTTTAAGTCAAGGGCGATACGTGTACCCATCTTGATGTCCCGGATGTTTTGGAGACCCGTATGCTCGTACGGCATCATGTCAACAGATTGCTGCCTATTCCGTTCAAGATATTGATCGACCGTCTGATTGGCGTCGATGCGGCAGCGAATGGGGACGGTTGCAGTGGTTGGTGCCGCCATGGCTACCACATTGGCGACGGGTGCGTTTCTGCCGGAAAGGGTGATGGCGAAGATCACATCGTCTGATGACGTGGCCTTGGTCAGAGCCAAGGCCCAAGCGGCCCGCAAGACCGTGGGCATTGAGTGCAGTGTTGACGGAAGGATCAGTGAGAGTGTCTCCGACTTGTTAGGATGAGGTTGATAAGTGGCAGAGGGCAGGGTAGGGAAGCCGAGCGGCAGATCTCCATCGAGCTGCTCGTTCCAAAACTCGAGAGCACCTTGCTGGTTGGTCTGCTGGATGTAATTGATGAAGGAGTTGAAAGGCACTGATTCGACAGTGCCTGCCTGGCCTTGGTATGATCTGAGGAAGCTTTCGAACAGCAGCTTCAGACTCCAGCCGTCGTACACGGCGTGATGTAGTGTCCATATGAAAACTCGGTCCCCTTGTTGGCCCTCGACAAGTCCAAACCTTACCAATGGATCGCCATGTAGCATTGGAGTAGTGTTATCTGCTTCCATGTACTCTTCTAGGGATCTCGCCTTGCTCCATGAAAGCGGGTTGGATGTCACGACCTGCACTGACTTGAGCTCCCCGAGACGAATGATGCGGGTTCTCATGATGGGGTGAGCCTCGATCACCTGGTCCCAAGCGGATATGAACGCTTCGGTGTTGACCGAGTCATCAAGAGCGAAGACATTGCGACTGATGTATGTACCGGGATTGAGCAGAGACAACTCGATAAGTCCTTCCTGGAGAGGGGCACAAGGGTACACATCCTCTATGTCATCGACGGCTACATGACACTCATCGGCGACCATCTCGAGCGCGGTTGACAGATCTGAGAACCCATGTTTCCATAGAGAGAAAGGTGGGATGTCCGAGGCTTGCTCGGACGACGTGCGACTGACGGCCGCAATGTCGCAGAGCTTCGGGCACCGGAACAAATCAGCCACGGTGAAAGTCAGGCCAGCCTTGGACGCAAGAGACACCAGGCGAATAGCACTGATAGAATCCCCGCCTAGTTGGAAGAATGAATCTTCGGCCCCGATGGTGTCCTCGCCGGTTTGCAAGACCTTGGACCACAGGCTGCGCATCTGAAATTGGAGCGACGACTGAGGCGCAGTCTTGGAAATCGAAGCCAGGCGGAAGGGCTTGAGTTCTTCGTCGCTGAGGTCTGATAGTAGGTTGCGCAGGACTCGGCGATCCAACTTCCCTGATGCGGTCATGGGAAGGCGTTTAATGGGGACAAAGACGGTCGGGACCATGTAAGGCGGGACTGCGTCGAGGAGTTCCGTCTGAAGCTGATGCATTTCTTTCTGGAAGCCATCCGAGGGAACCATGACATCGTCGATGTTGGATGAATTGGCTGAGAACGAAGCCTCGTCATCAACCATCTCAATGTAGGCGCCCAGAGTCTTGCGGGATGGCTGGTGCTTGGAGAAGACGAGGTCCACGGCCACTTTGGCTGTTCGCGATGGCTCTAAAAGCCGCTGGAGGTGGTATTCAACTTGATCGATCTCCACGCGCTGGCCACGCATCTTGATCTGCGTATCCTTGCGACCCATGTATATCATAGACCCGTCCGTTGAGTATGCGACGAGATCGCCTGTCTTGTACATACGGCGGTTGACGTCTTGGCGATGGCCATGATCTTGCCCTTGCGCGTCAAGCTTGGCCCAAGCAGGGTTCAGAATGAAGGCTTCGTCTGTGCGCTTAGTATCACCAAGGTACTCCCGAGCTAAAATCGGGCCCTCGATGAGCAATTCTCCGGTGGAACCAATGGGTGACAGTCTATTGTGGTTGGACGGGTCAACCACCCAGAGCTTGCAACCAAGTCCTCTGCCAATATTCGTTGGAAGAATACCCGGCTCCTTGCCCAGGAGTGCCATGGACGTCCAGATGCTAGCCTCGGAAGGGCCATAGCTGTTGAGTAGGCGGACTTCGCTGGCCCAGGTGTCCACAAGGCTCTGGGTGATGGATTCGCCGCCCAGAGCTAGGAACTGCAAGCCGGGAACAGAGGCCGGGTCGATCTGGGATGCTAAGCTTGGAGTCAGGAACAGCCAATTGGCGCGAAGCCTAGCCACCGCCCCAGCCAAGTCATTCAATCGCTCATGCTCAGAAGGGACGCATACACATGCACCGTGATAAAGGGTCGTAAAGACTTCGCTGTTGGCTACATCGAAGCTGGGGGCTGCAAAGGCGAGGGTTCGTGTGGTTGTAGAGAAACCCATCGATGGCCCTTGGGCATGCATCATGGTGCAGAGTGACGAGTGGGTCAGGACGACCCCTTTGGGGGTTCCAGTGCTACCCGATGTAAATACAATGACAGCTGCGTTGTCGGAGTTGTGGGTGGCCGTCATCTCATCGATATGCTCATCGGTTGGCAAAGGCAGTGATCCAAGAAACTCCAAGTCCACAGATATCGAGTTCTTGAACTTGTGCGCGTGGTCTTTTGTCGTTATTACCACTGGAGCGGCCACTGCTTCGATAATGGCCTCGGTATGTCGTGCTGGATGTGCCGGGTTGAGCGGGACGTATGTACCCCCGGCTTTGAGAATAGCCAACATCGCGACGATGGCCCAGCGAGACTTATCAAAGTACACTGGAACCTTGACCTCGGCCTTGATGCCGAGACTCTTGAGGTGACCGGCTAGTTGCATAGCAAGCTGATCGAGCTCGCAATACGACAAGTTGCCGTCCCACGCGCAGACAGCCTGTGCCACCGGCTGTTGTAGGGCTTGTCGTCTGACCGCATGATCGAGACAGTCATTCACTGGTTCCATGGTAGTGCCTCCCTGGTTGTTCCAAGCAAGGATTTGCTGTATATCCTCCTCGGACGCCATTGGGAGGTCAAAGAGCCGCGTCGAGGGAGCTTCAGTCAATAGCAACAGAATCAGGTGCTGAAATTGGCTGAGCAGACGCTGTGTCTGTTCCTCAGTGATCACTTCCTTGTCGTACCTGGCTTCGATGTGAGCGTCGTGTGGGCCGATACTACACTCCACAACCAAGGCATATGAGTCGAAACCCTTCAGTGGTGCTGCGTTGGGATCCAATGAAGCCAGGGGCTTATCGCTCTCCTGCTGTTCCTCTGCTGCCTCCTTACGAACGGTGGGCTGAATAACAAAAAGGGTGTTTAGTTCCAGGGACTTGCCGATGTTCTGAAGACCGGTGTGCTCGAAAGGCATCATGTCGATGGACTTGCGCTGCGTGGCGGAGAGGTATTGTGAGATGGTCTTGGACGAGTCAATCCGTCTCCTGATGGGTACTGTCGTGATGGTTGGGGCGGCCATCTCCGCAATGCGCGGGACAGGTGCGTTGCGGCCGGAGAGGGCCATGGCATACATGACGTCGTCGGTCGTTGTGTGCATCGACAGCGCCAGTGGCCACGCAGCCTGGAGGATGTTGGGTACGGACTGTTGGCTGACACCAAGGGGTAGAGTCACGAGCTGGGTGATGGAGCTGTCCGGACGGGGCTGGAAATTTGCCGTAGGTAAAGCTGGGTAACTTGTAGGCAGCTCGCCCTCGAGCTCAGATTGCCAGAATGCCGCAGCGGCGCTGCTGTCTATGTTGCTGAGATAGTGAACGAACCCATTGAAAGGGACACATGGAGAAATCGTGTGCCCTTCGTAGAGTTGACTCAAGTCGTCGAGGATGAGCTTGAGCGTCCAACCATCGTAGATTGAGTGATGGATCGTCCACACAAACTTTCTTGCCACGCCTTCGGGACCACTGACGATGCAGAATCGAGCCAGCGGTGAACCATGAGTGAAACCCTGGGCTTGGTCATGTTTGACGTACTCGTCGAGATCTGTGCCATGCTGCCATTTTAGAACCTCCTGGACCACAACTTGGACGAAGGCTGACTCCCGGTCAGCGTCAGGGACGATCCGAGTGCGAAGAATGGAGTGCTGCTGATAATTCAATGACCAAGCCTGCATGAACCGTTGTGTAGGTACAGAATCCGGAAGGTCGAAAATGATGCGGTTGGTGTAGGCTTGGGGCTGTCTGATCGTGATGGCCATCAGGCCAACCTGAAGCGGCGTACAACCATAGATGTCTGCGATCCGATGAGGCTCCACTCCGCACTGGTGGGCAATGCGGCCAAGCTGTTGGTGGCGGTCGTTCGCAGTATGTCCATTCCACAGACTGAAGGGTTCGAGAGGCTGCTGACGCTCAACATGACTTGCGGAGGGATCATCAGATGCCCGGGCGACAGTGGCAAGGTCACGGAGTCGCGGGCGTTCGAATATGTCGGCCACAGTCAATCGGATACCTTGCTTCTCACCCGCAGCAACGAGACGCATCGCCGCGATCGAGTCACCTCCCATCTGCATGAAGCTGTCGTTGGCCCCGATGGAGTCAAGCTGGACACCTAGTATCTGACACCACATGTCCCGCATTCGTAGCTCCATTTCTGTTGATGGCTGTAGTCTGGTGGCACCATCGATAGGAGTCTCCAGAGAGTATTTGTGTGCGTCCAGCTGGTTCGCTACCTGCCTCAAGCGCTTTCTGTCGAGCTTGCCGTTGGTATTCGTTGGCAGACTGCTGACCGAAATGTACATGGAAGGGATCATGTATTGCGGAAGGTGATCCCTCAGCATAGATGGCAGATCTGCCAAAGCGGTACGCATTGAGTCATCCATAGGCAAGTGAATAGCCTCTTCTTGTGTTTCTTCCGCTGCGACGGGGTTCTCTCCGGTAGTAACGATGAAAGCCGCAAGAATGTGCTTGTAGTTGTCGTCGTCCCGACTGGTTGCGAGCTCCACTGCTACACCACCACAAGTCGGAAGAAGTGTCTGCAGGCCGGCTTGCAGCTGGCGCTCAATCTCTCCGAGCTCTATACGTTGACCATTGATCTTCACTTGCGTATCCTTACGTCCAAGATACGTGACTGAGCCATCCTCGTTGAATCGAGCGAGGTCGCCTGTTTTATACATGCGTTTTCCACTCGGCAGCCCATATTCCTGGACCCAGGAAGGGTCAATCAAGAAGCTTGCAGAGGTCAAGCCTTCGTTGCCGATGTACTCTTTGGCAAGCAATGGGCCCTCGGCTAGCAGCTCGCCGATGCAGCCAATTGGACTTAAGAGATTGGTGTTGTCCGGATCCACAACCCAAAGCCTGGTCGCAACGCCTCGGCCAATGTTGGATCCCTGTGACTCGTGTGCAATCGATCGATTCAGCGAGGTATTGAGACCTGCCTCGGCTGGGCCAAAGGCATTCATGATCTTGACGTGCCCCATCCAGTGCGCAATTGTCTCACTGGTGGCCAGCTCGCCAGTGAGGACAAGCGTTTTCAAGTCGGGTACAGATTCGGGGTCAACGAGTCCTGCAACGGTGGGTGTCAACTGAACCAAGTCAGCCCGGGTGGACGCCAGCGCCTTCCCGAGCTCGTTCATCAATTGAGCCTCTGATGCAATGCAGACGCAGCCACCGCGTGACAAGGTACAGAAGACGTCTTGCAAGTGAACATCGAACACGTAAGACGTGAATTGGAAGACCCTGGTTCCTTGTTTGATGTCGAGTGCTGTAGCCATAGCTGCCACCGCCGCGGACAGTGCTCCGTGCTCGAGTATGAATCCCTTGGGAACACCAGTACTGCCGCTCGTGTACATGATCACAGCTGCGTCGCTCGGCTGTGCGTTCACGGCGCTGAGTGTAGCATGATCGGATTGCGGGAGTGTCGCAAACAGTTCCTGGTCAACCGAGATGATCGAGCCCTTGCCGGCATCAAGATCGGCGATACCTCGAACTCTGGCCTCATACTGGTCCGCGAGAAGAACAACACGAGCTCGACTGCTTTGCAAAACCGTCTTAATCCGGCCATCGGGATGCTTCGGGCTAAGCTGCACAAGCACAGCCCCTGCCTTCAGAACCGCTAGCATGGCGACGAGGGCCCATTTTGACTTGTCGAAGTAGAGGGCTACCACATCATCCCTTCGTACACCCAGGGCAACGAGGCGAGTCGCTAATCTTGTCGTCAAGCCATGCAGCTCTGCATACGTGAGCTGGCCATCCCACGCGTCAATGGCTAGAAGGTCTGGCGTCTTGCTCACTTGTGCGTCGACGATGTGGTGTAGTGTTTCATCAGCCAATGGCAGCTGGATGTCCGAGTTCCAATGAACCATCTGCTGTACGTCTTGAGGGGCAGCAGCACCGAACTGAACGACATCCAGTTGTTCGTGAGCAGCTTCAGTATGGCTGATGGACGCGAGCCTCGTGGCAATGTGCGCGAAGTGATCGGTCAGGTGGTCGACAAGGTGATGAGATAAGATGGCTGCATCGTACTTGACATCGATAAACACTTCTGATCCGTCAATTCCACACTCTACAACGAGTGGGTAAGAATGGAAGTCCAGCAGTGGCATTGCCTCCAGATTGGGTGTCGCCGACGATGATGAATGAGATTGTGTCTGCTGCTGAAGCGGCTGCATGACAAACAAATGATTGAGCTGGAGTTTTCGTGACTTGATCGACGCTTGGATGGACTGCAGGCCTGAGTGCTGGAATGGCATCATCTCAATCATCTGTTCATGTACAGAATCAAGGTATTCCATTATGGGCTGGTTGCGCTTGACTTGTAGCCTCATCGGCACAGTGGTGATGGTTGGTCCCAACATCGCTGTGATGCCCGCCACGGGCGCGTCCCGACCCGACAGCGCCTCTGCAAAGAGAACATCGTCGGTGCTTGAGAACTGGGCGATGGCGATGGCCCAGCTCGCTCGGAGCACAGTGGCTAGAGAGACATTGTGGGTCGACGACATGGCGGCAGTGAATTTCTTCTGCAACTCGCTGTTCGAGTGCGGTTCGTACGAAGATGTGACGTTGGATGGGAAGCTCATGGGCGTGTCGTTGCCGAGCTGCGATTGCCAGTAGGCAACTTCGATATCCGGATCGGTGCGTGACAGGAAGTTAATGTAGCGCTTATAAGGCACCGGCTTCTGCTGCGGGATAAGTCCTCGGGAAAAGACCTCTTCGACCTGCTTGAAGAGTAACTGGAAGGTCCACCCGTCGTATACTGCGTGGTGTGCCGCCCACACGAATGTCCGGCCGATGACATCGTAGCGGAAAAGAGGCTTGCCGTAAAACATGGTTTCTCGCTCTACCATGTGCCTGAAGTCCTCCACACTACGGGAAGGCGAGTGACGAGCTTCTGTCTCCGACTCGCTCTTGACTACAACTTGTAGAGATCTGGCATTGTGTGTCGCCACTGGGACGATACGCGTTCTCAAGATGGGATGCGCCGTCACAGCGCTATGCCAGCCGTCGAGGAATCGCTTAGGATCGACAGTCTCGGCAAGTTGCATGGAGCCATGCCCAACATATGCCTTGTGTTGTCGCATGGTGATGGCTAAAAGACCCTCTTGAAGCGGCGTGCATGGATACACATCCTCGATCTGGTCTGCTGAGGTGCCACACTGCCGAGCTATTTCTTCAAGCTGATCCGCCCGCGTCTCTGATCCGTCGAGTGGCCAGAGAGCAAATGGCTCGATGTCCTCCTCCTCATCACTTATGCAGCTACTCAAGCTCTGCATCCGCGCTGCGGCATCGCGGAGCTTCGGATGCTTGAAGATGTCCGCAACAGTCAGGCTGAGATGCTCCTCACGACACATGGCTACCAAGTGCATCGCCGATACGGAATCCCCGCCAAGTTGGAAGAAGCTGTCTGTGGCGCCGATTTGATCGCGAGCTACGCTCAACACTCGAGCCCAAAGGCCTTGTAGTTGCTTTTCCCAGTCCGTGGAAGGCTCCTGCTTTGTCGCATCGAGTAGGCTAAAAGATGAGAGTTCCTCTGACGACAGGCGTGAAAAGGCGTGCCAAAGTGCTGTTCGATCTAGCTTTCCGGAAATGTTGCTAGGGAGTTGACGGACTGGAATGAACACCGAGGGGATCATGTACTGGGGCAGGACGCCTGCCAGGGATGATTGTACATCTAGCAGGCGACTCTGGACGCTACCAGAGAGCGGCAAGACGAGACCAAGGCCATTATCATTGTCCTGTAGGGCGCTTTCGACCTCAACAGGCCCCGCCTCAACAAGCTGAGCCATGAAGGCAGCAAGCACCGGCCGATCCGAGACGGTTGCAAGCTCGACGGCCACACCGGAAGACGCGAGCCGGCTTTGTGGAAGGCCTTCGATGAGACGCTGCTCTATCTCGCTGAGTTCCACTCGCTGACCACGTATTTTGACTTGATTATCCTTTCGACCGAGATAGACGAGAGATCCATCCGTGTCGTACCGTGCAAGGTCACCCGTTTTATACAGCCGCTTGCCGGTCGGCAGATTGTGCAATCGAACCCAGTCAGGGTCCTGGATGAAAGCCGCGGAAGTCTTGAGGTCGTTGTCGAGGTAGCCCCTTGCCACCAGCGGACCTTCGATCAGTATCTCGCCAATACTTCCAGTCGGCTGTAGCAGGTTGTGGTCCTTGGGGTTGACTAGCCAAATTGCTCCGCTCAAGACATGTCCAATATTGTTCGTCTGTCCCACTGCGAGCTTGGGATTGCAAGTGGCAGCGATGGAACATTCCGTGGGCCCGTAGCCGTTCATCAGGGTTGCAGAATGCTGCTGCCATCGCGCCACAACGGCATCACTTGGTCTCTCACCCACCAATATCAGCGTCTGGATGAGAGGTAGGTCCGCAGGGTCGAGAAGGCTTGCGACTGTGTCTGTCACCGCGAGAAAATTGACCTCCATTTCGCGCAGAGCGGCCGATAAGTTGTTGGCTCTGTCCTGCTCCGACATGGTGCATACCATGCCACCACGTTGGAGCGTCGTGAAGATCTCAGATATACTGGCATCAAAGGTGTAGGCGGCAAACTGCCCAACTCGAGTGCCGGGACCAATACCGTACGCCGCGCCGTGAGCTGCTGCACTAGTGCACAACGACCTGTGCTCCAAGACAACACCCTTGGCAGTTCCTGTGGTGCCGGAAGTGTAGATGACGAAAGCGGCGTTGTCCGGCTTGGGCTGTGATGCAGTGGACTGGTCCTTTCGAGTCGTCCTCCCATCTTTGATTTGCTCGAGCAGCGCTCTCCCCACAGTGATGGTAGCGAATTGGGGCTTTTTAAAGAACGCTGTGTTGCTGTCCGTGTCTGAGTAGACAAGAATGATTGAAGCATTTGTCTGCGTGATGATGGCGTCGTTTCGAGCCTTTGGCCATGCTGGGTTCAATGGGACACATGTACCACCCGCTTTGAGGACGGCGAGTTGCGCCACGATCGCCCAAGTCGATTTCTCAAAGTACAGAGGAACCTTCACTTCAGGCTGAACCCCAAGCTCCTGGAGATCAGACGCCAGCCTTGTCGAGAGCTGGTCGAGTTGCTTGTAAGTCAAATCACCATCCCAGGAGCGTAGTGCGACAGCTTCTGGGTGAAGAAGAGCCTGGTTCTGGAAGACATGATGGATGCACGAGTTTATGGGCTCCGTGGTCGGTAGTGCCTCGTTCCAAGACAGAATACGACGCACGTCGGTCGGTGTCGCCGCTAACAAGTTGCTGAGCTTTGTCTCTTTGTCCACAGTAGCCAAGAGAGTCGAAAGCAAGAACTGGAATCGTTCGAAGAGGGTATTGATCTCGGCTGAAGTCAACACGGAGTCGTCATAGGTGAAATTGATGGTGACGTCCGAATTGCCATTAGTGTTGCACTCAATGACCAGAGCATATGATCCAAAGTCGACCAAGGCGGGCGCTTTCTGTGCTTCCATACTGAGCGATTGCTCTTCTTGGTCTAGAGGAACAGCTGGTTGGACGATAAACAAGTGATTCATATCAAGTCGGTCCAACAGGCCGTGTCTCCGCATCACGTTCTGGATATTCTGTAGGCCGGTGTGCTGGAAAGGAATGAGTGCCACGTCCTGCTGGTAGATGGCATCAAGATATGATCTCATGGTTTGCTGGCTGTCCAAGGTCATCCGTACCGGCACGGTCGTTATCAGCGGGGCGGCGATCTTGTCAATGCCATGCACAGGGGTGTTGCGTCCCGACAGCGTCATGGCGAAGATGATGTCTTCGAATCCTGTATGAGCGGCCACAACCAGTCCCCAAACAGCGCGAAGAATGGTTGGTAGGGGTGTGGCAAGGTTCATGATCTCCTCGGGGTGAACGCTCCACAAGTGGTGACGAAGCTGCTGCCGAGCTCGTGGTTGGTAGGTGGCCGATGGTAGGCGGGGAAAGCTTGAAGGCGACTGTCCCTCGAGCTGCGACGTCCAGAACGCGTCGTTGGCTTGTGTCTCGGTACTTGTGATTAGGTGGCGGATGAAGCGCTTGAACGGCACCGCCCTGCTTGGTTCGTTTCCATGATAGGCGCTTGCGAGGTCATCAAGGAGCAACTTGAGTGTCCAGCCATCGTATGCGGCATGGTGCACTGTCCAAACAAAGTGATTCGAACCCTCCTGGTCATCCGAAACGAGGGCAAATCGCGAAAGTGGATCGCCGTAAGAAAACTGGCGACTTTCATCGGCAGAGACATACTCTGTGATGTTGACTGACCTTTGCCAGTCGATCGGCTCGTTGATGACGGCTTGATAGACCTTTGTATCCCCACCGCCAGCAGCCCTTGTGTCAATGATGATCCTTGTTCTGAGGATCGGGTGACTAGCCGCCACCTGACCCCACGCCGCAGCAAACCGGTCCAGGTTGATGGACTCGGGCAGTTTGTAAACCATCCTGTTGGTGTAAGCCCCAGCCTTTCTCATCGTGATAGCCATCAGTCCTTCCTGCAAGGGAGTACAAGGATATATATCCTCAACCCGATCAGGCGACACACCGCAAAGCCTAGCCACCATATTGACAGCTTCGATGTGAGCCTCCGAGCTCTCTTGCCATGGACATAGACTAAACGGCGGCACATCGTCCTCAGCGTCATGGTAATCAGAGTGTTTGACGACTTTGACCGACTTGGCCACATCTCGAAGCTGGGGGCGTTCAAAGATATCGCTTACGGTCAACGCAAGCTCCTCTTCCTGGCAAGCTGCTACAAGCCTCATAGCCGCAACAGAGTCGCCACCAACCTGGAAGAAATTGTCGGTCGCTCCAATCGCAGCTTCTTCAACCGCCATAACCCGGCTCCAGAGGCGTTGCATGCGTTTCTCCATCGGAGAGCTTGGCGCTACTTTGGCCACGCCCAGCAGGCTATACACTGACATTTGGGCCTCGGAGAGGGTCTTGGCGAGGTCTCGCAGCCGGCCACGGTCAAGCTTGCCGGATGTGTTGGTGGGTATGTTTGACACTGGTAGATAGACTGAGGGGATCATGTGTTGCGGCAGGACGTTGCCAAGCGAGTCCTGAAGTGCACGAAAGCGTGAGTGGAGCGGGTTTGACAAAGGCAATAATTTCAGTTCGTTGTCGGCAGTGTCGTTTCTCTTCCCGGTATGCGAGGGACTCTGCGGTACTCGAATGAATGCCGCAAGTACGCGCTTGGAAACCTCGGACACAGGGTTCGATACTTGCACAAGGTCTACAGCGACAGCGGCGCCACCATTCTGCTCTTCAATTGAACCGGGTAAGGTTTCTGTCACCATAAGGTCCTTGAAGTGTTGCTCAATGTCGCCAATCTCGACGCGCTGTCCATTGATCTTGACCTGGGTGTCTTTGCGGCCAAGGTAGACAAGCGTTCCATCCACCTCATACCGCGCCAGGTCGCCAGTCTTGTAGAGCCGTCTGCCGGGATTCAAGCCATACTTCGATACCCAAGCTGGATCGCTGATGAAGGCACTGTTGGTCCTCGCTTCATCATCGAGATATCCTCGGGACAGGAGTGGGCCTTCAGCGAGAATCTCACCGATACAACCGATGGGCACCAAGACATCCGTGTCGCTGGGCTTGGTGAGCCACAATGTTGTAGCGATACCGTTTCCAATGTTAGCAGCTTTCGTGCGACTGATCGTTGTCATGGACGGGGTGAATGAGGTGTTCATTCCGCACTCGACGGGTCCGTAGGCATTCATGACGTGTGCAAAGGGCGCCCATGTCTCGATTAGGCCCGGAGTTACAGCCTCACCAGCCAACGCAAGCTTGTTGATATCAGGCACGCTCTTGGGGCTTAGCAGGGCAGCGACTGTTGGCGTGACATTGAGAAAGTCGGCCCTGGATTTGCGGATGGACCCCGCGAGATCGTTCATGAGCTGATCCTCAGACGCAATGCAGATAGTTCCACCGACGCTGAGAGGGATGAAGATGTCTTGAAAGCTGACGTCGAAGAGATACGACGCGAATTGGAAGACGCGTGTGCCGTGCTCGATCCCAAATGCTGGACCTTGGACGTCCACAGCTATCACGAGAGCTCGATGATCTAGCACGACCCCTTTCGGGGTCCCTGTGCTGCCCGATGTGTAAATCACGGAGGCCGTGTTGCCCGATCGAACTTCTGGGAGGGACTGAGGGAAGGTTTCCATATCGGCAAGAGTGGATTCATCAACTCCAAGAACGTGTTGTACAAGTCCTTGGTCCAGTAGCCTTGGTGTATATGCCCTGCAAGTGAGTACAAGGGTAGCACCGCTGCCACGCAGTACAGCGGCAGTTCGAGCAGCAGGATGCTTGGGGCTCAAATGCACAAAGGTCCCTCCAGCCTTGAGCACCGCAATCATGGACACGACCGCCCATTTTGACTTGTCAAAGTACAGCCCAATCTTGTCCTCGACCTTGACTCCAAACTTGCCGATGAGGTATGCCGCAAGCTTCGATGTCACTGCGTCCAGCTCTTGGTACGTGAAGGTGCCGTCCCATGAGTCAATGGCCACCGTGTCGGGGAACTTGTTGGCTGACGCGGAGACCATGTCATGGAGGGTCTCGTGAGATGGTACCATGTTCATGTAGTTGTTGGAGTTCCATTTGAGGATCTGTTGTATGTCCTTTGGGCTAGGCTCGCTGACGTTTGCGATAGTGACATCCGTCATATTGGTATTTGCGGCAGCAGCACTGATACGTGTAGCTATGTGGCAAAAGTTGTCGATGAGCCGGGCAGTGTACGTATTGGATAAGATGTTCTCGTCGAATCGAGCCTCAACATTCGCGCCTTCGTCGTGGACACCACACTCCACGAGCAGCGGGAATGAGTCAAAGTCCCTTTGCTGCGTGGCCATCCCATCTTGACTACCGCCAGAATGTGGCTCGGCTCGTGGCTGAATGAGCAAGAGATGGTTCAGTTGCAGCTTGCTTGCTGTCATCTCTTGGATTGCGAGTAGTCCAGTATGTTCGAATGGCATCATGTCAATAGTCTGCTGGTTGACCTCGCTGAGAAGATCACCAATTTTCTGGTTGGGGCTGGCTTGCAGCCGCACTGGCACCGTCGTGATGGTCGGGGCAACCATTTCTGTGATTCCACGGACCGGGGCATTGCGGCCTGACAAGGCTTCGGCGAACAACACATCTTCTGAGTTACTGAAGTTGGCCAGGGTCACTGCCCATGCCGCTCGGAGGACCGTGGCCATCGACACGGTCGATGCATTCAAGTGCGCTCCTCGAACGAGGCGTTTGTTCGGTCTAGCCTGATATCGTACAGGAAGATCGGCAGGCAAGGTTGCAGGCAGTGTACCTTGGAGCTGCGCTTGCCAGAATCTGGCCGTCTCCTCGTGATCATGCTGATTGACGTACTTGATAAATCTGTTGTAGGACACTGACTGGGCGGGAATTGAGCCGTGATAGAAGACATCTTCGATCTGCTTGAACAAGAGTTGGAAGCTCCAGCCGTCATAGACCGCATGGTGAGCAGTCCAAACGAAGGTGCTCTCGCCATGGTTCTGGTCCTTGTCATCAACCACGATGGCACATCGGAAGAGTGGCCTGTTGTAGAGCATCTGGTCCGATCGATCGATCTCTATATATTCGGACATTGTCTGGCAGTCCAGGAGCCCGCTCGTACGGCCGTCACCGCATTCCTCGCGAGTGATAACTTGCAAGGGCCGAGAAAGATGCGATGCCACATTCGACAAGACGATGCGAGTCCTGAGAATTGGATGGAAAAAAATTGCACTCCGCCACGCGTCAGCGAACTTGCTCTTGTCGATGTGATCTGGTAGACGATACGAGCCTCTGCCTACATAAGCGCTGTTCTGACGGGCTGTGATGGCCATGAGACCTTCCTGTAGAGGAGTACAGGGGTAGATGTCCTCGATGTCGTCACGAGAGATGCCGCACTGTTGTGCTATTTGGCTGAGCTGGCTATCCTTCTCGTGCGGATCCGTAGGTGCATCCCAAAGACTGAAGGGGGCAATTTGCTCGTCGTTCTGATCCTCATCGGTCAGAGCACTCGCGCCACCCTGCCGCTCATCTACAGTTCTAGCCAGCTCATAGATTCTGGGGTGTTGGAAGATGTCGGCGACGCTCAGAGACATGTCTGGGTATTCCCGCTGACAAGACGAGGCAAGACGCATGGCCGCCACCGAGTCGCCACCCACTTGGAAAAAACTGTCGTCTATACCGATGGCCTCGGGGTTTCTGTTAAGAATCCGCGACCAGAGCTGGCGGAGGCGCGTCTCTGTTGGGGCCGAGGGCGCTCTCTTGGTCGTGTTTGCAAGACTGTATATAGCCACCTGGTCATCGGTGAATTTGTTGGCCAGTGGTACAAGCTGCTTTCTGTCGATTTTCAGCGAGGCGTTCTTGGGCAGCGACCGGACCGGCACGAGTAGGGACGGCATCATGTACTGGGGAAGATCTTCGGCTAGCTCACGCCGAAGCTCGGCAAGCTGAGCCACGAGTTTAGCAGACATGGGCAATAAGGCGGACTCTGCCCAGTCTATCGCATTAGGTATGCCTGCATCCAGTGATCCGACCATGGAGATGAAGGCGTGCACGCGCCGGGCTCCAGGAGTCGGTCCAGGGGTCGATCCAGAGGCCTGCGTAGCCATGACGACGGCCACGTCCGCAGCACCGGGCAGCGCCATTGGTAGTGTGCGCCGAATCTTTTGCTCAATGTCGCCCAGTTCCACGCGCTGCCCGTGGATCTTGACCTGATTGTCTTTGCGTCCGATGTAGGTAAGTGATCCATCTTCATTGTACTTCAAGAGATCACCCGTCTTGTAGAAACGTGTATGCTGTATTGTGAAGTAGCCACACGTCTTGGCCCAGTCCGGCGGGCTTATGAACACTTCGTCCGTTCTCCGACTATCATTCATGTACCCTCTTGCCAAGAGGGGCCCTTCGACCAGCAGTTCTCCCGGCGTTCCAATCGGAAGCAAATGGTGGTGATCGTCTGGATTGACGATCCACAGCGAGCCAATCAAACTGAAACCGACATTAGCGAGAGCGTATGGTTCAAAACGCTGGTTGCAAGTGACGTTGATGGAACACTCGGCAGGCCCGTAGCCGTTCATGAGGCGGCAGTCTTTGCACTTTGACCACGTTTCCACAGTGCTCGAGCTCGCGCCTTCACCCATCAGCACCAGCGTCCGTAGAGATGGCACGTCTGACGGCTGCATGAGACTCGCCACCGTGTTCGTCAGCATCGCCGTGTTGACCTGCATACGCCGCATAGCGGCGGCCAGATTGTTGACACGTTCTTCTTCAGAAGGTATGCAGATAGTTCCTCCTCGCTGAAGAGTGGTGAACATCTCAAATACACTGGCGTCGAAAGTATAGGCGGCGAACTGGAGAACCCTCGAGCCAGGCTGAATGCCAAATGCTTGTCCCGACCGATCCGCAGTTGTGCACAGGGACCGGTGCTCGAGCACGACACCCTTCGGCACACCTGAGCTTCCGCTCGTGTAGATGACATATGCTGCGTGGCTGGGCTTAGAGTCAGTTATCGAGCGAGGGGCAATTGTTGGATGGTTGGAGGCTGTGGCTTGGTCGAACAATGCCTCATCAACCGTCCAGACTTGGCAGCTCTGGCTGACACGTTGCAACTTGGCCTTGTACTGCGGACTGGAGAGAATGATCAAGGGTTTGACGTCTCCAAGTATAGCCTCATATTGTTGTGCCGGCCAGGTAGGATTCAGAGGCACGCACACGCCTCCGGCTTTGAGCACGGCCAGCAACGTCACAACAGTCCATTTGGACTTGTCAAGAGAAAAGGCCACTTTTGACTCATTGCCAGGGGCTACGCCCGCTCCCTGCAACATGGGCACTAGAGAAGTAGCCTGTCGGTCAAGCTCAGCATAGGAGAAATCACCATCCCATGCACACACCGCCGCCCGGCCAGGCTGAGCCACAGCCTGTCTCGAAATAACGTGATGTATACAGTCATCAACGGCCTCGGAGTCACCAGGCAGCTGGCGATTCCAAGCCACGATCTGCTGCAGATCGCTTGGAGTGGCGCTTGTAAGACGGCGGATCTGGAGCTGGTGATCCGCATCGGCAGCCGTGACCCGTGCCAAGGCTGACTCGTAGCGTTGGAGCAGCATCTCTACCTCGCGACGGGGAAGGACAGCCTCATCAAAGAGCGCATGGCATGAGACGCCATTGCTGCTTATCGTGTTGCACTCGATCACAAGGGCATGTGATCCGAATGCAGGGGCGCTTGCTGTCGTCGCCGAACCTGGTTGCTGCTGCTGTTTGCGTGGCATGAGCAGTCCTCCGGTTGGCTGCTGCTCAGTTTCTACCGCAGGTTGCACAATGAAGAGGTGTGCTGGCTCAAGCCACCTTCCTCCATGCTCTGATGAAAGCATGTGACGGATGTTCTGGAGGCCTGTATGTTCAAATGGCATCATATCGATGTCCTCCTGGTAGGTTTGGTCAAGGTACTGGCGCAGAGTAGTGCTCTGCTCAACTTTCGTTCGCATTGGGACGGTAGTGATGGTCGGTCCGACGATACCGAGAATTCCCTGCACCGGAGCGCTCCTACCTGAGAGGACCATGGCAAGGAGCACGTCGTCTGACCCGAGATGAGATGCCAGGACCAAGGACCAAATGGCGCGCAGGATGGATGGTAAGGGCACACCAAGCGATCGCAATGTTGTCTTATCAATGGAAGCTAGCATCTCGCGATTCAACTCAGAACTGGGGTGAGGCTTGTAGTTGGCATTCGGCAGTGTAGGGAAACTGGAGGGAAGGTCGCCTTCGCCCCCAAGTTGGGCGGACCAGAAGCTGTGGGCAGCCCGATGATCGACACTGGTCAAGTGACGAATGAATTGGTTGTACGGAGTGGTGACAATGGGTTGCTGCTGCTGATATCGCTTCTCCATGTCTTCAAGCAGCAACTTCATCGTCCACCCATCATAAATGGCATGGTGTACGGTCCACACGAAGGTCCAAGTGGATGCCGCAGTTTCGCGGAAGAGACCATAGCGAGCAAGAGCACTGCCAGGCGGGAACCCAATGGTTTCGTCTTCTGTCAAGTAGCTGGCAAGGGTACCGGTGCCAGAAGAACGAGTCCATTCCAGGTCATCATCGACCACGACCTGAACGGCCCCAGTAGACAAAGGCTTAGATGTAGACGAAATATCGTCACCATGTACACCACTGGGGACAATGCGCGTGCGTAAGATTGGATGCGAGCGCGCCAGTCGCTGCCATACGCGCATGAAGCGTTTGATATCGATGGTGCTGGGGAGGTCGTAGACCAGCCGATTCGTGTAAGCACCCGTCTGGTGTGCCGTAATAGCCAACAGCGCTTCCTGGAGGGGTGTACACGGGTACACGTCTTCAATCTGGTCCATAGACACATCGCATTGCAATGCCAGCTCTTCAAGGCGCGTCGACCGCGCCTCTTCTGGCACTTTCCACAGTGCAAATGGTTCGATTCTGCCAGACGCAATTTGGCTCCTAGTATCTACTGACTCGGCTTCGACCTCCGATACTGCGATTGTTTCGGCCATGTCCCGCAACTTGGGGTGTTTCAGGACATTCGCTACCGAGAGCAGCAAGCCCTCCTGTTCGCAGGCAGCCACTAGCCGCACGGCAGAGACGGAGTCACCTCCCAGCGCAAGGAAGCTATCTCCAGCGCCTATCGACAGAGCATCCACGCCCAGGATTCGGCTCCACAATGCCTGGAGCTGCTTCTGCATGCTCGTGGACGGCATCTGCTTGGCATCATCGATCAGTCTGTAACGTGTCCATTCGTCATGACTGAAGCTTATAGCTATCTCCCGCAACCCTTTGCGGTCCAGCTTCCCGGACGTATTGACAGGTAATCGCCCAAGGGGCACATATGCTGCCGGGACCATGTACTGCGGGAGCTGTTCCTCCAACGAGGATTGCAGGTCCAGCAGCAGGGCACGTAGCCAAGGTGGCAGTGGCAAGAGTGACTGTTCTGTCCGAAGGGGCTGTCCTAGATTGGCTGCTTCGGCCTCAAAGAAGACCGCCAATGTTTGACCAGGCATATGAGACGCTGCCTCGACCACTTCAACAGCCACTCCTCGGTCTTTGGACAGGAATGGGGGTAACAGCTGCTGCACCTTCTCCTCAATCTCGCCCAGCTCGACTCGCTGTCCATGGATCTTCACCTGAGTATCCTTGCGCCCTAGATAGGTGAGAGATCCATCGCAGTTGTAGTGTGCAAGATCTCCGGTGAGGAATATTCGTCTTCCGGTAGACAGCCCAAGCCCGGCCTGTGTCGTCCATCGAGGATTGTCGATGAAGCGAGCGTTTGTCTTGGCCGGATCGTGTAAGTATTCTCTAGAAAGAAGAGGGCCCTCTGCCACAACCTCGCCGACACATCCGATGGGCGCGAGCAAATTTGAATCATCGGTGTTCACGATGTAGACCTTAGACTTGATCCCATGGCCAAGATTGGTCGCGTCTTTTGCGTGCGTCACCCTCGCATTCAAGGTCGTGTTCAAGCCACACTCCGAAGGCCCGTAGACGGTAAGGATCTTGGTGCGGGGCGCCCATCGAGTGATGATGTCTCCTTTGATGACTTCGCCGGACAGTATCAGAGTACGGAGATGCGGTAGAGTTGTCGGGTCGAGAAGTCCCGCTACTGTGGATGTCAAGTGAATGACATCCACGCGCGCATCACGGATCGCTCGGGTCAAACTGTCCGTCAGCTGACTTTCCGAGGCGATACAGAGACAGCCGCCGGCACACAGGGTGGCGAATATGTCTTGGAGGTGCACGTCGAAGGCGTAGGAAGCGAACTGGAAGACGCGAGTGTCGTTCTTGATTCCATAGCTTTCACCAAGTGTCTTCATACCCGTGGCAAGAGCACCATGCTCCAACACGACGCCCTTTGGTGTGCCTGTACTTCCCGAAGTGTAAATGACGCAAGCGGCGTGGCTTGAGCCCACGGAGAGAGATGCGTCGCCATTAAGCAAGGTGTTACCATTCACCTTTACATTCGTCGCGAATAGCGAATCATCAATAACCATGACATGGCCGATGAGATCGCGAAGCCTTGGCGTGTGGTTCTCGGATGTCAGGGCAATACGAGCTCCGCTGTTCTGGATGATTGCCCGGATGCGACTTTCGGGATGCTTCGGAGATAGTTGAACAAACACGCCCCCGGCTTTCAACGTAGCTAACATTGCAACCACGACCCATTTCGACTTGTCAAAATGCAAAGCAACCCTATCCCCAATCTTGACACCAGCGTGCCGGAGCCGATCCGCCAGACGGGACGATACTTGATCGAGCTGGTGATAAGTGAGCTTGCCGTCCCAAGCGTCAACTGCGAGGCGATCAGGTGAGCGTGGAGCTTGTTGCTCGAAGAGCCCATGCGCCGTCGCGTCTACACGCGTCAAGTCGACGGAAGCTTGCCATTCGACGATTTGCCTCACGTCCTGCTGTGACGCCACACCAAGATCGGCTACCGTGACGTCCTTGCCACCAGCGTTGCCAAGAAGGGTCGATAGTACGTGGAAGAAGTGGTCGACGAGACGCGAGACTTGCTCCACGGCCAAGACGGACTTGTCAAAACGTGCTTCAATGAGCACATCGCGACCGTCGGCGGCGCCGGCAGCAATATTGCACTCCACCACGAGCGCATACGAGTCGAAACCCTGGACTCGGTCTTCAACGGCCGTTACCTCCTGATACTCGGGGATCTTTGCCGCTATCTCGTCGCGCGAGAGTGGCTGTATCACGAACAGATGTCCGAGATCAAGCTTTGTCTTCACCATGGCTTGGATGCGCTGCAGACCGCAGTGCTCAAAGGGCATCATGGCGACCGTCTGTCGATGGACGTCCGCTACGTAGTCGATTGCGCGCTGTGCTGGTTGTAGGTGTACGCGCAAGGGTACAGTGGTGATGGTGGGCGCGACCATGTCCTCAATGCCGGGAACGGGCGCATTGCGACCCGACAGGGCCTCGGCGAAGATAACATCGTTGGAGCCGCTGAAGTTGGACACCGCGATGGCCCATGCGCTGCGCATGGCAGTTGCGTGCGATGCCGAGAGCTCTGTGTTGGTAGCGGTAGGCACGCGTGTTCGCTTCGTCACTCGCATGCTGGTGCGTGGGGTGTAAGAGGAGTGAAGACCTGACGGGTAGGTCACTGGCCGCTGCTCTGCACTACTCAACTGAGTGCGCCAGTAGGTTGTCTCGGCTTCGACGCTCGACTCTTCGAGATACTGGATGTAGCGAGTGAAAGGAATCACAGTAGGCTGAAGGCCGCGGTAGAAGAGCTCGTCAATGTGTTTCCATAGTAGCTGGAAGCTCCGACCGTCGTATACGGCATGATGAACGGTCCAAACGAAGTGTCGATCTCCGTCGTCATCTACGACGATAGCGTACCTGAACAACGCTTTACCGCGGGAAATGGCCTCAACCGCATCCGCCTGCTTGTACTCAGCGAGTGTGCGGCAATGTAGCTGGCAGTCCTGATTCCTGATGACGACCTGAAGAGACTTGGCATCCTTGACGCCAACAGGAACAATCCGTGTCCGCAAGATCGCGTAGGTCTTCACTGCGCTCCGCCATGCCTCTTCGAGCCGACTCGTGTCAATGTCGTCGGGGATTCTGTATGAGCTGCGGCGTATATATGCCTTGTCTTGGAAGGCAGTCACGGCCATGAGACCCTCCTGGAGCGGCGTACAAGGATAGATATCTTCAATGTCATCAGCGTTGACGCTGCACTGTGCTGCGATCTCTTGGAGGCGTGCTGATTGTTTCGTCGGCTCCTCGTTCCAAAGCACAAATGGTTCGGTATCGTTCACCCTATTCGCTAGGTTCTCTTCTGATGTTGTCACCACTCCCTCGAGATCCTTGGCCAAATCTTTGAGGATGGGATACTCGAAGATCTGGGCAACGGTGACAGTGATGGGAATATCCTCATCTCGAGCGAGTGATACAAGACGCATGGCCGCTACAGAGTCTCCTCCAAGATGGAAGAAGTTGTCGGTTGCTCCGATTCTATCAGTTGAAGACATTCCCAGGATGCGGGCCCAGAGACTTTGAAGACTCTCTTCCATGGCTGTTGATGGCCGCACCTTGGCAGCGCCACTACCGCCGGCGAGGCTGTAAGAGGCGATTCGTGCCTCACTCATCGACTCAAGCATCTGTCGTAGCCGCTTGCGGTCTAGCTTCCGCGATGCATTCTCAGGCATCTTATTGACAGGTACAAAGATGGATGGGACCATGTAGTGCGGCAGGACAGAGCCAAGTGCCCCGTAAACTTCTGAGAACCGCCGTCGCAGTATGTCGGTGAGTTGCAGAGCCAGTACTTCATTGACGGAAGCCTCATCGCCATTCACGCGATGTCGCTCTGCGGTGTCCTCCATGGCCAAAAATGCGGTCAAAAGGTGTCGTTCGGTGTATGATGGGTGGTGGATCAATTCGACCGCGACAGTCTTGGCCTCTGGCACGAGGCGATGCAACTGGTACTGTATCTCGCCAATCTCGACGCGTTGACCACGAATCTTGACCTGTGTATTCTTTCGGCCAATGTAGGTAAGGGATCCCTGGTTGTCATTGTACCTGACCAGGTCACCTGTCTTGAACATGCGGCGCCCTGTGCTGAGGCCAAACTGCTGGACCCACGCTGGGTCATCGATGAACGAACTCCTCGTCTTGACTTCATCGTTCAAATATCCACGTGCAAGCATCGGACCCTCGATAAGAAGCTCGCCGACGGTACCAAGTGGGCACAGTTTGTCACTGTCTGTAGGGTCTACCACCCAGAACAAGTTGGCCAGCGGTCCTCCGATGTTGGAAGCGTGTGACTCATCCTCTATCGGGGGACTGCAAGATGAATTGATCGAGCATTCTGAAGGGCCGTACGAGTTGAGCAGCTTCACGCCACGGTTGCCCCAGATCGCAACAACCTCGGGCCGCACAGGTTCGCCGGCCAGGATGATGGTCTTGAGCGTAGGCACGTCGACTGGACGCAGTAGAGCAGCCACGGTCGAGGTAAGATTCGCAAAGTTGGCACGCGTCCGGTTGATGCCTCCCGAAACATCATTCATGCGCTCGTGGTCGGATATAACACATACGCATCCACCCCGCTGCAAAGTAGTAAATATATCCTGGATGCTCGCGTCGAACGTGTACGCTGCGAACTGCACGACCCGAGACTGTGGGCCCAGTCCAAATGCCTCCCCATGTGCTTGACAGCTTGTGGCGAGTGCCCTGTGTTCCAAGACCACACCCTTGGGCACGCCGGTACTACCAGAAGTATGTATGATAAAGGCAGCGTTTCCAGGCGTTGCGACCGAGCATCGGAAGGGTTCCACATTCTGGAGCTTCCTTTGTAGAGTGTCGTCAACTAGAAAGACATCACATGAGCTTTTGTGGAAAAGCTTTTCGTGTTGTGGGCTGGCGAGGATGGTGACTGGTTGGACGTTGCAGAGGATTGCTTCGTTCTGGACGGCAGGGCGCGCGGGATCCAGGGGCACGCAGACACCTCCGGCCTTCAACACAGCTAGCTCGGCCACAACTGCCCATGCTGACTTCTCCAGGCAAAGTGGCACGTTGACTTCAGCTGCCACGCCAAGGTCGACCAGCTGGCCTGCAAGCCGCGCAGCAAGCTCATCCAGCTCTCGGTATGAAAGATTGATGTCCCATGAACAGATGGCGGGTGCATCAGGATGCAAGTCGACATGGTCTTCTACGACCTGATGAATACACTTCTCCAGAGCTGGCGGCACCTGCTTATTCCACTCCAACAGACGCTCCACGTCTTGCGGACCCGCCGATAACAGGGATCCCACTGGCAATGGCTCTGTTTGTTGCTTAGCAGACGTAAGTTGCGCCAGGACGTGCTGATACTGTGCCAGGTATGACTCGACAAGTTTGGCATCGACAACATGGTCGTCGTACTGGAGCTTGAGAGTTACGCCGGTTGACTCGACGCAGCACTCAAGTATAAGCAGGTACGCCTCAAAGTCGAGTGTGTCCCCACCATCACTCTCAGGTACCATGAGTTCCGACTCTTGCGATTCAGCTCCTGCCGGTTGGACGAGGAAGTTGGTAGTGAGGGCGAGACCGAGCGCGTCATCGGCCTTGCCAACCAGACGACGGATATTCTGCAATCCCGTCTGCTCGAAAGCGATCATGCTCGTGGCCTGTTCGTGCATGGCACGCACGAAATCCTGCGTGCTGCCCTGCCGGTCGATCGTGACTCTGATGGGCACTGTGGTCATCGTCGGACCTGTCATGTCCGCTATGCCCGCCACTGGTGCACTGCGGCCGGAGAGCGTCGAGGCGAATATGACATCGTCGGAACCCGAATACGTCGCCATGACGACTGCCCAAGCGGCGCGAAGAACGACGGCTAGTGGCATATCGCGGCCACCAATCTTTGCATTCGTCGTGTCCATCGGGACAAATGCCTCCAATTTTGCATTGGGACGTGGTTGATATGCTGGAGAAGGGAGAGCAGGGTAGCTGCGCGGCACGTCACCCTGAAGCTGGCCCTTCCAGAATGCTTCAGCCTTTTCGGATTGGGACCGGGCGAGATAGCCCATGAAGCGATTGTAAGGCACGACGGGAGCTGCCAGGCTATCTTGCAGGTATAGTTGCTGAAGCTGACTCAAAAGAGTCTGCCTGCTCCAGCCATCGAAAAGGGCATGGTGGATCGTCCAGACGAAATGGACAGTGGTATCGGCGTGACGTCCGTCGGAGTCCTGCGACTCGACAATCCCGTAGCGAGCCAATGGACCACCCAGGGAAATGGCAAGCTTCTCCTCCTTAAGTCGATATGCGTCCACAGATGTGCCGGTGCGCCAATTGATACCCTGCTTGACGACCACCTGCAGGGACTGCGACCCGGCATTGAGTCCCGGAACGATGCGTGTTCGCAAGATGGGATTCTCAACCACCAGTCGCTCCCACGCTGCTTTGAAGCGTGCTACGTCGATGGCCTGCGGAATCCGGAAAGCCACGCGCCCGATGTAGGCCTTCGGTTGACGCATTGTGATTGCCATCATGCCCTCTTGAAGTGGCGTGCAGGGGTAGATGTCCTCAATTTGCTCCGGTAGGATCTGACACTGTGCCGCGACCTGAGCTAAACGTTCAGAGCGTGACTCGATGCTCATGTCCTCGACTTCTTTCCACAAGGCGAAAGGGGCGATATTTTCCTCGTGAGCGGCTTCCCGGTTCGTGCCACCGAATTGTCCTTGTTCCTGCTCGATGACCTGAGCCAAGTCGCAGAGTGTGGGGTGCTCAAAGATATCGACGACAGTGGTGACGACTTGTTCTCGCCGAGCCAGAGCCACGAGCCGCATGGCCGCGACTGAGTCGCCTCCGAGCTGGAAGAAGCTGTCGCTGGCGCCGATGAGGGCTTCCTTCACCCCGAGAACTCTGCTCCAGAGGCTCTGTAGGTGCTTCTCCAGATCAGTCGAGGGTTTCAATTTCGTCTCGCTGGTGCTACCCTCGGTATAGCCGTATGCGGCCATCTGTCGCTCGTCGAGTGATTTGACAATGTCGCGAAGACGCTGCCGGTCGACTTCGCCCTGGGACGTTCGTGGCATACGAGATAGTGGAATGTAGACCGACGGAATCATATATGACGGGATAGCACCGGCCAGAGATGTGTTGATCTCGGCGTGATCGAATTGTAGTTGATTGGACACCGGCAATGGGTGTATGCCATTCACCACAGGGGCAGGCTTCGTTGTCCCGTTTTTCTTATGCCCGTTCATCAGTGGTAAGGAATGACCGTTTGTGCCATTTGATTGGGTTGGCTTCTTTCCCACCAAGAAGGCCACCACTATTGGCTTCTTTGAGTGTATGGGGGATGTGATAAATTCAACGGCAACTGATTCAGCGTTCTCGATGCACTGCATCAGCCGGGCTTCGATCTCTGCGCGCTGGCTGCGAATCTGGACGTGCTCATCCTTGGAGCCGACAGAAGTGATTGATCCGTCTGCATTGTAGCGCACCAGTTCCCCAGTCCTGTAGTATTCTACCTGCTTGCCGTTTCGACCTAACTCGGAAGCCCATCGCGGTACCCATGGACTGGTCGCGGAAGAGGTTGCGACGCTTTCGACGAGAAGCTCACCGATGCTGCCTACGGGCTGTAACTTGTCGTGGTCTCGCGGGTTGACCACCCAGAACAAGGACGAGCGGTTGAGTGGTAGCCAGCCCGAGACCTGCTCCTCTGCGGTATCTGGATCACGTCTTCGATACGCCAAGGGATATCCAGCCCGGGCGGTGCCATAGACTTCGAGCATCCTCACATGCTCGCTCCATGTGTTGTTATTCTTATTCGAAAGCCCCGTCGTCATTTCGGCTGAGTGTACAACCAAGCTGTGCAGTGACGGTGCATGCTCTGACGATGCCGTCAACGCACTCAAACTTGGGTGGTCCAAGGAAGCAATGGTCGCCTTTGATCTTCTGATGCCGCCAGCAGCGTCATGAGCGAGCTCGTCCTCCGCCAGAACACAAGTGCAGCCACCGCTTTGAAGCGTGGCGAATGTGTCGTAAACTCCGTGGGCCGATGAGTATGGCCCCAATTGTGCGACGCGGGAGCCCTTATTCATGCCAATGACCTCGCCGTAGGGTTGACAAGCGGAGATGAGTGCTTCGTGACTCAGAGAGACGGCGCCATCAGCCGTCTCGCCTTCACCGTCAGCAGCATTGTACAGTATGAACGCCGTAGATTCAGTTGAAGAGCCAGATCGGGATGCGAGCCCGTTTGTCGCATTCGTGCCGTTCGTCCCATTCGCCCCACGCCCATTCGTTGACCTCTCTTCAAGCTCGCGAAAGAAGCCGGCATCGACCGAAAGAGCTCGGCAGTTGAGCTCCTCAAGCATAGGCTGATAAAACGGGCTCATCAAGCCTAGAGGTGGTTCCACCTGTTCGAGTATGGCATGGCACCTTGTTGCATCCGACAATTGGTCAGGGGTGAGGGGGACGCAGACGCCGCCAGCCTTGAGCACAGCGAGCTGTGATACGATCGCCCAGACCGATCTCTCGAAGCAGAGTGCCACTCTGGCACCTTTGTGCACACCGCGATGGCCGAGGTATGTAGCTAGTGCAGACGAGAGCCAATCAAGTTCGGCATATGTGAGGTCTTGATCCCTCGACTGCACGGCCATTGCTTCGGGGTGGAGAGTAGCTTGCGCCTCGAAAAGCTGGTGGATATACTTGACCTTCTCTTTCTTAGCAGAATAAGTGAAACCATTGGTGTATGGGCGTTGGTTCCATTGCTGTATCTGGCGGATATCTGAGGGACCAGCGCTCGCGATGTCGCCCAACGATTGTCTGGCATGAGCACCACCGGCTAGCAAGCTTACAACATGAGAGAAGTAGTCTAGAAGTCTCTCAGCCATGTCATCCGGGACGACACTCTTGTCGTAACCCATCTCGACATCCATGGTACCGTCACCTTCGATGCCACCACTGACAATCAGAGCGTACGAGCCAAAGTCCTCGGCTATCTGATCATCTCTGCGCACCTCGGTCAAGATGGACGGCATTTCATGGGCCTGCTCGTTAGGCAGACGAACCATGAAGAGGTTGTTGAGCTGCATCGAGGTCCTGGCATCAGCGTTGCCCTCACGATCTCGGAGAAGCATGCGGCGGATGTTCTGCAGGCCTGCATGCTCATGGGGTACCATGGCAGCCTGTTGCTGGTTGACGGCCCACAGGTACTCATTAACAGTCTGGTGGCGGTCGAGGAGCACGCGAACCGGGACGGTAGTCATGGTTGGGGCGGCCATATTGGCAATGTTGATGCCTGGCACAGCGATGTTGCGCCCAGATAGTGTTACTGCAAAGGCGGTATCGTCAGAGCCGGAGTACGTTGCCAGTACGACGGCCCAGGCGGCCCGGAGGATGACAGATGACGGAACGCCTGTCGCTTCGGAAGCAGCTGCAGGCAATGGCAAAGACACGACTCTTTGTAACAGAGCGTTGGGCCTTGGTTGATACGTCGTTGACGGCAACGCGGGAAATGCTGGAGCCCTGATGTCTCTGAATTGCTCAGTCCAGAATGATGAGCTCGTAGCCTTCTCATTGTCTAGCGATATCTGGCGGATGAAATGTGTGAAAGGGATGGTGTCAGGTGCTCCGCTTCCGCTGTACCATTCCTCAAACTGTCGCAGCAGGACTCGCTTGCTCCAGCCATCGTATAAGGCATGATGAATTGCCCATACCAGCGACATGGAACCGGTTCCAGAATCGACGATAGTGAATCTCAGAAGCGGCTCGCCATATGTCATACCAACATTGTCGTCCAGGCAGCTCTCAACATCTCCAGCCTCTTCCCACTCAATATTCTCGCGGACAACGACCTGAAGGGATGTATCTCCCGCGGCAACACCCGGAATGATGCGCGTCCTCAAGATGGGGTTTGCATCGGCGACATTCTGCCAGGCTGTTTTGAAGTGATGCAAATCGATGTTCTCCTGTAGTTGAAAGACGGCACGACCGACGTAGGCTTTGGATTGACGCATCGTCAATGCCATCAGACCTTCCTGTAAAGGGCTGCAGGGGTAGATGTCTTCGATCTGATTGATAGGTATGTGGCACAGCGAAGCAATCTCCTCGAGCCGCTCGTTTCGAGTCTCTGGAGGTTCGTTCCAAAGCGAGAAAGGTTCGACATCGAGATGAACTTCGCCTCCGCTAACGTTGTTGCTGTTGTCGTCGTAGTCCTTGACAATTCGAGCCACCTCTGATAATCTGGGACTCTGGAACAAGTCCGCTACCGTCAGAGTTAGCCCCTGCTCCTGACAAGCCGTAACGAGACGCATGGCTGCCACGGAGTCGCCACCCAGCTGGAAGAAGCCATCGTCGGCACCGATGGTGGCCGCCTCGATGCCTAGGATGTAACTCCACATGTCGCGCATCCGGTGCTCCATGTCTGTGTTGAGCTCCTGTCTGTCCTTGCGTGCTCCTGTCAAACCGTACATGGCGAGCTCCTCGTCCTCCATTACCTCAACCACCTTATGAAGCCTTCTGCGGTCCAGCTTGCGGGACATGTTCTCTGGCATCCTTGCTAGCGGAATGTACAAGGACGGAATCATGTAGGCAGGAAGGTGTTGCGCCAGCGCGGCGGCGGCATCGGCAAAGGCGTTGCGTAAAGTCGCAGAGGATGGTAACGGTAACAATGCGGATGTTTGACTATCTTGCATCGTCTCCTCATCTTCGTCTCCATCCGCGCGCATAGCCAGGAATGCGGTAAGCATCAATCTGTCGGGATGACGAGGATGTGTCACCAGCTCCACAGCCACAGTCCTGGCGGTGGGAATTTGCTCGTATAGACGGAATTCAATCTCAGCGACCTCGACACGCTGACCACGGACCTTGATCTGCCTGTCTTTGCGGCCAATATAGGTCAACCCTCCGTCGTTATTGTAGCGGACCAGATCACCGGTCTTGTACATGCGGCGACGTAGAGATCCAAATTTAGATGCCCACGCCGGATCGCAAATGAAGGACGCACGCGTTTTGGCCTCGTCATTCAGGTAGCCACGAGCAACCAATGGCCCCTCGATGAGGAGCTCTCCAATACTGCCAACGGGAGACAGATAATCGTGGTTGGCCGGGTCGGCGACCCAGAAGTGATTGCATACCAGGGGCTTGCCAACATTTCCGGCGTTGTTCTTGTCCGTGACCCTCTTACTGCAGGACGAGTTGATGGAGCACTCGGAGGGCCCGTACGAGTTGTATATAACGACGTACTCAGCCCAGAGCTCTACAACCTCAGGCCTCACTGGCTCTCCAGCAAGAATCATGGTTTGAAGGGTCGGGAGCTCATGCGGGTCCAGCAGCATGGCGACAGTGGATGTGAGGTTGATAAAGTTTGCCTGGGTGCGGTTGATAGCGTTGCTGAGGTCGTTCATACGCTCGTGGTCAGAGATGACGCAGACACAGCCGCCGAGTAGTAGCGTGGTGAAGATGTCCTGGATGCTTGCGTCGAACGTGTAGGAGGCGAATTGGACCACTCTTGAGTGTGGACCTAGGCCAAAGGCCTCGCCATGCGCTTTACAGCTGCTGGACAGAGCTCGGTGCTCCAGCATGACACCCTTGGGGACGCCTGTGCTGCCAGAGGTGAAGATCAAATATGCGACGTTGTCTGGGGTAGCTCTTGGCTGTTCTGCGTGTGATGGGAGGCGGTCATGACATGAAGCAATTAATTCAGCATCGACAGTGACGGTCTGGTAGCGCGCCGAGTCGAAACGTGCGCGGTACTTGGGCGCGACGAGTACCACAGTGGCATTTACGTCGGCGATTATGGCGTTGGCTCGGGCGTCAGGGTAATCCGGGCTCAACGGCACACAGGCACCGCCAGCCTTGAGAACCGCCAACAAGGCAATGGTGGCAAAGGGAGACTTGTCAAAGCAAAGCGGCACCATGACCTCGGCGCCTACGCCAAGTTGGCTGAGGTGGCACGCGAGCCGCGATGCCTCATCATCGAGCTCGCGATACGTCCAGTCACGCTCGGCGGAGCTGAGAGCCGGGGCATCTGGTTGCAGCCTGGCTTGCTGCTCCACGATACTGTGCAGGCAGTCTTCCACGGCCCGGGGTGTCTTGCTATTCCATAGCTCAACTGTTTCCTGATTATCCTGGCTAAAAAGGTCAAGTTTTTCCAAGGGGCAATTGGGTGATTGGAGAATGAAGGATAGGGCGGTGCGGAACGTCGCGACTACATTACCTGCCATCCATGGACTCAAATGTGACGTCCAGTATCCGAGGCTCACGCCGAGCGTGTCCTCGCTTGCTTCTAGGTTGAGCGATATGTCGTACTATTTGGCAGCTATGTCAGCGTCTCGACCACGGAGCGAAATAACAGGTCTGAGGCTTAGTGTGCTCGCCGTACCTCAGTCGGGTTGTAACCCTGCTGCAGTCGAACTTGAAGTTCCGAGATGAGACTCGTGTCGAGGTCCGGCTTCCGCTGGTACGATACAATAGTGTTGCAAAGTGCCTGCCCCGCCGACTGCGCGCTGCCCTCGGTCTCGCGAAGGGGAAAGTACTCATGCTCTAGAGCCTTGAGTCGACCCTGCTGCATCTCCTGAACGATATCTCCAAGGGTGAGATTGTTGCCGTCCAGGCGCTGACGACATATCAGTGTGTTGAGCAGTGGCCCGACTGCGTCTTTGATGTTGTCGAGCACGCCTTGGCGGCCAGCGGTGGACACAAAGAAGCACACGTCGTGCGAGCCCGTGAAGTATTTGAGTACCAGTGCCCATGCCGCTTGGCAGATGGTGGCAAGCGTGACTCTGTATTCTTCGCAGAAGGCGTGGAGTTGTGTAGGCTCTAGGGGAATCTTGGTGAGCTCCTGCTGCAAGAGTCTGTCGGTCCGATTGCCCTCGGCCGGAGGAAAGTAGCAAGGGTCGACATCGGCGAGGTACTGCTTCCAGTACGATTTGGCGATACTGTGGTCGATGCTGTGAAGATAGGTTATGTAATCTCCAAAGTGTGGTGCAGGCTGAAAGGGGAGACTGCCTTGGTATGCTAAGCATAGGTCTTTAGCAAGGACCGGCAGGGACTCCCCGTCAATAATTGCGTGGCTGACATCGAGCGTGCAGGTGATGGCTCCCGAGTCCATGGTCGAGATTGTGAAGCGGTATGGCACTTGGAACGAGCGCACGAGGTCACTCAGGCTTCCGAAAGGCGTTGGCGTCTCATCTCCCTGTGAATGATTGACGTTGTCTTGAAGCGAGGACAAGACCACCTGATCAAAGTGGCCACTGCGTGTCGTGCTATTCACCAGCACAGTCCGCAGGGCTGAGTGCCGGGCCACGACCTGGCCCCAAGCGGTGTGAATCCTCGTAGTGTCAATACGCTTTCCAGTGCCAGGAGCTGTCGACAGCAGTTCGAACGAGTATGAGCAGCTGTACAGACCTGGGCTGCGGATCTGGCTGAACATCATCGCCTCTTGCATGGGGGAGCAAGGATACACGTCCACAACTGCATCGCGCATTGATGTAGGTAGGCTGGCTACGGTCTGGAACAACAGATCACGTCTGTCGGTAGTGGTGGGTAAGGCGCGCGTGGGAGCCGCTCTCGGCTCCTCGTGTGCTTCACTCGACAGTACGGAGCGAAGCATGGTCAAAGTGTGGGTGAGCCATCTTTGCAGATCCTCACGCCTGGCAGTGTGGATGTCGTAAGTTAGGCGCAGTCGTAACGCCCCGTGTACGAAGCTTGCGTGTATTCCAGTCGCCGTCGTCGGGTGCGAATCGTTGTTGTTAGAATCTTCGGTCACAGCCTCGCGAAAAGTGGTGGTAGCATAGGGCTCTTGAGTCGGTCCCTCGTATTGGAGAAACACCACGTTGCTCACACTGTCCTTCGCGGCCAATTCCGTATTCAAAGTAGAGTTTCGAGAGGCCGCCACGCGATTGGCGACCGAAGTCAGGGGCTCTTCAATGTCCTCGACGCCTACCCGTAGGTGGCGAAGCCGAGTAAAGTTGCCCAGTGTCCTAGTGAATCTGAAATCACCCTTGCGCTGCTCCTCGCTGGGGAGGTTATGCGAGATTGCTGGGATATTGTCGTCAGCGAAGACAGCCTTGAACGAGGCGATGAGTGCCCCGAGGATGATATCGATGGCATCGACATGGTGAGTTGCTCGGCAGAAATTATCGTTCAACAAGTTCGCCGTGCGTGATTCAAGAACCTCGTCTATATGGTCAAGTTCTCCAGCAGGTTCGACACTAGGCCAGGCTACCTTATCTGCAGCCTGCTCTCCACTCCAGGTTTGGAAGGTTGCCGCAGGTTGAAGAGACAGCTCTTTTCTCTCCAAGATGCGTTCAAGATCAGTGATCAGGATATCCCAGGACGCTGCATCGATGGCCAGCGAGTGAGCCACCAGACACAAGACTCGACGACCATCCGGCGTGGTCTCGAAGAACGTCGCTCCGAAGACCGGTCCGCTCACGTAGTCGATCGAGCAGTGCAGCTTGGTGATACTCGACTCGTACTCCGCAGTCGCAAGTGCTCGCTCGACACGGAAGATGTAGTCCTCTGCGCTGTAAGGGCCGATCGATTGAAGCCATCCCTGAGATTCTGTCATGCTGAAGCGTGCGCGTAGCATAACGTGCCGAGAGACCACTGCGTCCAAGGCTGCTTGAAGCATCTCATGCGGGACATCAGTGAGAAGCTCCAAACGTCGTTCCTGATGATATTTCCTCCGGTTCGCCTGCTCCTTGTCTCCAGGCTTGTCGTTCTCAATGGCTCTCATGAGCAAGGCCTGGGCGGGGGACAGCGCAAACGGCTTATTCTCATCGACGAGTCTGCCGGTAGCGCCTACAAATACATCTAGCAGCTGAGACAGCGACTCGGCTTCAAGAATCTGCTGGATTGAAACATCGCAGCCATGATCTCGAAAGGCCGCCAGAAGTTCGATGGCGGCCATGGAGTCCCCTCCCAATCGTAGAAAGGATTTCTTCAGGTCGACCTTCTTTGTGGCTACGTTCAGAATCCGAGCGCACACAACGCGCAGGTTCTCTGCGTCCATGGCGGTCATCGTGATCGGCAGTAATGCGAATCTCGTGGTATTCGGTCTGTTCGAGGTGGTAAGGCAATCGTAGGTTGGTTCTTCTGTCTAGTTTCGAGTTGGCTATCCAATAATGGTCTAAGGGTCTAGCAAAAATCTAACAAACTGTGCTCTTGTCGGTATACAATAGATCTCCTACAACGTGGTAGTACTGTGAGACCCACGATCGCGGCGCGTAACGAGCAGGCTGAACTCTTGCACGTTCTGGAAGGTCCAGGCTGAGACGATGCCCAGCAACATCAGTCCCAAAAGGGTAATGAGCTTTCGACTATGGTAGCACTCGGATTTCTGTGGCGATGTTGATGATGGCAGCTGTTCCTTCAGCGTTGTCTCCATTCCCATTTCCCTTATCCTTCGCGGCGGTCCTTCACGCATTTGCTGACAGGGGCTGTGCAAGAGAACCAATCACACACTTGGCTGCCAGCGCAGATAGGCAAGGCCCGTCGTCGCTTCAGGGATGTCTGCAGATCAGCTTCGGGACCCATGTCTAGCGTTCCCGGTCGCTGCAGGAATCTGACCACCATGCCATCAAGGGACCGAGAGGATTGCCCAAGCGGCGGTTGTTGGGCCCCCTAGCTACCAAACTTAGTATCCTAGCGTCGCGTCATGCACAGTCGAGAGACGCGATTTCAAATCTCAACTTTTCTGGACTCGAGTTCGCCGCGTCTGGAACGAAATCAAAGATGGCTCAGTCCAACCCTATGCTGATCAAGCCGGCACCACCAGGTCTCAAACGCCCACCTCTGATATTGATCCATGATGGAGGAGGCTCGGTCTTCAACTACTTCCTACTCAAGCCCCTCGGACGCGCCGTATACGGCATCTATAATCCTCGGACCAGTGACGGAGAGCAATGGCCAGGTGGCATAACCGAGATGGCTCGCGAGTACTGCCAGATGATACTCCGGACCGTGGCTGAGGGCGAGATTCTCATCGGGGGATGGTCTCTGGGTGGCATGGTCGCACTCGAGGCAGCGCACATTTTGGCTCTTATGCCGGGCTGTCCCATCAAAGTCAAGGGAATCATCATGATCGATACGGACTTTCCACGTAGCCCACCTAGCGAAACGAAATCGTCAGAGACACGTGTTGCCAATTCGAAGGTGGCAATGGGGCAGCACGTTAAACCGGAGATACGACAAGCCGTTGAGCGCTCAATGGCGCAAGCCGCGAAGTTAATCGACGAATGGCAACCACCAAGATGGACAACGCAGATTGTACCACCTCGATCTGTGCTCATTCGAGGGCGAGAGAAGATGGACAATGAGAACGACGTCTACCGAGAGAAACGGGCGCTAGGTTGGGAGGAATATGAACCCAACATCATGGTGGCGGTATTAGACGTGGACGGCACGCACTACAGCATGTGGGAGAAACAGCATATTTCCACGGTCGATATCCAATTGCAACGCGCCTGTACTTTACTAGACCGCTCTCACATGTAGTTACAGATGACATCGTACTCTTATTCAGAGCTTCTTGATCCGCACAGCAGCCTGCATGACCGCCTCAGAGAATGCATACCTAGCCGCTGCCTTCTCGAGCGCCAAGATGCCCCCAATAGTGGCCCCCCTGGGACTAGCAACACTCTCCCTGAGCATACCCAGATGTTGACCCTCCTCGGCCATCAGCTTGCCCAAACCAATGAGTACCTGCGCCATCATGGCGGCAGCCTCGGACCTCCTCAAGCCCTCGGCAACGGCACCATCGAGGATGCCGTCAATACAAATGGCCAGAAAGGCCGGCGTCGAGCCCACGACGACCGTGGACGTGTCGAACAGCTCGGGTAGCACTAATCGAACTTTGCCCGCCATTTCCAAGACCCGTGTCGCCTGCTGTGCCAAAGCAGGCGGCATGTCGGCCGGGGGGTCCTCCAGCACTGTCATCGACTCGCCCACCGTCGCCGACAGGCTCGGCATCGCGCGCACGATCCAGCACCGGCTTTTCTCATTTACAGACCCAATTGAATCCCGGTATATGTACTGACTCAGCTGAGAGCACGTCTTGCCCGCCAACACGCTGATGACGAGCTTGCCCTTGACTGCCTCACTTACACCCTTCTCAGAGAGCAATTTCTCCACCTGCCCGGGCTTGCACGCGAGCAATATGATGTTTGCTCTCGACATGGCCTCGGCATTCTCCCCGTGCGTTATCTTCAATTTGTTTTCGCGAATGGCCCGCTTGAACCGCTCGTCGTTAGAAAGACGCTCAGTTGACTCCTTGCTGCTCACGCAGGCGAAAAAGGCATCAAAATCGATGGTTGTTGGCTCTGCTGCATCTTCGATGCCGTTGGCTCTCTGTGTATGTCTCAACATACAGGCGAGCATGGAGCTCCCCATGACACCTTCACGAAAAATACCACCTGTCAGTCTCTACACTTCTGGATGTCGCGTCAATCATTAATTGTCACTCACCCGCCCCAATTACCGCCATGCTCATTTGTTCATAGCCACGAAGGTCGCCCATCCTGGTGATTCAAATTTGGTCTCGTTGAACGTGGCTTAGCCCATAAACATCGGGATTCAAAAACCTCAATCGGTATCAAACGCAACGAGTAGCCTTCAACAAGCCAAACTTGAAGCCAATTACTACATGGTCTTTTTCACGTGTGTTTCCCTGTGCTAGCATCAAAGCTTGCAAATCAACTGCGCCGCAAAAGGCACATTCAACTTTCTGATGTAACAAACAGACGTCACGGCACGGCCTGACTGCAGGAAGAGGCCCCGCATACATATTCCTGCGAATACATATTGTGCTGAGCTGAGCTGAGCTGAGCTATCCTTCAAGCCAGCGGTCGTTTTCCTTCGCGGGCTCCACAGCGCTTATTCTTGGCATGAACCCTGGTTCCCGGCACCTGGGGGGCGTGGAGGTATAATTCCCTTTTCGGCGATAAGAATTAAGCGATTCAATCCTCATGCGGCTCTTCTGAACGTTGTGTCCGCAATGATCCTTGTTTGTAGTTTGAGAAAATTGGCTGGACATGACTTTCATGCCTTCATGACTTGATTTGCGAGAACAGGTTTGGTAATATGGATGAAGCATGTCGAACGACCACGCTACATTCGTTTGGTCCGATGGCCGCAGGCTGTCATGGCGTCTTCGACTTCACTCTGCTTTTCGAAGAGACGATTCTGTCCTTCCTGCCTATGATGCTGGCCCTGCTGCTGTCTTCCTTCCGACTCCTGGCGCTTCGAAGTAGTGAGAGGCTGGTCACCCCAAACTTTCACCTCTACCTCAAAACGGTATGTGCTCGACCGTGAGAAATCCATTTGCGCTGTTAGTTGCTGATCGAGTGCTGAAACGCGTTTCTAGGCTTCTTGGACCTTGCATGCCGCATTGGATTTTGCTTTGACACTTGTCATTGCCCTGTCACCGTCTGTGTCAGCGACATCTGCTTCCACCGCAGTATCTGCGGTTGGCATCGTTAGTTGCATGGCGTTTCTTTGGCTGGCAGCCGTAGAACATGTGCGATCACCGCATCCGTCAACCATATTGACACTCTATCTTCTCATTACCATCATCTGTGGCATCGTCCGAGCACGTACTTTGTGGTTGCTCGGTGGGTCGGCCGTCGCTGCGATATTCACCACGCGCCTCATTCTCAAAACATGGCTCCTCGGCTTGGAGGTAAAGGAAAAGCGCCTATCGTTGATCGAGACAAAGCACGCTTTCACGTCCGAAGAGACTGCTGGGATTCTCAATCGGGCTTTTCTCTGGTGGCTGAATAAGCTATTCTTGACAGGATTCAAGAAGCCACTGTCCTTGGTTGATCTCTTTCCTGTAGATAGAGAGCTCAGCTTCCAGCCTAAGGATTTAAAGGCACAGATGCAGGAGGATACAGGTACGATAAGTGCCTTGAAAAATTCTCAATGTGTATGCTTACTTACTTTCGATCCTTTTTCTACACTCATAGTCATCATCCAAAGCAAAGAGCACCTCGTCAAGTTCATACTGAAGGGGCGCCTCGGACTGCTATTGATAGGTTTTGTGATGCGATGCCTGCTCCTGGGGCTCAACCTCGCCCAGCCTATGCTGGTCAATGCCGTAACTTCATTCTTGTCCGATAACAATCGACCAGTTGGCCAAGGCCATGGCGCAGGGCTCAGCATCGCCTATGTGCTGGTATATGTGGGCATCGCTGTAAGTAAGTCCGGACACAGGACTGCAAATTGTCTTGAAAGCGCGGACAGCTGATCATTGCTTCGTATCCTGCCACATAGGCTGTTGGAGTCATCTACCAATCTAATGCCGCCAGACTCATGACAGCGCTTAGAGGCTCCTTGACGGCATTGCTCTACCGGCGAACCATATGCAAGACGGCGTCTTCAACTACCGATAAGGGAGCGGCGACGCTAATCAGCGCCGACATGGAGAAGGTTGTGCACGGGTTCGCCGTCGCACACGAGCTCTGGGCAAATCCAACAGAGATGGGTTTGCTCACATGGCTGCTCGTAAAGCAGCTACAAGTCTCTTCCGTTGCTGGGATTCTGGTCATGCTCTTCTGTATTGGCGCAACTCTCGGGCTCACGGCTACAGCCAGCGGGCGACAGGCAGTCTGGTTCGAGTCGATCAACGATCGCGTCTCGACGACCATCAATGCCATCACATCGATGAAGGGCGTAAAGCTGACCGGCAACACGGAAAGGGTGCGCGACCGAGTCTCCCATCTACGAGATCGCGAAATTGCACAGTCACAAGCGTTTCGCAAGCTACTCATCGGCGTGTTCACATTCACATACACATCATCCATCATGGCCCCGGTCTTTTCCTTTGGCACCTACAGCATTCTGTCATTGGCCCGAAACACTATACCGCTCACGGCTCCAGTTGCGTTTACCTCGTTGACATCCTTTGCTCTGCTCAGCTCCGCAATCTCTTCCTGGATCAACTGCGTGCTTGCAGTGGTGACAGCTCGCGGGAGTCTGGAGCGCATGCAAGCACATATGAGCACAGTCCCAGACAGCGACGAGCACGACGAGCATGAGAGACACGAGGACGACAGGAAGAGACGACGCGATACATTCTATCCGGGTGCCAGTGTCAGCGGCATCGAGCTCATGCAGATCGGGTTAGACCCTCTTCTGGAAGTCAACGTTGACAGTCCCATAAGTCCGCTTTATTACAATAATGCCGCGATAACGCTGTCCAACGTGACGGCCACCTGGAGCTCCGACCTGACGCCAATCATATTCGACCTCAGTCTATCTTTCCCGAAATCAAAGCTTACGATGATCATCGGACCCGTCGGCTGTGGCAAAACGACATTGCTCAATGCCATACTCGGCGAGGTGCCCCACGCCACCGGCACCGTCCTGTTGAACCGAGAGGAGCTCGGCTACTGCAGCCAAACACCATGGCTCACAAACGCGACCGCCAGGGAGAACATCATCGGCATGTGCGCCTTTGACTCAACTTGGTACGCGACAGTCGTCCGCGCCTGTGGGCTGGACCAGGACTTCCGGCAGCTGGCCCGAGCGGACGAGGCAATGGTTGGCAGCAATGGGACGACGTTGAGTGGCGGTCAGAAGGCTAGAATCGGTCTTGCCAGGCTCGTATACTCGCGGAAACGCATTGCCGTTCTTGACGATGTATGCAGCGGGTTAGACGCGACGACCGAGCAGCATGTCTGGACCAACCTGTTTGGACCAACGGGGTTGCTGACGCGGCAGGAGACGACAGTGGTCATGGCAACGAACTCGACCCACAACTTATCTAGTGCCGATCATGTTGTGGTTCTCAATAGCGAGGGCACTATTGTGTGGCAAGGCACCTACGACGACTTCAGAACGAGCGACGGCGTGCAAGCGCAAGTTCGAGATGAGGCTGCATATTCCAACAGGGACGGTGATGGCGAGTTCGCTGATATTGATCTACCCACCGATGGGGTGTTGCAGCCACCAATCGATGCCACCAACGGGGAGGCTGTCCAAACTGTCGACCTGGCCAAACCGAGTGACAAGGCCGTCTACTTGTATTATGCCAATGTGATCGGTTGGCCACGCTGGACAGTCTTCGCCGGTATGTGTGTGGTATTTGTGCTTGGTGTTGCTTTTCCAAGTAAGTCGTCGTGATCATTAGCATATTCGCAGCATGAGATCGAACGTTGACTAACAAAGGATCACTTTCTCCCTGTAACAGACGTCTGGATCCAGTGGTGGACGAGTGAGGCTATTGCGCGACCAAACGCGCGCCTCGGCTTCTACCTTGCCATCTATGCGTCGATCGGGGCGGTGGCCGTGATGGCTTTTCTTAGTGCCAGCACGTTCTTCATGCTGAAGATTGTGCCCAGGTCGGCCCGGAAATTTCATTCTATATTGTTGGACACGGTCCTCAAGTAAGTACCACACGGCAACATGCAACTGAGCAAGCAATGCTGATCGAGCCTCATTGACAGCGCACCCATGTCGTTTTTTGACATAGTCGACTCGGGCGACACCTGCAACAGGTTCAGTCAGGACCTACAGCTCATTGACACGGAGTTACCATTGGCACTAATCAGCACCGTCATATCCCTCATCTCTTGCATCGTTCAGTTCGTCGTCATCATCATCGGGTCGCATTACACGGGAATCATCATGCCGTTCATCTTCGCTGCCATCTTGGTCGTGCAGCGTTTCTACCTGCGTACCTCCCGGCGACTACGAATCCTGGACATCGAGTCGCGGGGGCCCGTCCTCTCCCACTTCCTCGACTTCATCAGTGGCGGGCCCACAATCCGAGCCTTTGGGTGGACGGAGCAGTACATCGCGCGGGCCAGCCAGGCACTGGAGGAATGCCAGAAGCCCTTTTACGGCCTCGCCTTTGCGCAGCAGTGGTTAAATCTCGTGTTGGATTTGCTCAATGCTGGGATGGCTATCATCGTGGTCTCCATTGCCGTCAACACCAACATGTACAGCAGCGGTCTCACCGGGCTGGCGCTGCTTGGCATCGTTAGCTTCGGGCAAAATGTGAAGAGCTTCATATCAACGTGGACCGCGCTGGAGTTGGCCATGGGTGCCGTCGCCAGGATTCAGCACCTTGAGACCACAACGGTCTCGGAGCATTTGCCAGCTGAAAAGGAGACCCCACCGCCGAATTGGCCGAGTGCAGGCCATATTGTCTTCGATGGCGTCGAAGCCTCGTATAGGTGTGATTTGCCACCGGTACTAAAGGGCGTATCATTTCAGATCCTCCCAGGACAGCGCCTTGGTATTTGTGGTAGGACGGGAAGGTTTGTAACCTCAAAGAGCTGCTATCAGTAAGAACCAACGATGAATGACTAACACGGCCTGTTTATAGCGGGAAAAGCTCCATCGTCTCGGCGCTCCTTCGCCTGATCGGTACGAGCGCAGGAACGATATGGATAGACGGCATCGACATCAGCACAGGCCCTCGCAACGAGCTACGGCGGCGGCTCATCACTCTACCGCAGGAGCCATTTCTAGCGCACGGAACGGTGCGGGCGAACCTAGATCCCAGTGGCACATATACTGACGACCACCTCGTCAGGACACTGACCAAGTTCAAACTCTGGAACACTGCCAGGTTGCCGGGTGGACTGGACACAGAATTGACGCATGCATCTTTTTCTCACGGGCAGCGGCAACTATTCTGTCTTGCGCAAGCTACACTACGCAAGGATGGCAGGATCCTCGTCATGGACGAGTCGACCAGCTAGTGAGCAGTTTCTCACTGATCCTATGGTCATTTGTAGGCTGGCTAACCGGAACCTTCCTTCTTAGTGTGGACCAAGAGACGGACGAACTGATGCAGTATTTACTGCGCGAGGCTCTCCCGCACTGCACCACCATTTCCATCGCCCACAAGATCCAAACGATACTCGATTATGACTTAGTCGCCGTTATCGACAATGGTAATGTGGTCGAGCTGGATAGCCCTGCGGTACTACTGGATCGACAAGGCTCGATATTCTCAGAGCTTTGTAGACTATCAACTGCACACAGGTAGGGCATTGAAATACATTCGTATCAGAGGAAGCGTGTCATTCTCCTGTCGAACCACTAGACTGGGAGAAATATACTAGCTAGTGTGAGAAGATGTCTCAGACCAAAATACTTGTCGAACCCAGAATCTGACATACTGGATTGTTTCCGTACTATGCTGAGATGATAGCCAACCGAGCGTTCCGACTCCAGCCCTTTAGAAACCATATCCCCCCCTCCACAAGACCAACTAGATCTACGAACTGTTGTAAAATAGAAAGTGCCGAAGCGTCCCTGCGACGTAGGAGATCAATAAAGCGCTCTGGGATTTGGGAGGCCCATCTGTTCAAGAAAATGCAGTCAAACTCAGGAGCTAGAACTCCTGGGAATTGCAAAATTTCACATCGATCCCTGAATACGAGAACCTCCTTGTGCAGTTCTTCCAGGCGATCGATGGCCGCCAGGTTGGCAGCCTGATCATCCGAGCGACTACCGTCATTCTCGACGCTGAGGACCTCCGAGGGGTCATCTGGTGCATTACGGCAAGCCTGATGCCGTAATTGTCGATACCTGGCCTGTACTGACTCTGGCAGAGGGAAGCTGCTGTAGTCGACTGAGGCATATTTGTAGACATCGATGCCGTAGGGCAATACAGGCTGTGATTTGTCCTCGATCCGGGGAGCAGCTAGGTTCGATACCCCCTGGTTCATGACCAAGAACGCAATGATCGTATCGATTGTGATTGTCGAGGTAGTGCCGTCTACAGGACTTGGTGCGTTCGCAGATACGCTAGCCATGGCAATGCCCGAGAGCAACGCCGCCATGGCGAGGCACGGCCCAGCTGAAGCGGCATTCAGGTTTGTCAAGGCCTGCCGAAAGCCGTGAATTCCTAATGCCATGTGGTTATGGCAGTGCATGGCGTATTGGTGTCTCTCCTTGTCCGTTTTGACGCAAGTGGAGTAGTGTAGAGCGGAGAAAGCCACCATGCCGTGCATGAGGAACGGATGCTGTAGGGAATCTTGTTGCACGGCATGGCGCCATATCCGCTGGCACGTGGGGCGGATTGAGAACGTATCAGAGACAACACGTATGAAGTGGCCCAGCAGGTACATATCCTGGGTCCAGCTCGAGTTGAACGGGCTCGTCTCCGGTCTGACTTGTCTTTCATACTTGGGGTATTGTCAGCATGCCGTTTTCATCAAGCGGAATTTAGGGGAAGTTGGTGGAGGTGACATACAAGATTGAGAAAAGTTAGCATATGGGGAGCAAGAGTACAGTCTTCGCCTCTGCGAATGCAATTTCGGCAAGGGCTGTTCTCATCGCACTACGTGATTGTAAGTACAAGTTCACAATTCCGACACTTCCAATGTCTCATAGATCATAGAACGTACTTTGACCCTGCGCTCTTTGCAACGCCTGCAGCCACGGCGGCTCTTCTTGTGGGCGGCCTTCTTGACCATGGGTGACTGCAACATTTGCTTGAGCCAAATCTTGCTGTCACATACAAACTCCGCAAAGTTGACAAGCTTGGGTATCAGGAATGCGAAGCTAAGCGAGCACACGCTTTTAAAGCGTCAATCCGTAAGCGAAGGATAGGCTATCTGCCAGAAAATGCCCCCTGAAGGCCATCCATGCATGTGGTGGATCAGAGGCGCCAGGCCGAATTTGGGTCTGGAATCGCGACACCTCACTAAGCACTAAGAGACCCAAGAAGTCATAGCGCGCCAGTAAGATCAGTCTCAGCCCTAGGGCGCTTGTCTACCCTAGACTTCGTGGATCTCATTACGTTAGTTATGCTGTTTGCAGACTGTGATTAGCTGAGCAAAGGTCGCATTTTGGTTCCATCGCCATAGATCTCAGTATTCATCATCAAGAGCGCTCTGGTAGATGCAGTTTGCACAATGGTAGTGGGGATAAACCAGAACATCCACGCTAGGTACAGTCTTGCGCGCCAGAGGTCTGTTCAAGCTTAAGTAGTGGGTTAATCCCGACAGCCAGCCCCTGGCAGACCCATCCTGGGTGGGTTTATTCCGCCCAGATGGGGATGGATATTTGAAGTGGATTTCACTCTCTATTAGTCAGAGGTATTGAGTGAGTACAAGTACAAATGCCCTTTACAGTCTAGGCCGCCACAAGTGGTAAGGTTAACACAGTTTGGTTGATTTGACAGGTACATACATAATTGGTTCAATGACGATCAGCAGTTCATAGGGAACCCCTGGCAAGGTAAAAGACACTTCTGCTGGTAAGGTAGACGCTCGGGTCAATTCAGGCTGCATGAGGCAGATGGAGGGCCATAGCAGTCTAAGTCGTCGAGCTAGAGTTTGACGTCCGAAAGAGCGAAGGCAACAGCAAGGTGTTTATTGGTGATACGCAATCTTTATCCTACCAACAATAATCAAGGCATCTTCAATAACTCAATCCTGGGATCGGCACCACTCACGGTCCCCTCGCCCTGACCTGTTCCATTCACACCATCGCCCAGCTGGCCCTCAGCCTCCACTCTCTTCCTCAGCCCCTCCACAGCCCTTTGGCCCATCGCCAACAGACTCGGCATCCCCAGCATCTCCAACACACTCACGTCAAACTGGAAGGTCGCCTTCCACCATGCTCTTAGCTCGATAGCCACCAAACTATCCAGCCCCAGCTCCTGCGGCGACCTCAACACATCAATAACGCTGCTATCATCCATGGGCCGTAGGAGGAGGGTAAGTAGCTGGGCACCAATCTGTTGGGCCACGAAGCCGGGTGCGTCGGGGGCGTTGAGAGCCGAGAGATCGCCGTGGGTGGTGGCCTGCGTAATGAATGCAGCGAGTTTGCTCCCATGTGCTGAGCCCGTTTTGGCGCCATTGCCGCTTGTGCCATTGTCATCGTTCCAGTAACTTGCCATGCGTCGGTCAGTCTTGAACATGACGCGATTCGTGGGATCGGAGAGCGGCAGAGTGGACTGTGCACCAAGAATGAGTTGGCTTGCTGAGGATGATGATGGCGAAGCGCTCAGGACGGCGGAGACAGCGTCAAGTAGCTGCGCTATGCGAATGCCGTAGTTTCCTCGGGCGAGCAGCCGTTCACGTAGCGCCGCGTTATCAGCAACGTAGCCATGATCTAGCATGATGCCGATGTTGATTGACTGCGCAGGCAGATGCTGACCGTGGCGATATCTAACAAAGGCGTCAAGGAACGTATTGGCTGCTGCGTAGTTGACTTGCCCTCGTTGACCGAACGTTGCGGATGCGGAACTGAAGAGGAGGAAGAACCCCAGTGGGAGCGAGGTTGTTGCTTCATGAAGATTGAGCGTTCCACGGACTTTAGGTGCCATCGCCTCAGTCCAAGACTCGTGAGGCATTGTGCTGAAGTTGTAGTCGCGGAGGACCATGGACATGTTGATCACGCCCTGCAGTGGTGCGGTAGCTGGGCCCGTTGCGACGGCTCTTTGGACGTCGGCCAATTCCGTGACATCTCCTTTGACAGGAGTCACGGTGCAATCTTGGCTGTGCAGTTCCTCGAAGAAACTTTGGTCCGAGTCTGTCTCGCCTGCGGTACGAGATAAGTAAATGAGGTGTCTTGCGCCGTTGTCAACCATCCAACTAGACACGGCTCGACCGAGACCACCCAGGCCGCCCACGAGGAGGTATGATGCGGCTGGGTTGAAACGGTAGTTATGTTGCTTGGCTGCAGTTGACGCCTTTGGCCCCTTGCGATCACTATCCATGCTTACAACGATCTTGCCGATATGTTGGCCTTTCTGCATGTACAAGAAGCAGTCCCCGATATCGTCTGCGTTGTAAACAGTAATGGGATCGATAGGATGGATGTGGCCCTCCCTATAGTACTGCACGACCTGCTTGAGCAAGCGATAGCCCTCAGCCGGCCTGCGCCGCATGAGATGATCGAGGTCGACGCATTGGTAGCTCCTGTTTAGGAGGAAAGGGTGCAGTGCCAGTTTTCCATGACCAATAAGATCACGCTTGCCAATCTCGATCATGGTACCAAATTCAGCAACACAGTCCCACGACGTGTGCAGGAGCTCGCCCGAGAGTGAGTTGAGGACAACGTCGACGCCGCGGCCATGCGTAGCGCGCTGAATGTCGGGGAGGAATGAGGCGTTGCGGGAGTTGAAGATACGATCAGGCGGGATACCACATGCCGTTTCGAGGTGGTGTCGCTTCGCCTCGACCGAGACAGTGCAGTAGATCTCCTTGACTCCCAGCATCCGTGCGATCTGTAGTGCAGCGAGACCGACACCTCCACAAGCCGAGTGGATCAACAAAGATTGACCGGCGTGTAGCCTTCCGACGTCAATCAGAGCGTAGATAACCGTTGCAAACACTGTCGCCATTGTCGCCGCGTCGTTGAAGCTTAGTGTATCGGGAATGGCAACGCATTGGTCTCGCGTCACCTTGGCCATGGTCGAGAATCCATAGCCGCCCATAACCATGACTCGATCTCCGACTTGCACTTCGCCCGTGCCGCCGACGTCTCGTACAACTCCGGCGTGCTCGAGACCCAGGACATCCACCTCGATGATACCCATGACGCTGAGGACGTCTCTGAAGTTCATGCCCACAGCCTTGGGCTCAATGAGCAGCTCGTCCTCGGCGAGCATCAGCGTGCTCGAAGGCTGAGATACCCACCGCAGCGTGTTCAAGCGGCCGGGCTTCTCAATCTCTAATCTGGAACTTGAGATTGCGCCATCATTAGCACTCAGTGCGGCCGCACCAACGGTCTTGAGTTCATTGCCTAGATGGAATGGGTAGATCCGCGGGATGTGCACCTTGCCGTCGCGACTGATAGCAAACTCGTACTCCGGACCAATCGAATCATTCCCATGCTTTCGAGTTCTTCGCATGAATTTTGCAAGCACGCCCTCGACAATGGGCAAAGTCTTCTCATCGATAGTCTCGACCTCGCAGGTTGCCAGGTCGAGCGCAAGTTCCGAGCGGACCACACGCGCCGCACCTTGGATCAGACCCCATCGGGGATCCGAGCACGACTCGCCTTCCTTCTCCAACTGAGAAGGCCGCGTGAGCCAAAGAATACCCGCACCTGTGCTCGAACTCGAGGCCGCTGACATCAAGTCCTGAAACGACTTGAGCCGCGAGGGGGAGATGTCGTCCAAGAGCGGTCGCGTCGACAGATCCATCACGCAGAGCAGGTCGCCCTCGGCTTCCATGGACGGGACCCCCTGCTTGTCGAAATCATGCAACAACACGTTGTACTTTTGCGAGATAAGATACCCTTGCAGGGTAATCTCGGCTAGGTCCCTTGACGCCTCATCAAAGACGATGGTCACGGCCTTCTTCTTGCCAGCTTCTGTGTGAATAGGCCGAGCCAGCATGAACGCATTACTGTGTTTGCTACCTGGACAGTCAAGCGCATGGTCATCCACGCCTTCGAAGCCCGCGTTCTTTAATTCCTGGTCCCATCGCTCCGGGGTGACGTATGGTTCATCTACGCGTCCGTCTGCCTCGCCGAGCCACCATCCGGGTAGGATGCCCATGATGTAGTTCCACGCTTTGGTCTCGGTAGTCAACTCTTCGAGATAGAGTCGGCCCTCGTCGGCTAAGAGCGTGTGGACGTTGCGGAGTGTGGCATTTAAAGAGGGTGTAGCGTGGAGGACATTCGAGGCGATGATGAGGTCGAAGCTGTGTGGCTCGAACCCTTGCTCGATAGGGTCACGGGTGATGTCCAGGACACGGAAGTCCATTGTGGAAGAGTGCATTTTGAAACGCTCTCCGGCCGTTTGAAAGAACCCTGCGGATATGTCTGTGTAGGTGTAAGTTGCGTACGTCCTATGTTGGGCCGCAGAGTCATGGATAGCGTTGAGTACGATCTCGGTAGTCCCGCCTGTGCCGGCACCGATTTCCAGGATTCGCATATGTGGGTTGGAATGGGCGAGGACGCGAAATATAGAGGGACGCTTGCTCCAGTTCAGGGCTTTATAGACGCCGCTAAGGATATTATCTTGCATGAGGACTTCGATTGGTTCGACTTCACCGCGGAGCAATGGGAGGGTGTTGTCCAGGACTTGTTTGAGCGCCACGACGAAGCAGTCGAGGTCTGTTGCTAATAGCCTAGCAAACAGAGTACTCATACGATCGGTCCCATCTTGCATATCTGTGGGTGCTGGCTGAGCTCGCAACCATTGCAGAAACCTTTGCAAATGCGGACCGGCTGGGTCTATCAATTGCCCATGGCTGTCGACCACTCGTAGGGACTCGCGGATGCACAGCGACGTCAGCTCGCGCAGGTCGTCTGTGTAAGCTATCTGGTCTTCGTTGGGAACAACCATTGAAGCCATCTTGGCAAAGTCAATATCTTCGTTCCAATGTGTGCGTGCTGCGGCGTGTGGGTTCGGGTTTTCTTCCGATAGATCGCCAGCCAGAGGACTCATCTTAATGCCCCGGACATCGAGGGCCATGTGCCCAGCCGAAACGAGGCCTGTACCGCCTCCAGTGACGGACCCATGTGGAGTCGTTGTAGCATTAACAAGCATCAACAACTGTGACGGCCCCGGGCCAGAGGCCGAGGAGAACACATCCATCTGCTCGATGTACGTGGGTACCACCATCGTCCGCAATCGGCGACCCACGCCTCTAACGGCCGCTGCTTGCACCAGCTGCAAGAACGAGTCGATCTGTGTGGGATGTACGGCGTAGAATTCCTCCTCATCCCACGTCGTCTGGAGAACTGTTGCCAGTGCTTTGTTGTCCATGGTGTCGCACGAGATATCGGTCAACCCCTGAAAGAAATGACCGTAATTGCCACCCACATGGTCCATTGCCTGATACCACCTGGACACATCGACAACACGGGGCAATCTCGCTGGCAAGAGAGCCGCATCGTCACTCGACGGCCGCCGAGACATGGCGCAAACCTGCCCGGTACAGTGTTTCGTCCACGCCGCACCGTTGTGCGAACTGATGACAAAGTCCCATCGCTCACTGTCAAGCGTATCTGTGAGCCGATGCCTCGTCAGCGTCGTGAGTACCTCTGTGGACTTGTTCTCATTCAAGAGCATCGCCGCATCAATGACAACCCCTTGGACGCTGAATCCTGCAAAATCGGCATCGTCGCTTGCAGTCATCTGCCGCACAGCTTCGCCTGCCATGCCGACGTAGCCCGCGCAGGGGAAGATGATGTCGCCCTTGACCTTGTGATCCCGTAGCCATGGCACGCTCGACAGGTGAAGCACGTCGCGCCATATTGGCTCGGTGTCGGTGCTTTCTGCCACCCGACTGCCGAGTAGCTCATGCTTCCTGGCGGCTGGGGATTTCCATCTGTCCATAAGGCGTGACTTGAGTAGGTACGAATGATCGTGCTGCCATGGGTAAGTTGGCAAGTCGGGAACAACTTGGAGCGACCCTGATGAGTTGAGAAGCTTGTTGAAGTCGATGGGGTAGTCTTGCTGCCAGAGGTAGCCCAGTGACGTGAGGAATGTCTCCGTAGCGTGCTTACTACGGACTAGACAGCTTGTGTAAGGCGAGCTGCTGATCGGGGTTTGAGCCAGTGTCTGGCGCAAAGGACCGGCGAGTGCTGAATGTGGACCCAGCTCCAGGAAGACAAGCGGACCGCCTGCGTCCTTGCCTGCATGATCGACGATGCTTTCAACTGCCTTGCGGAACAAGACGGGTGACTCGAGATTTGTTCGCCAGTATCTTGCATCTGTCTTATCTGTCATCGGCAGCGTCTTCCCGGTGACACTGGATGCCATGATAGGTTGAATAACATCTTCTCGGAGGTGTTGTTTGGTCCCATGATTATTCGTAAGAACAGGACCGTTCATCTTCAGATGTGGTGCAATCAAGGACTCGTACGTCTCCCCTACCTCCTCCATATGGTAAGAATGATAGGCCTTGTCCACCTTTAGCAATCTTGCAAACGTAGCCGGGTCATCTTCCTTCACTCTGGCCACCACATCATTCACTTGAGCCTGATCACCCGAAATTGTCACGTTCGAAGGCGAGTTCTCGCAAGCGATCACAGCCCCGTTCAGCAACAGAGGCTCGGCCTTTTCGCGCGACATGCCGAGCGCCGCCATCGCACCTGTTCTTTTCACCAAGTCTGAGACCACGCCGCGATAGTATGCAGCAATAATGGCTTGTTGGCTGGTAAGTTTCCCCGTGGCATAGGCTGCGGCCATCTCGCCTGACGAATGGCCAACGACTGCGTAGGGACGGACATTGTACTCGGTCAACATGTCCACCAGCGCTATCTGTACGGCGGTGCACAATGGCTGCGAGTACGCGGCCTGGCTCACGTTGCTGTCTTCCGGCGTCTTTAACAGCTCATCGGCAATGGACCACGAGGGCCCACCGGACAGGAGACTCAAGGCCTTGTCCATGCGTTTGATGCTCTTCGCAAAGGTAGGATAAACGCTCGAGCTTAGGAGCTCTGCTCCCATGCGTGGCCATTGCGCCCCCTGCCCGGTGAAAGTAAAAACTACCCGCGGAGGAGTGTTGCCGGGAGTCTTGGCGAATGGGCTTGTGGTTGTAACGCCCCCATACAGCACCGAGAAGGCTCGATGAGGCAGGTGATCCCGTCGTGCGCCCAGTGTATATGCGATTTCCGGCACATGATTGGTGTTTTTCTCAATGTATTGCTGGTTGTTGACTACCTGTCTTCTTAGCGAATCTGCAGTGTTTGCGGAAAACACCACTAGGTGTGGATCGCCAGTGATACCGGGCGCCGGCACCGGCGCCGGCTCGCTCTGGCTGAGGGTGAATGACCGACAGCTATCAACTACAACATGTGCATTGGCTCCCCCAATACCGAACGAGTTCACGGATATGCGCTCCATCCGGTCGCTCGGCCAGGGTGTCGGCTCAACAGGCACGACCAAGTTCTTCTCTGCGAAGGGGATCTTGGGATTTGGCTTGTCGAACTTGATGTTCGGTGGGATAACACGATGCTCAAGTGCCAAAACCGTCTTGATCAGTGCTGTCAACCCGGACGCACCCTCGGAGTGCCCAACATTTGGTTTGACGGATCCGATGTATATGCCCTTCTCACCACCAAAGACACTCGCGATGGCTCTCGTTTCTATGGGGTCACCTATTGGCGTTCCTGTCCCATGACATTCGACGAAGGCTGTGGCAGATACATCGCTAATGCCCGCAATCTCGTATGTTCGTCGGATGAGGGCTTCATGGCCCTCGTAGCTGGGGAGCGTAAGTCCAGCTTTCTTGCCATCCGCGTTGCAGAATGTCCCCCGGATGACAGCCCTGATGGGGTTCCCATCACGAATGGCGGTGCTTAGGCGCTTGAGGTAGACGACATTGACAGCGTCACCACGGGCATAGCCGTCCGCATCGGCGTCGAATGATCTGCATGAACCGTTGGGAGAAAGCACTCTCTGCTCTGATAGATCGGCCGTCAAGCCTGGCGCTATAAGCAGATTAGACCCACCAACAATGGCAGAGTCACAATCCCCGGATCGGATAGCCAGACAGGCCTGGTGCAGTCCAATCAAGGCGGCCGAGCATCCCGTGCGAATGGTCATACTCGGGCCGCGGAGATCGTACTCGTAGGAGATACGGTTGGAGAGCAGGAAATCTCCCGCCCCGGACACCTTGTAAAGCCCGGGAACTTGGGTGTCCTTGCCCATCAGGTTGAGCCAGTCTTCGCCAAAGGAGCCTACGTACGTTCCAATGGGCTTGCCCCGATAGTTGACTTCCCCTGCACTCTCGAGACACTCGCGCGTTAGTTCGAGGAGAAGCCGTTGTTGGGGGTCTGCGCGCTCGACTTCGTTCTTGGGCATAGTGAACAGCGTGGTATCCAAGGCCCCTAGGTCTACTGATTCGTCGAGGAAGTAACCACGGTCAGTCCGGACGAAACCTGGTTTGCCGGCCTTGGAATAGTATGTGGACGCGTTGAAACGGGACTCGGGGATAGGGCCTTGGGCGTCTTGCTTGGAGACGATGAAGTCCCAAAATTGTGAGGGCGTGTTGATTCCGCCGGGCAGGCGCAGAGCCATACCACAGATGGCGACGGGTTCCGCTGCGCTTGGCGCGGAGCTGTCCATGGCTTGGGCACCCGGCAGCTCATCGCAGGACAGATATGGAGCCATGTTGCCAGTAGGAAGACAAAGTGCGGACTATTCTGCCGATTCAAAAGAGTGCTAACGAGATGAGCATAAAACTTCTAGTCTGTGTATTGAGATCTAAGGAATTCGGATATTTCTGGCACTGGTTCAGAAAAAGTGTGCATAGGATTGTCCGATCTGAATCTTTTTGCTGAAGAACATACATGTATGGGATTAGGCTCAAGTCACAGGGTGGGTTGCAAGTAGGTAGCAGAGCAGTTGACTCTTTGGCTTCTAGGTGTACCTCAATTTCTAACTGGCCACTTAGAATCACCTCACGACTTTAACGCAAAGAAACTCTTTGATCTGTTAGTGGTCTGCGTAGAGATTAATCAAAGACCGTCAACTATTCTGATAACTATTTGGTCTAGTGCTTCGCGTCCCCTTCAGGGGATTGGCTCCACAAAATGCAGGCAAGGGCTGAAGCGGGACACTAGGCTGAGGTGATCCTTTTCCTTCACCCACGCCATCGATCCTTCGAAGCTTGCCTAGCACCCCGGTTCCAGTATGTAAGCACAGAGCGCCCTCGTGGTGGTGGTAAGCATTACAGTAAGCTCGCTCTTTCCTACCGACTGCGATAAGTGAACATCTGTCTTGTCTTTCGCCGCAGAATGAGCACACTAGCTCTGTGAAATCGCCAATGAAAATGACGCACAGAGCGAGATGAGCCTCTCCACGTCCTCACCCGTCTTTACTGACGTCAGGACCAGAAACTCTGAGGCAACAATTGCCCTGCCTTTAGATATGAACCAGTTCTGAATCAACTGGGGAAAAAAGTCCAGCTTCTGTTCACCTTGGGCTAGTCATGGCACATTCAGCAACTAGAGCTTGAGGAGCCCCAATTTCCTACATCAGTTCCATCCTACCAGACAGGATCTTAATCAAGACAGGAGTGTTCTTTCTAATCAATGGCCCCATTGTCTATCTGAAGGGTTCAGGTATCATCTCGAACTCCCGAAGAGCCTGGTAATTTTGATCAAATTAGACCCTGTTGCTTGATACTAAAGCATATTGTACACGCATGCCCCGCACATCCATCATCGAGCCTAGTATGTATGTAGTAGTCTCGACTGATTGTACTCCCACGCAGTCATCGGCTCCGTGAACTTCGGTACATCTCCTTCGTTTAGCAAGAACTCGGGCAGTGAGCACACAGACGCTTGCCGGTCGGGTTTGCCGAAGTAGGCGACCGAGTACCGATCCGGCACAACTACATCGGGATCTTGTTGACTTTTGAGCTCGGGAGGTAAAGTAACGCGATGATTAGCGGATGGCAGCAGACCGTTAGTCCAGCGCTCTAGACAGTCACCAACGTTGAGTATCATTATCGATGATGTCTCATCATCACCGTTATTGTCCGCTTCACCGTCCGCATCTGCGGCTTCGACAGGAATGTAACAACCTCGACATTTTGGCTCCTGGCGTTCGACCTCGAGTCCGCCCACGCCGTCCTGGAACAGCAGTGTGAGCAGACCAAAGTCTGTGTGCGGTGAGATACGCATTGTCTTAGTGCCAGCTGCCAGAGCACCAGCACGGGTTGCTGGGTAGTGATTGAGTCGCAACTCGCTTGGATTGCTTTTCTGACATTGGCCCGCGAGGAACTGTGGATCGAGGGAGTAGGACAAGGCAATGGCTTCCAGGAGCATCATGTGCATTGCATGGCACTGCTCGTAAAAGTCGCTCATGAACTCGCGAAAACCAGGCAGGTCTGCATCGGGCACCCAGAGATTTGGATAGAGTGTGTCGTGCTCGGATCCAAGATCTAGAGACTCCTTCACGTCGTAGACGCCTTTCTCGCCATCACGTCCCGCATCAAGTTTTGGTAGCTCGGCCAACTTTTCTTTCCCAACAGCGCTCCAGCCGCGGTGAGGGCTAGGATTTGGACCATGCGCGACTTTGGCCTTGGTTGCGGGAGACAGAGCGAAGAATCTCTGAGCCTAGTACCCGCGAACTTCATCAGAATCCAACCACGCTATGGGCCATTTTTGTGGCACGTACTTGAGAGAAAAGCTCCCGAATGGTGCCAGGGTGGATGTTATGGCCACGAAGTCGGGCGAAACCGTATGTTGCCAATGTCTGGCGTAAGTCCCGACAAAAATGAGTCTTCTCAGTTTGGCTACCCTGAGCAAAGGCACGAAAGTCGAGGAGTGGTATACCCATATTGCCGCGAGGGAAATAGCACGGATGAGACTTGAGATGAAGAATCACCGAGATGGTTTACGTTCGAACCATTCGTCTACGGCATTATTGCATACCCTTGCATCTCTGGACAATGCTCAAGTACTTGACTGGCTCGTCATCCTTGTTGACTTGCTCAAAATTATAATATGATCCCTTCCACCCAAGGAGCGGTATCTAGCCGGTGATTTGCTAAGGCCACCGCTCTGTGAGAAGCACGACATGATGACTATTGGTGTCACATCGGGGGTGTGCGTAGCCGAAGATGATGCTAATTCAGGACTGGGCGCCGCCGAAAAGGTGGGCCCGCGAAGGATAAACCAACGTCGGAGGTTTTGCTGAACGAAGGAAAGAAGCGAAGGAAAAAACAGAAGACTTGTCTACAGCCAGCAGGACTCTGCAATCAATTACCATGATTGATTACTCTGACTAAGAATTGCCCTGGCTCAACATGAGGCGCTGCTGCCCACGTGTACAATCAGAAGTCACAACCGCTCTGAGCTGAACCGGGCCGGTGGCCCTGGGTTGTCTAGGCGTTTCTCCGACAAAATGCACTTCGCTCATCGCCATCAACATACAATCATCGAACCGGGGCTAGGAAAATTTGTTAAACCCGGGAGCTCAGAAAGACAAAGAGAAATCAGTGAGTAGTCGCCAACATGATATTCACTGCTTCTCCGTCGACGGCACCACTGCCCTTTGAGCCTCCTCAGGGAGTTACGCTTGATGACTTCCTATACTCCGACAAGTATGGCCACCTTCGCGTCCGAAGGTCGAGCGAGGTACTGGTATGCGGTCTATCTGGCAGAACGTACTCGACCGACGACATCGAGGAAAAGTCCAGCTTGATGGCGCGTGCCCTCGCGCAGGAGCTCGGGTGGCAACAAGAGCAAAAGCAAGAGGGGGAGAGGGTGGTGGCCATGTACAGTGCCAACGCAATGGACTTTCTCGTTGTGACCCTGGCGCTCCACCGGCTCGGCGCGGCCGCCCTCCTCATCCATCCGACCAGTACTGCCGCCGAGTTCAAGCAGCACCTCCGCAAGGTGCACGCCGATGCCGTCTTCACTTGCGCTCCTCTGCTCACGGAATGCCTCACGGCATGCGAGGGCCACGTGTCCAAGGCCCAGACGTACATCCTCGACCTCCCGGGCGCGACAGACTTGGCCACCCTGCAATCGTTCAAGTCGTCAGGGCAGCTTCTAGAGCTAGGCAGGCAGGCTCCCGAGTTGCCGCTCCGCGGACCTATATCCTCCAAGACGGCATTCTACTTCGCTTCGAGCGGGACCTCGGGGCTCCAGAAGCTCGTCAAGGTGTCGCACTCCAACGTCATAAGCAACGTCTTGCAGTCGTGCGCGTTCGAGAACCGCAAAGTTACGGGCGAAAAGCTCGACCGGATGCTGGGCCTCTTGCCGCTCAGCCACGCCTTCGCCCTCGTCGTGGCCTACACGATGCTCTACCGCGGCGACACAATCGTGCTGCTGCCCAAGTTCGACATGCAGCAGATGCTCAAGAGCGTGCAGGTCCATCGCATTACCCGGCTGTATCTAGTGCCGCCGATCGTGGCAGCCCTGGCCAAAAACCCTTTTCTGCTGAAGATGTTTGATTTGAGCAGTGTCAGCAGCGTCGTTTTGGGCGCGGCGCCCCTCGAGCCCGGCATCGCTGACCGGATTCGGGTGCTGTGTCCCGAGTGGGCACTGTTGCAGGGGTACGGCGTGACCGAGGCCGCCGTGGTAATATCGTGCACGCGGCCCAGCGACATCTTTGCCGGGTCATCGGGGACACTGCTGCCGCGCATCGAGGCACGTCTCGAGGCTGCCAACGGTCAGGAGGTTACGGCCTTCGACATAGCCGGGGAGCTGTGCATCCGGTCACCGAGCGTGGTTGAAGGCTACGTCGACGACGACGCAGCTAATCAAGCTACCTTTACGTCTGATGGTTGGCTGCGCACAGGCGACGTGGGGGTGTTTCGAAATAGTCCTATAACCGGCGAGACTCATCTGTGCATCGTGGATAGGATGAAAGACTTGATCAAAGTCTACGGCTTGCAAGTCTCACCCGCTGAGATCGAGGCCGTACTGCTCTCGCATCCGGCCGTAGCGCAAGCTGCCGTTATACGGGTTGCCGACGACGCGGCGGGCGAGGTGCCGCGTGCCATCATCGTGTTACAGCCGGATGCTCTCAAGGACCTAGGAGTAGACCAGGACAAGGAGGAAGCGTTCAAGGACAAGATTGCCCTGGTCGTTGAGGAGAAGATGAGTACGTCGCATTGGCTGAAAGGTGGGATCGTGTTTGTGGAGAGCATTCCGACTAGTCCGGCCGGTAAGGTTCTGAAAAAGGTATTGCGTGAGCAGTATGGCACCCGATGAGATCTTGAATAAGTGTGTACAATGCACTTCTTACACTAGATTCTAGATTCTAGAAACATTATTATTCCAAGGTGTGCATTCTATCCAACGGCGCCGGCGAACACAGTTCCTGCCGGTCCTTCGTTCTTCGACGTTGCCCAGCCGAACCCTTCTCCGCCTGGTCTGGGGAATCCTCAATTTCCTCGTCGTGCGATGATTCTTCCTGCGTCTGTGTTGAGCCTCCGGCAGCGGCCTTCTCCTTTTTGTTGACCTCGTCAATGTACTCGAGCCCTCTGTCCTTGACAAGAACGCATCCCAAGAACGCCAGTCCTATCATCGGGACCTGCAAGATGAAGACGGCTCGACTTGCTGCCATGTAGGCGTTCAGGATGGCATCTTTGCCCGGCCCTTCGATGTGGGGTAGTGAGTACGTCTTGCTGGCTAGATAACTGTACTCGGGCGGCAGGTTGGCTCGGAGAGCAGCCTGTAGAACGGCTGCAGATATCGCCAGGCCGCAGGACCCGCCGGCACAGCGGAAGAAGTTCCGGTTCGAGATGATGACAGCGCGGCGTGGCTTTGGTGAGTGAGCTTGTAGTGCGACAAGGGTGGGTTGAAAGACGTTGCCGGTGCCAATGCCGACAACGATGAGTGGGAAGACAATGGCGACCGGGTGGGTTTCGCGGTTGTACAGTAGTGTTAGACCAGCGCCGCTGACAAGATGGTCAGTACAGTATCAGAGACATACTTGAAGCGATACTTACAGAGTCCAGACACCAAAACCTGTCCACAAGACTTCGCCGTATCTCTTTGTCCACGAGATATACTGGCCGGACAGGATTGATAGCGTAGATTGAGCGATGGAAACAGAGATGGCTATGGCTGCCGACACAGTGACAGAGTACTGCTTGACGTTTTGCAGATAGAGTGGGAGGTAGTACAGGTATGCTTGATAGACTGAGCCGAAGAGAAAGGTCTGCACGAGCAGGACAGTGACCACATGATTTTTGAATATTTGCACTGTGAAACGTTTAGTTGCGGATCATCTCGGACCCATGATGGAAGAAGCTTACACGGCATCATAGGCAGCCTGGCGAACCTCCACTCGATGAGGAGGAACACGATGAAAGACAGCCCACCAATGACCAACATGCTGATCACCATGGGCGACTTCCATTCAAAGTACGCCCCTCCACCACTGACGGGTATGAGGATGAGGATGACGGCGATGGACGACGCAAAGACACCGCCATAGTCGATCTTCTTGACGTTTTCCCACACGCCGTCGGGCGGAGGATGCGACGGCAGGAGAAAGAAGGATACGATGCCACCTAGGGCAGACAGGGGCGACAGCATGTAGAAGAACACGCGCCACGAAACCTTGGAGATGAATGCGGCAGCAAGAAAGGGGCCGGCGACGTTGCCGAGGCCTACGCACGCTCCGATGATGCCCTGGTATTTTCCTCGCTGTTCAAGTGTGACAATGTCTGACACTATGATCATGCTCAGACTGGTGATGCCACCGCCCGCAATGCCAGCAACACCGCGAAAGATGTAAAACATGGCCGGGCTGCGCGCCAGGCCACACAGCAGGTCGGCGATGCACAGCAGGCCCGTGGCGGCGAGGTAGACGCGCTTGCGGCCAAAGATGTCGGACAGGCGGCCGTAGAGCATCTGGAAGGTCGTGTTGGCGATGAGCGACGAGGTGCCCGCCCACGAGATGGTGGCCTCGGCGCCGAGGTCGCGCGCGATGGTCGGCAGCGCGACGCTGATGCCGTTCTGGTCGATGAAGCACATGAGCAGCGTCAGCGACAGCGTGGCGAAGACGACGAGCAGCTTGCCGCGCGGCAGGATGTCCTCCTGGTTGTGCAGCGCGCGCTCGGCGGCCGACTGCACCCGGCGCATCTTCATCTTGGCGTTCTCGGCAGGGTGTCCACCACCGCAGCGGAAGAAGTAGGACGGCGGTGATCAACGGGAGGAGGTAAGGTGGAGGGAAAGTCTGGGGTACGGCGCCGCCCACGGAGCCGCTTCTTGGTGCATTGGACGGGGTCTGCCAAGCCCGGGGGAGGATCCGATGGGTTTTGGCGGGCTATCATCAGACGGCACGCGAAATGGATGCGTCTGGTCTATGATTTATTAATTAAGAAAAGCCAAGTTTCAATTGAGGAGCCACGTCCGAGAGGTATTATTTCTTCTCCTGCCAACACAGCAGGCCCCCTATCCGACTTCGCGGTGACCCATCTGCTCCAGAGAGAAAATTGCCCTGTAACGGAGCTAAACTCCCCGAGCCGATGCCGTCATTGAGAGGTCCGATGCCCAAGTTGTGGGTCACATCGAGCCAAGTCCGCGATGTTTCCAGCAGTTGTCGCTAATGCTTCCTAACTAGGCACGCACTAGGCGAGGACAGGTCAGGGATCACCGTGGGCTAACAGCTTTAGAGCCCCGTAATCGGACTTGCTCCGCCCTTGATTCGCTGAAGTTGGGAATGCTAATTTTGCAAACGGAGTGTTGTCGTCCTTCAACTCATGCAACTGATCCGAGCAAACATCGTATATACGCGGTACAAAAGACAGTCAATATCTGAATTGATTATCTGTGAAATACCGTATGAGCTTATACAAGTAAGCCTCGCAACGAGACCCTGTTTGGTACTCGCCGTGGAAGCAGGAATGACAAAAGCGAGCGCGGGGCCTGGCCGCGGGAGAAATCCGGCGCTAGCTGCCGATAACACCTCTCCGGGTTTTCCAAATCCGGTCGTATTCTTCCGGCCGGATTCCGAGGATACGGGACCTCTAATAACTCAGTCCAATGAATATCTTGTGAGTTGCAGGTTGCACTTTAGTTTTGGGGATGATTCAGGTTCACTGTCACCTGATCAGTTCTTGGCCCTCGCCGGAGCGATATATAATGTTGCAAGTCGATCCAATGTCACACACTGCCAATCATTACAGTTGCGAAGGAAGCTGTTTGACTCGAATCTATTTCAGCCTTAGAAGCATCTCGACCGCCCACCGAAAGCATGAGTCATTAGCTCCAGATCTTGTTTTGCAGGTTAACAAATTCTCAATTTTGGATGACTCCATGCAATCCTTGATACATCCCGTGATGTCGAGATATCGACTTGCCATTTGCGTCCGGACGTGAGAGGGGTCCTGTGGGACAATACCCAGGCTCCTTGCGTTACGTGAGAAAACCAGCATGCGTAGCCAACATGGGATTCGAGCACCAACATCACCAGACGCATATAATGATGGGCGGTCCACTCCTTTCAAAAGCTGAAATAGCGTTATGACCTGTCTCGTCGCCATGTTGTCATCGCACATTGTCTAATGTTGGGATCGCCTCTCTCGTCCTAATAGATATCGCGGTCGATGCCATGCTTGTCGTGGTCTTTCTTCGGGATCCAATGATACTTTCTGCCCCTTAAAGTAATCCATCTCAACATTGTTTTGTCGATGATTTTGCTTGTATCAAAGTCTGCAGACTGCAGGGCATTTTGCCTCCTTACCATAGGAGGAGCTACCAGGATATGTATGCACCGTGGTCGTTCTTACTCTCTGGCCTTCAAAGTTGGCTCAAGAGGAAGGGAGACTGTGCTGTGCGCCTTCCATGAATGCATTTCTCGTGATCAAGAAAGTTTCCAACCTGACTTCTGTCATCTTCTGAATTTCCGTCCTCCATCACGATTCCCATCATCAGCCTTCACTGCCGCTGCTGCTACATTGCGAGTAGTATCTGTCTTGGACTTTTCCGCAATAGCAACCCAGACTCTGGGACATCGGACTTTGAGATCAAGAGAACAAAAACAGGAGATACAACCACGCTCATTGTCACTGTCGTCACCATGTGAGTACCAACCACCAACGCAAGATCCTCTCATCGTCTAAATCGTGCTATAGGTCGTTCAACGTCTCCTTAGCAGCCAAAGGCACCGACGCCATCAACGCCCTCTATTTCGCGAACAGAGGCTTAGATGACGCCGTTGCGGCCTTCTGCAGCCTTTGCAACTCCATGCCAGAGCAGGTCTCGATCACCTGTGCCTCCGACCTTTGCGAGCAACTCTTACTGGCTGCTGCCGCCATGCGCATCCAAGACGACCCCTTTCACGTCCCTGTTGAGCCTACGTCGGCGTGCTCTTACAGCCTTACCGATACCTTCACGTCGTCCGCTTTTCTGTGTAGCTTTGGCCGTGGAGTCTTGATAGGGATGGGCAGTGGACTCATAATATACACCACAGGGGCACTGTGGAACCGGCTGATGATCAAAAAGAAGACCAAGGGAATAAAGGAGAAAGAAGAGACGGCTTAAAATGTGGGGACTGAGTCTGTAGGCCGCTTCACTTTCACTGCGAGGCTCTTTACTGAGAGCATATATGTCTTAACCAGTAGGGAAACCCGATTTCTTTCTTGGGGTAGCCAAATTAGACTACCAAGGCGACAGAGCTGACCATTCAAAAGAAGCCTTTCAGCCTGATAGTAAGGGTAAAATATATGGTGCCAAAGGTATTCCTTCGCAGAGACCGACTTTGACACTCCGCGATTCCGCTATCTCCGCCAGGACCGTGCTATGCAACAGGCTGTAGGTTTCCTCATTGAGATAGACAGAGAGCGTTACTAGACATAGGGTGGGTCTAGACTTTACTTTGAATTTGTAGAAATCCTTCGCTCGGGCTTCTGTGGGCGGACTTCTTTCTGTCTCAAAGCACCAGCTCGGCCGAGGCCGGATCGGCGGAGCTGACAGACGGCTAGTCTGCAGTAGTCTGAGCTTTGACAGCACGAAGACAAGGTTGCCTCACCGTGGACCGACGATTCTATCCACACTTCGGCCTTTGTTGTGTTGAGAATGGAGCAATAATGAGTTATTTTCGATCTGTCACCTGCCCCGTTGGCACTGTGCTAGGCCCAAAGAGCCCTAGACACCCATGCAAGCATCGCCGAAGGATGACCTAACCCACCAACAAATTCCATCTAATCTAATCTAATCCATCTGATAAATCAAGGGACCTCCCCAGAAAGGGAACTGTCCAGACCAGGGCCTCCCAGTCGGTACTGTCAAGGATCGCATTGCTCAGCGCTTTCGGAGGCCGTTGCAGGCCGTTGCAGGCCGTTGCTGACAGCTTAATTGACAGTTCCAGCCCCTTTCACCCAACGTGCTGCAGGGTCTCCTTGTAAGCATCATCACCAATCCGGCCAAGTGCGATGTCCGGACATGCTTGGCGACGGGTACCTGGTCTTCTTCGGTTCAATGATGTGCGGGATAAACCGTTAAAAGGACTCGCATCGACAGGGTATCGTAACATACACCGCAAGAAGTGCGAGCAGCAACAGCATTGGCAAAGAGTGTTCCTACGCTACCTCTTCTCCGAGTCTCGGCGGTCTTTGCACCCGCCCGAACAGGCACGCCATGGATATAAAAACATACTCGCGCGCTCACCGAGGCAGCCGTAGACCGTGTTCAGCAGCAGCAGACACACTTGACACTCTTTCCGAAAATGTTGCTTCCCAAGTGTTTGCTCGCCCTGTCCATCGGCAGCGCCCTGGCCCTTCAGCCAGCGGATGCTAGCTCCACCCCTGATCTGGAAACCCCGGCCTCGTCTCGAAACGGCTCTGATGTTGTACCTAAGAAGTATATCATTGAGCTTGCTGAGGTAAAGATACCCGCCTTCTTATTCATACTGCCGCGCGACTAACCAGAGTAATCATCCTCTAGGGTACCAGCGCCGAGGATGTAGCCGACCGCATCAATGGCAGGATCGTCAAGGTCTTTGACTCGGCAGTTTTCAAGGGCCTCAGTGTGGAATCCGACTCGGAGAATGTCGACACTCTTCAGTCCATCAGCGCCGTCTCGCAGGTGTGGTCGGCCAAGATGCTCCAGCTCCAGCCGGTCAACGTGTCCACCATTGTCACTGCTGGCATCCCAGCCAAGATGCCGTACTCTATTCACCAAACCACGGGCGTCGACAAGGCTCATGCGGCTGGTGTCTTTGGCAAGGGTGCTGTTGTCGCTGTTGTCGATACCGGTGTTCAATACACCCACCCTGCAGTAGGTATCCCCATCCATGTTGCTTGCATCAAAAGACTAACTTTTCTTAGCTCGGCGGTGGTTTCGGAGACGGCTTCAAGGTAGCTGGCGGTTACGACTTTGTCGGCGATCAACGTGAGCCGATCTACCCTTGCTGGCCTAGGATACGAACTGATACCCTTTAGCATGGCCTGGTGTCGGCCTCGTCAAACACCCAGATTCCGATCCGATGGACCAGATCGGTCACGGAACACACGTCCACGGTATTATTGCTGGGAAGGACGAGAAGTATGCAACTTCAGACTGAATTTACATGCCCGATGATACTGACTGACTCAGCTTTGCTGGTGTGGCCCCGGAAGCCACCCTTCTATCCTACAAAGTCTTCTCGACGATTGTAAGTCAATTGCCAGGCCTACAAGGGTCCTCCTTGCAAAGCATGCTAACACGACAAAATAGGACAACACAGACGAGGACACTATCATTGAAGCTTTCCTCAAGGCTTATGATGATGGCGCAGATGTCATCACTGCTTCAATCGGATCTCCCGGCGGGTGGACCAACGAGGCTTGGGCTGTTGTGGCCTCTCGCCTGGTCGACCAGGGTGTTGTTGTCACTATCGCTGTCGGAAACGACGGCATCGTAGCCGCATTCAGCCCGAGTAGTGGCGCCTCTGGGGCCAATGTTCTTGCTGTTGCCTCTCTCGAGGCAGCGGAGGTTACACTCCAGACCCTCGTCGCCTCCACTGACGTGAACGGCACCAAGGACGACACCGAGGTGGCATACATCACTGGATATGGCGTTGGCGGCATGGACAACCTTCCTATCAAGGCGCTCAGCTTCGACAAGACATCCAACAATGATGCTTGTGAGCCGCTGCCTGCCGACACTCCCGACTACACCGGCGCCATACTGCTGGTTCGCCGAGCCAGTGCGTGCGATTTCAGTACCCAGAGGGACAACGTTACACCCTTCAACGCCCGCTGGATTCTGTACTACAATGACGAGCAACCCATCGCACGTCCCGGTTCCCTCTTCGACCCCACCTGGCAGGGCATCATCCAGGCCGAGCACGGCGAGGCCATGGTCGACATCCTGGCCGCCGGCGGATCAATAACGGCCAACTTCACCACCGTCCCCACCTTCCACTACGCAGGCTTCCCCAGCTCCGCGCCCAACCAGGCCAATTACTTCACCTCGTGGGGCGGCACCTACGACATGGAGGTCAAGCCCGACATCGCCGCGCCCGGCGGCGACATCCTGAGCACCTACCCGGACAACCAGTACGCCGTCCTGTCCGGCACGTCGATGGCCACGCCGTACATCGCCGGCGTCGCGGCGCTGTACATCGGCAAGTTTGGCGGCCGCAAGGTGCACGGCCCGGGCTTCGCTAAGGACCTGGCCATGCGCATCATCGCCTCGGGCGAGTCCATTGCGTGGGGCATCAACGTCAGCCCGCCCAACCCGGACTTCAGGGCACCCGTGGTACAGGTCGGTACCGGTTTGGTGAATGCCACCAAGGTCCTCGACTTCACGACGTCGCTGTCCTTTGCCAAGTTTGGGCTTAATGACACGCATCACCACTCGCGGTACCACAGCGTCGACGTTACTAACCACGGCGATGCGGAGGTTACCTACACGTTTGACATTGAGGATGCAGCAGGCTTCGAGGCTTGGATGCCGTATGACCCAAATCGCAAGACGAGCACGCCGCGTTTCAGGAGGGTTGACGAGTTGACGCCCGTCAAGATGGTACCGCAAGTGAAGTATCCCTCGGGCACGTTCCGTGTCAAGCCTGGTGAGACCAAGACGGCCAAGTAAGTGTTTACGATTAATACAAGGAGTGAACAAGTACTCACCAGGTTCTCGAATAGCTTCATCTTCAACTACCCCGAGGGTCTCCAAAATGTGCCCGTCTACAGCGGCAAAGTCTTGATCACCGGTACCAACGGCGAGCAGCTGTCCGTGCCCTACTTCGGTAAGATCCCTTCTTCCTCATGCCATTGCAGGCTTGTATATGTTCAGTGCAGTCCTCTGACCTAGACTACAGGAGTGGCGAGTGACATCAAGAAGGATATCAATATCCAGTTCCCAGACGGACAGCGTGGACCGATCCCCTGGGTTGTTTCAGGAAGCCCCAACTACCCTATCGTTATCACAAAGCACAGCGAGTAAGTTGCAAGCCCTACCAGAAGTGTTCTTATCGTATACTGACCATCTTTACTTTCAACTCGCAGATATAGCTTCAACCGTTCGCTTGAATCCGAAGACTATCCTCGAGTCTTCAGCGGCACACTCTGGGGAACGCAGGAGCTCCGTTGGGATGTAAGTGCCTTGCCATCTTACCATACCTCATAATACTGAATCATCGCGCTCACACGTAATGTCACAGATCTTCGAAGCTGGCTGGGTTGAAAGAAAGTGGAAATACCCTCCAGTCGTGGGCGAGAACGGCTACCTCGGTACCGTCCAGTGCTGGACCAACCCTACTGGCCGATGGATCTTCGACCCTTCCGTTGACGACCCAACCGATCTGTACTCGTTTCCTCTGCGAGAAGTCGTCCGCCTCTCCGTGATCCAGAGCCCACCGATCTATCACTGGGCTACGGGCAAGCTAGCTAATGGCTCGTATATTGCGCCAGGCAACTACACGTGAGTACAGCCCTTCTGAACTATCCCACTCTCAGTCAGGCCCCGTCATGTACTACATCCTTGAAATCATTGCTGACTGTCGTAGGATGCGGTTTGCTGCCCTCCTGCCCTTTGGTACACCGTCTCACGCCGACAACTGGGACAAGCGCATCTATCCCTTCTCGGTGCTTCCGTACGAGAAGCCAGAATAGTTGGACTTGTGTCTACTACTCAAAATAGGATGGTAGAGAAGGCGTGGATCTTCGGAATGAAGGCTAGAGCCTCCTGCAGAGAGCAGCCGGTCAGAGAGACCAAAGTTTTCAGACCTGTAAAAGTTTATCTCACAAAGCACCCCGTATAAAGAGCGGCGAGCCCAGGCAATGAATATCTAGCTGCCACTTTGGAGTTGTCAGTCTTGATCATTCATCAAAACCCTTCGGCGTTACGTTACATAGCAGGAATGTGCCTCTCTATGACAGAGTCAGCCAAGCTGCCATTAGGATGTGAATGTCACCTCTGCTGTCATTTTCGGCATCCCCGTCAGACCCAAAAATCTTGGCAACCCCAGCTAACGAGAATGAACGTTGAAGGATCGAAGCCATTACCGACGCTAGCGAGCCTGGGAGTGTTTAGTAGTTGATTAGCACCACACTGGAATGCTAACAGCGAGTCAAACTACTAACAATCCCGCGCGTCGCGGCAGTAGAATAAGGTTTGCTCGATGAGACAAGACCAACCATTGAGTCGGGACCACTAACACCCTACGTGGACAGTTGCGCCACGACTCAACCCCATGGTGCACAACAGTGCAGACCTCTACGCCAAGAAGCCATGATACAGAACACTCACGATAACTTCAATTCTATAAAATGAAGAAGAGGACCCATAGACAATCTCAGCTTTGTAGTGTGGAATCCACAGCTTTGTAACATCTTCCCCTACCTGAAGGTCGCTACGAATTTTCACAAGTCAGCCGAACAGGAGCTAAAGAAATTTACAAGATGGTCGTACGTATCACCGACCTTCTCTGCACTTCTTCCCAAGCTGACCTTGAACTTAGTACTTCATCAGCCTGGTAGCACACAACTTGCTCCCAGCCAACTGGACCCTGCAAGCTGCGACCCCAACAGCTATGTCCTGGGGCTCTACCACCATCGACCCACCACAGGTTGTCCCCGCTGGGCAGACCGATGTTCCCATTGGCAGGTTCGAAGCCGCGAAGGGCACCTGGACGGGCGCACAGGGAGTTGCCCTCTTTCACGTAGACGGTATGGGACCGAGGGACTGGGGCAGTGGGGACCCCTCTTACACCATGGCCCTCGGCGCCAAGATGCCCTTTTCTATCGAACGCCACTCAATATAGAAATTCGAGCTCGAATGACTCACTGTGGCTCGGATAAGTTGGCTTTGCTGAATTGAGCTGGTTCCAGGAGAGGCCTGATCCATGGAAATCAGTCGCCAGCAGAGTGGACGTGATATTCACAGGCGAGAGGGCAGGCAGTAATAAGGTGGTCAGTGGGACGGACGGAAAGCCATTGTACAACGTGAGTTCCCCAGACCAACCTCCAAAAACGGTCCAAATAAGCTAACTTGATGACAGTTGTATTGCACTATCGAGCAGGGTACTGACGTCACTGCCCACTTTTGGGCGACTCCGCTTGATGAATAGTAACCCCATGCGCGGCATTCGAAAACTACTGGATTAGGCAATAGGATAATCAAGTATATCAAGCATTGTACATATACGAATTCCATATGACTGACCATCAAGTCTGTTGACGACTATGAAATGCAATATGCTCCCAGTGCCCTTTGAGTACGTGGTGGTTGTTCCGCATACAAGGCACTTTTCCAAGATTGCGCCACCCTTGACCAAGTTGTGGCTTACGGCTGAGCCTGCAGGCCGCCCATGACCAAACGCCATCCACTGATGCCGCCCAAACCCGATGGGCTGCCTGTCTCCGGCGGTTGTAACTGCTGATCGGTGCTCTTTTCCCCTAATTTCATCTTGTCGCCAGACAGTCTCTGTCCACCATCCCAGGATTTCCTCGTTCATCCGTGCGGGATCGCCCACCCACCTATGTGATCGACGTGCCGATGATTCCCAGCAGTGCATCTCCTCCTATCTGGAAGGGGAGGGAATATCAGGTGCCAGCTTTCTCTCCTTTTAAGACCGGTTGGGCAGAGCAGATTCGCCAGTGCCCCACAATCCAGAGATTGAGAGATGGCACCGCCCACGAACTGCCGCTTGACGAGCTTCAGGCGATAACAAATGGTTTCTTGCAGTCTGCACGACTTTCACCACTGGGTTTCGGACGAAATACAAAATTTGAAGTCGGATCAACTGAATGCAAGGAGCTTTTTATCAAAGAACTGCAAGACCTGCACAACGAATTCCCTCAACGGGAGGCCGCAGTGCTCTCTTTCCTCCACGTCCTGGCCTATGGCGATGCTCTGGATTTCATCATCGACATCAGGTCAACGTTGGAATCAGGAGACGCACACCTTACACATAGATTGACTGTGTATCTTCAGTGTGTTATTCTCAGCCACCAAGCCAACCATGAAATTTGCTCCCTTGCCGAAGTTGAGGCGGCTCGCACTTTACTCCGCAGTCACCTTGGAAGCCTCGATCAGGGCGTGAAGCTCCAGATGGTCTGGCCACTGCTCCCCGTTCTCGCAAAAAACTCGGGCAAAGGGCTTTTTACAATAGCTGTCCTCGACCATGTCCTACGGCTCAAGCGATTTTGGCATAGCCTGGAAGAGAAATTACAGAATCTGCAGGAATTACGCGGATGGCGTGAGGCTCATTTTCTCATCGCTGAAATGAAGCCTGCTGTTGAGCAATGTCGCCAGCATGGCAGGGATCATGCGATTGCTTATCTCTTCAAGGTCTTCCCGGACTATCCGAAGTGGTTCTCTTGGGAGCCAGATCTGGACAGAATAGCAAATTGGGATCTCGCTCCTCACCGTCGGCTACTCGGTCCCCTTTTGGACCTCGAAGGTCCCGACAACACTGGGCAGCTCCGTACAACATCCAGACGGTCAACTCCAGGCACATTTAGTTTTCGGGGCGACCCGGTCTTGCCGGATCAAACATGTATGCTCGACCATCTACTGTCTACGTTCGACCGGTCGGTATTGTTAGGACCGGCTGCTGTGGATTACTTCATCACCCACTTTCTCAAAGACAGAGTCCTGAGCAGTGGCAGATTCAAACACGCGGACATCATTCTCGATCTGAACGACGACATCGTCATCGGGAAACTGACAGCTATCGCCAAAGCCCCTGCGGGAAGTGATAATCAGGCCAGTTCATTGAGAGCATACGGCGAAGCACTTCCCGTTCTGACCTCTTCCCCGGGTTTGCGTGGCGCCATCGGAACTCCAGGTCACATTGCCAAGCAGACACCCAGAATCTTGGCAGCCGCTCAAAAGGAGCTATGGGAGATGCTCCAAAGTAACACCCCGATCCAGCGTTACGCACTACAGGTCCAAGAACTCGCCCAGGCTCTAGCAGAGGCGACGTGGCTTCACAAGTACTGGAAACCTGCCTTCATAGAGATGCTCAAACAGATTCCCTCTGTTGCTGAAACCAAAGCGCTATGCGAGTCACTAGAGAAAGCACCACTGCGCACCCCAGAACGGAGACAATATGGTCATGTCCTCATCGAGCGACTGGGAGGTAGTCCAATTCGGGGCCCACGAGCGGCGCCACCGAAGCTCATTGAGATCAAGGACTCAATCTGGACGACGGATACCGACAGATACAGGGCCCATCTTCGTGGCGCTGTGGAGAGACACTTCTCTTGTGTTGACCTGGGGCTGCGCACGGCGTGCTTGCAACAGGCCGAGAAAGAGGATGACAACTTTGTCAAAACCGTGGGTGATGTCCTCAACGCCGGCGACCATGACCTGGTCTGTGTCAATCTGGCGAACAGATTGGCAGAACCACGGCGTCCTAGGCCTCTTGCAGCTGGTGTGACGCTCACTCGCGGCGTTCACGAGAGCTGGAAGAATTTTCTGGTGGCGATGATGCTCAACCGACGAGAGGGGCCGTCAGGACTGTTGGAACGGTGCGCGGGCAAGCTCTCACTGAACAGCTGGCGACAGTGGATCACGAATCTGAACCTGTTGTTTCCGTCGGCTCAGTTGGAGAGTAGACTCCGGATCAAACACTCGACGATAGTCATGTTGGAAAGACAGAAGATAGACTTGAGGAGGACAGTGAGTGATGCTACAGTGAGCACTGTTAGCTCACGTGAGGATTAATGAGAGCATGCAAGACGATTCATCAGTGTGTTATTCAGGGGAGTCTATACCGGTGTTCAAATGAGACATGATAATGAATTTCTTCATGTATTTGAGATAGATAGGTCAAAAATGAAACTTCTTTTATGATGGACAAGTGTGATGTAACGAGTATGCGATTGTACCAAGGGAACCATGTTGAAACCGTACCAACACTCAAGATCTTTGCGAAACAGAGAAAACCCACACAATTTCCCCGTCTAGCCATGTTCAGGAAAGTTCTCTAGGTTTGAGAAGTTGCGAGATCCAGAGGTCTGCCTGTGCCCCGTCCGAGACGAACGCCGGGACTGACCTCCGCTCTCACCGAACAGAAGATCCTTATAAGATATTTGGCTTTTGATGGAGTTGTTGCTTGTGGTGCTAGGTAGCCGCATCCCGCCGGCCAGTCGGGTCAATAATGGTAACCGCGTGGTTGACTGTCCGTAGTCCTGGCCCTCACGAGGGTCACGCGAGCCATACACAGTCCGCAGCTCGTGGAGACAATCCCTAGCCGCGCGCCTCTTATGTTCGATAGGCACTTCAGGTGTTGACCGCAAGGGAGCTGTGGATATGACATTGTCCAGATTATCTTCGAAGTGCTGAAACAACTCGTGCAACTTTGGGCTCTGGCGACGGCCGCCGTCGGTCTGGCGGCGGAGATAGTCCAGGATATGCCATCGAACATGAGACTTGACGAGACGTGACTCCGGGCTATTTGTATCGAAAGCATATGTGACAAACAGGGCCATGGCGTACATCAGTCCCAAGTGAAGAGCGGTGAGCGACCCATACGACACGTCCGTGGAGAACTGCAGGCTCTTGCGTGTCATTGAGTCGGACGCCATGGCCATGATAATGATGATGACTTCAGCTAACGAGCGGAGAAAGAGTATTAAGCTAGCGAACACGAGCGTGAGTCGCTCCTTCGGCACCTGGCCACTTTTTATCCTCGCCCTGCCAAGGATGGTGGCACTGGCGGCCACGAAAGTCAAGAAACAAAAGACAGTAAGAGCGACGCTGAGTGCAATCTCAAAATTGTTGCGCTTCGTCGCCACGTCGTCCATGACGTTCAAACTGCGAAACAGCAGCCACACTATGGCCAGCGAGAGGTATAGGGTGACATAGAAGAGGGACAAGATAAAGACGACGAAGAAGGACAGCTTGGCACCGAACCACGACCATTTCTTCTCACGGTTGCTCAGTCTGTTATCGAACTCCTTGTACACGACCTTGTATGCGCCCCAGATCAGCAACATGGCGGATCCGACTCGAAGGGATTCGAAAATGGGGCCGATCAGGATATACCCATAAGGTACGGAGCGCTCGTCGTAATGAAACCATCGATCGACAACAGTGACGATGTACCATCTATGGTGCAGTTAGCTCTCGTGTTACGCTTTGTACAGAGACAGAATGCCACCCACAGCGTAAGAAGTAACGAGCCGTAAAAGGTAGACCAGAACTCAGGGTAAGTAGACCTTTTGCCGGTGGATCCAGTAACAGTGGATTGCTTCCTGCTCAGCAGCCTTTGAAAGCCAAAGGTGCAGAGAGCAATCAAGGCGAGCCATATCGTCACAAAAGTAGCGTCTTCAACTCTAGCCTTTGGCAAGATCCGAGCCGGAAGCCGGAGAATTGTTGTCGTCGCTGCGTCCATCGTGAAAGACGTCAAAAGCACCTTCTCTCTATGCGGTCGGAGCTCAAATGCATTTCAGGAAGAAAGAAATTTTGGCTAAATGTTCTGGCTTCTTAGCAAGACTGCAATAAGCAAATATCGCCGGCGAAAGCTGTTCTGCAAATTGTAATGCGGCCTCCCCTCCGCGGACGGAGCCGCTAGTGCTTGACAATCAAGGCATAAAGATGTCACTCCAAGTACCTACAGTCTGAAAATCCAAGCTTTACAAAATGACAAGGCTGAATAACTCTAAGAATGCCTTGGGCTTCGATATTGGGTGGCTGCTCATGGTGATGAACCCTGCAAATGCAACCTGGAGTCGTATTCAAAGCGCCCGGACATAGCGTAAAGCCACATTGTCTGGTCACTCGAAGCTGCAAGCTGCAATGCAATGAGAGAGACTGCACTTTGTTGATCGTCATCATCAAAAAATGCATTTCTGTGTTCCAGCATGCAAAGTGGGTTCGTGTACTCTGGGGGCGGAGACGCGCCGTCGGTGCCGAGGGCTGCAGCCACTTGAACAATAGTTCCGTCGTCGTTTCTGCGATGTGCAGGCGGCGCAGTGCATGAGTTTGTACAGCTCGCTCTCCATTTGCGGTGACATGGGGATTTAGCACAAGCCACTCAAATTGCATAATTCGATCAGGCTAGCGCTTAGACAAATCAACTCGCGAAAGACGAGACTAGGAATATCTGCACTATTGAACTCTCACATGGGGCCAGACCTGATCGGCACAAACTGTCCAGAAACAATCACCTTCTCCGTCGTCAAATCCTCGTGTCCGTCGCCCACTCGCTTCAGACAAGGCTGTGTCATGAGGTCCACCTGCGCTTTTTCCTGGCCTGCCTGTGGTATCTCGCTGTCGAACCCAGCCCCGATCACGACCCACTGCTCATGTACGCAACAGTCCATTACGAGCTGTGCTCGCTGGGAACCCATGTCGAGGGCCAGCAAGCCGGTCTGCCTCGAGATGCACGTGACCTCACTCATGCTCGCAGAACTCAGCGGCTTGCCGCCGACCCTCTCTAGGATGTCTGTCAAGCAACGTTTGACGGTTTCCACATTCTCCTTGAACGCTGTAACGAACTGCAGCTGATGGCTTGCTGGCTCATCCCAAAAAAGATCCCCGCTTGCTCCGGCGCGAATCTTGTTGAGAAGCCACGCTTTGGACGAGCTTGCCTCCTTGTCTGTGCACATCTGCACGCCTGGTAAGGAGATTTGAATTAGCCTGATGCCCGGTTGATGTGTACTTGTCCCATCAGTATGACTCACCTCCATTTTCTTGACTCGCCCACACTTCATAGTAGGGGTAGATTGCCTCGTGTCCTCGACCGTCACTCCCGAGTGCACCCAGTCCCACAGGATACGAGAAGAACCCGCGGGCCAGTCTCTCCCAGCAAATGTTCTTGATGAATCTGGGCCAGCTTCTGTTCCTTTGGTTGCCATTGCGGCCGAGGAAATCGGTCGGATCCAAGGCTGCGTCAACGATGTAGCCATGTGGCTGGATGCTGCGGGACAGGTTGATAACTCCCTGACACACGCTCTGGAATGTGCTGCCGAGGTCTCGGTCGGGGATCGGCTTGTAATTCGAGAGGCTGTATGATGCGATTCGTAATTCGAGCTTAGCCACATCGCTGGCATGTTTGTGTTTGGCCTCTTCCATTTGTTCGTCGAACTCAGTCTGCATCTTGCTCTTCTCCGAATCGTGTCTCGTCGTCATTTCCGTCACTATTTCCGTGTGCTTGCTGGCTACTGTATCCAATTGTTCCTGATAAGTGTCCTTGAGTGTGGACATTTCAAGCTTTAGCTTCCGCTCCTTGTCGACAGCCTGACTTTTCAAAACTGCGATGTCTTGAGTGTGCTGTTGCTTGAGTTTTGACTGTTCGAGCTGGAGTTCCTGCCGTTGTTTCTGAGCTGCGCTTCTCAGCCTCTGTGTTTCCCGATGATGATCCGCTCGCAAGTCTGCCACCTTCTTCTCTGACAATCGGACGTTCTCGTGACTTTCTTGCTGTTTTTTGAGCAGCTCCTCGCGATGGCGCTGTCGCAGAATACTGTTTGTACTCTCAGCTCTTGCTGCTGCGGTACTGGCTGCTTCCCTCTCACTCCTGATGGTGCCACGCAGCTCTTCGACCGTGACTTCGAGCGATGCAATCTGTTGGTTCCTCTTGGCGGCCGACGTCTGGTTCTTCGTCTTGATGCCCCTCCACCAGGTGCGGAGCTCCTCCTCTTCAGCTTCTAATTCAAGGTCTTCGGCGCTCGGCTCGAAGTGATCCTGGTTGCGTGTAGATGTCCCATTCCCATTGGCCAATGGCATCTTCCTTGCTTGGTGTTCTGGTGCACTACGTTGAGTTGCTTTCCCCTTGTATCCCGAGCCATCGTCGTTGTCTGTGGAACTTGCTGGCACAGACGGCGCCCTGACGTCGTTCATCGTTGCGTCATGCCCGCTTTGGGCGTGACGCTGTTGACCTGGCACCAATACTGCAGGGACGGCATCATGATGCAGCGCAAGATGTCTTGGTGTCATATTCTGAGGTGAGGATGATTTAGACTGTTGCCTTGGTGTACCACCAACATTATTCAAGGATTCCCGCCGCATGTTGGCCACAGGTACACGCGCCGGAATGGTACTGCTCGGGCCTGGACCGCCGGCACGTTCCGCAGCCATGCGAGCAGCAAGACGAGCATTCGGGTCAACACCTGGTGGTGTAGATAAGGGCCTAGTAGCATAGTGTGTACTTGCAGCTACTGGAGCCTGCTGAGCTTGTCTCGCCTTGGCCCCGAGTCCCATGGATTGCGAAGGCGATGGGCTTTCGAGCTCCGATATGTCAGCCGGGGTCGAACTGACTCTTGCGTTTTCGCCGGCCTCATCGTCATGAGAGTCTGGACCATTGTAGAAACTGTCTAGGTTCTCGAAAGGCGGGATATATGAGTCCTGTCTGATTGCCGGGGATGCTTGGTCTGGTCTGTTCTGGTCTGCCAACGCTGATTTAATCAGAGTACCAGTGGCTTCAAAGCCGATGGCCTCCGGGTTGCCAAGGTCAGAACCCTCCTTTTTCCGTAACTTGTTTACTCCTGGTACTTTGCGAAGGAAATCACGGCCAGATTTCTTGGGAGGGTCTCCCTGAAAGGGCTCACTCTCTCCTACCATATCCCCGTTATCGAATCCTCCTACCTCCTCCGGCTTCTTTTTCTGCTCTCGGGAAAAGAGATTGTTGAGCCGTACCATGATGCTCGTTGATCTCCAGGACGGTGTGAAAAGCGGCGATCAGTCGCAAATGCCAGAACTTTGCTGGCTTTTGGTGTTCGTATTTGATTTTCACATGTTTGCAAACAAGTGTCGAAACCTCTGCAGCTCAGTGAGATGGCGTTAGTTCAGCCTCGCCATTCCATGACCGGGAAGGCAGTGAGAATTTCCGGGAGTCCCTTGTCGACGCACTTCAGCTTGCATGGTGGCGCTGCGACTCCCACATATCCGCGCCCCGAAGACACGCCAATATTGACCACACCCAATGATTCCAGCATTTTCTTGTTATCATTTCCCTAGGTAGGCATACGCGCGTGGGACTTTTCAAGTTGCCGACCTGCAATGTGCTGCCGGGCGTGGCCTCTGCAGGCAAGGCCCCCCAGCAGCCCCTCTGAAGGTTAGATACACGTCTCCATGTTGATAAAACCACGCCATTGCCTGAGGCTTCGATTCTGTACATTGTCCCACCAAGAGTCCGGCAGGCTATCGTTCCAGGCTGAACCTCATATTATAGCTCTTGGCCTCTCTGAAAGGAAGCGTCGCATTGCCTGTCCTAGATTGTCTGGTTCTGGCACGTCCTCGCCTTCATCATGTCAGCTCGGACTCGGTTCATCATTGCCATTGACTATGGCACTACGTACACAGGTGAGGGAACATGTTGCTCCCTTTGTCGCTTTCCCTGACCTGGGAGTCTAGGTGCCGCATGGGCAATTACCACGGGCAATCCGCTGGAAGCCGAGGTGCACGTCGTGATGAACTGGCCATTAGGAAACGACCCCAAGGTACCATCAGTCTACACCTATTCAGAGGCAAACGGATACCTCTGGGGGTTCGGAGTTCAGGACAATGCCTACGTTCAAAAGCTCACGAAGATGGACCTGGAGCCTCCCACTCCCGAAAAGGCCATGAAGGATCTGTCCGACAGCATCTATGAGGCTCATGTGCTCCAGTACCAACGACGGAATGGTCAAACCCCCGAGATCCCTCCTCACCTGACCAAAACGCCTCTGGACATCATGACAGACTATCTGACAGAGGTAGCGGCGATTGTTCGCGCCGACATTGTGGGCCACCGTGACGAGATCCTTCTTGAGCAACATCCCATTGACCTGATCATCACTCACCCTGGAGTACGTACTACACCAGCTACACGCAAATCTACGAAATATGTTCGCTTACAAATGATAGAAATGGGACCCTCGGGCACAGAACTATACCTTTCGAGCAAGTTACAAGGCTTTCGAAAAGATATTCCCTAGCATGATCTCGACAGGTGGATCCATAAGGCTGGCCACCGAGCCAGAGGCTTGTGCTCAATACACCAGACAGACTGCAGTGATGAATCACTTGCGCATAAACGACTGCTTTATCGTTGTCGATGCCGGAGGTGGCACTGTTGTGAGTAAATGCAATGATCTGAATATCAGACGTGACGATGCTAACGGCTTGGCAGGACCTTGTCTCATACATTGTCAATGATATCAACCCTGACTTCGTTATTGAGAAGGTCACAGAAGTTTCAAGTGAGTACTGTCTTATACTTGTCAAATGGCAGGATTCACTCACCATGCATCCCAGGCAACGCATGCGGAGCCACTTGCGTAGACAAGTACTTTACCACCGATTTCCTACAGGCCAAGCTGACCGAAGGGGATTATGCGAAAGTACATCACAGCCCTGGTAATGCCAATGAGCAATATCTCAACAAGGAATTTCTTCGTGTCAAGCATCTCTTTGCCGGTCGACCCGGACCAGATGAGCGAGTGGAGCCGCATGGAATACAGCTTCCAGTAGGCATCGGCGATGAAGATGATCCCCGTCGAGGCATCAGGGGTGGAACAATCGGAATACCATGGTGAGTGTCTTTCAGACCAATTGCATTTGAAATTTCACTAATGCCTTTGATACAGGGATGCCATGGAAAACATGTTTGAGGAATCAGTCAAGGGCACCACTGATCTCATCGCCCAGCAGCTTTCGCAGCTATCGCTACAAGGTCGGACTGCCAAGGTACGCAATATGATAACAATGTTAATGAAGTACGACAACTAATATAATCATGTCCTCTTCAGTACGTGTTCCTGTCGGGCGGCTTCTCGAGCAGCAAGTATCTGCAAAAACGCGTCGAACGGATGGCGCGTGGTCGAGGTTTGACTGTTCTTCAAGGCGATGACAAGTAAGTTCAAATTAGACTCGGTAATCCTCCCTGTTTGCATGTCAGTACCAACACACTGCACACAGATGGACCGCGGTGGCGAGAGGAGCGGTCATCATCGGTCTTGGCCTCGGCGGCCGCATACCTGCTCCATGCATAAAGTGCCCGCTGAACATCGGCATCATCGTCGCCGACAAGTTTGCCGTCTACAAGCATCGTGACGACCAGCTGTACGAAGATACATTCGACGAGTCGCAGAGGGCCAAGGACAACGTCCACTGGATCGTGAATATGGGAGACCTCATCACTCCAGACGATGACGGCGGCCTTCACAAAAGTATCAAGCTTGTGAGGAAGCTTGTCAAAACCGCCAACATGAACGGCGTCGTGACCATCGTTACGTCCAGTCGAGAGTGGCCGCTGGAACCTCCGCCTTGCCTGCAGGAGAACCGTGAGTTGCCAAGACAAATCAGACGCCCAATCTTCAGAACGACTAACAACATTGTTTCTCTGACGCAGATCCGCGCGACCAGCACCCGCTGAATTACAATGCCGAAGCTATCAGCAAATTACCCCACATGCAGCAGGCAGAGATCACAAAGAAGCGCTTGAATGAGCATAGGCGGACCGTATACTACACGGTAGACATGCAGCTCGACATATCAGTCACCCAGTCAAGAGGAATCGAGGTAGAATTGTCGTGCGGCAAGACCTGGGATATCAATGGCTACGAGGTGTTCAAGGGACTGCGGTTGGGAAACGTTTCCATTCCCTTGCCAGCATAATTAGTAGCTATGACCTTGGGGATGTGGTAGCAAGTGGCTGACAGATTAATTGACAATTCTCCTCATAGAGTTAGTACCCCAGGCATTAACTGATGAATATGGTTATCCCACTACCTAAACAAACATGAATGGACCATCTAATTCGATAGTAATGTGGGTGAATATTGATGAAAAGCTGTCTACCTTTCTGACACCCACAAGGGTAGCAAATAGTCATGTGAATAATAACATTGTGATGCACGGATTAAGAAAAAGAAGAAGAAAAAGGGGGGGCGTTCTAGCATGATTGCGAAGGCCAGACCCAGTGACCACTGAATGTGTCGAGCAGCTCTGAACAGCGGTTGAGCCTCATCATGTCCGGACTTTAGATCAGCGGGAGGGGTGCTTCCAGAGACACGTCCGGCTTCTGCCACTGTCCCTGGGCGAAGTGAGGTGGGCGCAAGTCGGGCGCGTTCTCTGCCACTCGTACCATTGTCATTGGTTGCAAGAGTGGGAAGTATTCCTTTGTACCGACCAGGGTCCCTTCAGCTTGCAGAATTAGAACAAGGCTGTCACCGAAAATGGGCTCATCAGTCTGCGGCTCATGCAGGTGACGACCGCACATACGACTAATCTTAACTCGAAGCGCGCGCTGTGGTCAATACGAGTGATTGAGGACGATATCACTTTCTAGGGCCTAGAGGAAAAATATTGATCAGCCTAGCTGAACGCCATGAGTCGAATGTGGCAAGCCCGAACGAGCAAATGCAGGACTGCCTGGCAAGGGGCATGATCCGGATGACCGAAGCCCTGAAGAGAGACACCCTGTGCCGAGTCAGGCAGCCTGGTCATGAAGGTGTCTGTGGCTTCACTGGCCTTAGCCCGTTCGAACTCGCCCTGGATCCGCGTCGCAGCTCCCACGTCCCTTGGATGCTTCCTCCATTGCTTTCCAAACCATCGTTCTTTGACAGTCTAGGAAGGTTTCTTGATCATGGAGTCCTGGAAAGGAGAAAACATCTGGACACGGAATTGGTTGAATTGGACACACCTCCTAAACCAGACCACAGCTGAATGGGGAGTCGGGCCGTTCCCAGCAAATCTCATTGCAATCCCGACCTCACTTGATGATGGAGACTACGGGCTCGGCTCTGGCGATCTAGTCATTGAAAACGCATCGATCGCCGAGGTCGGCTCCCGTGACGTCGAAAAGATCATCTTTGGCGTCACGGCCGGCGCAGTGATCATGTTTGCCATTATCTGGCTCTACATGAACCGTCGCGATATCAAAGCGCTGCTCAAGGATGTCTGGTTCTTCATGACAGGCAGCCCTCCACCCAATGCCCAACACAACGGAGATACAGCGAATGGGAGACCAGGCAGCTCGCGAAGCAGAGCGACCAGCGACACAGTGCAGATGTCGACTCTTGGCAATCTCGAAGACGGCACACGGCAGCTCGCTGATGACGATGAGTTTCACGAGGACATGGAGAAGTTCTACTATCCTACTATCGTCTCCAAGCTTGAGGTCTACGAGAAGGATATACGGGCCGACGGGCTCGACGGCGAGGACATCGAGAAGGTGTCGGACCTGATGCGGCAAAAGTTCAGGTACGACACGGCCATCTGGAGCCACAGGAATACTGTGGGGAGGTCCCAATCGCGCACAAATGTGATGCAAAGCAATAGCACGGCTGTTCTAGCCGATGTGCGAAAGGTCACGGGGACTTGGTGTCAGCACGCGTCGTCCCTGGGTTTGAGCGAGGAGGCGACAAGGCTCCTGGACGAGATCAAACAATCCTTGAACAACGGTCAATCCCAGCCCAACCCCCGGGCTCAACAACCGGGACGACAACAGTGAAGATGGATACGTTGGAGGAGGGCTGGGCAATAGGGGTGCCCTCTTTAACATGTCAATTGGTAGTCTTATGATATTTGAAAACTTATTTGATGCTGCAAGAACCGTTTTATCCTCGCCAGATCCCATAATGAACGAGTCATAGCCTTTTCAGACCAACACGACATCCTCGCCCACCCTTCCCTCCATCCCCTCGCCGTCCATACACTGATCCAAGTAACAGTCCCCAACAAGCCTATGCCGCCTTTCCTGCCCATCTACCGGGCGAAGCACAAACGGCGTCTGGCCCCCGTACAGAACCCACACCTCATCACCACTCTGTACGCCCTCATATCCAATCCCCAGGCAGTTTCTTGCTGTGACGAACATACGCATCCCATGCGTCGCCACCATCATAGACTCGAGGAACTCATTGCTCAGCCCCTCCCCAGCACCGCCGTCCTCGCTCAGCGCACCCGCTACGGCCGCGAGGTACCCTTCCAAATCCTCGTCGGTGCACCGGCGCCATCCCATCAGAGTCGCCATGACTGCGTCGCCGATCAACGTCCTCCAAAACGGTATTTGCCCCCGCAGCCCCGCGAGAGACGACACGCGCTTCAGCCCCGCGACGGCAAGCCACTCGTCCATCAGTCCCGTCGTCAGCAGGACATGCATGTTCCCCACCGCGCTCGCGACCCTGTCGACGACGTCGACGCGGACACCCTTGCACTCGAGCCTCTCATGGTCCCACGCCGCCACGTCCAAGACGGTGCCTCCGGCCGCGGCGTACACCTCTTGCCGGGCGAGCCGTTTCTCCTCGCACCACGCCCCCTCCCTGCTCGGCGTCTGGCTCCAGTCCCTGACCCACGACGGCAGGCCTCCTTGTCCCGCCCCGAACCCCCGGCCCGTCATCCAGCGAAGGCTCGCCGGCCGCTGGCGCAGGATCGCGGCCGTCGCGTCGGCGAAGATGTCCGCCGGCGACTTGGCGTAGTCCAGCCCGATGCTGTCGCGCGTGGCCGCGTCCACGAGCCCAAGGAGGCCGTAGATCTTGTCGCGCGCGTCCGAGCACCGCTTGTAGCTGTACACGCGCAGCAGGGTGTCGAGGTTGCAGTCGGCCTTGCCGGCGGAGAGCGCATCCTCAAAGTGCCAGTACTTCTCCGGCAGGATCCCCGCGGCTCTGGCGCAGCACGTCGTGACGTGGCGGCGCCAGTTGACGGAGCTGCGGACGAGCTCGGCCCAGGGGTACGACCAGAGGCCAAGTACCAATGTGGCCCGAGGCGCTAGTAGGACCTCCTGGACTGTCCAAAGCCGCATCCACCAGGCCGTATCTCGGGTGGTGGCGAATCTCTGGAAGAGGCGGTCGAAAGCGTCATTGTCAGCAAAGCTCAGAACAGTGCCGTCCTCTGCAATGCGGAATCCAGGCAAGTGGTATAGATGCCTATCCTGGGTGAAATGATCGCTGAGCGCGAACGGATCACCTGGCCCTGCAGCGTATCAGCTCGGTATCTACTCTCTGTCCGACTCAGTTACACTCACCAAGAACAGCATCCGTATCCTCCGTTGAGGTCTCAGTAGGCGCCGACGATTGCTGCTCGGCTACAACTGACGCAGGCGCGCCGAGCCAGATATAAGCCCGTGAACACGCGCTATAGATATCGCCCATGATCCGTACTTGGTCAGACCGCTCGGCAAGATTCTCTTGGTCTATGCAGACAGCATCGATCCACAGCGTTAGAGGGCTGTCTGCCCTGCGGAGGTGTATCAGCGCTGAGTGTAGATTTGTCGTGATCTGAGACGTCCTTCCGTCAATTAACAAGTGGCAACAACGCACTTGCGATCCCCATGCATACGACAGGGCCTCGTAGTGAGGCGACGATTCCAAAGAATACTTCTCTAGGGTGCTTTCGAGCATCGCGTCCCCAGTCCCGGGGAGCAGAGTGAGGAGACGCAGCTCGCGGCTCGAATCAAGCATCGGCTCGTAAACGAACCCGCCGTTGGCTTCATGATTCGCCATAATGCAAAAAAGATCAAATAGAACCGGGTAGTATCTCAATCAAACTTACGAGTCGAGCAGGTGCAAAGCCCGAGCCCATTGCTGTCAGGCGCGAGAGCCTCAAAATGAGCGCTCGCAACGTGACAGCGCTGTGCGCTGTGGCTGCAAAAGCGAACTGTGATTTGCGAGGCTGCTCGAACAGTATTGATCCTCGCATGACACCCTCTAATTCTTATCTTGTGCCGTGACTGGTTCATGTCCATGGCTGCCTTGATTTTCACACCATCAGGGAAACATTCATTTGCTTCTACGATGTTTTGCTTCAGCATTGCGCAGAGAAAAGCAGATGAAGTACACAACCACGAATGTCCGTTGGGTGCTTTGATTGTCAAGGAATTGCCGTGGAAAATTAACGACAATGGCAATGGCGTTACGATATCCGTGACCTGCCCACAGCATCTTTGTCTGCACAGCCCTTCGCAATTGCAAATCCACCCCCACGGCTCCCGGCGACTTGCTTGCCCCACTTTGCCGCCACCGTCAACCGCCGGAGCTCCATTTTTTATTTTCGTCACCATCTCCATCTCCAAAGCCGAGGGCGATTCTTCCTGTTGATGACTCTACTAATTCTCCAGTCCCATACTCCAGCGCAAGAACAGATCGCGACACACGACTCACCTCCATTTCACAATCTGATTGGAGAGTCTATCATTCTACCCGTTCCCAAATATTTCTGCGGAGAGCCCACCTTCCTACATACCCTCTCGAGACATCTCGCCCAAGATGCACCGTCTCCAACGCACAACACTCCCCATCCTCCGCCGCCTCCGCGCGCCTCCCCCAGCAGCCACCCCCTTCCAGGCCAGGCTCTCATCATCCTTCCAGTCCGGCCCTTCCCCGCCGCGCCTCCCCGCCGACCAACAAGCAGAGTTCGAGCGCCTGCAGCGCGCATCCGCCGAGCGCCTCGGCATCGTCGACGACGTCCCTCCCACCCCTTCCACCTCCACAACCACCGCAGCGACATCTACCTCGCGGCACACCAGCACGCCAGACACAACCGCGACGGCGGCGCAAGCAGCGACGCAGTCCAACGAGGGCGTGTGGCGCGGCGCGCCGCCCGAGTTTGACGGCGACACGAACCCCAAGACGGGCGAGGTCGGCGGGCCCAAGAACGAGCCGCTGCGGTGGGGCAGTGCCGGGGACTGGAGCTATAACGGGCGGGTTACGGATTTCTAGACGTGGTGCAGACACAGGATAGAGAGGGATGAGAGGTGGTGTAAGATATGAGAGCGTGCAGGTCCGAGATGGCGCGGAAGAGCTCGGATGCATCGCGTGAGACAGAAAGGGCATCGTGTAAGCATCAAAGCGGTCTGTAAGAGTAGGAACACCCGCGGATAAGGTATGGGCAGGGTGTTGGACATTTGGTCATTGCGCTCTACGGTAGTGCGGCGAGATCTGTTTGATGTTGCCGATGCGCAGCATCTAGATTTCGAGATTAGTGTACATCAACAAAGGAATCATTTGTACAACACACATAACACTTAAAGATCTTTGACATGCCATTATCAAGTATTCTCATTAACCCATAATCAACCTATTCTCGACAACTCTGTATGTCCTACATCTGCGCTTGCGAACACAATCAACCACTCGATGCCACTTCCTTTCAACGTCCATCCCGGCCAAGAAAAAGAGGCTCGCTTCTTCCTCCCTGTGAGAACATGGTACGGCATGGTATCAAACAACGTAAATCAAAGCAGGAACTTTGGTCATCATAATAGAAACAACAACCGTCCACGACTACTGTTCCATGTTGACATCCTGCTGCTCTTCCGGCTTCTTATCTTCAGCAGCGGGAGCATCTTTCGCAGGATCCTCGGTGGTCTCAGTTGCCGTGGCGGTTGTAGAGGGCTCGTCCCCCTTCGCCTTTTCGCTCTGGGCCTCGTCCTTGTCCGTTGTAGCGACACCAGCATCCGGCTCCTGTGCCTTCTCGTCAGGCTGGTCTTTCTGCTCTGCATCGGTCGGTTTCGTCTCCGCATCCTCAGCAGGCTCGGGCTTCTCCTCGGAAGACTTTTCAGGCTCCTTGTCGACAGAATCTTTGGCCTTGACCTTCTCCTTCTCCGGCTCAGGCGACTTCCCAGCCGGCTCCACGGCGGGAGCAGAAGGAGATTGTGCCTTCCTTTCCGCCTGAGCCGCAGCGCCGTCAAGCGGCCTGTTCTCCTTGTCGCCCTCGCTTCCTTCCCTCTGTGCCTCCTTCCATCGGTCTCCTTTGTCCTCTCCACTGGGCGCAGGTCGCTTCTTCGGGTTCGGCCGCACGAGCACGCTGCGTGCATCGACTACATCCGCAAACCGACCTGGGTCGACATCCCTAGAAATCTCGACCTCTCGAAGCGCAAGGCGCATCCGTGCTCGCCGCTCCTTGCCCCTGAGACGAGACTGCGCGCCAGCGCCATTCGTCACCCACCGGATGCCCATCACCATGAAGCTCAAGCCGTCGTGCGTCTTGTGGTAGGGATCTCTGCCTTGGGTGCTTCCCCACTCGCGGCTGCGCAGGCCGAAACGCGTCGTCGAAGAGTACTTGTCGAGCACGGGGAGGATTAGGAGCGTGACATGGAGGTCCTTGTCGACGGGAATGGGAGTCGGGCCGGTCTTGGGCGGCTCGGTCAGCACCTCGGGAATGGGCTGCTGCTCGTGGTGATTATTCTTCTTGCCGTTGCCATTAGCACGCTGATAGTCCACGTCATCAAGGCCCAGCATATCGACGTCCACATCTTCCGACCATTCGCCCCTTATCCATCCTGCATGTATGCACGCCGCAATGACGTCCGAGTCATCGGTATATACATCGGTGCCCCAGACCGCCCTACGCTCCGTGATCTCTTCCCGTGCGGCGGCCGTAAGGTGGATCTTGCTGATCTTGACGGTCAGAGTGCAGTTCTCCTTGCCCTTGATCAGGTCCCAAGGAAGCGGCTTCGGGGTCGTCTTATAGGGGTACCGCGGTGGCCTGCCGGTCTTGGGGTCACAGTGACGCGCTGCCTTGAGCCTAGCCTCGTAGAGGCAGTCGCCCAGGTGGTGGCGAGGCTTGTTGGCTACGCTGTCAATCACAGCCCTCGAGCTAATCGTGAGCTTTGGTACGGGCATAACCGGTGGAGGCTGCGGCACAGGTGCTTTCGTCTGTGGTGTCGAGCGGGGGGCAGCATGATGATGGTGGTGATGGTGTGCTGGCACGGCATCCTTGCCAAAGCCCGTGGGCGAGGGAATCGGCGTCGAGCCCTTGACGTTCTTGAACGGCGTTAGGCCAGGGGAGGAGGTCTGTTCGGCATGATGGTGATGGTGGTGGTGATGGCTACTGGATAAGTTAGCGTGAGCTCGCAATGTGTTTGCCAAATTGTTAACATACTGATGGTGATGGTGAGCATGAGCATGAGTTTTGTTGCGCTTCGTGCGACCACCAACGGGTGTGAGTCTGCCCGTGCTGTCATCATCGCCCTTGCCATCCTCCTCCTTGAGCTTCCTTCTCTTGCCCCGGCCGTTCGCGGGTTTGCCATTCGTCTCCGGAGCCACGTCCTGAGGAGGCCCTTCGCCTTCGTCCCTACGAGCACCTCCTGCAGCAAAAGGGAGTTGAGCCCCGGTAGCCACTGGACTAGAGAGACCCATGCCAACACCGCTTCCTATACCGGCAAACATGCGGCCAAACTCGCTCTTGATACCTGGCTCGCCAGCTGGACCCGAAATCTGGGGCTGGGCACCTTGAACGGCCTGTGGCAGTGGGGAAATGCGGCCTTTCCTGTTCATCTCCTGGATGCCCAGAAGTCGGTTGGGCTGGCCTGGCTGGGCCGGACCTTCCTCCATCGGCCTAGATCGCGACGCATCATACAAGGATGAAGCTGCATTGTAAGCGACAGACGGCGGAGGCGGTGCGTCGTCTAACGGACGGCCTCGTGGTGGTTGTTGATGCTGGGGTGGTAGACCGTAGCGCTGGCGCTCCGGCGAATCGTACGGCTGGACTGGGGGAGGACCCGAGGGAGGCATACTCTGATGCGGTGGCGGCGGGCCGCTAGGAGGGTATCGGTCGGCCGGAGGATGTGAGTAAGGAGCGGGGCCAGGATAACTCGGCGCAGAGGAAGGAGGGTAGTCAGGCTGACGAGGGTGTGGGCCGGCAGGATCGTAAGGTCTCGAATGCTCGTACGGCGGACGGGCCCACGAGCCCTGCTCTCGCTCGTTCCGGGGAGGATATGGCGGTGGCTGACCACGTTGGAGATAGTCGGGTTGCTGCTGGTGCATGCCGTGCGGCGGACGGTTCGACTCGCCGCCAGACATGGCGCGGTCCCTGCGATCCCTCTCGCGCAACTCGAAATCGCGCTCCTGGCGCTCGCGTTCTGTCATGAAGCGCGGATCCTCGTACTTCAGTACCCGACCCGGTCGCTCAGGGTTGTATTCTGCCGAGGGCGGATATTCTTCTCTCCTCCCATATATGCCCTCGGGAGGGCCAGGGCGGCCCATATCGACGTGTCTTGGGGGAGGAGGGCCGCTGGTGAACGACTTGGGCTGGCTATTGGGTCGCGGTGGCATCGATGCGCCCATTCTTGCCTGCTGTTCCCTCGCCTGATCCGCGGCGCTCATGGGTGGCGGTCCACGCTGGCCATAGGCCTGTGGTGTACCGTACCTCTGCACCTCGGGCGTACCGTACATGCCTTGCTGCGGCGATGCGGCGTTGCCCCCGGCACGTGGATCTCTCGCGTCGTACGGTCGTTGATGATCGGGGGTCTGAGGTCGGCGGAAGGGAGGGTAGTCGGCATGTTGCATGCGAGGAGAGGCGTGCACCGGCGGGCCGTAACCTGGACCATGGCTTCCTGCTGAAGTGCTAGGTGGAGGATATGGCGCAGATGGTTCTCTCGAAGGGGGTGGCGGTCCTCCTAGCATGGACGAGATGGACATGGAGCTGCCTGTGCTTCCTGTCCTGGGCAGCGAACTCAGCGCAGGAAGTTCGCGACTCGATGGGAATGCCGATGGCGGACCAACGGACACTGGAGGAGGTCGTGGAGGTGGCAGGCCATAGCCACCCATGCTGTGACCGCCGGGACCTTGACCCGGCTGCGGAGGAGAGCCAGGGGGTGGCATCGGCCGGTTCAGTGATGCGGATGGCGGTAGTGATGATGAACTGGGATGTCGCGAGTGACCGGAGGGTGTGTGGGAGGTCGGCTCGGATGTGTAGGATCGCGAGGGAGGATAGTAGGAGGTGTCGGAGAGGCGTCGCTGATGATCGGCGTAGGGAGGATGATTTGCCGATTGACGCGGCTGCTGCTGGGGCGCATGCGACGAGGTGGGCGCGGAGGTGGCAGCTGGGGGAAATGGCGAGCGGCTGAAGAGGGGCGATGCGGCGCCGCGGGATGAGGAAAAGGGATGATGATGAGATGGCGGATGGGGAGGCGGTGGTTGAGACTGTGGTTGTTGTCTTGGATCCATTATGCCGAGTTTTTAGCTCCAAAAACAATGACGAGGATCCAAGATTCTGCAGCCTTGGGGAGGCTTGAGCTTCGCCTTGCGGCTCCTCCACCCAACCAAAATTGCGAGAACGCGCCGCGACTCGTCGTCGATCAAAGGTGGATACTCGCGCACCCAGGCCCTGGGGGCAGAAAGGATAAAGAGGACAATATTAGAGCAAAGCTTGCGTCGTCGAGTTGATGTATGGCTGTCGCATCGGGATGTGTGGTGTGCATGCGGAGGAGAGGAGGAGGAATGGCGATGCGCTGCTTTGTCGCAAAAGAAAGTGTCTGGGGAAGGGAAGTTTGGTGTGTGTGTGTGTGTGTTGTCAAGCTCTTTTGGCGGTGTCGCAGGCTGGGAAAAAATGGAGGACGAGAAAAAACTTCAAGGTTCGTGCTCTAGCCGTGCGCGTGGGCGGGAATCACTGCACTAGGCCCCAGCCAGCCAACACCAATGTAAGGTCGGGGAAAGCAAAGCTTGCAAAAGCTCGTGCTGCTTGTGCTGCGTGACCCGTCACTAGGAAAACTCTAGCAGGGCGGGACCAGGATTCGGACCATCAAAAGCTGGGATTTGCGAGATGGGGAAGCCTCAAATGGACTCCACTTGCTCATCGATTTGGTGCCACCGTCGCAATGCCAAAGGGCCAAAAGGGCAGAAATAGCGGCACAAACCAGTAAAAAGTCAGCCCGTCGTGGCAGGGATGCGCGGGAGGGACCACTAGCCAGCAGCCTTAGTCAGTGTTGGCGCCGGGGTGGTGTGCTCATTCTCCAGGGGTCTTGTTTTTGATGCAATGTTGGGCTGACGATGATCATTGATGATGCTCCAGATAAGAATGAGTGCTTCCCTCTGTCAAATAGAGGCATGTGAACGTCTGGCCTCGATCTACCATGTCTCATTTGCATGCAGGCAGGCAGATGAGTCGAAAATTACGAGTTGAGTGTACGCACTCTCTCTGCATCTGCTCCCATTGCATCTTTCGGTCTGAAATGGCTGTGGGGCATGAGCAATCCAAGGACACCGGAAACGACCATTTGCAGCAACGTAACGGGAATGCGGGCGGCAAATCGTCCCCATGGGAGAAACAGGAACAGCACCGCTCTGAGTGGCCCAACCTGCCAAAGACGACGACTGGTCGAGGCTAAAGCAGATGCAAAACGCACGCACTTCTTCCGACGACCAAGCGTCCAGTGCAACTCTAAAAACGCCCCCCTCCCCGCGCAGACCAGACTTTTATTGCATCCCCATGACGCTCAAAGCCGCGCATCCTGCAGCACCGAGTGAACGTACTGCAGCCCTCCATGGATGTCCGATGCACACGGCCCAAGTAAGCTTTCGATAGAGACCGCCCCATGACGAACACCTGACGCCGACGATCTTGCCGCTGTCATCTCAATTTTGATGACATGCATTAGACTGACAATGGAAACTAAAAGCTCGTGAATGTCTTGTTCATCAAGATCTGCACGCATCACATCCAGACCATCCTGTCCCGATCCTAGCCTGTCAAGTGGGTGTCGGAAAGGTTGACGGTTTTGGGTCAATTCCTACCCAAATCACTAACAAATTGAATGTTTCCATATGCTCTTAGGTAGTGGGATAATCCTGGGTGATCAGTTATGCATTGAGGTACATTCACGAGGAAAACTGTCAACTAATATGTCACCCACTTGCCTGTCTTGCCTATTAAGCAAGCTGAAATTTATCAATCAGCGTTGTGGGGTTCCAATTGCCAAAAAGCCCACAGTGGACACGCCGCTGAGCCCGAAAGCACCCCAGAATGGACATCGCGGAAGCCGGAATCATCGCACAACATCCATGGATCCCCAACACCTGACCTTTCAACGGCCAGGGTTCAGTAGCGCAAATGAAGAAAAAGGGTTCTGCTCCCATCAGCGGCGCCCGCCTCGCGCCTCGCGCTCCCCAGCTCATCTCAGTAAATAAGCGAATACGGCTGTAACTCTACGCAGCGAGTGCTGCCACACGTAAACGTAGTGCCGTGCCTGTTCTCTGGCGCGACCCTTCGGGGATCGCCACTATTGCATCCCCGCCCATGCTCTGTTCTGTATTACTTGATACCGGGCCAAAAGGAAACAAAAGATAAGAGAAGAATGTCCAGATTATTCTCAAATTTCTTTGCGAATCCTCCTAATATTGAAAATATCACCCCTCAGAATAATTAGTTTCTCATGTCCTGGACCGATCATGCTGAGGACTATGGTCCGGCGCCCTTCTGTAGCAGGCCCATGACAAGCTCCAGATACTTGTCCTGGAACGATGCCGATACTCCTCTACCCAGGTGCGCCCCTCTACTCTCGAAGTTCCAATGTATTTGGCTATCTTGAAGGAGCATCAGGAAGACTTCCGTGTGACCACAGGAGTACGCTGTGACTAGGGCCCTCTCAACAGCCTGTACACGGTCGTGGTCATCGATGAAACCGGCATCAGCGCTATGGTCAAGGAGCAATTGCACAACTTCCGCCTGGCCGCAAGCACTAGCTACCTGCAGAGCCATCGCCACGGCCCGGATGTAGTTAACACGGCGCACCTCGACATCGGAGTCATTCGCGGACCGCAGCAATAAAGAGACCACAAGCACATGCCCTGACATCGCCGCACTGACCAAGGGCTCTTCGAAATAGCGGAAGTCGAGAGCAGCATAATCTACGCGATGTTCAATAAGTAGACGGGCAATCTCAACATGGCCCACACGCCCGGCGACCTCGAGCGGGTGCGGGTCCCTGGGATGATACCCTTCCTCGTCTGGGATCACGGTACCGCGGTCGAGCAGCAACCGCACCACCCCCTCGTGGCCTCTTGTCACTGCCTGCAGCAGTGGCTCTCTGGCATCCGTCGCATCAGCTCCATAGTCGAGCAACAGCCGGACGATCCCCTCGTTGCCTCCTGCTGCCGCCTGCAGCAGTGGCTCTTTGGCATCTGTCGCATCGGCTCCATAATCGAGCAACAGCCGGACGATCCCCTCGTAGCCTCTCGCCGCCGCCCGCAGCAGTGTCTCTCTAGCATCTGTCGTATCGGCTCCATAGTCGAGGAGCACATGGACCACCCCCTCGTAGCCTCCGAACACGGCCTGCTGCAGTAGCCTTGTGGACCGCGTCGCATCGGCCCCGTACTCGAGCAGAAGCCGGACTATTGCCGCACAGCCCCTATCTACGGAGCAGGATAGCGCATTGTGATCAGGATGGAAGGAGTGATTTGGGTCGGCGCCCTTGTCCAGGAGTATGCGAACTTTCGCCTCGTCGTCCCGTTTGCACGCTTGTATTAGGGGGTTCGAGCTGTGGGCTCGATGCCCATTGAGTAGGTCATAATGGCGGGGGTCACATCCAGAGCCTGGCTCGCGGGACGGCAACGGGTCGAGGAGGTCATTCCAGATATCCAGATCGTCGAGCATCGCTCTTACAAGACGGGACGGCGTCGGAAAGGAAGTGTCCTTCGTCGTGAGCCCGGTCAGTGTCCAGACCCAATTGCGAAAAATGGCGTCGTCGCCTTCAAACAGGCGGATCACAAACGAACGCAGCTGGACAGACGTCTTATGGCCGAGGTGGTAGTGCCTGGACCACTCGGTCGCCGCGTACCGAAATAAGGGGTAGCTCTCCTCAATAGCCAAAAGATCGACGGGGGTCTCCAGCACGTAAGACAGGCATAGTATTGCCATTTCCGTATTTGCTTCTCTTCTTTGGACTCGGAATCTGGCTGTTGCACGCTCAGACTCCAGATATTCCTGCACCGAAAAGTGTGCTAGTCGAACTAGACAATCTGTGACTGTGCCCAACGGACGAGGACCATGAAGCTGAGATCCCTCGATCTCAACAAGACCGGGGCAGATGCGAAGAATCTCATCCGCACCAAAAAGCCGGGCATCGGTATTCAGCCGCGGGCTGTCACCCATTTCGATTGCCACGGCGTCGATGAGTTCGGGGACCTTCAGGGGCCTTGTAGCACAGCACAAAACGCTGAGAATCCGTACAGCGTGCTCCACAGAGTCCGGGTCAATTCTAGAGAGCATCTGTTCGTAACTTTTGTCTAGGCTGCGCGGAAGTGTTTTTAGCAAATGGTCGAGTTGCTGTTTGCTGCCAGGGCATGATGCGAGCGTTAGGAATTGACATTCCACCCAACGAAATCTACAATCGATCCCAGTCAGCAAAGGAGGCTTATTGGTTCTTGGGACAAAACTGACATGCCCTCTGCTCGCAATGTGAGCGCCTCTTTGATATCGCTGTGATACTTTCTCCATCTCTGCATCTGAGGTGTAGTTTCGAGATAAGCCTGTATGTAGGCAGTAATATCTTCATTGACAGATTCGTTCCGCAAAGAAATGATACTATCGTCATCGAGGCGGAGGCTATCTCGAAACCATTCTCGGATGTCAATTTCGTCGCGGCTTGTCGCAATAAGGTGCAATTTTTGTGGTAAGTATCTCCAAAGGTCATGCACTGTTTGCAGTACGTCGTGCCGATGCTGTTCTCGTGGGCTTTCATCTAGAGCATCGAGGAACACGTAGACCTGCTTGAATACGTGTATGACTTCTTTCAAACCATCAACAAGGACATCATTTGATGGCAGCCCTCCGTTTGAACCATCTTTTATACGCGTAAGTATCTCATGGCCATTGTCAAGCTGAGTTGCCAGTTGGAAAAGCAAAGCCCGAAGCATCGCCGAGGTGTCCTGTTTGGTATGATCATGGAAAGAAAAAAAGAAATAAGCAAATCCGATGTCGTGGTTTGACTGTTGATGATGCAAGGTACGCTGTATAGCTGTCGAGCATAGTACCGTCTTACCACACCCGGCGAAGCCATTGAGCCAGAGAAACGAGGATGGTTGGTTAATCCAGGCTTGGAATGAATTCCCGTTAACGAACCAGAGCCCCGTGCCCGCCTGCGAAACTTTGCAAGCATTGTTGTAGTCGACTGTTGCATCTGGAACTTGCAGCCATGTGCGGATGTCATTGATTCTTTGGCCTGCTCGTTCGGTCTCTAATGACTTTGCGGTGTCTGCAACACTGTCACGGATCTGATCAACCCCCCGCTGCGTCAGAAGTTGTAGACCCAAAGATAAGTGAGAGACGACCTCTTCAATGTTCTCGTCAATTTTATAGAGTGTGCTTTGCCTGAAAGGATATGACACACGGTAAGCCGCTGTACGGGTAATGGCTCGGACGTCTTCGGTATGTTGTATCTTGAACTTTTGAGCTTTTTTAGCCAGTTTATCGACGAAGACCTTGCATTCCTCGATTGTTTGGGCAATCTTCGCAACTAGTGGCCGCTGTTCGATTGGAAAGGCGCGTCTTGTCAGGCCGTCAAACTCATCCAACAGGCCCAAAAGACGTTGTAGTTTTGCTTGAGCGTTCGTGATATCAGATGTCTGATCCTTACACGCCGAGTAGAAGTCGATCAGGACTTTGGCCACTTGGATGCCCAGCGAGACAACGCCGACCGCGGTGCTGGCGACTTCCATCGCGAAGGCGACGAAGGGCAGCAAACAATAGCGATGAAGAGCTAGACATCAATGAGTGTCATTCTGATAGACAGAGACGAGGTTTTTTCCACATTGTTGTACCTTGCGGAAATCTTGAGCGTGGGCTGTATCATGGCCAGGAAATTGCTTATTGGAGGCTGAGTCCGCGAGGGGTGCCACCCCCGCCTCTTCAGCCAGTCATATTCGAAGCTTGAGATGGCAGCAGACTTGGACTGTGAAAGCCCAGGCAAGGCGGACATAACAGACAGTATGACGAGGTTCATTTTGATACTTGTTTGACTGATTGAGATGTTGATCGATGCTGGGTCCACTGTATACTGGGTGGTAGCTACATAAGCTAGAATAAGGCACCATTCCATTATTATCCTAGGGCGCGTGGCCTAATGGTAAGGCGTTTGATTTCGGCTCAAAAGATTGTGTGTTCGAATCGCACCGCGCTCGAAGAAATTACATTTTTGCATGTTTGTTCACCTGCGCTATTTCCTTTTTGCAATTTCACATGCTCTCGCGATAGTCATATTATTTTAATATTCTTGACTTGGGTTTGATTTTCCGGAAGTGACTGTTACGAGGTGAGACGGGCATCGCAGACAAAGCTTTTCCTCGGTCGCGTTTGTGGCTTTGGACAGCGCAAATCCCTTGCGACAGACCGCCCAGCAAAATCGAAGGAAACTGGTCACCTTCCTGTGCACCACAGAGCAAAGTCTTCATTATATATACAATATTTATATCGCACTGACATCACATCTAGCAAAGGTCCAAACTCTCGAACGCCCCAGTACCCAAACAAAAACCCAAAAGTTCCTCCTACATGCCCAAAAGTGCTAAAACACAAGTAGCCTTTCCCAAAATATTCCATCGCTATATACCAAAAAGTTCAAGGGAGGGGTATTTAATAAGAGTATTTATAGACAGTGATTATTTATAACCTTTTGATTACTTCCCCTCATGTCATAAAAAGTCCATGATGGACACCTTGCGCCCGCCGCTGCCCGTGCTCGCGTTGTCGCCGTCGCCCGCCTGGATCATGGCGTACTCGAGGTCGTCCCGCCCGCTGTTGAAGTAGTGCCCGCCGTTGTGGTTCGGGTCCTGCAGCGGCGGGTGGTGAGAGTGGTGGTGGTGCCCGCCTCCTCCTGCGCCGTTGCTCGGCGGTAGGGGCGGTGGGGGTAAGGCGCCATTGATGGGCCCTTGCTGCATTGGCGGCAATGGTGCCGGAGCGACAGGCATGACCGACGCCGGGGCCTGCGGTAAGGGCTGCGGCGGCCCGGCGTTCTGCTGCTGCACCATGTGATGCGGCTGCGGCCCCGTCGACACGGCCCTCGACGCCGGACCGGACCCACCGGGTGCTTTTGTCAGCGGCCCGTTGGGCAGCGACGACCTGTCGAGCCCCGACGACCCAGGCGTCAGCTCGTCGCCCTCGTCGAGCACGATGCGGAACACGCTGCCGCGGCCCAACACCTGCTCCGTGACCTCGGTGAGCCCGACGCGGATGGCGTGCACCCACGCGCGCTCCGACTCGGTGAGCACGTGGCGCGCCGCGGCGCTCGCGGCGGCCTGGGCGTGGGACGAGGATTGGCGGCCGGTGGGGTCGTACATGGACGGCGGCGGGGCGGGCGCCTGGTGGCTCGCCGACGAGGCGACGATGGACGCAAGCTGGCGCGTGATGGCGGCGGCGCGGTGGGCCTGGGTGAAGTGCCGCGGGAAAGCCTCCATCATGTCGGCCACGATGGAGACCTCCTCGCGCATGCTGCCGATGGGAAGCGGGGTTTGGTCCCCGCTCGCGCTGCCGCCGCCCTGTTGGCCTGGGCCTGGGTGCTGCGCCGAGAGGAAGCAGTGCAGGAAGATCATGCAGACGGGGAGCAGCCGGCAGAGGGTGATGTGGTTGAGCGGGAGCTGGCGGTGCTGGAAGCGCACGGCGTTGGCCTGCACATGCTTCTGTGTGATGGAGAGGAGCTCGGCCTTGGAGAGGAGGGATGATGTCGGGTTGAAGTGGGAAGGGTAGTAGAGCAGCAGCAGCAAATTGTAGTAGCGCGCCGCGAGCCACGATATGCGGATGTGAATGCGGATGTCATCGGTCTCGGCGGACCGCAGCAGGCAGCCGTTGCTGTACCAGTCCTCGATCTCGGTGCGCAGATTAGTCACGATGGTGCGCCGGTCCGAGTGCGTGAGCGACGATATGCTCGTGCGCTCGCGCAGGTGTACCTGGTGGATGACCTTGTCCTCGAGCTTGCGCAGCTGGATGATGTGTCGCGCCACCTGCAGCATCGACATGTACTCGCTGCAGTCGGGCGAGGCGAACTCCTCGACCGTGATGCCGGGTAGGGGCACGTTCATGTTCGCGTCGTTGAGCGCCACGGGCATGCCGGCCGACGCGGCGACCATGCGGTCGAGCACGTATATACTCCAGAAGAGCCGATGGTTCCGTTCTATTTCAGCAGGAGACAGACCTTTGTCGGCCAGATCTCGCTGCGTGAGGCCTAGTCGTATGGCTTGGCGGGCAAGCATGTCGACAATCGGTCGAGTAGAGAAGCCCCTGGGGTCTGAGACTGAGTAGATGGCAAGGAGTAATAGAATCTGCACCGTGTCGGTTGTCTCTTGAACCAGACACTCGGAGAGCACCTCCTTGTACTCGACCTCGAAGCTAAGATCTATGTTAGGAGGCACCTGGCCCGCGCGCTGTAGAGTCGTGTAGCCAATGGCCATAATTAAATAGACAATGATAGAGTCCGCATCGCGCTCCTTCATCGAAAAGACGCGACCGCCCTCCGCCTCGAGAGTGGCGAGGATTCTATTCCTGTCCACGAAAGGGTAGGCACGGTTCACATCTCTGAAGTAGGCGTCGACAAAGATGCGCCCTGTCTGCTCCTCGGGCCGCTCAGGCAGCACGTGAAGAACAACGTCGTCCGCCGGCCTGTCGCCCGACGTGCTCATGCTCTCGAGCCGCACGCGCTTCAACGGCGGGCCGTTGGGGCTGTTGGCGTCGCCCATGGTGCTCGACTCGTCGTCGAGGCGGCGGCCCCTCGAGCGGAACGACAGCGTCGGCGAGTCGTGGTGGCTGGGCACCGAACCCGCCGCGCTGTTGCCCGGCGAGGGCCCGACGGTCTTGTCGGCGATCTCGGCCAGGTCTGTCCCCGTGGCGAGCTGCTGGATGGCCTGGTCCCTGCCGAGCAGGTGGCGCTGGTTGATGAAGCTCTCGACCCAGGCGAGGCGGGCGCGCAGCTCCGAGGTGCTGGCGGGCGTGACGGTGGCCAGGGAGCACTTGAGCCCCGCGGCGGCGCAGGTGGTGCACTCGGGCGGGGTCTTGGAGCACTTCTTCTTGAAGTGCCGGCAGCGGTCGCAGGCGATGATCCGGCCGGCGCTTGGCGGCGGCGGGGGAGGAGGACCTGGGCTGGGGTCGGCGGAGCCTACCTTGGGCGTCCGCATCGGGGTGCCGGCTGGGGCGTTGGGGTTGGACGGCGCTGATGTGGGAGGCGCCGAGCCTGCTGCCGCCGCGGCTGCCGTTGCAGAAGAGGAAGAGGAGACAGACGGCGCGCTGGCGGACGGGAGCCGCACCCGGAATCGGTCCATGTGCGACTCCATGGCCTGGGTAGGGCTGGCCATTCACAGACCAGGAGACCAAGGAGGTAGTCCTCTCTATGTGCCCAGCTTCCCGCGTGCGCGCGGTGGCGGTCAGGGTCCCGACAGATCGGGGAGAACCTGGGGGGAAGCGCGGGAGTCGGTCGGCCAAGGCTAAGCCAGGGCCTTGGGGTAGAAGGGGAACCAAGGTCGGGGAGAGAAGGGGACTGTCGGCAAGATCCAGCGATGAGCCAAAGATAGATCAGATAGATCAGATCAGACACGCGACTTGCTGCGGTCAGACAGCGCGCGCCCGCGGCAGATGGTACACAAACGAGGATCAATAGTGTCGTCGGCGTTTTCTCCGCATGGGAAAATCAGTGGAGAGGGGGAAAGCAGGAGCAGGTATGGGAATGGAAAAAAGAGACAAGACACTTGGTTTTTCCTTGGTTTCCTGTCTCCAGCAGCCGGGTCCAGCGGGTTGAGCGGGCAAGCCAAGCGGCAGCGGGCACACGCGATGGGCGGCGCCTCAAGTGCGCTCCTCTTTTTGGCTCTTTGGGGCCGATCAAAAAAGGAGCGAGTACGTGCGAAGCGTAAGAAAAGATTGAATTGCGACATGCGGGGATGGGATGCGCCTCAAGTCTCTCTCCCTCTTTCTCTTTCGCCCTCTCTTCGGTCGATACGGGCACTTCACCAAGCACAGGCCAGGCCAGCCTCACTGTTTTTCTTCGTTTTCGGCTCTTTTTCTTGCTCTGCTGGAGTCGCGGAAGACGGCGAGTGGGGCCAGGGTGGTGACCCAGCTGGGAATGCCTGCCAAAAAGGGGACCTCACAGCGAGAGCTACAGTGCCTTGAGTGCCATTGAGTGTCATTGAGGTGCCACTCAGGGTCCTGAATTGCAACATTGGGATGCCAGGGGGAGCCACTGAAGGGCAAAGAAAGTTTGCGCTAATCGATCGAAAAGGAGCGAGATCTCCGCTAGAACAAGCACAAGCGAGCCACAAGATGAGTGACCAGCACCCAAAACAGAGCACATGCTTGACATGGCATGCAGTACATCGTCAACGGCGCTGCCATACAGCTAAACCCCGGGTACTCCATTTCAGCACTTCCCTGGCTAGTGGCCGTGGTGGGTGATTTTAGCGTCCCTTGTGTGCCGTGTCTTTCCATGCATGCGCGAGAAATTTAATGTTGCATCGCATCTCGTACCAAGCAATCAAATACCGAACCGTTTCCGTGCCGGCTGGGCTGCATCCATGGATCAATGTTTTCGGTCGCTCTCACCGAGAACAAGCAAAGAAGAAAAGAATTGAAAGCCATCGTATCGGGTCAATTGGGAGACCAATTGCGCGTGAAGGAAGCGCTGTAATTGAAGGTCTAATCTAAAAGTCCTGCCTTGCTTGTCCTTTGAGAGACCAGCCTTCTATCCACCTCGAGTAGAAATATCCTTTACAGTAAATGTAACATTTATTTGATGTGATGTGGACATGTCCAAATATCTTGCGTACCATCCAGAGACGAAGATTCATTTCCAAATCCAGAACGAGGCCAGGCTGATTGAAGCACATGGGAAAAAAAGAAGTAAAACAGTGACAGCCGAGACCAAAAGCACGGCTGACACAAAATCGCCACTAGTCATTGTTCGAGAACACCAGCCACCACAAAAGTCATTGTGTTTTCAGCTGCTCGCTTTTGGCTCGCGTGGGTATTGCTGATTACTCAACAACCTGGTGCTTGGGCCCAGGCTTCCACCGCTTGGCGCAGTAGCCAATGATGACGATGAAGATGGCCTCGAGCGCAAAGAACATGGTCGCCATCTCGTAGCCCACCTTGAACTTAGGGGCCTGCCCGCTGTCGTACGCCAGCAGGATGACCCACGCGTTCATGACGAAGCCGAACGTCTCGACCACGCCGATGACGACCAGGCGCTGCTCCGTCGAGAAGGACAGCAGCTCGTTGACCATGCTGAGCATGAGCGCCGACGCGCCCATCTGGCAGTACGTCAGGAACCAGCCCGCCATCATGGCCGAGTGGTTGTGCTCCGGGTAGATGGACAGGATGATGCAGCCCAGCATCGACATGGACGCCGCCAGGCAGATGACCCAGACACGGCTCTGCGTCGCGTCGGACAGCCACGCCCACAGCAGCGCCGTGACGACTTGGATACCGAAGCCGCCGGTAGGGATCAGGTTGACCTGCTCGACCGTGTACAGCTTGGTGCTCTTGAGGTAGATGGTAAAGTAGTTGTAGATGCGGTTGCCCAGCAGCTGGCAGGCAAAGGGGATGCAGAAGAGGTAGACGGGCCACGAGGTGAAGATGTCACGTAGAACGCCCCAGGTCAGCTTCTTGGGCGGCTTGCGGCCGACGCGCTCCATGCGCTGCTGCGCCATGGCCTTGTCCGACTCGTTGAGCCAGCGCGCCTTGGACGTGAACGGGTTGTCCGGGATGGCGAAGAAGCCGAAGAGCGCGATGGGGATGCCGATGATGCCGTCAAAGATGAAGAGCCACTGCCACGCGCGCAGGCCGTGCTTGCCGTCCATGCCGTGGTAGAGGCCGGCCTGCAGGTAGCCCGAGAACATCTGCGCGACGGCCGACGACGCGATGAAGATGGACGACCGCTTGCCCAGCTCCTGCGGCGTGTACCAGTTGCCCAGCAGCGTGATGATGCCCGGGTAGGCCGAGGCCTCGAGCATGCCGATGATGAAGCGCAGGGCGTACATGCCCTGGACGTTCTTGACGCTGGCCATGACCATGACCAGACAGGACCAGATGAGCTCCAGGCTGGGCAGCCAGATGGACGGGCGGATCTTGGTCATGATGAGCTGCGAGGGCAGGTTGCCCAGGCAGTAGCCGACGGTGAACATGGTCTGGAGCAGGTTGTAGTCGTTGCCGGTCATATTCAGGTCCTCCTTCATGCCGGACACGTAGGCGTTGACGATCTTTTGATATCTCATGTTAGCCAAAGCTCATATCAAATACGTTGATGAATGAGTAAGAGCACTCATCACGAAGGTGTAACTTACGTTGGTCTGGTCAAGATACTTGACAAAGTAGGCCACGCAGACATAGCCCATGATCCACCAATCGACCTTGGAGATGAACTTGCGCTCCTCCGGCGACTTGTCAAGCGAATCCCAGATGATGCGGAGGATCCTGCGTTTGAGCGTATCCTTCTTGGGGCGGTTGTCGCCACCCTCCTCCGAGAGCTCGGCGTCGTCGAGCGACCGGGGCTTGGCCTCGTCGACCTGCATCTCGTTCTTGGCGGCAGCCTCGTCGTAGGCTGCGGGTGCAGTCCTGTCCGCCATCTTGAATAGATGACCTTGGGTGCAACGGCCGAGTGGTCAGTGGTGAGTCAAAGGAAGTGAACCCAGCCAAGGTAAAAGGCAAAAGGGGTGGGACGGTCGCAGATCACCACAACAGAATGGGTAGACCGCGATGGGATTGAGGGAATGAGGGATGTGAAGCCTTGTTCCTCTCGAATCCTGGGATTGTGCACACGACCTTGGGCTTCCTTTTAAGAACGACAAGCCCTTCGTTCCATTGATAGGGAAGAGGAAGTGCCACGGCTAAGTGTGTAGGCCTAGACAAGAGGTCCAAGAAGGAACAAAAACTCGCCATTCTGGCGCCCCCCTCACCATGAAAATGTCTCCAGCAGGGAAAATGGGGCCAAAGGACGGGCGCCCGAGCTAACAGACACCCCACAAATTACCCTTCTCCGCAGATAAGCTTGTGTGGTGATTCGTGTTGGCTCGAGTGGGAATGTTGGCTGGCGAAGACGTGCGAGGGCGGGCAGACAAGCAAGCCACTACTGCGACTACGGAATCACCGGTCTCTGCTCTAAACCCTGGCAGGCCATGCCAGAAGCAGCAATGTTTAGTGGCATTCACGCCGACCACTTCCACCCTTAGCGCTACATCACGGCTGATGAGGACCCGGTATTTTGCAGGGTGGCGTGCCGGGATCGTGCTGGGGTTCGCTACCATTTCGTATGTCACTCTGCGCTCGTGTCAGGCAAGGTGTGTGGGAGGTGAATTCGCTGCAAATGGGTGGAATGACCTCCTCTGACATCCCTTGCTGAGTAAAGGACAGGTACATTCGCCACGTTTCGTCCCGTTGTACACACCACGCTCAACACGCATATCTCTGTATCTCCGCCTTACCGGGTTTGGAGTCCACGCTACTACCCTACACCCTGGTTCTATAATTATCAATGCAACCCATTTACGCGTTTCTCACACTCATACGATCCCGTTTGAGTAATTCTCGTGAATAAAGTCATCCTACCGGAGAATCGGCCGACCCCAGAAAGGCTATCTTAAATGGGGAATGATAAATCCCGGAGTGCCAGATTAGGAGATAACGAGTGCGGCGTTCATGCGAGTTGCCTCCATGCTTTTGCGGCTCAGGTAGGCGGGCGTGCTGATGGCCGACAACAGTGGTTGACAAGGCTCTGGCCTTGCTATTCTGAGCAGTTTTTCTGCTGAACAGACACGCTGAAAAATACACAAATGCGCTGTAGCATTGCGGAAAGGTCTCATGAAATCCCTCAATGTAAATAACTTCGATTCCATGCATTCCCTTTGGAAGCTTCCCCATGGGGCCTGTTGCGATGACTTGCACTCTGGAACTTGGCATCTCGTAATGAACTACGGGGAAAGATGGCCCTGATCACGAACCCGATCTTCATCCGGAGATGATGCTACGAAGCTCAAATTCCATTACGTTTCGTCTCGCGGCTATCTTTGCCCTGTGATGACAATCATCGATAGCCTCAGTCGAGGCTCTGACTAGCCAAGATCACAAGATCCATTCTCACGATCCAGCCGGCCTCGCCCAGACATGTCGGCCTCATTAGCGATGAAACTATCGTGAGATCGTATCATGTCGGACATTTGATCGACACATCGGCCATCCTAGCGACGGAAGCATCGCTATATTGGGAATGTTGTCGGCGTCGGCAAGATCAACGATCGAAAGAATTCCCTATTTCAGTATCTCGACGTCTGTTGACAGGTCGGCGAGATTTGCGATGAAGATATCGTGAATGTGTCGGTAAAAATGTCGACGTCGCAGCGGCAATTTGGCCGGCGTGTCCAGAATGTCGGTCATTTTGGCGACGCCCATATCCTGGTGTCGTGATCCCACCTCCTCGGGATCTGTATCAAGTAGCATTTTGCTAGCGTCAGATGGCGAGATGCACGTCTTTTTCAGGGTGGCACTGACAGAATTTCTCCCATTGGGGTTCTAGCACTGCTCTAGCATCGACGGCCGAAAGGGGGAATTCGCGTCGGTGTCTGCGCCTACTGGCCAATGATGGCCGGACTATCTGCACATCTCGATCTCCACAATCTTCGACAAGCTCGAGTCGCCCCACGTAGCTCCAGGACTCGGGCGGTATTGCGACACAGTCTCGGGTGCCAGCGGGGCGGATGGCGAGAGAGTTAGCACTGGAGAGCGTATGCGAATATCCTCAGATGGCACTTTGGATTCTAGACTTTATTTATTCTCGATGCTTCGTCTCCCCTTGGTCCCTGAAAAGGTGAGAGGAGCATCTTGATCTTGTCCCCGACCAAGCCACAAGCAGGATCACCAGAGCCACTGTGATACCACTAGCCATGGCTCCTTTCATCGGTAACCCGCCCGAGTCGCCCAAGGCTCGGCCGGATGTCTCCATCTCCATTGACCGAGGTGGCACCTTCTGCGACGTTATCGCCAAAATCGACGGCCGCGACGACCTGGTCTTCAAGCTGTTGTCTGAAGATCCCAACAACTACCCAGATGCTCCCACGGAAGCGATCAGGAGAGTGCTAGAGATTGCCGAGGACCGCTCTATACCCGTGGGAGAGAAGCTCGATGGTTCCCGGATAGGTAAGCTACCCCGGATGTGAAGCAGGAGAGCGAGAGTCCTCTCGACAGTCGCAGCCCCTAACAACAAGGCTTTCAGCATCATGCAGAATCGGTACCACCGTCGCAACGAATGCGCTGCTCGAACACAAGGGCGAGAAGTTCGCTTTCGTGGCCACGAAGGGCTTCAAGGACGTCTGCGTTATCGGCGACCAGACCCGCCCCAAGCTCTTCGCCCTGGACGTCAAGAAGGCCGAGGCCCTGCACGACAAGGTCATCGAGATCGACGAGCGCATCACTGTCGAAGACTACGACCTCAACCCTTTCCCCATGGACAAGACCGCCGAGCTGACCGACCCGGCCCTCGTCCGGACGAAGAGCGGTGAGATCGTCCGCATCCTCAAGAAGCCCGACGAGAAGGAGGTCCGCGCCCAGCTCCAGGGCCTGCGCGACGACGGCTACACCTCGGTCGCCATCGCCTTCATCCACTCATACCTGTACCCGGAGCACGAGGAGACCGTCGCCGCCATCGCCCGCGACATCGGCTTCCACTACGTGACCACGTCGTACGAGACCAGCCCTGTCATCAAGTACCTCCGCCGCAGCCAGTCCGTCTGCTCCGAGGCCTACCTGTACCCCGTCATCCGGCGCTACGTCGAGAATTTTGAGAGCGGCTTCGAGACGCTGCCGCGCCGCGTCGAGTTCATGTGCTCCGATGGCGGCCTGAAGCAGGCGCACAAGTTCCGGGGTAACGAGGCTCTGCTAAGTGGTCCCGCCGGTGGAGTCGTGGGTATCGCCAAGGCGTGCTACGACGACGATGAGGGTACCGCTCTCATCGGCTTCGACATGGGTGGCACCAGTACCGATGTCTCCCGTTTCGATGGCAAGTATGACTACCTCACCGAGTCTCGCATTGCCGACCGCTCCATCGCCGTGCCTATGCTCAACATCCAGACTGTTGCTGCTGGTGGTGGCTCCATCCTCTTTGCCCGGAATGGTCTCCTTGTCGTCGGCCCCGAGAGTGCCGGCGCCTACCCTGGCCCTGCCAGTTACAGGAACGGGGGCCCGTTGACCGTCACCGACGCCAACCTCTTCCTTGGCCGCCTTGACCTTTCTTCATTCCCTGCCATCTTTGGCAAGAACGCTGACGAGCCGCTCGATGCCGAGATCGTCAAGCAAAAGTTCAAGGAGATCACCGACGAGTTCAACTCGCAGACCTCCCAGAGCCTCACCCCCGAGGAGGTTGCTCTTGGTTTCCTTAACGTCGCCAATGAGGCTATGAGCCGGCCCATCAGGAACGCTACCGAGGCTCGTGGCTATGCTCCCGAGAAGCACAACCTCGTCAGCTTCGGCGGTGCCGGTGGCCAGCACGCCTGCTCTATTGCTGACAAGCTCGGTATCAACCGCATTGTCATTCACAAGTGGTCTTCGCTGCTGTCTGCCTATGGCATCTCCCAATCGCAGCTGCAGTACGACACTTCCGAGCCGTATGCCGGCAACTGGTCCCTCGAGGAGCTCCCCCGCATCCGCGAGCGCCTCGAGGTCCTGCGCAAGGCTGTCCGCGACGAGCTCGTCTCGCAGGGCGCCAATGAGAAGTCTCTCAAGTTCGACGAGTCCCTCAGCCTGCGGTACTTTGGCACCGACACCAACCTCTCCATCTCGCGTCCTGGGGATGAGAACTACGGCGAGGCCTTTGTCGCCGAGCACTTGCGCGAGTTCGCCTTTGTCCTCGGCCGCACTATCGTCATCGACTCTATTCAGGTCCGCGGTACCGGCAGTGCCGGCGTCGTCCTGAAGGAGGAGGCCCCTACCAAGGAGCTGCTGAGCGTCAAGGCCAGCGGAAAGGCTGCCCCTACCACCGAGCAGCAGAAGGTCTATGTTGACGGTGCTTGGACGGATGCCCGCATCTTCCGCCTGGCCAACGTGCCCAAGGGCACTGTCCTCGATGGCCCGGCTCTGATCCTCGACGAGACGCAGACCATCGTCGTGGAGCCCCGTTTCCGCGCCTACATCCTTGCCAACCACGTTGTCATCGAGAAGGTCGACCATTCGGCCGTTGCCAAGGCTTCCGCCAGCGACTCTTTCAGCCACATCCAGCTCTCCGTTTTTGCGCACAGATTCATGTCGATCGCCGAGCAGATGGGCAACACCCTTCAGAGAACGTCCATCTCGACGAGTATTAGGGAGCGCCTCGACTTCTCCTGCGCCATCTTCTCCCCTGATGGCCAGCTTGTCGCCAACGCGCCGCACATTCCCATTCACTTGGGCAGCATGCAGATGGCCATCCAGTCGCAACACAAGTACTGGCTGGGCAAGCTGTCGCCTGGCGACGTTGTCATGACCAACCACCCCGAGTGGGGAGGCACCCATCTTCCCGACATTACTGTCGTCACCCCCTTCTTCGTTGACGGGGAGATTGCCTTCTACACGGCTTCTCGCGGTCATCACACTGATATCGGTAAGCTTCAACACTAAGACCCTTTCTGATAAAAACTTGATGCTAACAATTTTGTAGGTGGCAAGGGCATTACTTCCATGATGCCTGACTCCAAGGAGCTGTGGGAAGAGGGTATAAACATCAAGACCATGAAGATCGTCAGCGGCGGCGAGTTCCTCGAGCAGGAGGTCCGCGCGGCCTTCGACAAGGCTGGAACCTTCCCCGGCTGCAGCCCTACGCGCCGTATCCAGGACAACCTTTCCGACCTCAAGGCCCAGATCTCTGCCAACCAGCGTGGTAACCTGCTGCTGCAGAAGCTCTGCGACGAGTTCACTCTTCCTGTGGTCCACAAGTACATGAAGGGCATCCAGGCCAATGCCGAGGTTGCTGTTCGCGAGTTCCTCAAGGGCCTAGCTAAGCAGTACCCTGATGGCCTGTCCTCGATCGACTACTTCGACAACGGCACTGCCCTGAAGCTCAAGGTCGATATCGATCCCGAGACCGGATCCGCAGTCTTTGACTTTGCCGGTACTGGCGAGCAGATTTGGGGTAACATCAATTGCCCCATTTCCATTACCCACTCTGCAGTTATCTACTCTGTGCGCTGTCTCATCGACCTCGAGATCCCCCTCAACCAGGGTTGCCTGACCCCCATCGAGATCCGCGTCCCCAAGGGCACCATCCTCAACCCCACCTCCTCCGTCGCCATCTGCGGCTCCACCACCGCCTCCCAGCGCGTCATCGACGTCATCCTGCGCGCCTTCAAGCGCGTCGCCGCCTTCCAGGGCTGCGCCAGCCCGCTCGGCTGGGGCATGGGCGGCCGCAACCCGGCCACGGGCGAGATCGAGCCCGGCTGGAACTACGGCGAGTCGATCGGCGGCGGCGCCGGTGCGGGCCCGGGCTGGCACGGCGAGAGCGCCGTGCACGTGCACTCGACCAACACGCGCATCACCGACGCCGAGGTCATCGAGAAGCGCACGCAGGTCATCCTGCGCCAGCACTCGATCAACCGCGGCACGGGCGGCCGCGGCAAGTGGAACGGCGGCGACGGCATCACGCGCGAGGTCGAGGCGCGCATACCGCTCAAGTCGAGCATCCTCAGCGAGCGCCGCGTCCACGCGCCCTACGGCATGGACGGCGGCGAGCCCGGCGCCACGGGCAAGAACTACGTCTTCCGGTTCAACTCGGAGGGCGGCTACGACAAGATCAACCTCGGCGGTCAGGCCGTCGTCAACCTTAAGCCCGGCGAGCGCATCCAGATCAACACCCCTGGCGGTGGTGGCTGGGGCAAGCCCGAGTAAAGCGAGGCTTTGGTCTTGACCTTGAATGCATAGATGGGAATTTTCCCATCACTACGGCGTTATGGATGGCATTGTAGACTAGATACTCATACCTATACCTCTAGAAAATCGATATTTCTGATGAATCCCCCTTAAATTTGTTGCTTACCAACATCAAAGGAGCCCTGTATCTTCGCAATCTCAGTAATGTGCCACTCTTCGCGCAACCACCCTTGACCAGTTTGACTCAGCAACTCCCTTTGCTAAGTGGCGGTGTACACTTCGGCTAGAAGGATCCGATAACCTTGAGACTTTGCGAGGGTGTTGCAACTCGAATCAGTTGACAGGTGGGATGCCTGCTGCTACGAGTAAGTAGTGTGCAGTCACCCCATCGGGGTCATGCCCGACATGGTGGGTCACAGTCATAGCGTTATCGAGACCTACGATGGGGCCACTCTCGACCGGCCTTTTCCCCGGTGACCCCTACCCTGATAGCCGACTGAGTGGAATGGGCAACTTTAGTTAGCTTCTTCGACTCTCCAGTGCCTAGACTTTTAGATAAGGCGAGACGCTATTCTTGACACGAGTGACTTGACAAGTCCCACGAGAACATCGAGTTCTTGTCTACCCCAGACCTCGATTTCCCAGACCATGATCCACCTTACTCCTGATCGGCGCCATGGCATTCAGGGTTCTGGGGTCTTTGGAGTTTGAGATCCTTCGGCATCAAGCCCGCAAGCAACTAAATTAGTACATCGTGCTCGATCCACTTCGGTTAGGATGTCGGACTGCTTCCGAAAAGAGCAATTCGCAAAAATGTCCGCTCTCCGAGCTTTTATCAAGGCTCTCTGTCGGAAAGTCTAGACTTGGCTTCCTAGAACACATCTCGTGGTTTGTTCGGCAACTTATCTCTACGTCGTCAGTGTTGCGTACGAGGCTTCTGTAATAGTTATCACTGGCTTTGACTCGACAACTCCGGGAGTCCAGAGCCTGCTCTTCCAGACGTTCCTTTGTCTCTCGTTTTCATCTGAAGTCAGTGAACATTCAGAGAATCTCAAGATGTCGTCCGTCACGGATGTCGAGATTCTCGAGGTTGCCGGCCCTTCGCCGGACCTCTCGTTCCGGATGCGGCTCCTCCGCCCCGAGAACCCGGATGTGGTCAACGGAATGCTTGCTCTCCTCCCCTTCCAGAGCTTCCTGCTGCACGTTGTCGTAGCCGGCGAGACCATTTACACTCCGGCGCCCAGTATATCTCTGTCCTCAAAGAACATGGTACCGCGACATAAAGGAACCGTCTACTGGAACACTACGAGTCAATCAGTATGCTTCTGTTACGGAGCCGTGACCGAGAGCACAGCCGTCAACCAGTTTGCCCAGGTCCTTGACGAGGACTTGCCGAAGCTCGAGGCTCTCGGCAGGCTGGTATACGCAGAGACCGTATCAGCAAAGACACCGACCATTGTTCAGTTGACAATGCGCTCGCCTAGTGACAACTCGTCACCGACAATTCTACTAGACTCAGGGGCAGAAGACAACTTCGACGGCAGCTGGCAGTCAGCTAAGACACTGGTAGAGCAAGAGACCAGCCGTCTGCGCCAGCCCCAAGAGCCATCCGACATCAAGCGCATCCGTCTCGGCGCGACGTCCGCCCGCGCCGGCTCCGAGGGCAGCGCGCTGCAGACCATCGTCTTCCTGCAGGGCTTCCTCTCGACACTCGGCCCGCACGTCTTCTCGCGCCTACTCGCCGTGTCGCACTACCCAGAGATGACCGTCTCGCTTATGGTCCGACAGACGCGCGAGTTTTTGATCCAGACTTTCAACCACTTCCACTTCCTGTCGGACCTCGGGCTCGCGCGCGCGGCGCGCCTAGGCGACGTTTACGCCGCGGCGCTAGACTCTGTGAAGACGATGGAAGAGTACAGGGCACTGACGGACGCGATGAGGACGTTGATCCAGCTGCTGTACCGCTGGCTGCATCTCGTGTTCCCTTGGTACCTGAAGGACCAGATCCAGAGCCGGACGGTGGAGGAGGCTGACGGTATGCCTTCGCTGGAGGTATATCATCCCAGGTGACCTCGGCATTTAAACAATACAAATTAGACAGCGGGGCAAGCATATTGTGAAGTCATTCATGCACAGAGATAGATCAGGCGGACCAAGGTACTTGCAGGATTGCTTCTTATGCATTAGGTCTGTCGGAGCGACTCCTTTCAGCGACGTCTAGGGCAACCCATAGCTGTCAAGCCCCTGCTCAGCACTCCCGAAGTCGTTCAAGTCAAAGACCGGCTGCTCGGACCCAAGAAATCCCATATCAAACCAGGTAGCCGAATCGAGCGGGCCTCCATCTAGAACCCTCCACCATTCCGCGAACGCATTGTTCTGATCTCCACCTCCACCGTCTGACTGGTCGACCCCTGTTCCGACAATCTTGTCGAATTGGGACGCGAAGAACTTGGCCAGGCTTAGGTACAGGTGCACTGCAGACGTCGCTGGCAGTTCTTGAGCGGCTTTCTGAAGGTGCTCCGGGATCGCTGCGACCTTAGCGGTTGCCTTTGAGACTTCTGTTGACGCCAAGGTGCCGCGCTTGATAGCCTACATGATAGAATATCAGTGACGGTAGCCTCCGAGAAGATACCGAATACACTCACGTGTAGGATCTCGGTCGCTGCATGGCAGATCATGATGTATTGATTATTGTGAAACCCAATGAAAAGCTCACGGAGACACTCGTCATTGAGCATCGAATCGAGAAGCCTACTAGCAACATCGACACTCCTCTTGGAGATCGTTGCAAGCTCAACCGAGGTAGCCGATCCATCAATAGTCGACAAGTCTCTCATGGCCTCTGCATTTAGGATCAACACACTGTGGTCTATGTAGAATGCGAGGACCGGCAGCGACTTGGCGGAGGGGAGGTCATCTGGTGTGCATCGTATCTTTCGAGTCTCTTCGAGCCGCGAGAACGCCTCTGAATGCCACTCGAAGATCGAGGCCAGGGTGTTGTTGGTGTCACCACGCTTCCGCTGCGCCAGAGCATTCAACTACCATCGATCGTCATCAGCTAATAACAGCCGCTAGTAACAGCAGACATTGAGACGTCACTCACAAGAATGCCTCGCATTTCCACAATCCCACTAATGATGCGGTCTGTCGGACCTGTCATCGACTTCCGCCACCACTCAGAAGCGGAGGAAGGGATCTCTTTCCACGACACTCCCATGTAGCGCCCGACTGTGATGCCGAAGCTCTTATCTGCTATGAATGTGTATAGCCAGGTACGCTCGAAGTTCCGCGTTAGGCGTTCCTTGAACGATGGGCTATGATCTGTCGATATCAAGGCGTTGACCTGTGCAGAAATAGCGGCTGGCCGGTGAATGCCCATCTCTCTCGCAATTTGAACGGCCTAGAGATGACAACTCGGTCAGGATTGCTCGAGTGCTTGGACTATGCATGACTCACATGGCTAAGGCGCAGCCAAGAAGGGTCATCCGACTGACGCTGGTAGATAGGTGCCCAGTACTGCATAATCATAATTGCTTGGATTGTCTCGAGTGACTTGACCGACATTGCGACGGACCATTTCAGATTTGCTTCGGCGAGACACAGCAGGACGGGGTATAAAACCCTGTCCCGGGTTCGCCTTGAAACCGCACAACCCGACGCACAGATTGTGGAGAAGAGCGTGAACGATGCGGAATAGACATAATCGGGCGTATGTAAAGCAGGGTCTAGGATACCTAGGAGAGGGTTTCGAAACTTGAAGAAACTGGAAAGGGGTTCAGTTGAGTCGTGTTGAAGCTTGACAAGTCACTTACAGCTCAAAGTAGTAGGAGGTATCCGTCATGTCAATGATCCTTGATACCACTGGATCTGATGCAGTTGGATCGAGCTTCAATGTGCTGTCGATCGTTTGCGAGGCCAAAACCTGCCAGTCTCGTTGGTGAGTTGCTTGTGGTGCTATTTGGGCCTGGGTCAGATATGAACACATAGCCTATCAGAGTGTTGGGACAGTCTTACCAAAGTAGCTAGCTAGTCGCTCATCCACCAAGCCAGCAGAGGCAGTTCGGCTAAGTTGGCCATGAAGTGAGGCCGTTGTTTGAGTTTCCGGGGGACCACGGTATGTGGTTGTGTTTGCCGTCACGGCAGCCGCCATCATGTCAAGGGGTGAGACCAGGGAATATTGAATGTCATAATCAGTGGCATCTTGATGAGAATATGGTGTCGGTGGTGGTGCATTGAGGTGGGTCGGCGGTGTGGCTGTTGGCGTTGAAGGGGTCTCCGGCTCAATCAAGTTTGACTTCACCAATGCTCCAATAACTTGCTCACGAAATTCTTTCTCATCAAGGCGTGAAAGTAGTTTCTCTATCGTGACTGGCTTACTGATGGGAAATTTGTTTAGCAGATTTAAATGTTCATTCAATCAGGCTTTCCACTGACTTCGTGCTTCCGAGTTTCCGGCCACGATTCGAGCCAGCGGGATAGTTGCACGGGCGGGATTGTGAAGTGCAGCGTGAACTAGGAACCGCATTAGTCACAGTAGCTATTGATATGCAGCACGCCTTTGCTACCTACCAGGGCTGCTGGCGGTCGCATCGCTGTCTCAGAGCCCGACAATTGAAGCATGCCGTGCGGGGTTGATCCGACCGGCCGGAAGCGGTGGAGTCATCCCGGTCGCGCCCGGCGCTCCGGCGCCTGTCCGCCGTTCTTGACGGTGGCGGGTGCTGTCGCCGCGTCGATTGCTCCATGGTCTATGGCTGAAAACATGTGAAATAGAGCGAAGACGGCACGCTCATGTAATGAGACGGCGAACGTAGAAAAACGCCGTATGATAAGGATGGAGCTGTCGGTGGAGATAGACGCCGTCGGTGTCTAGTCTAGTCGCCGTCTAATACCTACACGTGACGACCCACGACGTGGCTAACGATCCATGGATGGGTTGTACAGCAGCCAAGGGCGCGACCGGCGACGATGGATAATGAACAAAAGTGTAATTATTACGTCTGAATTTGAAATGTGCCGGTCATTACTTGGCTTCTCTAAGGGGGCGAACGGCGACCTGGACTGCAGTGCGGGCCGATGCCGCAGCAACATACTTTCAAGAATGCATAATGGAGACTCTGCTATCATTTCCTATTTCAAGTCCCTTTAAGTACACCAATTCCTTTTTCTTGTGTCCTCTAGGCTTGAAGGACAAGCGTTCTCTTGCGGCTTCAACATGATGCCCATCTCTATCTTCTATTCCCAGGGGGGGACCAAGTCGTCGTCCCCCAAAGTGGAAAGCCCGATGGTAGCTGAAGACGTGGCTACTGTATCCGAGAACAAGGATGGAACTCTGCGGAAGCCTGATGGCGGCTATGGTTGGGTTGTTGCTGTTGCTATCATGGTGTCATACGCTGTGAGCTGGGGTACACTTGGAACCCAGCAGCCCCCTTGATCCGTTCGTCACTAATAAAATCTGATACAGGCATCAACACGACGTTCGGCATTTATGTCTCATTTCTGATCGAAAACAACTATTTTCCAGGCGGAACACCACTACGTTACGGATTCGTGGGCGGACTGTCCGTCGCTGTCGCCCTCGTGTCCGCCCCTCTGTGGACCTTCCTAACTCGACGCTTTCACTTTCGGGTTCCTTTCATAATCGGTTCGTCTGTCCTGGCAACAACACACTTACAATACATCGAGCCTAACGATGATGAATACAAGGTATCATGGGTGTTGTCATGGGCCAATGCCTTGCTGGGTTGTGTACATCTTTCGGCACGTTTCTTGTCTGTCAAGGACTGCTTTTTGGACTAGGTAACGCATGCTGCCCTTCACCGTTCTCGTCTCCTCACTGACACCTGTAGGCCTCGGCTCGGTAAGCACCCCAATGCTTTACACTCAATCAAATCACAGTCGTGATTGACTAATAGTGGATTACGTTCAGATACTTGTGTCCACGCAACCCATCCTCGCTCAGTGGTTTGACCACAGGTTGAGCTTTGCACTCGTACGTCCCAAGGTCACCAACTTGCTCAACAAATGATGACTAAATATGTCAATACAGGGCATTGCAAATGCTGGCTCCGGACTGGGTGGTCTCATCTTGTCAAACACGACCCGGATCCTCATCGAGCGCCTTAGCCTAAGGACTTCGCTCATGATCAACGGTGCCATCGCTGGGACTTTTCTCATCCCCGTGCTCTTTGTCCTCCATCAGGGTCCGACACATGCGGATGGAAAAACCCAACCCCTACAACTGCGATGGCTCATCCACCCTGGCTTTGTGTGGGTGTGGCTTTGGGGCGTCTTGGCCAGTAAGTCAGCGTTTCCTTAACGCACTCCAACCTTGGGGGCTCAGTCACTGATTGAACCTGAGTACAGTGATGGCATATTTCCTCGTGCTCTACACACTGGCGTCATACGCGACGGACGGACTAGGGCTGTCTCAAGCCGAGGGTGCTGCCCTTCAGTCATTGTTCGCCGCCGGGTTGGTCGTCGGGCGTCTGGGCACCGGGCTGGTCCTCGACCTGGGCGGACGGATCAACACAACCATCGTCGTGCACGTCCTGTCGGGTATTTCTTGCTGGGCCCTCTGGCTCCCTGCCCGATCGTTCGCGCTCCTCGCCGTGTTTTCTACAACGAATGGCTGCATGGGAGGGTCGCTGTGGAGCACAGCGGCGCCTGTGACCGGCCGTGTCGTCGGGTCGGATCACATGGTCTCGGCCCTGACCATTTTCTGGCTGTCAGTGGCGGCGCCTGCAGCGGTCGCGAGCCCGTGTGCCATTGTACTTCTGGATTACTCTCGAAACGAGCTCGGGAAGCAGGGATCAGATGCATATGCCATCTCCATTGTCTTTTGCGGTTCACTTTTCACACTCTCAGGTGTCTGCCTCTACGGTGCCAAAGCGTACTGCCAGAAGAGTTTCAAGATGTTTCAAGTCGCATGAAAGGTGAAGCGTGGCTGCTCCTAACCAGATTGAAGCCCGCACCGCCTTCACTGTTTTCCTGGGAAATCTAGTACCAATAGGTATCCGTCAACATTTCAAACATCTAACAGGTTGTGGGATATAAATATTGGGTGGCAGAGGTGACAAGGGGTGTAATCCGCTGTTCACCCGACTGATAGAGGATCGCCTGTGCTTAGAAGTCGGGGCTTTTAGGGGTTGTTGAGAAGCTGCTAGTGCCGGGGCATATGTTCGGCTCTGTTATGGACTGGGGCCCAATACATCTCGGAGTTGGCTCTTTCAGAACCTTCTGTTCCACATGAAGGTTGGTACCCTTAGACTCTTTGTTAAACTGAGTATTATTATTAGGATATATCTCCAACCTAAAATCAATATGAACTCACCTACGAGCCGCTGAACTGCCTGACCTAGTAAATAGAGGAGCTCGAATTCGATGGACCTGAAGACGCGAGGAATAGCTCTAAAGTTGTAATGCCAGTGTTGCTAAAACTGTTGATCTCCAGAGGTGAGCATAAACTAGCAGGAGTGATAAGCTTTTTTTGATCAGCTGGATATTGATGACTTCTCCAATCTGGGAGAAAAGAGCCTTCAGCTCTTCCAGTGGCGCGTTGGCCGGCGTGAGACTGTGGCTGGATCAAGGGTGGTCCGATGCGTTGGCGTCCACACCCGTTCATTCAGCGGTCATGAATATGGTGCGGACTTCCTCCGTGGCGCTTGCCGCTCAAGACGGCCCCGCCCTTGCCGCCGACCATGCCCGGTTTGTAGGCACCCTTGGGCCCTCCCCGCCGAGGATTGGTCGGAGACATACTGTGGTATCTTTCTCTTGTGACGAAAAGGCCAGCTATTGTCCGCAAGTCGAGGTGCCCTGAGACTGGCCGTTTGGAAGTGGACGGTCCAAGTCGTGGTGATCCATGGGACGACGAGGAGGGAGTAAAGTCGGGGGCCTGTCCGATCGGGGACGCACCTCGGAGAATCGCCCGACCGCCGGCTCCCGGGAGCCTCCGAGCCGGGTTCCCTCGACCATCATCTGCCCCAAGTGCCCGTGCAAGTCTGCCAATCGTAACCTCTTGAACTGGCTAGCTCGGGCGCTCTCTGCGCTGCGCTTTCACTTAAGGGACCCCCCTCTCCCGGGCATTGGGACACCAAAAGCAATCCGATCTTGAACAAGACGCCAGATACCTCCTCCAACATCAGGGCAACATAAGCCCAGCTCTGGAGATGAGATCGAGTCGGGCACTGTTTTTGCGTTTATTCTGAAGGGAGAAACAGGGGGCCGTCGCGGTCCTGCGGCAGTGGACAGTAGACGCATCGCGAGGCTCGGTCACTGCTTGGAAGAGTGCTCAGACTTGCTATAAGTCAAATGACTTGTCAGTTATATAGGTTCCCTCGCGGAGGAGAGGAAGATACGTACCCGCAATTGCGACAAACAAAGCGATTAACATGAGAAGTAAGGCTTGTATTAGTCAGTGCTGAAAGATGAAACATGGAAAAATAAAGAGAGAAAAGCAGAAGAAAGGAAAAGAACATAGCTAGGGATGAGGCAAGAAATACTTACAGTCGCGTATGTGGTGACCCTTTTGGTGGCAGTTGTAGCATTTGACGACTGCGCGGTCCAAGTTCTCCTGCTTCCTCTGCACCCAGCCACCAGACTACCAACGTCTCTGCCGCTGGGCATCCGCAAGCACGCTGCGCGTGTTTACCACAATGGCGGAGTCCACTCAGGCTGCGGCGTCTCCGCTACAGCCTGGTGGGCGAGATGTGGCCCAGCTCGTTGCAGTTTGAACATTTCGGAATGCCACGGTTCACGACCTCGCCGGCATCCTTCAGACGCTCGAGGTTCTCCTCATCTCAGGCGGGCCAGCCATCGCGCTCGCGGGGGGCGCAGGAAGACCTTCAAGAAACGATAGGTCATCGTGTACTTCTTGTCCAGGTTTCCCTGGAAGTCCATGTTGCTTTCTACTTCAGGGATTGTCAAACTGGTAGGGATATGATGATGCCCTGCGGTTTGACGATAACGACTCAACATTATGGAAATAGATCAACGTGCTCAAAGTGAAGACACAATGAATGTGTTTGCAAGCACTGAGCCAGCCCCCTAACAATCAGTGCGGCGTCATTCATCAGCAAAGCGCACCCATTCATTCACTCATTCATTCATTCACAAGACAAATCAGCAAAGCGCATTCACAACAGCCTGTGAAACCAGAAAAGCAAAACAAACGCGCGCCCGGGCCAGCACGAGCACGAGCACAAGCATGAGCACGAGCATGAGCACGCGCGCACACACGCAAGAAAGATCAATCCTGCTGCCGCTCGCTAACCATCAATCATTGACCCATTCATCACCATCACATCACCATCATCATCACCATCACTCAGACCAGACCAGACCAGACACCAGACCAGGACATCACCACCACCATCATCACGACGATTGCTCACCCAACGCGCCGTGAGTGCGTCGTTTCTGTGTGTTCGCGCAACCAACTCATACTTCTTGTTGTCAGCATTTCATTTGGACAGTTTGCGTACCATGCCATCCATGTCTTGTGTCGGGAAAACACACACACCTGTCGATGGCGCCCAAAATGCCCAGGAGGCCCAGGCCCTGGGCCCTGCCGACCCAAAGGCCTTGTTCGTCCTCGAATGGCTGAAGAGCATAGACACCCAAGACTCACATCCTCATCATCCACTGTCTCCCCTGTCGTCATCGTCGGCATCCACCATGTCGTCGGCGACGAAGCCTGCGCGCAAGCGACGGAAGACAGCCGACGCTGCCGCCGCCACCACCACCACCGACAGTCTTCCGAACCCGTCCTTGTTGTCCACAACCACTCACACTTCTGGAGCGGCGTCGAAACAGCTTCGGAACATGGAGCTCATACAGACCCCCATCATCCAACGCCAGCTAGACCTTACAAACAGGGACTTGCCTCAGGAGGTGCGAGCCATGCTACTGAAGCTAGATGCCACGGCACGCGGGTTGGGAGTCATATCTGCAGATCGCAAGGTAAGCAAGCTTTAACCCCCCTTTTCCTTTCCTTTCCCTTCCCTCCCCTCCCTCCCCTCCCTCTCTGAGGCTTAAATGTATCTCTAACAGTTATCTCCATCTACTTGTTAGCCGGAAATCGATGCCCTCCGCGATCAAAGCCTTGTATTCTCGTCCTTCCAGGGATCCGAGTTCGACAAAGGCGGTCCCGCAGCCGCCGACAACCCTCACTTTCGGTCCCCATCGCCCTCAGATGTCATCATTGTACTCGAGTCGGCCCGCGAATGCATGGAGAACAAGCACGACGAGTCTGCTTGGAATACTCTGGTCCACCAGGAAGTTCTCAAGATGGCAGTACCGCGGGTGGGATCTGATTCCAGCCTGGACTACCGCTGGATGCCTTGGTGAGTTTGGAGCCGTCAAAACCCCTTCAAATCCCACCTTTCTTAACCTTTTTCTCTTTCGCTTCTAGCTCGACAGCCCAAATCATGACCGAGTATCTTCCCAACGAAGTTACTGCCAGGATGATCGACTTCTGCATGTTCATTGAACCACGAGGTCCCGACGCCGAGGCGATCAAGACGCTGCAATCCAGTGGCACGGCACTGGGAGGTTGCATCAACCACACCAGCTACTTTGCCCTGCGGCGCAGGCCCATTGCCGTCAGCATAGAGACCAAAAAGGACCACGACTCGGGCTCCATGGCTATCCAGCAAATCGTCACCTGGCATGCGGCGCAATGGCGCCAACTCGAGCAGCTCCAGGCTACAGCCCGCGCCGCCGCCGGTAGTAGTAGTGGCGGCCCTTCTCTACTGCCGTTTCTCCCGGCCATCGTCATCTTTGGACACGAATGGTACTTCACGGCGACAACAAAGGAGGAGAAGACCACGGTGAAGCCTCACCCCCCCTCCCACTTGCTGGTTTCGTTTCGAGGACTGACTGAGTGACGACCAAGCAGATCATCTGGGCTAAGAAATTATTTGGGTCCACCGACAATGCCCTTGGCATCTACCAGATTGTCCGCGTGCTGCAGAACCTCGGCCAGTGGATGACCGAGGTGTACTGGCCATGGTTCAAGTCCAACATCACGTCTCCGCCGCCTCTGTCCATAACAACCTAGAGGAAAGACGGGTAGTAAGAGAATGGCAGATGGGAAAGACAAGTCAAGGAAGGAAAACGGGAGGGGGGAGGAGAAGAAGAAAAAGAAGAAGATGAACAGTTACGTTCCATCATCTAGGGTGCTGAATGTACGGAAGGGGTCAAAATACGTGTAAAGGATGATGTACCTAGGCTAGGTACTGGGAAGGGAAGGGTGGCGCTGCGGGCCGCCCCTTAAACCACCCTTTGTGCGCTGCAGCAAGTGCCGGGCACTAAAAAATCGTCTTCGTCCTCGGACGAGGAAAGTTTATCAACGCCTTTCATCCGTGTTACAATACGACGAACTAAGTCGCACCACCCAGCGCGTGGACGATGACGACGAGCCGGCGCTACACTTCTCGCTAGGGAGGCGCGGTGAGTCGGACGAGGAGGCAGAGAGCCATTAGGTGGCTGGGACTCCCAGCCTGCTAACGATGGGTAACGATGGCCAGTGGGGTTCCAATGCTAACTCATCGACCAATTTCGGTGGTAGTTTCGACGAAAGCCTTCAAGGCGGTAGCAGTAGTAGTAGTAATAATAACTATAGCTGCTTTAACTGCAGCGAGACCAGGTTTATACTTTTCTAATTACCAACATAGATCTTACGCTCACAAATAGTGCTAGCTACAATAAGGCCGACTACCTGAAACTAAAGACTTTCAACGGCGCATAAGCAAGTGTGGCAAGCAGGGCCGTTTCAGTCGTAAGTGCCCCGATGCTCCTCCCATGGTCTGCCCAAACTGCAATAAGGAGGGCCATTTCAGCTGCGAGTACCCAGGGCCAGCACTGCAACCTGCCGCCGCTGCGGTGAGATCAGACACATGTCGAGCCAGTGCGGAAAGGAGGGTCATATGAGTAGGGACTGCCCGGACAAGCCGCCCGCTGTCTGCAGCAACTGACAGGAGGAGGGAGAGGATGAAGAGCATAATAAGAGCTGCTCCAGATGATATTACCAAGTCGATCTCTTACTCAGCCAATCTAGGATCTATAGAGAATCTTTACCTATTATATCTTTAATTCTTAGCTTTCTATATACTTATAGCAATACATCAGTATTCTAGTTTCCTAAGTACGTACCCAAGTGGTTGTCAGAATGGTTGATAGTTTTCCTTAAGGATAAACCTTAATTATTAACTAATCAACCAGGATCTTCGTCCTGACCTGTACGAGTCCTCCCAGTTCCGCGTTTGAAATGTTGGCAGCCAGCCGTTTGAAGCCACAGCTCCCGCTCGCTGTTGAAAGTAGAGATCAACAACCACATGGGTATCGTGAATCGCAACAGTCGTCGAAAGTACTACATTGAATAAATTTCTAAGGAACCTACACGATCGGATAGCCTATAAAGAATTCTCATCGCCACACTTTTCCCTCTTCTAGCATCACAGGTCTGAGCGGCGGACGGATGTGATAATGACCGACACCCTAGACTACTTTAGCTCAGATCAGTCAGAAGAGGCGTGGTTCCCAGCGACAACAAGGCCGATTTTCCCATTGACCTCACACCTCAAAAAAGCACCTCCCTCAAGTCACCACCACCCTCCTCCTCCACCTCCACCAAAGAGCTACCATCCCACAACTGCCGGCGGCGTCGGTCTCGATATCACCGGAGCCAATCGAGTTGTAATTTTCCACTTCAAATGGAATCCCACCCAAGAGCAACAGGCTATTGTCTCATTGTGATACGGATCTCGTACGCTTTAGATGGAGGTTGAGCCAAGATGTACGGAGTCACAGCAACCAAAGCCAAGTCTAGTGGGAAATACCTGCCATATTTCTTTTCTTTTTTACCGTAGCCGCAGCAGATCTACAGCGCCAATGACAACCCCAGCGCCTGCTACAAGGCCGGCTCTGTCTAACTCTACGACTTCGCCCCCCGTGCTGGTCATCGCCACAACGGCTCCTAGAGCCAAGTCCTTTCGCTCTCTTACCGCAAGCTAGGATCATGGTAGCGTGGATCTGCGGAACGAGACTTCAGACGAGACGGACACCGCGGGCCAAGCGAGTATGAGAACACAAGGGCAGCGACGAATGCATGAGATTCCGGAGCCCGGCCACAGCCAACCTCGATGCCCACCCTTGCTGAAATGGCAAGCGGCAGATGCAAGAAGACATTGTCCGGTTCCTGCTGGAAGGTTCTATGGATGTGGTGGCTTAGTGCCGGGCCTGCCATCCTGCGCAGCAATTCGAGTGCTTGCACAAAACTCTCTCGACCACGGAGATACCAATACAAATCACCGCGCCCTCGAAATGAGGGCGGCCATCTCGCGATGGCTTCCTCCTAGGGACCACCGATCATCGACCTTGACTGGCAAGGACGCCTCATCGTCATCGTCATGCGCGCGCGACGGCTTGGCCAAACTTTCGGCAAGATGGCCAAGCTACCGAAGGAGAGGAACGCCTTGCGCAGCGTGTCCGAAGGCGCGTGTCCGGTTATCGCACTACCTAAACAGTGACACAAAGCATGCAGTCTGCTTACATTACCTCCGCTATTTTCTCCTTTCTACCCTTATTTCGCTCAGGCCTCTCCTGTGGCATGTGTCGTGCGGCCAAATAAGCGGAAGTGCGAAGCCCATAATGTCGACGACACAACATACACCCCGCGATAAGGTCTAGGGGTGGGGGAATAGCTAAGCAATCCATCTTTGGACGAATTTGATATATTAACAGTAAGTAGGTAGCAGGTAGTAAAATAACATCAGCTGGGTATCGCAGGCAGCCGTGGAACTCGACATGGACGCGGCGCAGTCCTGATTACAACAGCAGTATGCAAAATGAAGCGACGAATGTCATCAGGATCTTCATGTTGTTCATGCAATTCTGACTTCCTCTCGCCACCACGACGGGTGAAGTCGGGGCAAGCGGTGAACCAGTGCCAGGGCTAGATCCTCTAGACCCCGTGCCAGAAGCTGAGAGTGTATAGACTTGGGTCTCCACTGGGAGGCTTGGGTAATTCGTCCCCGAGTAGTCAGCGGAGGCATATTGAACCCAGGCGCCCGGCGTTGCGAGTCCTCCATTGCCGGAGCCGGACTCGGGGGTGCAAGTACCCATCGCTGGGACCGTCAAAGTGACAAGGTTCTCGCCAGAAGAGCCGCATGCTTGGCACTGTGCTGCGGTCGTGACCATCTGCACCTCGGGCAGACCGTTGTTTGCACAAGCACACTGATGGTACTCGACCGTGAGAGTGGCTACCTTGACAATGAGGAAGCGAGGATCGAGCGCGTCGACCGTAGTGTAAGCCACGGCAGTGACGGTTGTCACGACCTCTAGCGTTGTGGTAACTGTGACGACTTCCCCTGGTGGCAGAGTAACAGGCGGAGTTGGTGTAGTGGTGCTTTCCGAGACCACATCTGCCAATTCATAGAGGGTGAGCAAGATGTTTGGAGATATGGCGCGATCGTGGAGGGTCCAGTCGCGGACTTGGAGCCCGCCTGTGCTCTCGGCTGAGGCAACTGTACCACCACAGAACAGGCCAGGATCTCCGGGGCAAGGAATGTCGCAGTTGCCGTTCGCGATGAAGGAGACTTCCATCAGCTCATCACCGACGAAGCATGATCTGGGAGAAGTGTTAGTTCAAGGTTTAACTACAGATCCTTGGCGTTTGCTTACCTCTCAAATAAACCCGCGTATTTGTTTCCAGCAGCTAGTTGCATACACCTCGAGGTCGTCATATCGGGCTCGGTAGCCAACTCGGTAAAGTTGGGATATCCTCCAGGAGAGCCCACGCATCCCCTGTATTTGTAGCCTGCGATTGTCGGTAAGTTCGAAGCAGTCGGCGTGGCAGAGGTGTTCGGGGTACGGGTTAAGGTCGGCTCTGTCGTAGGCTCGCTCGACGTCTCATCAGATGTTGCGGGAGGAGTCGAGCTTGATGTAGTTGAGGTTGATGAAGGGCTTGTGGTCGATGTTGGCTCATCCGTAGTGGTGAGCTCCGTTGAGTCAGGTGGAGCGGAGGTGGAACTACTAGACATGGTCGAAGACGATGTCGAGCTAGTTGACGTTGAAGTTGGTGAGCTACTGGACGTGTCCGACGTAGTTATAGGGGTCGTTGTTGAGTCGGATGTTGTCGTAGATGTATCAGATGTTGTAGTCGTCGTGGAAGTATCAGACGTCGTAGTTGTGGTAGTATCGCTCGTGGTCGTGGATGTGTCAGAGGTCGTAGTAGTCGTGGACGTATCCGAGGTCGTTGAAGCATAGACGCTGTAATTGATGGTTCCCGAAACAGTACCAGATGCTTTTACGGTGGAGGAACCAGTGGGATCAGGCGAAACCACCGTTATCGTGTTGCTGACGTAGTCAATCTCGGCATCCTGAGAGCTGGTCGCCGAGCCTTGAGCATTGATGAGCATGGCAGAATCCCATTCGGCATCACCCTGGTCACAGATCGCGAAGATTATTGTAGTTGCCCCAGTTGCTGGTATGATGAGATCGATTGGTGGCGATGATCCGGGATATGAAGTGACGGAATCGGGTGGTACAATGGCGATGGGCTGTGCCAAGTACGCCGAAGTCGCCGTGAACCGGTTTCCGGCAGGATCCTTGGCGTAGTTCACACCATTGACAAAGATGCCGAGGGGATCTGCAGACCCGCTGTTTGTTTGGTTTTAGTCACATACTCGATACAGTTTATTCAGAGGCTTCTGTGGATGCCACCTACCCTTCTTCTTCAGAAGCCATGATAAACTCAACTAAGATGCCATTATATCCGGTGCTGACCACAATGTCCACCGTCAAGATAGCGGCATTGAAGGTGTTGACGTTGCAGTATGTGTCTGACCCTGGTGCTCCATTGTTCACATAGTGATCTCCATTAGGAAGAGCACCGACTGCAGATCCAGAGGTCAGGATGGCGCCGGACCCAATACCAAAAGGCCCATCGGCGAACGTGCCTGAGGCGACAGACGCGCCTGAGTACGAGGCCGAGACAACAGTGATTCCGGGACCATTGAAGAGGGCGTTTGCTAATACATTGGCATCGTTGGAGGTTGTGACGGAAAAGGCCGCACAATTCGCAACGAAAACCACCCAGGAAACAAGAACGCTGACGAGCATATTCTCCATGGCGAATGATGACTGTTTCCAAGAACTTGATGACTGGCTCAGGCCCATGTCAGAGTCCAACGTGAGACGGGAGATAGGGTATCGATGTAGATATAAGGTTGTCCACGTGTCTAATCACACTGTCAGGCGGCTACGGCGTTTGCCATGCATCATTCAAAACAATTAAAGTTACGTGTCAGAAGACATTGAAAGCTTCCATGTGGTAATTGATAAGGATCAGCACAAGAATAAACAGTATCTCCGATTCATCATGACGGAATGATCAACACTGGCGAGGTTATCTTAGCCCTGCTCTGGCTAGACGCGTTCCAATCTTGAGAGACATACGAACTGAGTGTTTTGTTCGCTTTGATACCCTGGTGCGTATAGCAATGACTCGAACAAACAAGGATGATCATTGCATGGACGGCCCTTGACCTGGCCATGGCTGTTCGGAACAGTCAGTGGAGATCAGTGGAGATCAAGTGGCTAATGACGCGCTCGCCACATGTAGTTAAACGCCCTGCACGCGTTGACTTCTGAAAAGCAAGACACAAGCGTTTCGAGAGCAATACGACTGCCGTGGGGCAGACCATGCCAAGAGGTCAACGGTCTGGCAGTCCGGCACCTGTAGTAGACCTCACGGCAATTCCTTCAGATTCCATCTAACCGCATGCACGCGGGCCCGGCAGGTTCCGGCAGTCTGGTCTGGCCGCGAATGGAGGCATGCCGGCTGGCATTCCTTGCTTGACAGCTACTTGAGGTCATTGCCGGCAGTCGGTTAGTACTTGTTGGAATGTCAACGCGTTTTACTCGCGGCTCTATTGACCCCACGCCCGGCTCTAGCGCCAGGGCTTGAGGAGTTCAGGCGCTAGATCCGGCTTGGCAGTGTTTGGGCGCTAGATCTCTAGGGCTGGCTTGGGGTCAGAGATAATGCCCCTGGAGGCCTCGTCTCGCGGAATTCTCATTTGAACTGTCTGAGACAGACAGGGGACGTGGTCACAGATGTTCAAAGCAGCGCAATCTTGTAGGATCTCGACCATGTAACCGGTCTTGGACAGTGACGGCGAAAGCAACGTATTCTCTTAGTGCACTGGCGGACAGTGCCCACGTGGAGACGTGCTCCTGTTAAATAAACAACAGCATCAGCGTACTTCGATATCATAGGTACATCCAGCACCAGAACGCATCATGACTCAAGATTCTCAACTCTGAGACAAGCAACTTCAGCCTCCGTTTACTTCATCTGATATTCTCTCAAGATACTGCCTGATCTCGCTCCTCTTACAAGTCAAAGCTCTCCGTAGGTATCCATGGGAGCTGTGGTCTTGCGTATCAGTCAGATCTTCTGTTCCCATCGCCGTGTCTTATAATAACACGATTGACTTTCTGTCCAAGCCTTGGCTTAATTTATTGCAATAGAATATGATCGACAACATCTTGTTTTAGTGCCATTGCTCAGAGCCTAAATGACCACTCTCACGGGATTCTGTCGCTCGTCGTCCCGCAGTCCACCAACAATGGCGGGGTTGACTAGTTGGCATCGAGCCTCCATTGGTGGGACAATATAGTGTTGAAGGAACCGCACACAAACAGTGAGTAGGTTCAATATTCCTCCTCCATCAACAACCGTCTGCTCGTAGGCTGCCTGAAGCGCGTCAAAGCACAGCCACTCAGTACCGGCGCCTTCGTGAACATGTCCAAAGACGTGTAGTCGGGGGCGCACACGCCACAACTCTTTTAGCAGGTGCACACATCCGAGCTGCAAGTCCAAGTGGGCACGTGGCGGCCCATGGGTGATGAGGATGTCGACTCTTTCCGGAACCTTGTGCGCCCACACGTCCTGCGAGCGGGGATATTGAAAAGCCCAATTCCCATGTCGTGGAGATAAAGGGCTGCCGTAGATGCGCAACTCTCTTCCATTGGGACACGCAATAGTCTTCTCGGCGTTTTCGAGATAGATGATATCGCCCCAGTCGAGGTTGGCGCGTTGCCGGATTCCATGTTGCTTGAACCAAGTAGTCTTGGTGATGCTTTGGCTGTCGTCGAGTGCGATATCGTGATTTCCGGCAACAACAATCTTGATCGAGTAAGGCTGGCTACGCAGCCAGGTGAGAGTCGCGTCTAGTTCCTTCAGACTGCCTGACTGTGTTAGATCACCGGCGTGGATAAGCACATCGCCATCCGGTAGAAATGGCTGGCTGTTGTGTGTATCGGATATGCACACTACCGAGACCGGCTTGGTGATCGTTTGTGCTGAAATGACTGGGCGCCATGAGACCAAAAGTCGGGCAAGGTAAATACACGGCTGCCGCAGGAACTGCTGCCAGGCAGTTGGCCGCGGCCTGTGGAGAAGCGCTTCGAGACCGGAAGCCATGCCGTGAAGACTGGAAGTCGCCGCGTTGCCTTTGCCAATCAAGTTGCCGCATGGAAATAAGATAGAGTTGTCGGAGATCGAAAATCCATGACTGTTCGTCAAGAAAAGGTGTTGGAAGCAGAACTGCTGCCTTGTCGTCTCATCATACATGACACGTGACCACTTCGCATTGGCTATTCACCACCGTCTACCTGCTGCCTCCCTGCTGCTACAGGACTAGTGAAGGCCTGGTGGAAGGTTTGAATGGGTTCAAATCTGAATTGAAGTTGATGTTTATCTGACCAAATTGCGCAAAATCGAGCGCGACTTTCAAGCTAACCAATCTCATCCGAGATGCAGCAAGCAACTCTCTGTACTTCCAAATGTGAGAGGCTGTGTAACACAATACGCCAAAAACCGAAGGCTTTGTAGTACCTACAATCACCTATGCTCCCTTCAAAGTTGGGTATTTCCCTGTCAGGTGTCTTGGAGTTGAACGGCGTAAGCACGTCAGAAATGACGGGAATGTGGCTCCATGCCGTGATCGGAGTAGCTCGTACCCGCTCTCCACCACGCGATCTAAACGCCGCGAATGCCCACTTGCCATCTCTCGAACATTCCACCTTAGCCACCAACTCGGTACCTCGCAGAAGCAATCACGGAAGTTGCCGCTGAGAACAATCACGGAAGTTCCCGTTCGAAAACGAGAAGATGGCAGCATGGGAACAAGCGGTGTCTCGCGCCAGAGCCCGGCGCGACGCGTCCCTAGCCAAGGTTGATCCCCCGCTGCGAGGCATTCCCGACGAGCTGCCCCTCAATTCGCGGGATTTGCCCAAGGCCGTCCTTACGGCCCGGGAGCTCGAGATCACCGAGAACTACTCGGTAATTGAGCTCCTGGCCGTGCTCAAGAGCAGGAAGATCTCGGTTGAGGAGGTCACGCGGGCCTTCCTGCGGCGCGCTGCCGTCGCGCATGCTGCAGTACGACACTAACCCCTGGCCCCCTCTCCCCCCGACTGGTGGGCACGACGTAGACTGACGTGAATAGACAAATTGCCTCATTGAGCTTATGTGGGATCAGGCAATTGCCCGGGCCAAGCATCTCGATTCGCTCCCGGAGCCAAAGGGCGCATTCTTCGGCCTGCCGATCTCGACCAAGGAACACCATGGCATGGTCGGTCCAGATGTCATCACTACCGCCTCGCTGATTGGCTGGGCCGATAAAAAACACGGCTCCAATGTGCTGTACGATGGACTCTGGGATGAGGGCTGTGTCTTCTACGCCAGGACCACCCAGCCTCAGGCCATCATGCACCTCGAGACTGTTAGCAACCTCTGGGGCAGAACTGTAAATCCGTACAACCGAAACTTGACCCCTGGCGGAAGCAGCGGAGGAGAGTCGGCCATGTTGGGCATGCGTGGGAGCATCTTTGTGAGTGCATAGACAGGCGCCTCAGGGTCTTTCGAGTGACAAAGAAGGCAGTGCTAACGAGACGCAGGGGATCGGCGGCGACATCGGTGGTAGCATAAGATGCCCTTCCGTTTTCGTAGGTGCCTATGGTTTCAAGCCATCGAACAAACGCATCACGGCAACAGGGCAAAGGGGTTTCATGGAGGGGAGGGAAACTATCATAACTACGCCTGGACCCATGACCCTGGACCGCGAGTCCATGGAGCTGTTCATGAAGGCGATATTGGCGGCCGAGCCTTGGCGCAAGGATACGTCCATCATCCCGATGCCCTGGAGGCCCTATACCTTCAGCAGACCTCCTAAAATTGCTGTTCAGTGGTGGGACGGGGTTGTGCAGCCGCATCCTCCAATCACGCGCGCCCTGAAAGAGGTTGCGGAGGCTTGCCGTAAGGCAGGCATGGAAGTTGTGGATTGGGACTGCGAAGGTCTGGATCACCGCCGGGGCTGGGAAATTACAGCTGCTCTCTACTGGCCAGATGGTGGCCGCGAAGCCCTCGAGTTCCTCGAAAAGAGTGGCGATGCAGTCCTGCCCTTGACGAAGTGGATTATACAAGAGCAGCAGTCAGTCAAAGACCATACTCAGGCTGAACTGTGGAAGGTGAGACCTGCTTGTTAGTTTAACCCTCTGACCAGGCTGACTCTGCTGTTGTAGTTATGTTCTGCACGAGACAAGTACCGTGCGGAATACTCTCGTGCCTGGGAGGCTACTGGTGAGCAGGATGGAAGAGAAATTGATGTAATTCTCTGCCCTGCGAACTTTGGAGCTGCGACTCCACACGACCAGTCTCGCTATTGGGGCTACACGTCACATTGGAACCTCCTCGATTACCCCGGGGCCGTGTTTCCCGTCACCACCGTTGACCCAGCAAAAGATCCGAAGAATACGACCTACCAACCCAAAAACGACCAAGATAGGTTCGTCTACAACATGTATAAGCCGGAGACGTTTGCTGGTGCCCCAGTTGGGCTTCAGGTCGTCGGTAGGAGACTTCACGAGGAGAAGGTGCTGGCTGCGCTCGCGGAGATCGAGCGGGCCATGGGGCGTTGACCATTGATAAATATGGATGCTGAATTGTCCGACATAGAGTTTCTACAAAGTCTGCAATGACAATCAATCAAATAAATATTCTTAAACGAGAATATTAGGTTGGATGGAGGATATATCAGTAATACCTCAGAATGGTTGATCTATCTAGGGGAGAACATAGCCCCGCTGCATTGGTGCCTGTGTAGGCTGCATATATCCTGGCTTAGGGGCCGAGGCGGATGGGGTGCTCTGCGAGCTGGCGAGAGTGCGACCATACTTGATCTCAGACTTGAGTTTGTCCTTGAGCATGGCCTCGAACTTGGCCTCGAGCTTGGCCTCCACGGCCGTGAGCTTATCATCAAGCTGGGCTTCGAGGATAGGGACTCGCTTCTGCAGCTCGAAGATTTCTGCTTCGAGCCTATTTACTTTTCCATGCAGATCGGTATTTTCTTGCTCGAGATCATGCAGTCTGTTCTCCAGTGCGGCATAATGCACAGAATTGGCCTCTAATACATTGTCCAGCTTGTCGAGAATAATGAGTTGCCGTGCTGAGAGGGTGTCAGAAAGTTTGACGATTTTATAAATTACTAACAAACTGATAAAATTTATATGCATTTAGATAGTGGGATAATCCTGGGCAATCAATCATAAATCGAGGTGTATCGTGGAGGCAAACCGTCATAGCCTCTATATCACGGACCAACGGGTTCTCTGCTGCCCAGATGGCATCACGCACATAGCGCTCGGCAAATCGGTCGACCTATATGTAATTGACATTTACGATTAGGGTATAGATAAAAGAATGGAACACATACGTGGCGGCATGGCCTTACGACTAACGGATCAGGCAAAGAGAGGGTGCAGAAGACGGCATCTAATCATAAAACTTTTGAAAATATTCTCTGAGCGAAGTTCTGGATGAATAGTTATCACCGAAACAAAAGTACTCGATCACCGGCAACAGGCAATTTCACTGACATATGTTCCACGAAGCCCTGAAGACCACCGCATGCCGTGCCCCAGTTAAGCCACGCGCTCATTTTGGGCCACGGCTCAGCCCCTGTGCTGGAGCCCAACTGCAACCAAGATCTGAAACCGGGGCAGCCGATGAGGCTTTGGGATAGCAATCTACCCTCCCTCAAACTCAGACAGCCACATGGGATTCATTCCCACCAATGAGTGCACCTTGGCCCTGGAAACGATCTCGCCTCCCCCATATCGCGCCCAAGGTTCTGGGCGCTGATCTGCGCCTCCGCACCGGTCCAGGTCTCCATAGCCCAAAAGGCCTAACAACATTGGCCGATATGGGCTGTTGGCCCCTTCCCCCTTTCTATCCGAAGCAAGCTAGCGGCTGTTCGTATCGTGGGAGGAGCCGAATATGTTGTGCATCACAGGCAGCTATATTACTACCCTCCTATGAGATGGTTCAATCAGGATGCTCATATCATAGAGAGGCAGAGCAGAAGGGAAAGGGGGGGTTGCACGGCATGCATTAGGTTGAGAGGCGTCCTGCGGGTACTATTGGAGGACAGTGCCTGCGTTCTTTTTTGAATCAGGTAAATGCCCTTTGGGTGACCACATACGTCATCCCGGCCTGATCTTTGGAGATTGAGAGAGTTGGTGGTCAGAGATAGATGCCAGAGGGATTTTTCCCCCTTGTCTACGGATGGTGTCGATGGGATCAATTGGGTTTGGGTCCGGTGCTTTGGGATGGTTCCGCGCTTGTCTCGGTTCTTGGGTTGGAATTTCCCTACACGCGGTAGTCTGTGTCCTTTATTTGAGCAGCCAATCTCCCGGGTTTCAAGGAAAAAGGTTCAAAATCGCTCGAAGTTCTTGACTGCAGCAAATCGTGCTCACCATCTACGAAACCTTCCAAGAAACAACGGCCTCTCCTCGCATTCCTGAACGGCCTTAAGAGTTTTGATGACTGTTTGACATTCTTCACACAATGGTAGGAGATCGTTCACATTCCCTCCCAATGTATGCCATCCCTCGATTGCTGCGTGCTGACCCTGATTATATGTATAGCCGACGAAGACTGTTGCCGTCTGGCTGTGGACCTGCGTACGTTACAAGCTGATACATCTCTCAAAGTCACAAAGCTAATTGAGTCGTCAACAGCACACTTGCGGAAAGGGGAGCATGTTCATCCTGACGACACAGTCATGCCCTAACTGTGCGCACGTACGCTGCCCGCAGTGCCAGGTCGAGAAGGACAAAATTCAAGTACCAGTGACTTGATACAAACAGACAGCTTGTAGATTATCGGAAGGAAGTTCGTATGGAGAGCTGGATGACTTTGTGCGTTCTTGATATGTATTTTACTACGGAGACTCAATGGGTTTTGAGCATGGAGGATCATTGTACATGACTATGGAGTTTGTGGCCTCTTGAATGTTCTGTTGGCGTTGGGAAGATCATCATTGGCTGTTATCGAACAAACGATAGGGTTCTCGGTAGACTTACTTTTTGCAATATACGCGTAGAAAATGTAGTTCGATTCACCCAGGATCTTAGCTCCTTATCAATTGCAATTGTGAAGTTCGACTCCCGACTCGCTTCCGTAGAGAACTCGACAATTGTCGTAGTAGAGGGCATGGTCAAGAGGTGCCCTGATTGTATGAGACTCAACGATAACCTCAATCTCCACACCAAAGTGGTGGTTTATCATTGTAAGGAGCAATGGGCTTGGACTTGGTGAGCGGTCCGAAGCTATGCTTGTCTGAAATATCGTAAATACATTTCAGTACACATATGATATGCTTCAGTACCAGTGTACTACTTGGCGCAAGCACACTTTTGCTTTTCCTCTGCGTTTCAAGGAGGCAGGCTGCGCTGACAAGATAGTTTCTGAGGAAGCAGGCCGAGAAAATCCAAAGTGACCAAGGCCCATGGGGGGCTTATCTTCACATTCATATTTTTCGAAAGTCCCCGGACCATCATCACTTCTATTCCGGTATCATTCTGACACTTCATGTTGGTTCGAGAATGGCCTTGTGCTGGGGTTGCATGAGTTGAACGCTGTGAATCAACACGACAAGGTCATTGGACCGATTTAGCCGCCTATCAGGTCAACTCAAGGGAGTGCCGTTAATCGTGTAAGGCGGGTCGTTTCATGATCTGTCAAGCAGGGATGTCGGTCTCGCACAGTGAGGTTGGCGCGCGCTTGGAACCCGCCGGCCTCGCGGCCAGGCCTCTGCGCCTAAATACCAAAAATAGTACACAGACAGTACAAGGTCGGACAGTGCATCCACTGTCTCTTTTCCGTTGGACATGGGATATCATGCCGCCCACGTCTGTCCACATAAGATCAGGCATGTTCCTTTTCTGAGAGTCTAACTGACATTCAATCGCAGATACTTGTCTCACGATTTTCTGCTTCTCAAGTTCCATCTCCATCCCCGACCCCCCATTGTATATAAGCCAGCAGAGCCCACCTGACGACTGGCACCGACCATGAGCTCTTCCGCCATGACGCCGTATTTTGCCTACGGCAGCAATCTCCATCTCGCGCAGATGGCCCAGCGCTGCCCCTCAAGCATCTTTTGCGGCCGGGCAAGGCTACCGGGCTATAGGTGGCAGATCAATCAGCGCGGCGTGGCCAACATTGTTCCCTGCGGCCGACCCGGCTCAGCCGTCGAGGGTCTCGTCTACCTCGTCAACGCTACGGACGAAAGGGCGCTCGACAAGGCAGAGGGCGTGGCAAGGAACCTTTATCAGAAGTCCCTGCTGAAGGTATACCTCGAGCCGCACACGCAATTCTCCGGCCGAAAGACTGCCGATATGGCAAGTCTGCTCTCGGGTCAGACTAACTACGGGAGTGGGACACACAGTGCTGGGAGGCCGTCGCGGACTAGTGTGCGCAAGCATATCAAGGCGCTGGTGTACCTGAGCGAGAATTACTCGGATGATGGGGAGATCCGCGAAGAATACATCGGCCGAATGCAGAAAGCCATCGCGGATGCTTTGCAAATGGGGGTCAGTCGCTCCTTTGTGGATGCATTCATCCGACCACATCTCGGCGGTGGTGCAGGCTTGGGCTCCTCTAGAGTCACTGGACGTAACGGGCGCATTGATTCAGAACACAAGGTAGGCAGTCTGCCGGCACAAGCCTCTCCATCGCAGCCCGACAATGCTAATAGCATGGAAGTTGACACGATCTAGGCAACACAACGTGAGAGAAAGTCCTCATCCTGCACAATACTTTGAGCGAGATGATTTCTAAGCGACAGTTCGGGAAAGCGTCGAATTCTTATGAAATTTGGACACTGGCCTTGATTGGACACTCTTGTACTCTGATTTACAGACACTATTATATCATTGGGATGAAGATTATCGAGAGCCGAATTTTTTATATACCACTTGTAGAGCCAAAAGATGGACTTTGTGTCGCCCTTAGTGAAACTTGTTCTTGTCTGCGAGTGCATCATTCTCCAAGAAGATCTCAATCTTGGGCGTCATCTTCGGTGTGATGTCCTCGCACGCCACGGCCAGGGCAATTCCAACGACGCCGAAAGCCAGGGAAGCAAGAGCAGCATTACTATAGAAAATCAGTTCAAGTCCATCTACCCGATCTCCCCGATCTGAAAAAAGGGGGGGTTCATTGCTAGCTTACCGAAGTCCAAATGCAGCAGCGTACTTGTACGCAACGTTGACTGCCTGCGCTATCTGCGGCGTGACACCCGGCACCGCGGAGATTGCCGCTGCGCCCTGCGGGATAGCCTTCATCAGCGGCTCCAGCGATGAGGATGGAAGGCCCGCGTCGAGAGCGGCCTGGGGAATGAGCTCGGCGCCCTTGGATGCCACTCCGTTGCCGATGGCGCTCGAGTAGCAAGCCGAGGCCACCGCGCCACCGGCATATCGAGCAAGTCCAGCCAGACCACCGGAGATGCCCAGCATAGTTTGGGGCACGCCAAGCTGGGTGAAGGTCACGGCAAGATATGCGGCCCAGCCGTACGAGGTCTGTCCGAGAAAGACGAAGGCGATCATCAGCCCCTTATTGTCTGGGGTGATCATGGCCATTAAGCTGCCCCACAGGACAAGGGAGAAGACGGACGCGACAAGGGTCCACCGCCAGTGGCCGATCTTATGGCCGAAGAGAGTCAATAGTGCTGCTCCGAAGGGAAGTCCGAGATTTGGTGGCAGGGTGAGGAGCATCTGTTCGGACACGGAAGTGTTGGCGTTGATATAGAAATCATCTGTGCGGGAGTGTTAGCCTCTCGTGATCGCGGCGAGGAAAGCTAGGCCTGGCACTGAAGGAGCACAGTGCTACTCACTCAACATGGTAGGATAGATGACAGCAAGGCCATAGAAGAACCCAACGACGATGAAGGAGAGACAGAAAGGCGCCGTGAACTCGCGGCCCCAATGGCTGACGAAGATCTCGTTCGGGCACAAAGGATACTTCACACCAGAGAAGCGCTCCCACAGACCGAAGGCGATTATCAGCACGAAGCCGACAGTGAGGCAAGCGATAACCCGTGCATCGCTTGCTGGGAGGTAGGTAGTGTATACAACTAAATCGAGTAAGTAATGCGTTCGCATTTTGGAGAGTCCGGAACATACTGCCAACTACAATTATATCGGTCAGCAAACGAACGTATAGAGGGGACGCAGCATGCCTTACCAAGAACCAACACCGCTCCAGGAGTGAACAGTAGAGCTCCGACCCAGTCCAAGCCCTTCAGTGCATCCCTCCAAGGCACGCCGCGAGGATGTTTCGGCGGGACTGTAACCGTCATCAGTGACTCTTTCGCGGCAGGCAACGTGGTCTTACAAGAAGTACTCACAGTAGAAGAACCCCAGTCCAAGTCCAGCAACGCAAGAGATGATAAACCCTGCCCAGTAAATGTACTTCCACCTGTCATCATCGTGGTTCATGGCAGCACGTCCGACAACAGGGCCGATGATGATCATGAGATAGACAAAGCCGTCGGCCATTACGACACCGATGTGTCTGTACTTGTTTGGAAGTAGCTCAGGGCAGGCAATCAAAGCCACACCGGCTGTGCCTGACCCGCATCCATTGAGGCACAGTCCGGCTAGTAGCTGACCAGGGGTTTTGGCTGTAGCGATGACTGCATACCCGACCGCGTTGATCAAGTTGGAGAAGAGGAGGAAGGGACGTCTGCCGAAAAGGTCCGAGTTCGCGCCGAAGAGGAGAATGGTGATGCTTGCCGCAGTGGTGATGCACGGCACAACCCAAGCGGAAAGCTGAGTGTCTCCGAACCTCTCGAGGAGTGGAGCTGCCACGGCCGAGGTCGTGGGTGTGGCCCTTCTCAGCCTGTTAGTCTCCATCATGTGTGTCACGTTGGACTAGCTCCACGTACCAGAATGGAACCCCGAAACTCAGGGAAAGGAACTATGTGAACAATGCAATGTCAATAGCCAGACATTAGTGGGCTGAACTTCACGGTTCAGACTTACGAAGCAGCTAAGCCAGGCTTTGGCAGTCACTCGCTCTTCCCGGTCCCCTTCCTCGCCTGCCGGAGTTGCGTGTTGTTCCTTCGTCGATGGCACACGCTCAATCTTCTCGGTGTTTGTGTTCTCATGCATGTCCTTGACAGGGACGTCGGTTGTTGTAGTTGCACTCATGGCGGGCAGAATCGAGTCGCTCAAGTCTACAGCTCGGTTCCACAGCCACTCAGCAGATCCGGTGATGGGCCAGCGCGAGCATAAATGTACACTGCCGTTTGCGGAACTAGGGAGATGATGATTAGGCTCAAGAGCACACCCCAGCCGGTCGAGCCCCGACCACCCCGGGGAGAATGTGATGTGCATTGCGGGCAAGCTTGGCGCGGGGCGGCGCTAGGACTTCGAAGGCCGAGAGAAGGCTCCACCCGACGAGTCCGAGGAGCGGCACTAGATGGGATTGCCCAGGCGATTCATTAGCTGTATCCCCGCATTTTGATGTCATCTCAAAACACGGGAACCCATTTCCCCCTTCTCCTTGACTAGGCTGGCTGGTGGGCTGATTCGAATGGGGGAGAAAGTGGTTCCCAGAACACACAACACACATCAGACCCCATGGGGGAGGAATCGGTCTTAGAAGTGCGCCGACCCACTCTTGCTTTCCCATCCATGTCAAGGGATATCCTCTTCCACGGACCGGACCTTGTACGCAACCCGGTACCGGCTCGCGGACCCCGTTCAAGACCGGACAAGCGAAAGCCGTAGACGCGTTCTTGCGCTTCAGGGCACGGCTATGTGAAGAACGTGCCAAATGAATGGAGCATATCAGCCTGTGATCCCTCGGGTAAGAACTCTTCAAAGGAGAAGGAGTCCGAAGGGATGCTAGGGACGGTCGACATAGTTCCCATATCGCCCAAAAGTGTTCCATAAGGCAATGAACCGGGCGTGGCAAGGTCTAGACCCGTGCTAAGCCCCATGGATCCAAGTGGCGTTGCCTCGTTGACCATGCTGTCGAGGTCTAGGAGCCTCATGGCGCGCTGGACCACCTTTCTGACCCTTCTCGTCGGGATGTGACTCTTCTCCAGCTCACTCAACGCGTTGAGGCACTCGCGCAGGCAAGATAGCTGCCCTTGCCAGTCGCCCTCGCTTCTATGCTCTGCTAGGTTGGCAACCAACGTCGTGGCTGCTGTCGTGATCATGTGAAGCGCGATCCATGACATCTTGAGTACACTCCCGTGGCGTTCTTCGTACTCCCTGACGTAGTGAGCGATGAGACTGGCGTGATATACGCACATGTGCCGAGACACATCACTGGAAGAAGATCGACTGGCAGTTGTACTACCAAACTGGGCAAGTGACCTATGAAGGAGGATGACTGCTGCCGAGTATTGCATGCTGGTTCAGTATGTCAGCTCGGTCAGAACAGCTAATATCATAGGGCATTCATACTGTAATAGGAACACGGCTGGTGTCTGGCGGGCGTTGTAGCGGAATGATTGCTCTAAAGAGGAGTACCACGTCCTGAGATCTTGGTCCAGAGACGCAACTCTGTGCTTCCTTGTCCGGATGCCGTTGCTTGACCAAGTCAGCTGGGGTGTGATTTGAAAAGTCGAATACCCCGAGACTTACAGTGCATCACAAATGATACCGACAATCTCAAGCAAATTGGCCCACGCTGCTGACATCTTCATCTCGCACGAGGCGTCGAGAGTTCCGTACTCCGGACGCTTTGCTGTAACATCATCGAGCTTGATCATTTGTGGCCGTCCTAAATACAGGGCCCATTGTCTAAAGAATCGTCAACACAACTTGCGTTGGAGTCCAGAGATTCATGGTACACACCTGTCGAGACTGAAACAACTCCAGAAGGCGATCTGCCGTATCTCGAGGTCGACCTGGCCCAGAGCAGCTGAGTTTATGCCGCTGATATCGCTGTGTAGCCCAAGCTCAAATGCCAGGCGACACGCACCACCTGGTCATGACAGCGTTAGTAGGGTCGACACTACGAGCAGAGTGACCGCTGGTGACGTACCTGCGTCAAGCCATCCCTTGGTGTCATTAGAGATGACACAGTAAATCTCGCTGAGAAGTTGCAACGATTGAAGTGTGGTAATCCCCGGGTTGTTCAGTTCCGAATCCAACAGTGCGGCACATCTCCGGACAAGGAATGGAGGATCTTCGTTCGTCTCATCATCTGCCAAAGCGAGGGCCCGGATATCTGCCCGGTCTGATATCGCGGCTGCCCGAGTCAACATGCAGTGGACCAGAAGCTTGCTGCAGTATTTGGTCTGGCCTGTGGTAAAGTCTCGAAGAAAAGCTTTAAGAATAGGTCTTAGCACGAGTTTCACGTAGTTACGGAGGCCAATTCAGCTTGACCTACCTTCCTTGTGGATGATCGGTATGACCTGGTGCTGGTATTCCCAGTAGAGCACCATGAGGTAATCTTGTAGGTCTTGAGGCAAAACATCTTGCCATGTGAAGTTACCCCTTGTCGACGAACCTTCGGTAATGAGCACGGATGACACAATACTCTCGCTGAGATGTAAGCTCGATGTCGGTCCGAAGAATCGCAATCTTCCCGCGCGGTCACTATTCAGCTGTCTTTGTCCTCCGCATAGCCTGACGATCATGTTGTCCGAACTGGCCGATGCATCGGATGATGCGACTGAAGGAGGTCCTCGAGCTGGTAGAACAGCATTGCCTTCCAACAGGTCTTGTTCATCAGATGTGTTGGCTGCCTGGAGGCAGAAGCTCCGGTGCTCTTCCAGCTCAGCCTCGAGGGATGCGATGCGGCCGTAGAGTTCTCGGATTAGTTTCTTTGACGAGGATATCTTCCGCTCGTCGACTGCGGGTATGATGCAGTCTGCGGCCGTTCGAGCACAGAGGCGACATCTCATCGGGTCATCGGGGCTCGGTTGACACTGAATGGCGTCTCTCAGCGTCCAAATTATTCTCTAGGTGTATCGCCGCTCCACTCTAACTCACCTTGATCTTCTTCCTTCGACAGCTTACGCATGCAAGCGGTTTCGACTTCTTTGATGCGGAGCTCTGCGGCACTTGTCGGTTCGTATCCTCATCCTGGAGGAGGTCAACTGCGAGTAGGGTAGCATCCATGATGAAACCTCAAGCGACAGCCAAACGGAAGATTTAGTGCACAGTCGAGGTCCTCAAGGTTGCAAAGACAGCAGCTCGAACCGCAACTAAAGGACCTGCAGACTGATCAGGCCTTTCTTTGCGCGATCGGTCACAGAGCCAGGCCAGGAACAATACAGACGTCAATGACTACCTGAGCGCGAGCTGGAGAGGGAGAGATTAGCCCCACAATAAGATCACGCTGGTCCCGCCTACATGTTGGGGTTCTAGGACAGCTCCACACTCCCCGCATGGTCCGGTTATACAGACCCGCTGGTGCGCTAAAGCGCCTAGAGCACCGAGCCTAGGACTTTCTCAAAAGGAACATGGAAAGCTTTGACTTATGGATGTATTCAACGCTTCACTTAGCGAACCGCGATGCAGTTGACATATCTATGTAACGCTCAACTAGCAACAGGTTGTTCTCTTGATGGCCATAGGCTAATCAAATCTGATAGCAACCCTACCCCTGACCTTGCCCTTGTCCATCAGATCTATCATCTCATGGATATCCTCCAAGTTCTTGTAGTATGTAGCGTGCGTCTTGATGCCATGCTCCACGGAGAAGTTGATGCACTCGCTCAGGTTGGCTGGGATCGAGTTGCAGGCGCCCATGATCCGGAACTTCCCCAGAGCGATGTCTATCGATGTGAATGTCAGGGCCTGCTGTGGGTGACCGACGACCATGAGGATACCATTGATGCGCAAGACGTCGGGTGCCCTGTCGTACGAGGCCTTGGAGCTGGTGTAGTTAACAACGGCATGGCATCCACCACCAGTGATTTTCTTTATCGATTGTACGTAGTCGGCGTTAGTTTTCGTGTTGAAGACGAAGTCGGCGCCGCAGTCCTTGGCTTCTTCGAGTTGAGCGTCGTTGATGTCGAGTCCGATCACCTTGTAACCCTTTGCCTTGGCGTATTGGATGCCTGGATCAGGCCTTCATTAGTATGGTCTAGGTGTCTCAGAAGAGAAGCACATACCAAGATGTCCAAGTCCACCACATCCAATAATCGCTACCCATTGTCCAGCTGGGATACCCAGGTCCGCGATGCCGTGATAGCTAGTGACGCCTGCGCAGAAGAGCGGCGCAGCCTCAACTGCGGACAGTCCGGATGGCAGCACGATGGCATTTCTGTAATCTGTGGCAATGTACTCTTGGAAGAACCCATCAGCAGCATGGCCGGGCATTTTGCAGCCGCCCAACGTCTTGCACCACATCTGATGTATCTGGCACTCGTCGCACTCGAAACAGCAGTTGGTCGAGGGCAGGAAGCCAACCTCGTCGCCAATGTTGAATCCCTTGCATTCGTCGCCTACCGCCACCACGACACCAGCCGCCTCATGGCCGATAGTGATTGGGGGCGTGTCTTTCGATGTTGGTTTGAGGCCAAGTTCATCTGGCTCAAAGTTCATAAGGTCAGAACGGCAGAGACTACTGCATAACGTCTTGACAAGCAGCTCATTCGACTTCGGCGTCGGTATTGCTATTTCGTTGATGTGGACTTTGTTGTCGCGTTGGTCATACTGCGCCGCCTTCATGGTGGCTGGGTAGCTGAGGGATCCCATGTTAGATGATGGTGCTCGCAGGCTGCCGAGAAGCTGTGGTGCGGCCGTGACGAGTCCATAGCTGTCAGATGATGCCAGGTCGTCTTTTGAACCTTATACGACACCATCCTTTGTTCTTCAGACTCGGCATCATTTTGCGAGACCTCTGCGGTCTACGAAGCCCGTGTCACAATGGGGATCGCCATCACGAGACTCAATGCATTTGGAACACGGACTTTAGAGACCGGCGCGTGTCAATGGATGTCGCACATCAACTTGCGGGGGCAGACCAAGAACGCTAATGATTCATGGGCTTCAGCAGGCATAAATCTGGATCTCAAGGGCTTTTAACATTGATAAATCGTTAACAGGTTCTGGCCCAGTTCAGCCCCTGGGAACGTTAGTGCGACAACCGGTTTGAGGTTTCCGTGAGCCCGCCCCTTTCAGCTCTGGCCCCGCTTTCTTCGGTCAACGATGTCCGAGACACTAAACGCCCCTACATATGGTGCGGGGGCAGCCGAGGGTTCTCCAATAAACGGCTACGCGACAGTACATTAAGTTCCAAGCAGGGAGCAAACACTTCTCCTAGTCACCAAGCATAGTCACATACTGTAGCTTGACATTCTTTACATCCTTGCCATTGTGAAGCCCTTTTGCACACGACTGTCGCAAACATGTCTACCGAAAGGCTAATCCGAATAACAACGCTGATCCCCCGCAAGAAGGGGATGACGGAGGCTCAGTTCTACAAGCACTGGACAGAGGTCCATGGACCGCTTGTGATCGACTTCATGATGCGCCACGGTGTGGTCGAATACCGACAAGTAAGCCCGCCCCCAAAGCCTTGGACTTTGATAAGACGAGCACGCACAAATCTGACACTTGCCAGTATCACACGACACCTGAGACGAAGGCGCTGGGCGAAGCCATGGCCAAAGCTGCGGGCCGCCCAATGCTTAGCTTCGACGGAATCAGCGATGCGTACGTGAAGGACTTCAAAACCTTTGAGGACGCTTTCAAGGACCCCGAGTACCTAGAGAAGATCAGGCCTGACGAGCTTGCCTTCATCGATGTGGATAACATACAAATGACGATTGGGTATGATTGGGGTGTCGTTGAGAATGGAAAGAAGGTCACGGAACACGCTCGCTCGTATGCCTAAAAAGGCAATCTGCATTGTTGATCTGCCTACGACAGCTCGGTGCCCAATATTAGCAGAGAACTTATAGAAATAGACAGCTTATTATGAAAGCAAGTTCACCAACCCTTTGTGGTCTTATATGCATTGTCAGTCTCACACCGCAACCGATACGAGGCATATTCGTTCAATCCACGGAGCGTTCCATTCTCTGTTTCGGTGTCGCTATCACGAAGAGGTTCCTATTCCGCAGCTGCAAATGGAGTGAGGTCCTTTGGTCTTCGGGGACCTAGTACACTTGGAGGCAGTGTCGATCACATCGTGGTCGGCGATCCTGCCTCGCAAAGTGTCGCAGAGCCGGGCGTATTGACGGAGCAGAGCCTCATTGTGGGGGCGGATATGCGATATTCAGTGTGACGAGAACTTATTGAGTGTCGCTTCCTCACTGCAGTGTCGATCATCTAAAGTTGGGCGAATAGGAACGGAGCCTCGTTCAGCTAAACGCAACAAAATAATTCGGTCGAGGCCGTGCATCGTTAGTCAGGCCCTCTGGCGAGTTGAGAGGCTTACCAGGTGTAAAGGCGGCCATGATCGGCACGCCTTCTGCCTAATTGAATCTAATTTTCTGTCAGGAACCCCGGCAGGCGTACGTGTTTGCTGCATCTTTTGCACAAGGCTCCGGATTCTAGTTACATAATAGCGGTCAGGGTGGCAAACTGCACATCTGAGATGATCCTGTTCTTTCCAGGGCATACTACCAGCCTATTACAATCTGAGAACATTAACTAAGGAAAAGGCGTAGCAACGAATGCCTTCGACTCGCGGGGCTCCACTGGCCTGGCCATGCAGTCATGCTGGGGGTGGCGCTGTGCTTGCAGCCTGAGCGGTGCTTGAAAGAGCTTTATACATTATCAAGGCTGTCAAAGAGGTATCAAGCATGCTGTGGACTTGTCAACGAAGCGGTGTGTTCTTCATCCGCAGCATGGGCAATTCTGAGTACAAATAGAGTGATCATTCCGGACAGAATCGATAACTTTCCCACACAGCATCCTTCAATCACCCATACAAGCTTCAACCTCAACATCAACCAACCTTTTCCCCTTCAATATACGTGCCTCATTCATCACGATCATTGCCGGTCTCCTGGGCGTGGTTGCAGCTGGAGGTCCCTATTATATCCCTGAAGGATCTCCGGACGGTATCTACACCCACGAGAATGACGCGGAGACTGGTGCCACGAAGCTCTTCTATCTTGGAACCCCAGGTAACCTAACTCGAGTTGAGGTGCCTTACACGCCTCTCTCTGGCGCGGCCCGTAATAAGCCGCGCCTTCCGGCTCGTTGACCACAACGCCGTGGCAATTTTGCTACTTGTGACAACAATCTTGCCCATCGTACGTAATACCTCCTATCTCGCTATGACTCGTCCCCTCTTAGACATCCATATTCTCTACTGACAATCTCACTAATCAGAGTCGGGATCGATCCCTACCACCGACAACAGCATGGCAGACGCCTACGGTGGCGGATATCAGTGGTGGAACCAAATCAGCTTCCAGCAGGGCAACGCCGTGGCTTTTGGGTGCGACTACGGCAGCGGCCAGACCTGCTACAAGGCGGACGTGAGCAGATTTCTCACGAATGTCCGAAGCCAGTGCGGTGATTATACCGCAGGCTGGTGGAGCCAGGAAGACTGGAACGTTTCGTATGGACATACTGTTGCGGGGGCTGGCTTCTGCTGAGTCCAATAACGCTTGAAGAGCTGAGGATCAGGTGGTGATTCTCAAAAATACCTAGTAGCGCATGGTCAACGCAATGCTACTGCACAAATTCCACTCCTTCAACCCGGGTCACACACTCATGTCATGGCTTTCTTTTATACTGTTGAGGCCGGGCTTTATACATTTACTTGAATTAAACATTTACTTGAATTCAACATTTACTTGAATTAACATTTACTTGAATTAAACATTTACTTGAATGTTACTTCGTTTCCCTTAAAACATTCTTATCCAACGCCTCGTAGAAAGCCCTTGTTCCTCAACCTCAGATGATATCGAGTTCCGTTGCAAGCTCCTTATGTCCGCGACCATATTCAACTACCGAAGGAAGTCAACGTCCCAGAAACGATCACCTCATTGTTCCTGATCAGGCTAGTAGGTCATCTGGTTGTCCTCAGGTTGCTCTTCCCTGTTCACGGCATGAGGCACCTAGTCCCTCAGGAGCCCTCCCGAGTCTTCCTGAGCTTCCCTGAGCCTTGCTGAGCTCTCCGATCTCACTGGAACCGCTAGGCGCATCCATTGTAGGCTTTCATTGGTTTGCAAGAAACCAGAACACCTATGCCCAAGTATAAAAGAGCCATTTCTGGCTTCTGTCAGGAACAGACTTCTATTGAGCAGCTGCTTCAGCCAGTTCTGGGATCATACATCCAATAGATCTTTATAGCTATTGGTTGACTCGATACGTCAAGGTAAACGAAGATACGGAGATACAGGTCCGGGATATCGCCCTCGGGAATTACTGCAGAGTCCATGAGATCTCCACAGGTTTTGTGCTGTAGTGCCAAGCACGCTTCCATCAACTTCTCATTGTCTTCCGGACCGCCATGTCTCATTATCATAAGCGTTCCCGCATTATTTCTGGCTCGTAGTAGGACTTTTCGAATAATACCAGGAAAAATTTGCTCCTGATGGCATGCTTAAACTGGGTTTCTCCAAACGAGGGTTTCGCCGGCTGTGGGCTTGTGGCGAGATCTTGTTTGCGGCAGTCTTCTGCTTGTAGCACTGGTGCCATAGGCGGCCCGCTGTGCTGATATGATAGTTTGAGCTCGTCTTGGTTTCACCCTACTGGTTGGAGGGTTACTAATCCCCAGATAGCTGGAATAGCAATGCAATGCTGTCTCACGCAATGCTGTCTCAAGCATGTTAATACATTTACATTGACACGAGTTCAATCAAATTTCTTCTGAATAGCATTTACTCTGCAATTTTTAGACCTTGTTGTGGATCCTTGGTATGCGCATTCATTAGGGCTGAAATCGACTGTATGCATTGCCCGATGGCTCTTTTGCACGTTTGATAAACAGTATCGGGGAAAGGCTGGTCAACGACTGGCAGTCATCGGCTCTGGTGACGTAACCCGGTGGTACAGCATGACATTCGTGATCCTGCAAGCCCCCAGATTCCATTCTGATTGGGCGGCACCAGGGAGGGGTTAACAGTAATTGACGCCCAAGCTCGTTTGGCCGAAAGGAACAGACAAGGACGTAGTTTCTATTCCATATGCCGCAGACTTAAGCCCAGTCAGACGAGCAATGGAGACACTATACAACCCTTTAGAGCGTGCGCACCAGATCCGAACTCTCAAACTTCTAAGAAATGCTTCAGGCGGGGTTGATGCGACCCTTCAGGTAGTTGACCTGGATACTGACCCCCTTTATGCCTGCCTATCTTACACTTGGGGCGGTCCAAGATGGGATGACGAGGATGAGACGTGGACCATCCTAAGCCAGAGCATCTGTATCAATGGTGTACGTCTGAAGATCCGGCTAAACCTCCGGAATGCTCTTGATCACCTCTACGAAGTTCTCGAGGGCAGAGCTGTGTGGATAGACGCGATATGCATCAACCAAGAAGACACAGCGGAGCGCAACACGCAAGTAGCCCTCATGGGCCGTACATACCAACAGGCCCAGGACGTTGTGGTCTGGCTAGGAGAGTCGACGCGCACGTGGGAAATGGCTATCTGTCATATGGAGCATTTCAACTTGTCGATCGAGGCATACGAGAAGCAAACGTGGCAAGCAAGTAGGGACGCGCTGTTCAGTTGCGAACTGACAAATGAGGACCATATAGGCATCATTCACTTCCTGACTGGGAACAGATGGTTCAGCCGGATGTGGACGCTACAAGAATTTGTTCTGGCAAGAAACATTCGATTCTTATGCGGTGACCTCTCGATCACTGTTGAAACCATGTGGAAAGGGGGGGTAATAACAAACCTGGCGGGCCTGACGACTGCTTGGGCTGATTTGGACGCGTGTCGTGAAGAGTGGATCAAGGAGTTCGTTGTGCTCGTTATGATCAGACATCGCTACGGGAACGAGTTGGAGAACTCGCTCGGAACAAATGCCCACAAGTATCGGACTCGTGAGGCGACAGACCCAAAGGACAAGATTTTTGGCGTCTTGGGGATTTCTCGTACGTGAAGGCCATCATGGTCGCTTCTGTTCGAACCAATGCCCAGCGCCGAACGAGTTTTGTTTTCTGACAGCTGATAGGAACAACGGACAAGTGGATCAAAGAGCCATTTGTCATTGACTATGGTCTCAGCGTCCAAGAAATTTACACCAACGCAGCGGTGTTCGGCTTGGTGGCATGGAAAGGCCTTGAGGCGCTGTGCCATGTGGGCGACAGGACAGAAAATAGGATACCAAATCTCCCGAGTTGGGTACCCGACTTTACCCAGGCGCTACCTTGGAAAGCATTCCAGAGCACTGGAGAAAACATGAGATTCAAGGCGACTTCAGACCTACAGACTGAACTTTGGCTGGACTGCGTCAAGGATAAAGCTGTCATTTTCAACGCGTCATCTATTGACTCTGTCGACTGCACCTGCAATGCTTACTGGACCGATATTAATGGGACGGGCTTGGCGGAATTCCTGAAATTGCTCTTCTGTCCCTCAGCACCAGCAAGGTTCTACAACGAGGATATGGTATCTACAATATTGCGCCTAATGGTGGCAGATGGTTTCAAGAACGATGGTATCGATCCACGTCGGAACCTTGCAGAACTGTTTGAGCGGTGGCTCTTTGGCGGTCTCTTCGCCTGCGACGAGGCTCACCGTGGGGATGTTGAGTCTGCACTTGCATTCTGGCGGGATCCCGAGTCCCAGATCTCCATGATGGCCGAAGCGCTGGGCATACAGCCTCAACTCTTGAGGGAACTAGTCGGGCCCATCACAAGGGGTGCGAAACAGTGTGAGAGCGTCGAGGACATCGAGCTAAGTGCAAAGGGCAGGACAAGAGAGGTTGGGTCCTTTGAGAAGTACACACAATCGACGCAACATCAGCTTAAGGTGCAGTGGGACGCTGCTGGGAATAACCGCCGTTTCTTCCGCACCATCCGAGGCTATGTAGGACTTGGACCACGCACGATGCAGGCGGGCGACCAGGTTATGCTGCTGCATGGCGCTCCTGTCCCGTACATCTTTCGTCATCTGCCGCAAGACCTGGAGGCGGTGTTTGATCTTGTTGGAGAGGCCTATTTACATGGCTTTATGTATGGTGAGAACTTGGTAAGAGAAAAAGTGCAATGGAGTAAAATCACTGTCTATTGTTAAATTGAGTCATACTTAGCCCAAATAATCCGTCCACCATATATGGCCCGAGCCCATTCTTGTGAGTGCCCAATATCGATTGCCAAGTTTTGTTCGCCTTTGGGTTTCTTTTTAAAAATTCGAAACTTGGAGAGCTATCGACATCAGTTCGTTTGATCTCGAACATAGAATAACCGGCATTGGCCTAGTGCGCGTGAATTGTGTCCCAGGCATGATCGGGGATGACATCGGTATTGTAAGGGCCTGCTGGGACCCTTGCAGATTCTTTGGCCTCAAGCCGTTCTTCAATCACAACCTGTACACCTCTTGTGGCAACCCAGTTTTCACTCAGAGCCTTGCGAACAAAAGACTCAGAAATGACTATGGCCAGTAAAATCTGTGTGATTCTGACTCTCTGATACCGTACGGGCATCCTTCCTTACCTTGTGGTGTATGCAGTTAATCGACCGCGGAGGGTGCGGCTGCCTTTATGGATATTAACGGGCCGGCACACGACAAATTCTACACAGAGCTTGCCGAGGGCAAGGAGCAGGGCCCATGGCAACAGACCTTTGTCAAGGGAATGGGATACAAGAAGTTCTAGGTCACAATTCTAGAGCTGGAGGATATCAGATGGAAACTTCAGTTGCTTGTGATGAGCTGCTCCAATGATTATCGAGATCCGAATCTAAGTGTCGTTGTCTTTTTGGAAGATGATTACTGTATTAGTCTACCATGGAAGTGCTGTAGCCCTGTAGAAGCTATTCCAAATCAAACCAGTGCCTAAGAGTCTCAGGTATACCAGGTAGGCTCGGGAAGTTCTCCAAGAAGCTGATAGCGTCCGAGCTCCCTGTTCTTGTATGAAACGGGGTCATGCAGCGTGTGAGTTCTGATATCTCTCCAGAACCGGTCTAGTCCGACTTTGGTCGCCGTCGCCTTAGCTCCAGTCACTTCAAAGACCCCCGATGTTACCCGCAAGCCAGTGTCCGTCGCAACAACCTTAACACTCGCCACCCACTCCGCTGCATGGCCTCTGGCCTCGGCCGTCAACTTCGACCTCTCCTCCGCACTTCCTGAATTTTTGTACAGGGACGTGATCGCCTCGCCAGCCCTGTCAGCCAGAGTTGTGGCGGCTCGCAGATGAGCAAGGAAGTTCCCATATGTCGACAAGACGTAGAACTCGTCTTGAGGCTTTTCCTTGTTCTGCGACAATTGTCAGATCGTTGGTTGTAACACGGGAGCATTCTCAACTTACGTCTCCTCCATATGGCCAGGCTCTGGTGGACTTGTTGGTATACGCAGTCGCTTCGTTCAAAGCGCCCCAGGCAATTCCTATGTAGAAATTGGAGAAGACGAGTTGAATCCTGTGAAAGCTAGATCAGCCTGCATGGTTACAGCTAGTGTCACAGATGGCAGACTTACGTCGGAAGTAGCAGGGTCGCGAAGGGGATGCCCAAGATGGAGGGATCCGGCTTTTTCTGAGCGGCATCCCACCCAAGTGCATCGGCCCAAGGTGCCTTGACGTTATCAATCTTGACGCTTCCCGACTCTGAGAGGCGCAATCCAATATTGTCCCAGTCATGTGAAAACTGAATACCTGGCTGCTCCGTCTTGACGAAAGCGAAGATGTGGTCATTCGTGTCTTCATATGATCCTTCTAGCACAGTCAGATCAGAAATGACACCTCCCGTGTTGAAGAACTTGAATCCGTTGAAGACGATGTCATTGCCGTCAGACGTGATACGAAGATCATTATCACGAGGGTTCACTGCACCGCCGACAAAGTAATTGTTGGAGATGATGAGCTTCTGGATGCGATCCGCTTGCTCAGCGGTGCCAACAACATTGGCAGTGGTTGACCATAGAAGATGATAGCCAAGAAGCATACCCAAAGAGCTGCAGTCCGTATTAGGTACCATAGTGGTAGCGAATAGGAATCCTGTAGCTTACCCATCTCCCTCGGCCACTGTTCGAATCACTTTGTATCCAACACTCCATGGCTGTTCACCTCCACCATATTTCTGGGGCCCTAAGACCTTGAGAAGCCCAGAATGCTTCAGAAGAGCCACTTCAGCGCGAGGAGATTTGTTCTCACGTTCACGCAGACCTGCATCTTGTGCGAGAATAGATGAGACCTCTTGGGCTCGCTCAAGCCAACCCGTTTCGTCGGTTGGCAGGCCAGACCATTTACTCACGTATTGATCATACACCTTGGGGTCAGTCTGAGGGACGGTTCGTGCGTTTGATGCCATGTTGGATGCCTGGAAGACGTTTCGCACTTTTTCCTTCTTGATTTGTATAGGTATCTCAAGTTCAAACGATCAATCAGTACTTAAATAACCAATGCCGGCATGGCCCGCTACCCTACCACGTGAGATTTCACTGTCTTCAGCTTTGCTGCCGAATATCCTTACGTCTATTGCGACATTGATTGCGAGATGCACCAGGTCGTTTGCAAATCAGGGGTCCTATATCTATGTTGGCGACAAGCCCAATGCGAATGGTTCATTATCATGAGAGACTATCCCCAAGTCTTGGAGGTCTGACGTGTTGCGCTCGGAAAAGCTCCTGATTGGGTGGAGATGATGTCAGATGCAGAACATTTTGCAAAAACGCGGCTATTGACATCAAATCCACGAGACGTGCGACGGCTCGTACAATTCATTAACTAAAGATTCTATCCGGCACTTACATGCATATCATGGGGTTGTACGAGTTTACATGTTCAAAACCACCTGCACGATCCCCAGGATAAAGTGGAGTTCGTCCGGCATTCTCGGTTGCTAGGTAGAACGTGTTCCGGTTGATCTATTGCGACACCTTCCTGGTCTTCTGAAAGTATTGCGAGGTGTCCCCAAGAGGGAGGCCGCCAATGCTATCCTTGATCAAGAGGTGGAGCGTGAGGTACCTGTACTGAAGTCAGCTCAACCGGGTAACATGATGATGAAATGGATGGAAGGTAAGCACACCATCCTATGAGTCCTGCTAGGAAGCAAAAGACACCTCCTGACTTCTTGAGTCCGGTATACGCCGTATCATGGCCGTCTGCAGCAGCGAAGTAGCTCGCAGCGACGAGGAGGAACGCGATATCCACGAAGGCAAAGATGAGTATGTAGACGACATTCGTGGGAAGCGAGGCGACAAAAAAAGTCAGGACAAAAATCGACCATACTTTGAGGGCTGTATCAGCAAGATATTTTGGATGCCTTTTATGCGTGTAACCCACAGATCATGAAGAATCCAAGGGCGTTGTTGTACTGTGCAGTGTCATCGCCGTACGCTGCTGCGATGCCGAATGCTGGAGTGAGGATTGCGGCATATCCGGCATAGAATAGACCTAAAAGTCATCATCAGTTTGTTGTCTTTTGGTGAGTTTGTTGTCTTTGTATATCTTACCAAAAGCACTAAAAACAGTATAAGAGAACCCGTTGCCAGCCGCGAGCTCCCACTGAGCAGTAATCAAGAGCCCAAAGACAGCGACGAAGAAGAAATTTGCAACATGGACGTTAGTGATAGTAACGCCTCTCCACTCCATAAGACTCAGTGAAAGAGTTGTCAAGGTTGTCGCAAAGGCTCCGATAGCTAAGGATGTCTAGATGATCGTTAGCGAGGAACAAGCCCAGTCTCTACACCCAGATGGTGGCGATTACCGCAGATGCAGGTAGCGGCCTGACAGTTGAAACGGAGCGATCATTTCGCTGCAAGGCAGGAGGTTCCCTGAGGCCCTCGACAGTCTCAATGTTTTTCTCTTGGGCTGCCATGGTGGTTGTCTTTGTTGATAGCTAATGTGCAAAGGAAGTTGGGTGATGCTTGCCAGATAGTGAGTGATGAACGGTATTCATCTCAGTGAAAAAATGCAGGGCTTCGCACGGGCTAAAAATAAATGCCGTTGAAGATCATTCGATTAAGGGGTCCTCCTTGGCTCATAAGATGCCACCACCACGTTCTCTAACGTTTTTTGTAACTTTCACTAGCGACCATTGCATCATTATCCTTGCATATTCCGTCCTCGATCACCAAGAGTGAAAGCGTTACTTCAAAGCCCCGAGTCGCGAACACCGGATCCAATCCACATTGCTGAAATCATGCTCGTCCCTATCCTCATACCGCTGTTCTTGCCACTTTCTAATACGTTTCCGCTGCTCTATAGATCGGAAAGATGACCACTGAATCCCATCCCTTGAACACGGCCCCGGATCGACTTCGTTTTGCGTAAGTCATGCCACTCCAATGGGGATGCACGAAAACTAATTGTTTGACAAGATACTGGGTCCCGAATGTTTCAGGCGGCCTTGTGATCAGCAAGATCCCGCAAAGAACTGAGTGGGATCTTGAAAGCAACATACGCTACGCAAAGGCGGCCGAACGAGCGGGGATCGAATATGGCCTTACACAGATTCGATTCCTGGCCTCGTATGGAGCGGCAAAACAGCACGAGTCAGTCTCGTTTTCCCAAGCTATCTTGGGAGCCACCAATTCAATCAAGATCATTGCTGCTATCCTCCCAGGCATTTGGAACCCAACAGTTGCCGCGAAGCAGATTGCTAGTATCGACAATTACAGCAACGGCCGGATTGCCGTCAACATCGTCAGCGGCTGGTTCAAGGGCGAATTTACCTCTGTGGGAGAGTGGTGGTTGGAGCACGCGGAGCGGTATCGCCGGAGCAACGAGTTTATTCGTGTTCTCAAGGGCATCTGGACCTCAACGGACGAGACTGGTTTCAGCTTCTCTGGCGACTTCTACCGGTACACCAATTACAACCTGAGTCCGAAGCCTATACAGAAGCCCCATCCTGAGATCTTCCAGGGTGGAAACAGCGACGACGCTAGGACCAACGCAGCTGAGGTCAGCGGGTGGTACTTTATGAACGGTAATGATATTGAAGGATTTCGAACTCAGATCGAGGACGTGAAGCAACGAGCTCAGAAGAATGACCACGAAGTAAAATTCGCAGTCAACGGGTTTGTGATTGTGCGGGACACAGAAGACGAGGCGATTCGCGTATTAGAGGAAATTCAGGGCAAAGCTGATCGGGAAGCAGTTGGGGCATTCGGCGACGCGGTCAAACAAGCCGGGGCTAGCACGTCCAACAAGACCGGCATGTGGGCTAATAGCAAGTTCAAGGACCTCATCCAGTACAATGATGGATTTAAGACAAAGCTTATCGGGACCAAGCAGCAAGTGGCCGAGAGGCTTCTCTTGTTAAAGAGTCTTGGGATCGATCTTGTTCTGACGGCATTCCTCCACTATGAGGATGAGATTCATCAGTTCGGCCGTGACGTCGTCCCCCTGGTGAGGCAACTGGAGAAGGAAGGGCGAGGTAAAGATGTCAACTTCGAAATCGAGCGTACTGGAGATGTGTATAGCTCGTCTTAGGATAGCACAGTTAAGTAGTCCGAGCCAGCTAGCTTTCTCACATTAACTTCATGGTTGTAACCACAACTGAGCATACATATTTAGCGTGTTTACGCAGACGATTCGAGCCTAGTTCGCTAGCTGGAACGTTGTCAGTAGAGTTGCGGGTGACGCTAGTTACCCGCGTGGAGACCGAAAGCGGCAACAGGGTGATTTGTCATCAGCCTTGCTCCTAGAATATTGGCATGTTATCTTCACTCTCACTGAAGTGACGGGGTATAGTTTTGTATGTTCTCTTTGATGGATCTGATTGCTCTTCTCTTATGGCCTATATACCCTTATCGTCACCCGCCTGAGGCTTATTAGCAATCCTAGATCCGACAATGGAGCAGCAAAGCCATGCGAATGCGCGGCAGGTTTCCATAGGCGCATGTCACCCACTGAAGATCTAGACTCGAATACTAATTCTTGAAAACTAATAAAAGCCTATAATAGATCTGCTTAGTAAATTAGGTGATATTGGAGAGCTTTATAAGGCTTAGGAAAGCTTGGGAAAGCTTGGGAAAGCTTAGACAGGCTCTGGTAAGGCTCAGGTGCGGCTCAGGTGCGGCTCAGTCGGGCCTGGAAGTTGCTCGGGTCTGAAGACCAAATGGGAATTTGGAAGGGTTCGTTTACGACGTCGACTTTGTTGGGAGTTGTTATGGTGAAGTGCTCATGTCCTAGATTCAGCGACTCTTCTGGCAGCCTCAAGACATCACCTGGACTAGGCATGGCCAGGGAGCCTCAGAACGGAGCTGCATTATAGCTCTGTGCGCCTTTTTCTACCTCCCGATAGCTGGAGAAGTTTGCACGTGTTGCCCTTCTGTGAGTCTCTGTCCTGTGCCAAGCCAGCCACATACTCTTGAAAAAGGCTCCTGTCCAGAAATTTGTCTATGGTTCTGACGCATCCAAGCGTGTACGATCGGAACCTTCCAAATAATTACCGGGTCGCATATGCAGGTGGTCTGGAGCTTGACCACCACGTTGGCTGTGGGAATAACTTCATTGGTGACCGGGTCAAAGCGGGTCCGCGCCGGGCCACTGCCGAGCCCTTGGCAAACCACTCGCGTGGGAACTTACCAGATCCTGTAGTAAGTGCAGACTATCCGAGAACATAAAACGACGATCTGCCAGGCACGGAGTTGCAGCTGAGCCCGGATCAGAAGTGTACGGTCCGCTGCAGTTCATCACGATGGTCGCCAAGCTCTCCCTCACTTCGACGCTGGCCCTTGCTGCCACGGCCCTCGCCGGCAGCAAGCACCGGCCGCTGACGTTTGACAGTGACGGGCAATTTAAGATTTCCATACTAGAGGATCTTCATTACGGTGAAGGTAGCATATTCGTCCCAATTTCTCCTCCGGTCTCCCTGCTGACGCCACCCCCAAAGCCGAGTCCTCCTGGGGACCTGCACAGGACTCGCTGACTACTCGCACCGTTTCGTACCTCCTCGACGCCGAGCCCAACCCGGATTTAGTCGTGATCAACGGCGACTTTCTATCTCGGGACTCTATATATCCTAATTCGACCGACCATGTCCCCCAGATCCTGTCCCCCTTGTTGGAGCGCAACTTGACTTGGGCATCGCTCCATGGCAACCACGACGCGGGCTATAACCGTTCCGTGGAAGACCTCTTCGCCGCCGAAACCCGATATACTGGCTCGCGCACGCGTTTCATGCCGCCAGGCCGCGACCCGCAAGAAGTCGGCATCACAAACTACTACCTCCCCGTCTTCCCCGCCGACTGCCCCACCGGCTGTGGCTGCACACCAGAGCTGCTGCTCTGGTTCTTCGATTCGCGCGGCGGCTTCGCCTACCAGCAGCTCGACTCCAAGGGCGAGCGCATCCCTTGGCCCAACTGGGTCGACGAGCGCGTCGTCCGCTGGTTCGAGGCCGAGAACGCGCGCATCACGCAGAAATTCGGTAAAGTCATCCCGGGCATCACCTTCGTGCACATCCCCGTGCACGCCTTCACCGCCGTCACCGAGACGCCCGGGCTGCCGGACCCGCGGCGCCACCCGGGCATCAACGAGCTCGCGTCGACGGCGCAGGCCAACGGGTGGTGCGCCGATGGCAGCAAGAACGCGTCGTGCGCGCACGGCGGGCAGGACATGCCCTTCATGCAGGCTGTTAGCAATGCGCCGGGGATGCTGGGCATGTTCTCGGCGCATATTCACGGCACGTCGTGGTGCTACAAGTGGACGGCCGAGACGCTGCCTGGGTACATGGTCACGCCGAAGAAGGAAGGGCTGAACATCTGCTACGGCCAGCATACTGGGTACGGAGGGTTCGGAGACTGGGAGAGGGGCGCAAGGCAGGTCGTTGTGAGCCGGGAGGGCATGGCGAAGGGCGAGCTGGAGACCTGGATCAGGCTCGAGTCTGGCGAGGTTGTGGGCAAGGTGAGCCTGAATGAGACGTACGGCCAGGATATCTATCCTGTGTCGCCGAACAGAAATACGTATTGCAAGGAGTGTGAGTAACTCTCCTTTATTCTTTTGGTCGTTTCGGCACCTACTGACCTGGTGGATGCAGGCGGCGATGTCGCGGCGTAGTGCACTAAATGCCAGAATCGCCACGTTGTCCATCTTCGTTTCTCAGAGCCCCTGGCTTTGGTCAGGGTCCAGTCTTGTATCTGACATATGAAAAATCCTCCACACCAAAGGAATTGTTCAATGATGACATCCTAGCTATAAAGACACCCAAATTCCTCCTTTCTATGTCTTTCTTCCAGCGTGTTTGACCTGAAAAGAACACATGATGAGCGTGATCCCACGCATTCTCCACCCCAAGCATGAACTGTCTGCTACACTCGGCCTGCATGGTAGTTGGCCTGGATCTGACATATGTCCAGTGTATGACATGCTGTAAAGGCCTGCATGAGGGCAACTGTGTTTATGTACATGGCACACAGGATGGCGACGTGAAAGATCTGGTGAGAGCTGCCCCAAATGTCAAACTTGCCCGGGGCAAACCGTTCTGGAATTCGAAACTACATCATTAGGTCAGCTTTCCTTTCGCACCGGTTAGGAGGAGTAATGTGAGATCGAGACTTACTGCGTACAGGCTAACTCCGCCGCCATAGAAAAGAAGCTCCACGAGGTACCATTTCATTCCCGAATACTGGAACATGTAATCCAGGCCGAATAACTGAACCCCGTGCAGCAACGGAATGAATGCCGACGCACCAAGTGCGACGTAGGCACCTACTCTGACCTTACGCCATCGTAGCGTTCTGAACTTTGGTATCGATATCAGAGCAGCTGTGGCACTGCCCGAGGCTGCGACCTACATGTGATGTCAGCATGCTACGGCCTGGGATCATAGCTTGGAATAAAGGGGAAGTTCGAAATGACTCACGATGAACCAATGCAACTTCAGCAAAGTGGGTTCGCAATTATAGATGTAGTAGATACCTGGGATGAAGGTGCCCACAGTCACAACAACAATGCCCAACAGATCCATTCGATGCCAGAACAATTCTACAGCATGCGAGTGTGGTCCCAAGAGATGGTAAAGAGCACTAAAGACCAGACAGCATTCGGCACACCAGAAGAACATTCCGAACATGACATAGTCCGTCCCGGAGACGTTGAGAAACTGTGGCTGTGAGAGGACCCTCATGAGAGGGAAAGCAATGAGTGGGAGGAGCAGGGCTCCGACCAAGTGGGTGTACACATTGCATGTCTCGTTGTGTAGGAACGTCAGACTAGTGACAATCTCCAGATAATCTGCATTCTCACGTCGATAACCACTCAGGATGTATTTATTGTCCCGCTGCCATTCGGGTGTTTCGTCCCATGTGAATGTGCGGGCTGAGGGCACAGGCAGGGTCAATGTCGGCTGCATGGTCGCTCCATTAGCTCCTTGTACATGGCGCTTCTTGATCTCTGGTGCGGACATTGTTCGTACAACCCAAGCAATGTGTAAGAGTGGTTTCACAAGGTGATTGTAATGGAAGACGGGGGCAAAGAGCGTGTTCATGAACGGTGGATGAAAGGATTGAGAGTGTAGAGGGTGTCAAGACGGGAGCTACTCTGGCGGCCCCCCACCACCCGCGCCTAGCTGCCTGACGGCCTGGGCGGCTAGCACCCAGTGATTGGATCAACAATGCCTGTCAATGGATCAATCCATGGATCTGTAACCGGTGGACCCATCCATGCCCCTGTAGGTGACTAACGTTAATTGAATGCCCGGCGGAGTAATTACTTCGCTGTGTTTCACGACCGATGCAGCAGCTGAACCTCTGCAACCTGCAACCCCTCAAATTCGCGTTTTCCAGATGTGCGACCATGGATCAAGACGACTCTCGGGGTCTGTTGAAGGGAATTCTTGGTTTTTTTGCTCGACGACCACCGGAAAAGTCAGCGGCAACCCCTTCCTTGAAGGCGCAGGCACTTGACGCTTGGGTGCGAACGGACGCGTATTTGCAGCATGAAACCAACGACTTCGATGAAATCGACCCTGAGCAATTGACCCGAACACTGAGAACGTTCGAAAATCTCGTCCAATATGACGGTGATGAAGAGTCAGATAATGTCAGTAGATTCATTCCATAGCAAATTAATTCCCATCTGCTAAGTCTTGCCAACTAATACATGGCGGGAGCAGGACCTACATCATTCCGGTCCCTACCCGAAGCTCCAGGCGGTCCGTAGCCTGAGCCAGCGTCCACACCACGATGCGTACCCCAATCCTGCTCGAAGTATCCGCATTAGCAAACGCAAGCGAGAGAATGTTGCTGCCATCGAAGAGCTTTCGCGCTTGGAGGCTGGCGCAAAGAAGCGCCGCATTCTTCCTCGCGACGACCCAAACGTGGGCGACGACACGAACGAGCCCGAAGCAGATTTTGCCATCCTTATGAGGAAACACTCGGTATCACTATACCAGGGGTTGCGGACACACTGGACTTGTGTCTGTCAAAATTGCTCGGGCTTGAGCGTGAGACTCTCTCTACCCCAGCGCAAGAAAAGTTCCCAGATGGAAACATCCTTCGAGGTGTTCTTTGGAGTGCGGTCGCTGCTTGCAATCACACTGCAGGAGGCCAAGATCACAGTCAAGTAAGTTGTTGTCACTTTGATGAGAGCATCCCACCAACAAATTCGCGTTAGGGACGTGCAGGGCGATAAGGTCATGAGCACATCTGAACTGGCGCACATATGCCAGTGTATCACGGAGTCGCTAGATCAACGGAACTGTCTGAACCTTCTCTTCGAGGACGGATTGTTTAGAAGGCTACGACCGCAACCAAAGCTCTTTGGGGACTCCCAGGTTCCTCGAACAGTATCCTTGTCAGCTCTATTCAAGCGTCAGCAAGAGCTGCATGGTCCTTCATCGGTTCTGCCGCTCAAAGGCAAGCGCATCTTAGCAGTCGTCCTCGCGACAGCATTGCTGCCGTTCTTGGAGACGCCGTGGGTACAGCCTTCGTTCAGTCACTCAAACATTCAATTTTTCCAACCATTGCAAGATGGGGAGCTACCTCATATCGCAAAACCTTTCCTAGATATGGAACAGGTCCCCATTATCTCTTCTAACAAAAAGGGCGCTGGAAATGGTGATGCAGAATCGGCCAGCTCTAGGCATATGGTCCATCCCAACGCCAGTGTGCTGGCGCTGGGCATTCTATTGTGCGAGCTTCACTACTGTATGCCCGTAGCTTCATGGCAGACCGACCCGAACGCGGCGCAAAATGTCAATAACGACTATTACACCAGCCTTGAGATTCTAAAAAATCTCGAAGTCGATGCTGGTGTCGACTATTACCTCGCTACCAAGGCATGCCTCCAGTGGGAATACTTTCCCGCCGGAGAGCCCACCACTTTTGAGTCTGCCACGGTGCAAAGGCTGTTCTATCAAAATGTCGTCAAACGACTAGAGTCAGAGATATTCAAGTCCTGGCGACTTCGGCTCGAGGATTTGAATTCTCTCACTACTCGAGAAAACGAGCTCTGTTGGGGCCCAATCGGACGAGAGGTTGTCCGCCAATGCACCAGCAAATCTCTCTCTACTACTAGAAGCAACGAGGAGTTGACAATCCCTTTACGGCCGGCATCAAATATGACACCTCTCAGCTACTCTTCGCAAAACCTTTCACCACCGCTGCAGATGCCGATCCGACCCGTCCAGAGTTTGCAGAACTCCTTGCAAAGTGGAGCAACCTCCACAAGAAGTTTGCACTTTTTTGATGCAAGTCATCAAACTGTTTCCAGAGAAGAGTAAGTCCTTCTTCATCTCCATCCTGAAGCGTCATTGCTGAGAATCCACAAGGGCTGCACTGTCGGAAACATGGATGAACAGTGTTCTGTCTTCGATATACCATCACGTTGATCCGTTTGACGCTGTTATGCAACCATCTGCCGAGTCTATTTTGAATGCACCCATGGCATTCAAACCAGTGCGGATAGCAATTTTAGATTCTGGATTTGATCCTAGAAATCCTCTTTTGATACAGGACGGCCAACAGCTCGACCCGCGCATCAAAGGAGTGCGCAACTTCGTGTCTGAAACAGAACCATTCGAGATTCAAGACGAAATCGGGCACGGTACACATGCTCTTGGGCTGCTTTTGAAGATCGCCACTTGCGCCGAGATATATATCGCCAAAGTTGCAGATAAGGAGACACTTGGTCGCAACAGCTACAATGCTATCACAAAGGTGACGCTGTCTCAAGAGGAGAACAACGCTTTCGTATGCTGACATCTTGACAAGGCGATCAACCATGCAGTGACCGAGTGGAATGTTGACATTATCTCGATGTCGTTCGGCATTCGTGAGTATCATGAGCCAATGAAAGCTGCGATTTCCAACGCGCTACACAAGGAAACTCTGATGTTCGCTGCTGCATCAAACGACGGGGCGAACCTGGGCCGGGCGTTCCCGGCCAAGTATCCCAGCGTCTTCTGCATCCACTCGACCGATGGTAACGGCAACCCCTCTGCCTTCAACCCTACAGCGGATGAAAAGGACGTCAACTTCAGCCTGCTCGGCGAGCAGGTCAGTTCTCATTGGCCCGCAGGAACAAATGGACACAATGATATTGTCAACCTCATGTCGGGAACATCTGTGGCGACGCCGATTGCTGCCGGGCTCGCTGCTTCCGTTCTTTCCTTTGTGCGACAGCAAGAGCAGGGCATGGTCTCAGAAACTGATCGGCTAGGGCCGTGGCTGAAGGATGTTCACTCCATGGATGCGGTTTTGAAGAGCATGGTCAGACAGAGGAGAGGCGTTGGATATGACTACATTACTCCTCATCTACTGTTTGACACTGAGTCATCCAGGGAACATTTGTACAATAAGATCAAGGACATCAAGAAGCACATGTATAGCTAGGAGTTGTATGTTGGTGTAGGCAACGTCGCCAATCTTCTCATTAGACAATCGAAGAGCCGTAATTATATCTAGGCAGGGACACAGTATACAGCTTCGTTCTCGGTGGCATCGGGAACAAGCTTCGCATCTTTGATATCAGAACCATCAACTTCATCCACTAGAACGGCAACTGTCTCGTCGTCGTCCTGTTCTTTCCCAATCGCCAGGAAAGCCCCCTTGTTGTACTCTTCGGCTTTGAGCTTCCGCCCAAATCGGAGCCTCTTGACGCGAAACGCAAAGACGAATTCCGAACTCCGATTAAACTCGGTCTCGTCATCGGTTGACCGAGACCACTGGCCCTTTGGGCCAACGGTAAGCCCAAGAGAAGCGACATTCAAGCCAATGTTTCCCTTTACCGCCGTGCTTCCTGACGCCGAGTACTTGATCTTGGCACCGTTGACAAGCTTCATGCCTGTGACCATGAAGAGGGAGACGACGGGGGAGAACCGCTGCTTAGGTTCCCTCAGGAAAGCCTGAATAGCGGGCGCTTTGACGGCCTGTTCGACATATTCCGGGGTCGGTTCAAATGCCACGGTCGTCACCGTGTCAAACGCGAATGTGTTGGCCGCCCGACTTGAGTGTTCAAAATTGACTTCGGCCCCCGTGGCCAGCTGCAGAAACTGCGCGTAGACGCCGAGGCCGAGTCCGGTCTCGGCCGACACGCTCTTCTTCCAGTCGCTTTCCACTACGGGTGGATTTTCGTTGGCCACGGGGATGACGCTTGCCCCGTTCAGAGGGAACTGGGGTGCTGATGTCGAGCGGATGATGGAGCCGAGGCAGAGCGGACCCGCCGGGGGAGGGTGGATGAAGTCGGATGTTGGGCAGAGAAAATAGGTCTTGGTGAACGCCATGGCTCACTTTCGGGATTCTGTGGAGGTGTCGCGAGCAGTCAAGTTATTTTCGACTCAATTCCTTCGCATATTGAATTAATGACACGGACTTTGCGATGTTTGCGATCTGAAGCTGGCATTGAAAGCTCCGTCTGTCTGGCTCTCTGTCAGGGCTTGAAGCCAACATTCTGACATGTCCATCCTCCCCCACTTGGTGCACGCGGGAAGACGGGAAGCCTAAAAGTGTTTTAGCGCGCGCATCGGATCTGGCGTCCACGACCAATTGCTGCGATGCTTGAGTTGGCGGCCCAGCCCCCTGCAACCACATCTAGACGGCAGGCGGTCTTGAGAATGCAAATAGACGTGGTGTAGGTGCTGAGTTGCGTGTCGTTCAAGCCGAGAAATTGGAAGTTTTCTTGGTATGGCAAACCTCCACGCAGGGTGGCTGGGTCTGCCTACAGTGGAGAAGACTGTGCTGTTGGTTCCTGCGAGTGTCCAGATCGGACAGGCCGAGGATGGATGACCCAATTAATAGACAGGGGTGTTGTGATCACACCTCATCTGGTGTGCTCGCGCTGAAAACGTCTTGCCCCTCATTTTGCCGTCCCTTGAAGTCGAAGGCCATGCATCCTCGCAGCCACGGCGACTGACATCGCCAAATCGCCAACCTGGCCACAGGCTGCTGCTCATAGCATAGCATCGCCGTCATGGCTCCGGCTCCCATGGAGCTGGATGTGGTAGAAGATGTCTTCCTCCAGGACGATCCGGGCCCGACCATCGCCGAACATGCGACGAAATGCAGCCAACTATTCAGAAAATCCATGGCCATACCGGAACTTGCGCCAGACCCAACTCTAATGGACGACCAGTTGGCGCGCTTCACACTATGGGCATCGAACATGGACGTGTTTGGGCCGCTCAACGTCTCGCTCGACTACAGGCTCAGATACAGTCCCAATGTCGTCGAGATCATCCACCAGCTGCTGGACGTCATATGCGATGCCTTGACGTCGCGTGAGCCATTTCCACCAGTAACTGTGTAAAACGCGAACTTGAACTAATAGCGTGATATTGGAAAATAGTCAAGCCCATCAACGAACCGCCGCAAAGCCCAAGCCGAAAGAAACGACGCATAACGAGATCTGGTACCGCCGAGGTCACCATGAGAGTGGACGACGACTCGAGCGATACCGACAGTGAAGGTGATCAGGAAGAACGTAACATTTCATTGATCACCTATACCATTGGAGGGACAGTCACACGGCTCTTCCGTCTATCCAACGCTATTCGGAAGTCAGCCAAATCTTCAAGACAACATAAGATTGGAGAGTACAAGGCCGACGAGGAAGCAAATAATGCGATCGCCGAATTGCGTCTATATACCGATTGCTATATTCGTTTCCGCTTTCCTCAGGCCCCAGAGACTCTCCGATCGGCGTTAGTCGAAGCCAACGCGATGCGCCTGCGTCGCTTGTGGTACCAAAGGTCTCACCGAAGGCGCGTTGCCCTGAGTGTCCAGCGTCCGCAGGTGGCCTCAAAGAGTGTGCAGCTCCCTAAGATGCCAGAGAGTGTTCCGATTGTTCAATTTGCCCCAAGCGCGCCAGTGAGACCGATGGTCGCTGCCGAAAAGCCGAAGCCAAGTGGCCCTCCGACAGTACCCATGACGTACGCGAGTACTGCTCGACAGACTGCCGTTGGAGCTCTGTATGCCGACTCCACGGTAGAGGTACCTCGGGCCAAGTCAGTCGTTGTGAACAACAAGCTATCGTTTCCTCCCGCACCAACGACAGATGAGTGTCCATATTGTGGCGTCATCTTTGAGTTCAAGAGCACCGCAAAGTCTGCCACGTGGCAGTAAGTGAAGCATTCCCTTCCCTGGCTTTATCAGCTGATTTTGACTAGTCCTTAGCAATCACGTCGTCAGAGATCTAGAACCATTTGTGTGCGTCTTTGCCAACTGCCCTGAGGCTAGTAGACAAGGACCTGGTTCGACGACATTCGAAACATCACAGGCATGGATGACTCACATGCAAAACGCTCACGGCTACGCATGGGAGTGTAGAGCACCGTCTCATAATCCAATCCTATTCGAGCTCGAGACGGCATTCCAACATCACTCTCGTGAAGAACATGGCGTACCGGAAGCGCATGTGGGAACATTCAGTAGTGCGGCTCGAAGACCGGTCATCGACAAGATCGTGGAATGCCCTTTCGGCGACGACTTTTCGCCTACTGATAAGGCCGAGTCAAGCACCATCTTCTCGACCGACGCGCTCCACCTACACGTGGCCTCCCACCTGAAGGAAATCGCTTTGCTGGCGTTGCAAAAGCTGCCTGGCGACAATGATGCTGAGTCTGAGGACGTAGCTAGCGACCAACCACTAGATGACGGCGGGATTGCAAACTTGCGTGGGTCCATGTACAGCGTCCTCGATGATGAAGATCTCACCTTTGACGACGAGGACATGGATTCTGGTTCCTCCCATGCGGACGACTCGAACCAGGTTCTCAATGATGAGGACAGGGACGATGCCGGAATGACAAAACTTCTCCGCGCGGCGCGGGACGGTGACTTGCCCCTGGTCCAGTCACTTATCAGTCGAGGTGCAAGTTTGCACAGCAGAGCAAAGCGAGGAGAGACAATACTACATTACGCCGCCCTCTCTGCAGATATCGACACGATGAAGTTTCTTTTGGAATCTGGCGCTATGAAGGAAGTCAACTCGGTCGATGTCAATAGCCAAACTCCCTTGCATTACGCTGCCAGAACGAACTTCGTCAAAGGCATAGAGAAGCTAGTTGAATCCATGGCAAACCTAGACGCCAAAGATAACTATGGATTTTCCCCATATCTTTGGGCCGTCATCACCGGGAAGTCTGGCTCAACTGAACATTTATTAGATCATGGCTCTGTTGCCAATCCAAATGATGCCCGTGGAAGATCTGCGCTGCATTGGGCAGCCAGCTTGAGAGACCCAGCCATGTGCGGTTTTCTGCTTTACCACGGGGCGGACATCATGGGCACGATTGAGAGCACAGGACTAGCACCATTGGGGGAGGCGGCAGCACATGGTAATTGGAATACGGTCGATTATTTGCGCAGCAACTATGCAAACGTCAATCACCGTGATCGAGCTGGCTGGTCCGCTATCCATTGGGCCGCCGAGGAAGGCCACACTGATGTTGTGGACTTGCTGCTAGAGCACAAGGCGGGTCCAAACACGATCAGTTCATATGGCACTTCGCCGCTGCATTGTGCTGCAAATGGCGGACAAGAAGACATCGTGAAATTGCTTCTGGCGCATGGGGCCGATGCTCACAAGGTAACGTGCCACGGTTGGACGGCATTGCACCATGCCGCATTCATGGGGCACTCTCAGATCGTTCAGATGCTGTTGGATGACGAACTTGTGCCCGACTTCCCTTGCCAGGATAATCACGGCTGGACACCACTTCATTTAGCCGTCCATGGGAGGCATCTGGAAACCATCCGAGTGCTGCTCAGCAAATTTGCTACATACAACTTGCTTTACCAGGGCGACGAGAACGGTTTCACGCCGGAGGAGTGGCTTGGTATTGATTACGATAGCCCTCGGTTCACAAGGATTAGCGATCTGGCTTTCAGCAAGTCACGTTGCTGTAGAGCTGTTACAGAACTACGGCAAGCGGTCCGCGACGGCAACGCCATGGTGGCCGACCTTTTGCTAGAGCAAGGAGCAGACATCAACCAAACAAATGCCGGGAGTAGAACTGCCCTCTACTATGCTGCGAAAACGGCCAACATCCCAATGCTTGACATGCTCTTGAAACGTGGTGCGGACCCCACCATCCTTCCCGCAGGGCGCAGAACATGGGAAGAATGCATTTCTGATCAGACAGTCCTACAACGGCTTCAAAAATCCGGATATGTCAAGCCCATTCCCAGTAAAGAAAAAGAGCATGATATCAGGTTGTCTCTCTCCCCTTGGCGGAGAGAGACCGACCTGCCACATCCGAGTGCGCAGCGGCCAGGTTCAGACCTGAGCGGAAGAGATGTCGAAAGAGCAAAAGAACGTGGAAAACCCCGGGAAAGAGACGACCTTTCGGTTTTCTTGAGGGAGGACCAAGCAACAGGGGGAGACCCTTTTTCAAGTCCAGAAGACGTTAAAGGTGCGATTGCAGGTGTGAAGGGGCTGATCAAGCGCGATACAAGGCAAGTTGAGATCGGGAGAGATGGAAACACAGGGGGAAGACCTGGAGAGAGGTCTCATGTGAGTATGGAGGATCGTCGTGTGGAGGAGCCCCGTTCCCGTGTATCCAGAATTTGGAAACGGCTGCGGGGGCAGTAAATGAATCCACGCACACTGATCAACCGCAAGCTGGTCGGATTTCTATGAGCTCATCGTTTAGCTATGCTGCTGCACCGGTCTCAAGATGGTGTGAGACGTGAAAGCTTAATCTTAGTCAGGGAGCATTGTATCCTGCGCACTACTTTCACGCTTTTACTTTTATCAAAGACCTTCTACCAATTAAAGCCAAGATTCTCAAGGCGAACAAAAGTGTATGCTTACAACCAGAATGACAACATGTATTCATCCATCCGTAAGACAGCGCTAGCCTAAACGCTGCTAAAGTAACCTCTCAGGGTGTAGCTCTCGGCCATACTAAGGACTGAGAAACCATACTAAGGACTGAGAAACCATACTAAGGACTGAGAAATTGATCAAGGGCTCCATCTGACCCTGCAAGAGGGTCGAGATGTTGTTTCACCGTCGGTCGTAGCGTGTCAGGAAGTGCCAAGCCATATTGCTTTCCAATAATCAGGCATTCCACCAGAGCTTTATAAGCACGCTTTAGAACGGGACCCAGTTGCAGCTGGGATATCAAGGCGCTCATTGTTTCTGGGAATGCCTCGGCAACCAACCATCTGTGGGTGTTAGGGGTGTCCTGACAGAGCATGAGGCACGCTGCTGTGGGCATGTTGAGAAAACGGTCCTGTCCCTTCTCCTTTGATCGTTGAGCAAACTGGAGGATAGCAGTAAGAAAAAGCAACAGTCTGCTACGGTCTTGGCCCCCGCTGATGGCGCGAAGCTCATCGGCACACGCTCGGTTCGCATCGCTGAACAGCTGTTCCTCATAACTTCCGCCAATGTAACCTTCGTAGTATTCCGCGATGATAGTTGAAAAGTATTCGATGGGCCGCGGGTCCTTGGTCTCAATGATGGCGAAGTGCGTGCTGAAGAGGACCACCGTTCTGGCGACATTCTCCGCCCTTCTAGCACCTCGAATGCATCCATCGAAGTCAATGAGGAACTCGCGAACTCCGTAGTGCAGTGACTCCGCCGCTTCTCTGTGGTAAGCGAGGGAAGCAAACTGTGCGAACGTCCGAGCTGCGATGTCGACCCCTTCTCTCCATTTCCGCAGAGCCGCCGCGAGAATGACGCTCGAGCCTACAAGGACACCAATCACCAACAAGGCTTCCAGATCCGCAGTAGAGACCACATGAAATATTTGGACTGAGAGACCTGTCATGATGGCCAGGTTCTTGGGGTCCTCGGCATCGACCAGCTGAGTTCCAAACTCGATATAGGCTTGTGCCCATTTGCGCAATCGCTCCGTCTTGTTCTTCTTGACGAGGTCTTGCAGCACGTGCATCACCTCCCATCGGCCGATCGACGAGTGCTTCAGGTATAATCTCACCAACTTATAAATAGGCGGGAAATGGAAGGAAAGAGTCAAGGTTTTGATTGTGAGGCCAACCAGTTTCGATGACTCTTCGTATCGTGCGGCAAAGAGTTGTTCTTGAAGCCCCAGGAGCTCTTTGGCTCTCTCCTCCACCGGCTTTGTGCGTCCTTTCAGGGACGCAACCCCCTGAGGAGTAGGTAATTCGTCGACACGTGCTCCATGTCTTAGAAGTAGCTCGATAATCTCCTTGGAATTCGCTTGAATAGCCCGAATCAGTGGTGTATCGCCGTAGCTGGCTTTTCCTTCGATCAGAGCAGACCGGTCTAATAGTAGGGACACGACCTCCTTGTGTTCTCCAGTGACAGCAATGTGCAGTGCAGTCAGCTTGCTCCGATCCTTGGAATTGACTTGCGCACCGTGGTCAAGCAACAATTCCACCACATCTTTGTGGCCACGAGTGGCTGCCCAGAAAAGCGGTGCTCGTCCGTAGTTATCCTTCTTCGACATGAGACGCCGGAGTGATTTGGGATTTGAAGCATGTTGGTCGAGTAGCAATTTGGTCCAGGCAACATTACCAAAGTACGCAGCTAGGTGAAGGAGCGTGAACGAGGGCGGTGCCCCGCCGTATTGCTCCTGATCCCAATAAAACTTCCACCAATCTTCTCTAACTTGGGAGTCCAGCATGAAGAACGGACGAGAGAATTCGTTTGGGTCATCCATCAATTTGGATGCATGTCGGAGATGCTCTGGCCAATACAGGCCTGCGTAAGCCAAGAGACTGTTGTCGGAACTTGCGTCGATAATGCTGCCAGTAAAATTATAACTCTCTTCGATAAGTGTTAGGCATGCCCGCAGTAGTGTCAGGTGGGTAGTGTTGTCCATATGGAACATGTTGATCCCCTCGATGTTGACCTGGTCGCTCTGGAAAAACTCCTTCGCCGACTCGTGAACCAAGTTCACAACATCCCCATCAATCTTCACCATGAGCCCGCATGATCTCAGACGCTCTTTCATCACTTCCGTTGGGGGTAGATCGCAGGACTCCTTGATCTCCGCAGCCACCGACAGCTCACTCACGGTGAGTGGTCGGGCAGCCAGAACGACCCACCGAAGGATTGGGACCAGCTTCTCTTTTTCTTCCACTTGTTTGAGCAGCCTTTGATAGATTCCACCTAGGCCTTTCGGAACGCGGCGGAGGATTTCCTTGATCTTTTGCCAGCTCCTGCCTCTAAGCTCATCCGCGACAAACCCCACCCATAAAAACGTACCTTCAGCACCAGCCATTAAGGCCTGCCGAATTTCGAACAGCATGTCTTCTGACAGATCTTCTTGGGATGCTAGCTCGTCAACTTTGGCATGAATGTACTTCTCGACATCTTTGCCAACCTCCACATCCGACTCATCAAGTTTGATCCGGCGGTATTGTCCGAGTTTGGTCTCCAAAAGTGCTGGGTCAGGGCGGGAGAGAAGAATCAGTTTCAACTTTGGTTTCGTTACGCCCTCAGACTGTGACAGATAGTTGCTCATGGCGTCTAGAAGTTGCTTGAGGGTCTCCTTCTCGCATTCATCCAGACCGTCCAAGACGCACACAACTTGGGTGGTCCCGCTCTGCTGGAGCAGAATCAAGAAAAGTCTCCACAAGGAGACAAAGCTGGAAATGGTATATTTGGTCGTCTCAGACCCATCAAAGTGTCTCTTAATGTGTGGTGCAAGATGGGGATGCAAATCGAGCCATTGGTGAATTATGCCTCTCATGATGGTCACAGCCGTGTTGCGGTTTCTATCACGGTTACTACAGAAGTAGTAGAGGAGCACGTCGGTGGACTGAATGACGGGCTGCAGCATCTCGGTGATATAGATAGCCAGCATGGTTTTGCCCTTTCCAGGGCCTCCAGATATCCAGAGCAGCGGCGAGTTTGTGTCTACCAGCCACTCTTGGTAGCTGGGATGTCGTTCAATCCATTCGCAGGTACCGTGAGCTCTCCGCCCTTTCAACGCAATCAAAGAGCTTCGATCAACCTCAGGTCGGGTAAGTAGCAGGGCGTCGAGAACGGTTGCGGCCACCGCGTAGGTATCCGCTGCAAAAGCAACTGGCTTTTGTGTGGCATGGATCAGCAACAGAAGTCCTTTGGCATATGCAGCGGCAGCGGCAGCAGCATAACCTCGCCAGATGTCGGTTCTGTGCGAGTCGGCATAGTCACAGATTCCACGTATAATCAGGACATGCGCAGTATCCCATAAGCCTGCGGCTTCTGTCTCAAAAGAGAGGATGCCGTGTTCTCGAGCCAGTCTATCCCGAGCCGTGCCATGGCGTACCAGCTGGCTACCACACGCAATCAAGCCGTAGTGAACTTTGGGACCTCGGCTCTCTTGCGGTGGTGGCCTGGCGCAAATCCTTCCCGGATCACACTGAATGCAGCTATTCTTTGCGGACTCGGGTGTGGCGTGGTCATAAGTTGAATCGAAGACAATGTCCTCGTCCGGACTTGGTCGAGTAAAAGTGGCAGGGTCCTCGCGAATGATTTCGGATACGTAACGGGTTATTTGGCTCTCCCCCAGTATATCATTTGTCTCGGCCTTTCCAACAGCTGTAAGAAGCAGAGTAGATGGCTTGGCCGGTGCACTAATAGACTGAATTTCCAAGCTTCCCTTCTCCGAAGAGTATTGGACGAGACCTGGATGCGTCGCTGTCGGTTTGCTCACAACAATATCGCCGAGCCTGATGTCCTCCTTCGTGTTCGGTACTCCTCCTCCGACCCCAACTATTAGTATAAACCGTATCGACTTGAAGCTCGCGCGCATCTGCTGACTGACACCTGCGACTGAAGTGACGCCATACGTGCCAAAGGGCGGAGATGCGATCACGATGTTATGTCCGTTGAGGCTTCCCAAAATGTATTTATTGGTATCGTCCACGTTTCGATCCGCAGGAAGACTGGTGTTCTTGTGATCAAGTACTGCCTCGGCTGCCGCCACCTCGAACGGGAGTGCGCACACCCATCCGACCGTGTAGTCGTCTTTGGATGCCATATCCGAGCGGTGCATCCATGCACCACGATACGCCAACTGTTGGCCAGTGGCTATATCCTAGCGGCTTGTGCAGACATATGGTGTTGATATCGACAAACTTGGTGAAGCAAGGAGCAAGAACGTCAACAGAGGAATCATGTTTGATTAAGGTAAGGCCACTGTAGGACAGGAGAGGGGGAGGGGTTGCCCATGGGGAAACCTTGCCTGTTTCTTCATGCTACGTGAAGTCAACCCCTTGGAGTGCGGTTGGCGCTTAATTGCGACCGTCTATTGGTCTGTTTGATCTGCTCGCTTTGCCGTATATCCGAAAATCCAACCCTGAAACATGATCTGAGCTGTCAATCATCGTCCTTGAACAGATGCTGAGCAAAAAATGGCAGACTCATGTCAGAGCAAGACGCTTTCTCTGAGCTCTACCACGAAAGAAGCGCATCGTCGTTTATCTATTTCGATCTCTGGATGCATGATCTGTGGTAGATCTCAAGAGGACCGGCCCGCGCGGCGCCACATGCACAAACATGATCCATGTGTTTGGCCCCCTGGCAGGACCAGCGCATCCAGCCAACCAGACGCCAAATCACCTGCGCTGAAACACGTAGGCGCCCACGAAAAGAGTCAACATGGAAGCGCCAGTCCTTTGTCTAACCCCAATATTTTACGGCACGTCGTGGACATCTTTACGTCTTTACACAATGAGCATAATCTAAGGCAGCATTCATGGATAGGTGTCGGGGCAAAAGTTACCATCGAATCTAGCTCTTCGTACTTGTGGACGAAATGCAGCCCCATAACACTGAGCAATCAATCCCTAATATCAGTCAGTCTCAAGCTTCAACAAAGCGCGCGCGCAAATTATGTCACTAGAAAAAGATAGCTCAACACGTGATAAACATTGTAGCCAATTGATCTTCCTGCTGATCCCGTTCAGCTCTTCTGCTTCGTCGACTTGGCAAGCAGCCCCTGAGGTGTTCGGAGCCGTTGCAGCATCGGAGCCGGCCGACAGGGCGAGCCATTTTGGCCCCCAAATCAGATCGGCGGTGGGGCGTCCTGCAGCGCCGTTCTCCCCGAAGGATCTCGGTGGATCGGTGCTAAAGGGGCAGCTCTTACATCGCTCCACAAGGCGGCGCAACCTAACCGTAATGAACCACAAGTTGATGCTCTCATGATGGAGAAGCATAATTATGCTTACTTGTATGTACAACATAGCTGATCTTGCCACTTGTAGGCACTGAGCCTAACGAGGCGTGCGCTGATCCATTTACTCGGTACGTTTCTTGGGTTTTGGATCCTTGGTTGACATACTAAACCGGCGAATAAACCCAAGAACAGACATTGGAGAGTTGTAGACCAGCGGTGATTAAACCCAAAACGGCAATGGATCTGAACTAACGCAGAGGCCTTAAGTTGGTCGATCCGAACATAGTCTCAGCAAATCATTCAGCTCAATGCAACTCTTTCGTGCTCCACGTGCAGATTTCTGTGTTTCGGACTGATGCCGGCCTGAGATCGTCGAAGTCCTCAAGGATCGATCATCTACTTAAGTCCTTGAAAGCTTGGAATGGAGCAATATATTCAGCTGAACACTGGGCTGAAGGGATTGTTTGTGGGGAGGCTGAGGTTTATTAGCTCTTACGGATGGATATCTTCATGGTCCACCAAGGAAGCGCATCGCCAGAATGCCCCTCGTAAACCTTCGAATCACCTCCAGAATCGGTGATGTCACGGTCCAAAACACTCAGGTCACCTCTGGCACTCGTCATACCTTCTTCAAGAGGCGGAAATGGACCCGAGTAGGTATATATCAAGAGCTTGGTCGGGCATCCAACATGGAGTCTTCGAACCCTCATCAACACGTCGAAAGATTGAACACTTCAAAACACCCTTAGTTGCTAATTTCACCCTTTATCAACATGTACTTCAACCTCAGACAGTTTGCCGCCTTGGCAGCTCTGATCTCCCAGGCCGCTGCTTAGGACGTCCAAGTCTACACGACCGACGACTGCAGCAACGGTCCGACCGGCATCTTTGGCGATACCGCAGGGAACAGCCTCCGATGCTACACCATGTCGCCGTTCAGCGTCGATCTCAAGGGCATCATGCTGGACTACGACGATGAGCAGCACCACACGATCGATCTTTACGAGGACGACAACTGCAAGTGCAAGGTCGAGCACGCCCTGACGTGCCCTGGCCGCAAGTCCTGCACACTGGGCAGTGCACCAAGTACACCTTCGGCAAGAACATCAAGAGCTTTAGCATCTGGCTCGACGGTACCAGTGGAAGCAAGAGGGAAGAAAAGTCGGCTCAGCCTTTCGAGGCGTAGTGGAAGAAGCCAGTACGTATTCGACAAGGAGTACGCCTTGCGAATAGGTTTCCGGCGAGGGTTTGCAGTACTGAGTTCCTGGGAAGGAAGCAGTCATGTGTCATATATCCTGTATCTTCGACCTTTCATCGCTTGTTACGAACCATACCTTGGGAACCTGAATCCATAGATCTGGGCTAGGTTAAATCTCAAGGGTCCTCAAACCATTCTGTTATGCAGACTTGAACTCGGAGTGATGTCTACGGAACCACATACGCCTTATATGACAGAATAGTGACAAGTAATTACAAGTCCCGATAGCCAAGCGGCCAAGCCGTAACATTACTAAGGTGCAAAAGAAAGACCACCAAAGACCGAAAAGGAAGTGAAGGCACCGGGGGATTGAAAGTGAGAGAGAACAGAGGGCAAAGCAAGGATCGACACGACAATGTGGGACGGGGAACAAGAAGAGAAGCAAATCACCTTAGTAATGTGCTATAAGGCGGGTTGGGAGGACTGACCATCCTCCCCCGACAGAGATGTACGGCTTCGGCCGGAACTCTTTTGCCACTCGGCTTCATTTTCTTTCTTTTTTTGCATTCACCTAAAGTCAACAACACCCTTACAGCTGAAGCCATGAGTTCGATTCTAGAAAGAGTTCCTTTTTTGGTGCTATGTTTGCAGTTTCTTGTTTGGATCTGAGGATACGCTCACAGCCTTCTTAATCTTGTATGTAACCAGTCACAGCCCGGACCCTGAGTAACGCGGTCGGGCCCGAGATGATGAGGCTCAAAATTGTGAAACGTCATGCATAGCATAACCTTAAACTTTGCATCACGATTGTCACGAATTGTCTGACCTCGGGGCGGTAGAGGCTTGCCGAGTCAGCACTAGGCAGGGCTTTGCGCGGTAGATCCCTGACAGAATAAGCGCTGTCAACCAAAACGGTCAAGCTTCTGCAGCTCCCTTTCCTCTTTCTGACGATAGTTCATTTCCCGTTATTTCCAAGACTTTTTTAACCTTCTTACATCAGATCCTGGTTTTGCACGGACAGGGATTTGGGGGCCACGGAAGGATTCTGACGTGGTGGTCGCCAAGCTTTTGCATTCACACGCCATGTCCAAACCAAGATGCCAGCCAATTTGGGGGTCGCAGCCGACCGTCCGTCCGACCACGGTTTCAAATCATGATTTCTCCCCCTTAACCTTCTTCGTCGACATTGGCAGACTCGCCAAAGTACGATCATCGAGAGCGCCATCTTCATGAAGCCATCGAACCTCTCGTGAATATCAGGACTGCTGCTTCAACCCAGCTTCCTTCTTGGAGATGGACGCGCCGTCGTCGGACAATTTCCGCTACCGCGCATTCACCTCGGGTATGTTTCGCCGCATCTTCCGAGACTGACAGTCGGTCACTGATTGCAGAGAACAGTGGCGGTGCTCGGAGACTATCTATACATCGAGGGGGGGGAGATCAAGATCGCGGGCGACAAGGCGGTCTCGAGACCTAGTAAGTCGACAGAGAAACTTGAGACCCGATTGGGCAATCAGATGAACTAATCACCCTTGCCTCTGTAGTCAACTCGACCCTTTCTCTACCGTTGAAGACCTCCTGGGAAACATCAAGCGCGCCATTCCTGGTCATCGATCATGGCGATGCGCCGGGCGTCAAACAGCCCGCGCTATGGACCAGTCCGGACCAGAAAACGATATATAGCTGGGGAGGCGAAGGACCGTGGGCGGACCAAGCCGGAGCAAAGAATCGGTCATTATGGGCATTCAGCCCTAATTCGCGCGGCGGCGGAACATGGAGCGTCGAACAGCCTGTCAACGCGCAGGCCTTCGCGGACATCCACCGGACAGGACGAGCGCTCTACACGACCTGCGGGCAGGTCGGCTTGTCTCTGAGCGGCTTCGGCGTAGCCAACACGGACAAGTTCTTCTCGGATCCTCGCAAGGAGATTCCCGTCTCAGGTCTGATCACCTACGACATGGAGTCGAAGGCATGGTCGAACAAGACAGCCGCCCCGGCCCTGCAACCGCAGTACGGCTGGCTCTGGGGCGCGGGCGCCTGCATGCCCCCTCGCAACAACACGAACCACCTCGCGTTCTTCCTCGGCGGCGCGCAGACCTCGGCGACCTCGATCGACTTCCCCAAGCTGGCCGACTTTAACAACGTCACCTTCTACGACCCCACAGCCGACCAGTGGTACTGGCAGACGACGACGGGGACGGCGCCGCGCGGGCGCACTCTGCACTGCGCGGTGGGCGTCTCTGGCAAGAACGGCACGTACGAGATCTTTGTCTACGGCGGAACGAACACGGCTGTCAACAGCGAGACGGCGTACAATGATCTGTTCGTCCTGACGATACCCGGCTTCCACTGGACGCAGGCCAACGTCGTGAGTCCGTCGAGGCAGCTTCACTCCTGCGCCCATGCTGGGAATAGCCAGATGGTTGTCGTCGGCGGTTGGGAGAGCGCGGCGTTCACGTGGCCGAGCGGCTCGGATGAGTGGGAGCAGGGCGTGGGTGTGTTCGACATGAAGCAGCTGGCTTGGAGAGATGCGTACGACTCCAAGGCCGAGGATTACGACACGCCTAACGAGGTTCAGAAGTGGTATGCTGGCGGGTAAGTAATGGCAATTCCATGTCATTTATCTTTCGAAGGAAGCTCTTAGGCTGACATCAGTGATCCCACAGGGGCTTGAAGTCGGTAGAATGGAGTTCGAGCACCGTCAAAGCTCTGTTTGTCCAAGGTGAGGAGATCTCGGTGCTACCGCCCTCACATTTTGGTTTCTAATCATCATTCTAGACGATGGATCGAACACCGCTGCTTCTGACAACACTGGAGCCTCACAACCCTCCAGCTCGACGACACCCGCTCCTGATGTGAAGATGGGCACACCGACCGGAGCTATTGTCGGCGGAGTGATCGGCGGTGTTGCTGTATTGGTCTTCATCGGCTTGTTCTACTTCCTCTGGCGCCGGCGAAAGGCGGCCAATACGGCGCAGGAGTTGCCCGTCCAAGACACGAAATGGGATTATCCGAACCAGGCAGGGCCAGGAATGTCTCCCGACAGTTCCGCGGTGGGCCAGTATCAGGATGGTGCGACGACACCACAGGAGCTATACAGTGCCGGATACTCCGACACGTCCAAGCATCCTATGCCCGAAGGGACGCACCCCATGCTGCAGTCGGCGTATGGCACGCAGCATTCAACCTATCCCGCGCAAGAGCCTGCGCAGCCTCCACCGCAGGAGCTACCTACGCCTTACCCTCGGGCCGAACTGCCATGATTGATGAGGCCAACAACGGCCAGTCTCATGTGAGGTGAAGCTTGGGAACGGATCATGCAGGTCTTTTGTTTGAGTAAGATTGTTCTTTGACAGTGAAGTGATGGGTTCGACGTTTTCAGAGACTGAAGGTCATTTTTTATTTCAGGGATGTATTGGGCATACGTCGGACTTGACCTGAAGCAGCTGCTCCTGCTACTTTTCTATGAGCGGTACCTAAGCGATATCTTCGATATCAGTGCGAGATGAATAATTTATATCATTATGCGGACCAGATCCGGAATTAGTGTGATCGGTGCAAGTCTCTCTCTCGCCCAAACCGGCTTTGCCTCTGCATGTTCTGGACGTGCATGAAGTGCGCCATCCAAGAATTGAAATGCGGATTATTGGTCGGTTGGGTACACCACATGAAGGCGATGCATGCATGACTGCCTGATAGAGTGGATTTGGGTAGCGAGAGCAGGCTTGCCCAGAGTGAGGCGTCCTTCCGGCGCTCATGACTGGAACAAGAGTATGTAGCCGCGATTGACTGGCTGGCTATTAGAACCCGTTGTTCTCGCCCGATGTCGAATTGCTTTGATTCCGTAGAACCCTGGATTCTACCGGTACCGAGCTCTTGTCGTCTTTATTCTGCTTAGTAGCACCTTCAGTCTCTTTCTTCTCCCTGAGGCCACTTTTGGGAACCGGAAGCGGAACAAGATCTTACAAGACCAGACTTCCGATTCTACACCGGTGCTCGTATCCGCATATGCCTATGAATCGTGCATCATTGTTGATCCGTACATCAACGATATGGCCTCCCCCCAAGATGGTTCCGCAATGTTGAAAACACATCCTACGACAGCCCGTCTCGAGTATTTATCCTGTCTGCTCTTGGCCGGTTCATCAACAACTGTAGGTAGTAAATGCACGTTCGGGTCACAGATTTCGGGCCTGGATATGGACAAGAACCGAAGCCAAGCTGTCTTGGCAGCGGCATTCCAACAAATCGAGGGACATTACAATTCTCATGGCTCGCATGCAGCCAATGGCGAGCGTCTCAAAAGATTACGGAGAACTTTGAGCTTTTACCGCGGCAGTCGTACTAATTATCGCGTCCGACTTAAACCAGCATCGCTTCCAAAGCGGTAGGAGAGCTCGTCGGCATGAAAGCAGCTCCGAGCATTGAAAGCACCGAACCTGATTCTGACCGTTAAAATGGTCAGTATCTGGCACCAATAAAATCATCTAGAAGGACTTAGGGTGTTGGTCAAGGGTTGGTCGGGGCATAGTGTCTGGTGACAAGGTACGGGCCTGTTAATTACCGTCTTCTCACGCGGATCCCGGGCCGAGGACTCGCGGTCGTCTTTATGGGCTCCAGTCGCTTGGGTTCTGCACTTCTCTTAGTCTTAACTACACTGTCACCACTTTCCTATTGTAGCTCCTTTATCAAGTTCTCTGAGATTCAAATCCTTTTCACGACATCATGTGTCCCAGTATGCCAACCCTGAGTAGGATATCAAGGATCTCGAATTTATTCAATGGAAAGAAGGTTATCGGCTTAAAACTATCTCCTCGAGGGTAAGTCCTCACTCTGGTGTATGTCAATCCGTTCAATATGCCGTCCTGGAGTTCAACTTCCTGAGCATGTGAGCAGTATGACTGCCCCTGCGTTCCATCGGGGCGAGGGCCGTGTGGTCAACCATGTTGGTCATCTCGCTGCCGCCGGCAGGGTAGCGGGTCGTTGCAACTCTGTTGGTGCGACCTTTCGGATTGTCACCATCGTCAGAAATACTTTAGACAAGACTCTAGATGGACGCAGATGTTCCCGAGTCATCGGAAATTAGACGGAGGTTTGCGCTTACTTGTGTGGTCGCTCTGGGCGTTGAGCACCTCCTGAAGCTTGGCCTTGGCCTTCTCCACGTTGAACTTGGCTTTTGCCTTCGCCTTATCCATGTTGCCTCAATTTGGAAATTGTTTCTTGATGATTTCTTGATCACTTGATTTGATTTCAGTGCCTGAATCGCAGGATGCGGAGAACAAAGGGGGAGCACATCCAAAATGGGGGAACATAATCCCCTAAGTATGTTCTGTTAACCCGGAATGTGGAGGAACAAATCACAAACGGGCTATTCGGAGAGCTAAATTGGTTAGCACAAGCCTGCTCTGCCATTCGCTGCTTTTTGAAGCTTCCCCTCGTGCCTGCACACCACGATGATATCAGAGTGACATGTGGCTGCGTCAAAGTGCTAAGCGTGGGCATGATCGCCGGGCCGGATGCGCCGGTCCAATCTTGCGATTAGCAATGCACCGGGAACGGAACTATCCACGGAGAAGGTCACACGAGCAACGTATGGGTGGCACACGACATATGCGAGGCAGTTGCGTCGAGAAAAGTACTTGTGTACTTGTAGTAGCGTGCGTCCCCTATTTGTATTTTGATACGATCACCATGAGAACTTCTCCTTGACCAGCTTCTCTGATACTTCCCACAGCTTCTCTGCCTCTGCACTGGACGAAGCGCGAGGATGTGCCTTCTCGGTGATTTGGCAGTTCTCGAGGAAAATACCAATGTTCTCCTTCCCGTCCTTAGTTTCGAGCTTCCCGAGCTGCGGATCCAGCGCCGCGACTAAGCTGGTTGATGAACCTGCCTTCAGCGTCTTGTATTTAACACCCGACTGCTTTCCCAAATTCTCGATGCCATCGTTTACTTCAGTGCTGGCGTTCCTCTGCAGCTCCGTCTGTATCCAGCCCGGATGCGCCGTAAGACATAGTATTCCATACTTCTCGTAGAGCCTCCTCGTCGCCGCGATGCTAAATAGCAGATTCGCCACTTTACTCTGGTTGTAGCCCTCCAGGGGCACATATGACCGCTCCTCGACATCCGGCGTCCCCCAAGCCTTGTGTATCGTAAAGTTGGGCTTCTCCTCCTCCGGCAGGTCCTTGTTCAACACCTCGAAATTAGGGTCGCTCCAGCGCATGTACGCCCAGTACGGCGAGCCCGAAGCGACGCCCACGACGCGGGTCGCGCCCTTGGGGTTCGTCTCGGCGGCTTTGAGCAGCTTGGGCATGATCAGGCAGGTGAAGAGGAAGTGCCCGACGTGGTTGGTGGCAAAGTGCATCTCGATGCCGTCCTCACTGAGGGTGCGCTCGGGCAGCAGGGCGATCCCCGCGCTGTTGATGAGGATGTCGACCTGTGGGATGTCGGACCAGCTCAGGAGCTCGGCGGCAGCGGCGCGCACGGCGGACTGGCTGGAGAGGTCTAGGCGGAGAGGGCGGTAGTCCACGTGGGGATACTGCGCCCCCATCGCTTCGATGCTCTCCTGGAGCTTCGAGGGTGTGCGGCCTGCGACGATGAGATGCGCTGGCGATTGGGAGGCCTGGAGTATTGTTAACATGATTTCAAACGTACTTGACGATGGCACCTACGAGAGCTTCTGCGGTGGCGAAGCCAATCCCGCCGCGGTTCACGCCCGTCACTACAATCGTCTTTCCGCGAACCCGGTCAGCGAAAGCTTGCGTGACCTCCGGCCCCTCTGTATCGCGATGGAATTCTGGATGAGTCGTCGTCATGATGTCTTGATGGCGTGATTTGAAGTGGGAAGGCAGTGTAAATGGCAGCCAGGTGGTTGTTGAGACGTCGTTGGGCAATTGGAGTATTGGGGAGAAGAGTTGCTCAGCTGAGGCGAGACACATCGACCCTTTATTCACCTCTTGGCTAAATTTTGCCCTCCTTAACTCCTTTCGATAAAGTCCTGCTCCGATTGATGGGTGAGATCGACTTGCGGCGTGGTGTCTCGCAATTTCTCGCATTGACGGACTTAGCGGGGTTAGTCCTTGATGTGTCCATCGTCGACTTCACATGATGTTCACCAGAGAGGCGGAGGCGGTCGTAGAGATCCGAACAGGGTCAAGAAGCTGTTATTCCCGTCCGAGCACTTTGCTGCACTTACTGCCGGTCCATGGACCTTATCAAACATGTGTATCTTGATTTAGAAAGGTGTGTCTATCATGATTATCATTGAGTCTTCTCCAGGCATCGCATGCACAACGTCCAGTGACCTCTCCCAGTTGCTCATAGATCAAACTTCTGACCGACAAGCTCCTCGCTCAGCTTCCACAGATTCTCCACATACTCGTCCTTGCTAGCCCAGTCTTTGCTAGGCTGGATCTGGCAGTCGACCATGTAGGCCCCGGACTCGCCCACGATGTCAGGCCGCAGAGCCGCAGCGAGCGTCGTGCTGGCGCCCTGGCTGACGGTCTTGGCCGGGTCAATGACAAACGTGGGGGTACCATTTGACTTTGCGATCTCGGCGATTTCGTCAAAGGCTTCCATCTCCAGGTGGTCGGCGAGGGCGGTCTCGTAGATGGCACCCGGGTGGACCGCGTAAGACAGAATGCCGCGCTTGGCGAGCGCCTTGGTGAAGAGGACGTTGGCCGTCTTGGCCTGGCCGTAGGCGGCCCAGGGGTTGTACGCCTTGCCGCCGGAGAAGTTGTAGTCGTCGAAGCGAAAGGGCCCGATGGTGTGGCCCAGGCTCGTGAGGTTGATGACGCGGGCGCCGGGGCCGGCGGCGCGGATCTTGGGCATGATGAGGTTGGTGAGGAGGAAGTGCCCGACGTGGCAGGCGGAGAGGGTCATCTCGACGCCGCGCTTGTCGGTGGTGTACTCGAGAATAGCCATGACGCCGGCATTGTTGACGACACCGTCAATCTTGGTGATGCTGGCGTCGGAGTTGATCTCGCCGGCCGCCTTGCGTACCGAGTCGAGGTCGGAGAGCTCGCAGGCGACAAAGGTGACCTTGACAGCTGGGTGTATCTTGCCGATCTCGTCGATGACGGGATCCACCTTGGACTTGTTGCGCGAAACGAGGATGAGATGTGCCGGCGACTTGCGAGCGAGCGACACGGCGGTGCAGGCTCCGAGCCCGCGAGCACTGGTACCGGTGACGAGGAAGGTGCGGCCCTTGATCTGATCTGCGAGGGCGTCGACGACCTCCTCGGCCGTTGTGTCGTGGTTCCACTGACTGTAGGTCATCATTGTGTGCGCGTGTGTTCTCGGCTGTGGTGTGTGGTCGGAGAGCTTCAAGATGAAAGATGCTTTTTGGGATGTGTCAAGGATGTCTCTAGTCTTTGTCCTATGCTCTGTTGAATCCTTCAGGACAAACAATCCATCCTCATCGAAGCATCCCACCCGTTTATATACATCTTGAAGGTTCTCAGGCGCTCCAAAGGCCTCATGGACATACGTCGTCCACATCGAACTGTAACTCCATGGTCCTCGGAATTAGGCTGGGAATTAGGCTGGAATGTCCAGCTTTGAACTCTGGCTTTGCCATTTGCAGATAGTAGTCAAGAGAGACGAGATTATCAATCAAGCCAAGACAGCTTGCTTCCGCGGAAGGTCCAAGAATATCGGACTTTGATGCCACGATGCTGGATGCAGACACAAAAAGTCCTCCAGGGCTGGGACGGATGAAAGTTGTAGCCCTCAAAGTTCCCTGGCGCCGATCTTGTGGGGCAGGCTGGGTCTGTAAACGCCGCTGGAGCTCGCACTCGTTTGTGCTGTAGAGCCAGCTTAACGCCGATCAGTCAGCCAAACAGCGGGCGTTTACAGGCCATCGGCGAGAAGAGGCCCCACTTTCTAGGGGTTATCACCGAATGCGAAGGCCAAGTCTCTTCATGGCGGGCAACCTCACATTACGCCGACATGTTCGCAGGATCACAACGTATTGCAGCAAAATATAACCTTAAAGATATCGATACAGATGACGTAGATCGATCTATCGAGCGATGTGTTCTTTGTCAGCAACGTTTGTTGACTGAAAATCACGTGTAGCAAATCATTGAAATTGGCGATACCTGCGGACGGACTGTGAGTCCGGCTTCCGAGTGGATTGGCCATTCGAGCACTTCAAATCGCATTCGCAGCCACTCGGGCCATCATGTCACCGACACTGACTCAAGCCAGCTCGACGAGTCTTTGAATGGCTTGCAAATCATGGCATTTCGTGCTCTTGTGTAGGGCAGCAACACGCTCGCTGCCAACTTCGCGACCCCTAGAGGAGAAGGCGTGGTCTCGCCGCGTCCGATTGACTGTGGATGTACTCCGTAGTTAGCCCCCAAATCGACTCTTGGTTCCTCCAAGTCCCTCGCGTTTCAATTGGCCTCCACAGAAACCTCACTCAAGCCGTTTGGGTCCCATCTTGTCTCCAAGTCTGGTTCCGATGGGAACGGGGTCTAGAACGATTCGACCCCTGTCCCAAACAAACATCAATGCGAGCTTATTTTCGTAGTGCTTACTGCAACATTCGGCACATCCAGGGACCTATTACATCATTGTTTGTTGAGAAAAGCATTAAGACTTTTGTAAAAGCTCTACAAGAGCATCTCTATCAATCATATCTTGACATTTCCTCGTTTCCATGGCGCCAGCAAATCGTGTTTGGCAGGCGCCTCTACATTATCGAGCCGTGTCCTTGTAACCATTGCCCATGTTCGTTCTTTTGTAAACTTCAGGTATTGACATCCACCTCTTTTATCTTTGTCTCCCAATCACCTCCTCTCCTATATCAATGTCGTGCGGTTGCCGCAAAGACAATCCTTTTGTGTGGTTGGACCAGCCTGCGGCCCAGTCGTGGGTGGCATGATGCCCTTCCGTGAAGCGATCGCTTAGTTCTTGGGGAAGGTAGCCTTGCCCTTGGCGCGGGCGGCGGCCAGAGCGCCGAGGAGACCGTACTGCGAGGGGACGCCCTCGATACGGTGGGTGGCGTTGAGGTTCTTGACGACGACAAATTGGAAGCAGGTGGCGCTGCCCTGGCGGGAGGCGATGGTGGACCAGGCCAGGAAGAGCTCCCAGATCTAATGGACACGTTCGTTAGTAGAATGCACATACATTTTCCATGTTTTAGCGATCAACTTACCCTGAACCAGCGGACGCCGTACTTGGCCTTGATCTCCTCGGCGTTGCCGAGCCAGTTCCTGTACCACCTCCAGATGGTGCCAGAGTAGTGCACGCCAACGGTGTCGATGCTGTTGGTCACGTTAGAATGATATGAGTGGTTTGGGGCAAAGTCTCGGTACTGACCTCTTGACCTCAAAGCCAGCAGACTCCAGGCAGCTCACGTAGAAGGACAGCGGGGTGGAGGCGTCGGCGCCGGGGAAGATGTACTTGTTCAGGAACGTGCCCCAGATGAAGTCCTCGTACTGCCAGGCGCGGCGCAGACCAGACAGCTGCACGTACATGGATCCGTCGTCCTCGAGCATGTCGTAGCACTTGCGGAAGAAGCCGGTGAGGCGCTTGATGCCGACGTGCTCGGCCATCTCGAGCTGGGTGATCTTGTCGTACTTCTGGAAGGGAATATCGCGGTAGTCCATGCACAGCATTTCGCTCTGCTCCTTGGGGATGCCGGCCTGGCGCAGGGCGTCGTTGCCCCAGGCAGCCTGGTTGCGGGCGAGGGTGCAGCCGGTGACCTTGGCGCCAAAGTTGACGCTGGCGAACTTGGACAGGGTGCCCCAGCCGCAGCCGATGTCGAGCATGCGGTCACCCTCACGGAGACCAATCTTCTCGCAGACGATGGCCATCTTGTTGTCCTGCATCTCCTCGAGGGTCTCCTCGCGGGTCACGTCGGAGATGACACCAGAAGTGTAGATCATGCGGGGGCCGAGGAACCAGGCGTAGTGGTCGTTACCGCGGTCGTAGTTGGGGCGGACCTGCTCCTCGTCTGTTGCTGGTCAGTGCCACTCTCTTTTAACTCTGCACAGGGAATACGGCAGGCTTACCTTGGGCACGGCTGTGGAAGAGAATGTCCATGAAGAAGGTGAAGAGGATGAACTTGAAGATGTCGACGGTAAAGTTGAAGGTGGCCCAGTCGTGGCGGTACTCCATGATGTCGAGGCAGTCGCCGTTGAACTCGGCGTCGCCGTCAAAGTACATCTCGTAGAAGGTCTTCATGGGGATCTTGTTCCTGCCGCTCCACTTCTGGCGGTCGGCCTCCTTCTTGAAGGTGATGTAGAACTCGATCGGGCGGTTCGGCAGCTTGGCCTTGTCGTTGGTGCGGGGGCTGAAGTTGGAGGCGATGTACCAGATGACGATCAGAAGGGGGAAGAAGAAGACGATGGTGAAGAAGAGGAAGGTCTTGAGGCCTCCGCTGAGCTTCCATGTCAGGTAGAGCGGGATGCCGAGGACGACAGCGGCGAGGGCATAGTTGTTGAAGCTCTCGTTTCCGGATCCTTCGGCCGGCAGCGGAGGGTTGTGAATCGCTGGGGACTGAGAGGAAGCATCAGAGGTTAGCCAAGCCGGATCAATTGGGAGAGTTTCATGATATTTGGGTGTTATCTCGGAAGACCTACCTGGGTGGTCGGGACGCCGCAGTCCTCGCCGGTAGCGAACTTGTCGGGCTGGGCGGCGGGCGTCTTGATAAAGTTGATGTCAGACTGGAGCTCAGCTCCGGGCTGCGGTTTGGTGGTCATGATGACGAATGGGTGCGAGACTCGTGATGTCCGCGTCGATTGATCCAAGAGATTGATCAAGTCGAAAGGGCCGGAGGGAGGGACACGTTTATCGACGGGGAAGAAAAAAAAGCCAGACCGTCTCAGGAATGCTAGACTGGGCAAATGGAAGGGCGGTCAATTCTAGTCGGTCAGGATAAAAGAGCTTGGGCCCCTCATTCTAGGGCACAGCTACCCCTGAATATCCCGCTTTTGGTGGGGCTTGGCGCTGCTAGCCTCACCGCCGTCCAGCGAAAAAAGGGTTGAACAAACCCATGCCATCATTGAGGGAGATAAGCGATCGCTCAACAAAGGAGCAAATTGCATGTCAACTGCCGAAGCCCATGAGGGCCCCTGGGCATGTTTGCAGAAGGAACAGAGGTCTGAGAACCTGGTAGGACCTCCTCCTGCGAGAAGGGATGATATTGTGGGAAGCAGTGCATAAATTGCTACTACACACAGCAATCAGATCCATCGATTGGCAGAATCGACAGGCCGCGTCACGGGTGCCACGTGTGACCTCGGCCAGCTTCAACACGAATATTTTGTGTGTATTGGGCTATAACTAGGCACGGGCAGCGCCCTAAACCGCCTCAAGCGCTTCTCTTTCGTGGCAAATGCTTTGCATGACGAGAGCAAGTTGTACTCCGTCCACAGATCTTTTCTGGCCGTGATTTGGGACGGCGTCAGTCGCTCACGTCGCGCCAAGTTGCCACCTGGGCGAGGATATGGCTCAATCGTGATACGGACAAAATTGCATTCTGGCCCGGCGAGACTCAAGGAGCTCAGCCAGTGCCAGCCTTCCCCAGGTCCTAGGCGCAACTTGGATCAAAGGCACCAAGAGAACAGACGACAGTATCCAGGTAATTGAGGACCATTTGAAGAAAGGGAATAAGAAGGTTCCATTGAACAGGATCGACTTTTTTGAGGTGCTGAAAGACTTGGCGTGAAAATGCTTCAGTGCTGCGGATGGGAAAGTTGGCAGACTGGAACGTAGAGAGAAAAAAGAAAGATGAAGACAAAGAGAAATATACAACAATAAGTGTGAAACGAGAGAGAGAATGTGCAAAGTCTTGATGGAGCTTGCTTCATGCTCCTGAACCGGATTCAGAGAGCTTCACGATTCGTAGGTACATGTATGCATATGTGGCTCTGAAGGAATCTGATCAACTGATGGCTAGGACCCATCGCAAAGACGATTTATCTGGACAGGACGTTGAGCCGGCAGAGATCCTGCAACTTTTTGAGTCAAGTGCAGGCCTTTGTTGTTGCCTCCTGGCGGTTGCGCCTTCCCAAACACCCGTGGACACAATGCAATTTTCTATGGCCAATACATTTTGCCAAGTCACCCGTCGCCTCGCGCGGAATTCCAAGAACATCATCCATTTTGACATTTTCACGAACAACACTTCTAATATCAAGTGGCCCTCACTTCGATATCATCAAGGGCATATCATCTCGTCAACTCCCAAACTCGAACATCGTCAAACGACAAGCCGACCCAGATCAAACCCACACGAAGACATCGGGCCCAAAATGCCTACCTCGAAGTGCACTGCCACCTTCTTCGACCTGCCAGCCGAACTCCGGAACGACATCTATCGACGCGTTCTCGTCAAGCGCGGTCGCCGAATACGTCTCAGGAGGGTGCCCTCACTCCTCCAAGTCAACCAGCAAATCCGTGAGGAGGCTTTCCCCATTCGCTACCGGGAAAACAGTTTCTACCTACTTTTCGAAGCCAAAGGATACAGATCACAAGACCTATGCGAAATGCTCGCGTTTAACGGTGTTTTCGAATACGTTACATCATTCATCATGCGGTGCTTAAGCCCCCGCTGCAGAGGCTATCACGTCGACTTCCACCTCATCGCCAATCCAGGTGCCGAGCGGAAGGATCAGCTGCGGCTTGTCCGTGTCGGAGACGATGATACTGACTGGGGTGATATCCAAGGCGTTTTTGACCTTGTCCTTGATCATCTCTACCAACATGCAGATTGGACAAGTGAGCAACTGGTTTTGGGAGTCAATCCTATAACATCGGGGATTGGACATCTCATCAATATTATCAGCCTTGGATATCTCGACATGTCGAATAGTTGGCTACTCATGTACCTCAAAATTCCCAGGAAGAATACCTATGGGATCCTAGAATAGTACGAGCGAGGACTAGAAGACATGATCATGAGTCTCGACCAAGTTACTTGGCTACTCTGGGATCTGGGCAAGTGTGGCTGTGGGCCGTAGGATGTTGGCAATTGGGAAGGCATATGGAGTATGAATATGAGAAATTGAGCTCTTTGCTCGATACTTGCGATATTGCTCAAGATATACACGGTGAAGACCATCATGATGAGAATATGCTGTCTCCATCGACCTGGGCCGAATTCAACGGCATGCAATCCTGAGAATAGCGCATCCTGACTTTTGACGCTGATGCAGCTTGGCCACTCGGAGGGAAAACAGGCCGAGGGCTCTAGATTTGCAAAGAGCATGAATTTCCACCGAGCCGATGTTAAGGATCATCTGAATGCACTCCGTGATCAGCCCGGGAATATCGGGGTCGGGCAGTGCTATGTCCGGCTCGCAATCGGGATGGCCCGCTTTCGGGTTCGCCCCGGGCTCGGGATCGCTTAGTCGACTCGGTCCTGCGCTGGTGTATATTATGGCAGTCCACCCCCGGACTTCTGAGTCGTCTTTATCAACCATCGCTATGGATACTATGGGAACTTCTTCGCTTTGATGTCAGTAAACGTCAACAATCTCTCCCCTCATCGGGCTCATTGAGAGACGCAATGGCAATCGCTTTGACTTATGCAGGTGCACCATCGATCTTCCGACTCCTGGCCCGCCGGCGGGGATGCTCGACAAGCGCCATACCTCTCGCAGTCCAACTCGTGCGTTCAAACTACCCACGGATGACGCGGAGCTAATCAAAGACCTCGGATGGAGTGATGTCGCAGCGGCTGACCACCAGAAAGTCGAGAAAAACTTCTCCCGACTCATGTCATGTCCGGCAACTGTGGGGCTGCCTCACGGAGGGCTGTGCTGCGGCCGCACCGCAATCGGGTTCGCGAATTCGGGATCGCATTGCTGACTTGGAGCTAACGGCCCTTCATCCCAGCCACGTATATAACGGCGGCTGCCTCGGAAAGCTCGAAAAATCGCTCACTGATCTCTGCCAAGCGGACACCCACGAAACATGGAGAAAGAATACGGCATCGAGGCCCAAGCAGCCTCCATGACGGCGGTGCTCGGCACCGCTGAACCTGGTGCACAGTCGTCTGCGTCTACACAACTACCATATGCCGTCATCATCCCTCAACGGCGGCCGAAGCAGCGCGATCGAGGATTCATTCGGGCGTACGCGCCGGACTTGATGCGGTGCGGTATTGACCAGGCGACCTTTCTCTCGTTTCTCGATGGCTTCAACGCGGCGATAGCATCTTCGCCGTGGGTGGGCGTCGTTGACCTCGCTGGAGGTGCCGTGGGCGCCATTCCGGCCTCGGTCACGGCCGTCGCTCCCATTACCGGAACTGCGGTCCAGATTGTAGCTGGCATCTACAAGGAGATATCGGCTCGTAAAAGGCAAGTTCCTAGTCCTAGGCACGTAGCAGGCGAAGCTGGCTAACCTCCCAGTAACCCTTTAGTCAGAATGCATACCTGCAAAAGATGAATGACCAGCTGTTCCGGCCCCGCGGCTTGTACTGTCTGATCATGGCCTACAACACCAAGTCCTACCAGAACGTCTCACAGCAGGATATCAACACGGACTTCAGCGCCATGGTGCCAGAGCCCTCTGGTCCACAAGGTCAGGGTACCAGACACAAGATCCGGAGTAACGACGGAGTCACGGGCCTGGTCGACTTCCCGATCTCTGCAGAGCTCGTCTTTCCTGACCCGAATGAGACTCTGCCTGACTCCGACGACTCCGACGATGACAGCGACGACGACGAAAAGGAGGAGGGTAGGGAGAGCGCCAGCGGTAGCGGCAACGGTTTCCTGGGCAAGCTTGGCAAGTTTGCAGCAGATATGAATGCGAAGAGGGACATCAGGTCCCAAGTCAAATTTGTAAGTTGGTGATTCCCTGTGTCACATGTGTGGTCGCACTGCGTCCTTCGATCCCAAGTGTGCTCACGCCAGCGGGTCCCTACAGCAAAAGAAGAACCCCACCAGCGGGATCAACACTCTGATGGACCCCAAGGCCGAACTCAGCGAAAAGGACCTGCGAAAGCAAGACAAGAAGGAAGCTAAGCAGGAGCGCAAACGAGACAAGGCAGAGCGCAAAGCTGAGAAGCGGCAACGCAAACATCCCGACCGGAGCCCGAAAAAGCCTAAGGTCAAGGCGGTACGTCGATGCACAAAGCATGACTAAGAAAGATTCAAATACTGACAATCAGCGGACAGGGAATCCTGTACCTGATGATCGTCAACATGCCTTCGGGTAGCGACATGAATAATGCGCGGAGGTTGGTGGGGGACAGCATGAGTGAGGTGTGATGAAATACCATGGCTTGCTAGGATTGCATCTTACTGTGCACAAGTAGAGTAAGCCGCATGTACATACGCAATCGGCAAACAACGATAACCAGATCCATTTGCGAGATGTGATAATCACCCCTGAATTGCACGGACGATGCAGTCATCATGAAGACAAATCCACCCCAATCCGAAAAAAGTGCCGTTCGCAGAGAGCCAGTACCAGTCCCAGTCAACGGGAGCGTTGAATTATTCCTTGATGTTGGTAGCATTGGCGTCCGAATTGAGCAAGATCCCCCCATTATGTGGAACTTTAGTGAGAGTCAGTGGGAATTTCGTCAAGCTTATTCATGTTAAACTCAAGCAAGCTTAGCACGGGAATTCCTTCCGCTGCCAAAACCCCGGCAAAGAGGGGAATGACTTACCTGAGTCGCCATAGCGTAGCATTGAGCCTGCCAACCAGGATGGATCTTCATCCATTCGTTCTCTACCTCGGCAGAGCTCAACTTCAATCCACCGAGATATGAGATGGTGATGATGTTGCCCAGCACACACACACTGTGGAGCGCCTCTTGCATTGCACGCTCTGTATCTCGTAGGACAAGGCAAACGCCCTAAAAGGCATTCCTAGCGCCCGCCACTTACTACTGGACGGACGGCGCCACCGCGCGCGAAAAGAAGCAAGGGACCTGAAACCCGCATGCAGCGCATTCCGGCATTCCGGGGCGCCCATTCCACCAACGGCACCGGCAGCATGTCAATCGATTCCGACTCGTCCAGTAATCTGACGTCCGTCACGGACCAGATCTACATCTCCCCGGGCCAGCCGTCCGCCGCCGCCTCTCGGCCCACCGACCCGACCGCGATCCTCATTCACGGCTGGGGCGGCGCCAGCGCCAAAAAGGTCAGCGCGCACGCCGCTGGCTACCGCAAGCTCTATCCGGGCGCCAAGATCGTCGTCGTGCTCTCTACGGCGGTGTTGTACCTCGCGCGCAGCTATGACGTTTGCACGCGCGCCATGTACAGGGTCCTAGAGGAGGTCTTTCCTCTGACGACCGAGTCGACGGCGCCCCAGCGCGTTCTCGTTCACGTCCTGTCCAATACGGGTCTGTACTTCTACTCCGCGGCTCTGGCTGCATACCGCAGTCGCTTCGGTACTGTCATGCCGCATGCATTGCTCGTACTCGACTCGGTGCCAGGCGGCTCAGATTTCTCGGCCAATGTGGGACGGTGGACGGCCGCGACGGCGGTAGGCCTACGGCGGGGCGCGCTGGCGTCGCTTCCGTACGCTGTGACGGAGAAGGCTTGCAGCGCGTTCTGGCACGCGAACCGCGGGCTCGAGATTGCTAGGCGCAAAGAGAATATGCATGCCATTGGCCCGCGCGTAATCAATGACGTCGAAATGGAAAGTAAGAGGGCGTCACGACTGTACCTGTACTCCAAGGAGGACGTGATGGTGGGGTGGGAGGATGTCGAGAGGCATGCACTGGATGCTGAGGGGAAGGGCTATCATGTCAAACGGGTGATGTTGGATGGGAGTGGCCATGTCAGTCATATGCGCATGCATCCGGTTCAGTACTGGGAGGCCGTGTCGGGTGCATGGTCGCGGGCGATCGAAGCCCAGCCGGACGGAACTAGTGAGGATGGGGAGGGAGTGCGAGTCAAGGCGCGGCTGTGATATGTGAGGCTGGTTTATAAGATGACTGACAGGTTGAAGCACGTGTTGGGTGGTTCTAGTATTGATGTAAGAAGGTCGAGCGCGAATTCATGTATGCATATGAATCAAAAGGGTCGCGGAACAATCGGGAACAGTAGGTTCTTCTGCGCATGGAACAGCCATGCTTGAGTAGGAAGATAGCCTAGGCATGTGACAACATATCAATCATCATCAAGGATTGCAATGGCCAGCTCACCATAGCTGCACCAACGACTTTTGAAACCACAGCATGATTTGTGATGATTGATTTACGCAAAATAGCTCTCGAAATGTCAAGGTGTATGGTTACTCTCAGTCCCTTCCTTCGCCAGTCCAATCCCCAGCCAAATGCATGCAGCATAGCGACGGAATTAGACGCATGAATCTATGACAACGGTCAATTGTGGCAATGATAGAATGAGTAGTGATTCAGGCAGTTGTCACAGCTGTGTCTGAATTATGGACCGTGACCATGAGCTCTGATGGCTGCTTAAAGACTTACTTGGTTTCACGCAAGAGTCAAAATGAAGCATGTCGCACTTTTCAAGGCTGTCCTACAAACAAGTTTAACATTGAACATAGCAACTGAAAATGACTTATGTAAGTTGGAGCAGCTCTGTCCTGAGAATGAGCCCTCTCTGTATACGAGAATTGACACATATCACAATCTAGGCTGGCGAAAATAGCCCTTGTGGCATGATAGACGAACTTGAGACCTGGCTCTCGGCTCCCATGCCTGCTCAGGTGGACGCGGACGGCGCACGCGACGCCAGTACCCATATGCAGGGGGGCATCGCCAAAATTCAAAGATGGGAGAACACCTTCCTGGGTTGGGAAGTTCATTTGGCTTCGCGCGACGACCTTGTCGGGATCGCGCGCGTCATGCAGATGCTCAACTCGCGCAGGCGGCAGTACCTCATGTTCTTCGAACAGCTCAACGTCTCACCGGAGCACTATGTTCTGAACATGTTCGCGGACGCGGTAGCATCGGCGGATGAGCAAATCATGGATGCGTTTGCGATTGAGAAGTCGATGGTTGAGAGGGACATCATCGTGGAAGAGGACAGGAGGGAGCGGGGCGAGGAAGCCATCGAGAACCTACCGGACCTTAATGATAGGCTGCAGACTATCATTGCTGTGATACAGGGCATCGAGAACTCGCGTTAGAGCAAAACACCTGGACACTGTGCTTACGGACAAAGTTCAGCAGAACCTGATCCGAAGATCAACACATTTCGACTTCTTGGAGGAAAGCCTCTTAGCCACGAACATAGGTTGTAATCATGATTCACATTTTGGAAGAAGTTGGTTCATTTGAGGATAAGTTGACTGTGAGGATGGACAAGTCGAAACATTCTGCATTCCACTATTCTCATGCCGGCTGCGTTATACAGCACCGTGTTCTGCTACTTGATGAGCATGTGGACATGGCGATTAACGGAAAGCACTAAAACAAAGCTCATGCGATAGAGATGCTATGTTGCCAAGATAGCGAATAGATGAAATTGTATAAGTGTCACTTACATCATGGCAATGCCGGCTGTCCGTGACTCAAGCATACCGGCAACAGAGTATCTGAATAGAGCATGGACAGAGTTTTACTGACCCGGCGAGTGATGATGATTGTTGCATCGTCATCACTTTATTGCCGCCATTCGCTTGGGTATAAAACCCTGTATTTGCAGCTAGGAAATCCATAACAAGAGCCAGAACTTACTCAGTTCGCATAACAGAAAGAGAATCGCTACCCAGAATGAGTTCTGTAAGTCAAGTCTGCCAGCCCCCTGTTACCGATCAAACTGCTGTTGTGTCCCGATTGAGCTGACAAAGATTTTGCACAAGACAGTACAAAATTCTCCTGCCACTGCAGAGCTGTGGGCCTGGCTACTTACTACTATGCCTACTGAAGGCCATGCAGGAGTGGTGATCTCCGCTGCCTCTGCGACGGAGGCCGCGGCTGTCATCGAGGGCATGCACCAGAATCTCAAGGGGTGGAAAGCTGAATGCGCTTCCTTGGAATCGATCAGGCGTATCCATGGTAGAATACAGATGATTGACGCGGTTGAGCTCAAGTATCACAAGTTGTTCGACCAACCAAGCGACGCCGAGGCTCCTGTCGATAGGCGCGCCCTGGGTGATCTCCGCACGGCCTGTCGCGAGATGAGGTCGACTTTGATGGATGCTTGTATTCTAGGCAAGAAGCACATCGAGGACAGACACGTCAAGACAGGACATGACTATCTTAGGCTGAATGCCCTTGACGCTGTCATCAAGAATATACCTCAGTCGCTTCGTATCCCTCAGGATACCTCTGAAGCCAAGGGGAATGGTGCTTGATAGGAGCCCTCGGGGGTTGAGAAGAGACGCGGGTAGTCTTGATTTTCTTGGAAAAGAGCTGGGCCAAAGGGGACAGCTCTAACATATATTTTATTCGATCAACGGCTTCCAAATCGACGCGGGAAACAAAGCCTATGTTCGTTCACTGGCCGTGTCCTCAGTGATCAATGTCGTTGAATGAATGAGACTAACTTGGCCGGCTCCACACTTTCCAGTGCTTTGGTTCCCCCACTTTAACGCTCAAACCAGTTCGTCTGGTTCTGGGCCAACCCGTCGCGTCATCGCTGCCAGTGTTTCCTCAGCACGCGTCCCCCAAATAAAATCAATTAAATTGCGAATCGCCTCCTCGGCGACCAAACAACGTCATTCGTTTTACCAGCACCAAAACTCAATCGTTCCCAGTCCTACACAGCTGCCAAGTTGCTGCATGACTCAACGACCGCAAGACCTCTCCTCTAGCTTTCGCTCCCTCGACCTCTCCGCAACCATGGTCGTCTGCCCTATCTGCAACAAGCAGGTGAAGTCCTCAGACATCAACCCACACATCGACTCTGGGTGCACCGCCCACATCCTCGACGATGCTGCCGCCGCTGCCCCGGCCAGCGCCCCAGTGAACGGCGACGCTGGTACGTCGAATGGTCGAACATCCTCCCCTCCGAGCAGCAGCGCGCAAAACGGCCCTCCTTCGACGCAGAAGCGATCTGCTGCCGCCTCCTTCTTCCAGACGCCCGCCGCCAAAAGACAAGCGACAAATGGCACCAAGCCCGCCACAAATGGCGCAACGCCCAAGCTGAACGGCCTGAAGAGGAGTTTCGAGGATGGGCCTGGTTGGATATCACCCACGCAGGCGCCTGAGGAGCAGAGTAATGGAGTACAGCGACAGGAGCCCCCCCAGACACCGGTCAACGGACCTCTGGTCAAGAGAAGCAAGACACACAAGTCGGCGCCACTGGCAGAGCGCATGCGACCGCAGACCCTGGACGAAGTGTTTGGCCAGGATCTGGTTGGGCCACACGGTGTGTTGAGGTCCCTGATCGAGTCAGACCGGGTGCCATCGATGATCCTGTGGGGAGGGCCAGGGACGGGCAAGACGACCATCGCTCGATGCATCGCCCGTCGCGCAGGCAGCCGCTTTATCGAAATGAACGCTACGAGTACAGGAGTTGCCGAGTGCAAGAAGCTGTTTCTGGAGGCGGCGAACGAGCTATCCTTGACGGGGCGCAAAACCATAATATTTTGCGACGAGATACACCGGTTCAGCAAGTCACAGCAAGACGTGTTCTTGGGGCCAGTCGAAAATGGAACGATAACCCTGATCGGCGCCACGACCGAGAACCCTTCCTTCAAAGTACAAGCAGCCTTGCTTTCGCGGTGTCGAACATTCACACTAGCCAAACTTACAACAGACGACGTCAGGGGCATATTACACCGAGCCCTGGAAGCCGAGCACAGCCATCCAGAGGCACCCGACCTCTCCCCCCTAATCGACGACGAACTCCTCAATTACCTCTCCGCCTTTGCCGACGGCGACGCCCGGACGGCTCTCAACCTCCTTGAGCTCGCGCTCAGCATAACGCACAAGCCGCGCGAGGATGGCAGCGCCCTGACGAAAGAAGATATTAAGGCGGCTCTGACCAAGACGCTCGTCTACGACCGCGCCGGTGACCAGCACTACGACACCATCTCGGCCTTCCACAAGTCGGTGCGCGGGTCCGACCCGGACGCCGCGCTCTACTACCTCGCGCGCATGCTGCAGAGCGGCGAGGACCCGCTCTTCGTCGCCCGGCGCATGGTCGTCATCGCATCCGAGGACGTCGGGCTCGCCGACAACACGCTCCTGCCCCTGGCGACGGCGGCCTACACGGCGGCGCAGCAGATCGGCATGCCCGAGGCGCGCATCCCGCTCGCGCACTGCGCCGTCGCGCTGGCCACGGCGCCCAAGAGCACGAGGGCGTACAGAGGGTTGAATAATGCCATCGCGGCGCTTAGGGAGCCCGGCGTGGCGGGCCTGCCCGTGCCGATACACCTGCGCAACGCGCCGACGCGGCTGATGAAGGAGATGGGGTACGGCAAGGAGTACAAGTACAACCCTAATTACAAGGACGGCAAGGTGAGGCAGGACTATCTGCCGGACGAGCTGCTGGGGAGGCGGTTCCTCGAGGATAGGGACCTGGGGACCGAGGTCGATCCGGACTTGCTGGGGGACGGGGAGGCGTGAGGAACATGGATGCCGCTTTGGATTGTGTAGATAATTGGGTTTGAGGGACTTGGGGAAGGATATACCAGTTCTTGTATAACATTCAGGAGGAAAGAACTCAGGTCAATACAAGTAACCTGCCAATTCCTTCGTAGCCCAGTTGTGACTTCCTCCGTCACCACCATTACAGAGGGCAGGTGTATTCATGTGGTGAAATATTCGTGTCACAGCTCGATTTCTTTCTCGCCTGGCGCATCATTCTAGTGCTCCGAACTCTTCGACGTATTACCATCCGCCATCATCATCCTCGGCATCCCAGAGGGGCAGTCAGTTCTCATCCTTAGCAAAGACATCGATCGAGTCATTCTACTTCATTCGCTTCACCACACCTCACTCTCATTGCCATCACCCATAGCCCGTCCAACATCGCCACTCTCGCCATGGCAGACCCAAATGAATTTAAGCGCGTAGTCTATGTTGAAGACCCAATTCAAGCGGGCCAACTGATATCTAGATCAGCGGAACGGCAACTGACCGATCCTCCCTGGTCCTTCGCTGTTCATGCAAACAAGCAGCTCAACGAAGCCGGCTATCCGACCGATCCGATGCACCTGCCTCATCTTGCTGATTCAGATGCTAGGTCAGATGCCGATTCAGGAGTCCAGACATCTTGCCCCTGTGGCTCTGTGCGAACTACTGTCCACCATTTGCCAGCCGGTGAGCTTGCGAGCCACCAACTTGTGTGCTCCGGAAAACTAGCCACTGGAAACCAAGCCTTCGACTATGCCCTCGGCAAGCACAAGCACGATGACTTGGATGGGCGATTGGCCTTTTATTTCTCCTCCAGAATAGGTCTGCCGGGCCTGGAGCTAGTGAACCCGGGTGATATCGAGATGACCAATCCCACGGTTGTGCATTGGATCCGCATCTCGAAGGGTTTGCCCGTACTGCCCGCGGAGTTTAGCCATTCTCTTAACATCTACTACACGGACATCAACACAATGAGTACTGCACGCTCGGTTCACCACCTTCGTATCTACCATCTCGGGTGGATGCGAGACAGGCGCGTAAGGGACCTCAGGCTCAACTTCCAGCTCTTACGACTTTAGGAGACGGGGCGCGGCTGGCCGTAGTACGGGCCAGTCCTCGTCATGGCCTACAGCATCGGTCCGCAGGGTAGAACGCAAGTAGAGCATATCAATGCCCTGGATTTCCGCATTGTCCACGATTTCTTTCTTCAATTTCCCCATCTTCTTGCCCTGTCAGATATCGACCGTCCCCGCCATTCCAGGACAAAAAAAGGGGTCCTGTTGGCTTCACCCATCTTGATGGGCGGGATATACAGGCGGAAAATGTTTGACAAGAAGTTGGCAATCCTACAACAGGAGAGAGAAAAGCGCGGGAGCGCGCTGAAAGCCCTGGATCCGGCCGAGCCTGGCTACCAGGAGATTCTTGGAACTATGCACTCTATCGACAGGGTCACAATTCTGTTCGAGATCGTGAGCGTTCCGGCGGCTCCATCATCCTTGCATAACCAGTGGCAAGCTGTATTTCCGCGATATCTTGGCCTGCCGTGGACAATCAGACAAGATCCGGCGATGCGCAATTATGACCTTGGCAGTGAGGTGCAGGGTCCGAACCAGCACGCACAATGGCTTGCAGCTCGATGGCAGTATGGATACAAGTATGGAGAAACCGGTAATACGTGGACTCTCGATCTGGCGTGCCAAAACATCCAGAACTGCGTCGTCTTGGACGAGCGCGGAGACATCTGCCACCCCATCTGGCTCTTCTTTGTGCGCAGCTTCGTCCACGACCGCATCGCGGGCCTGGCCAGAGACCACAAGCCTCACCGCAACTTGGTCAAAATCCCGCCAGGGCAGAAAGGCACCCCCGAAGATCCGCTCGGCGGCAACCCGACTACTGATACCATGCTATCGTTCACGATCAACGCCCAGGACCTCGACGAGGCGCTGCACGGGCCCACTTTCAACGCGTGGTGCGAGCACATCTATCTCAAAGGCACGCGCGCCCAATTCAATTGGACTGACGAGGAGCACGAGGATCTGAAGCGGACTCTGGAACGACGGAGACAATATTCGAGGAGTGCTGAGCAGACACGGGTGGCAATCAGGGCACCGGCTTCATGGACTCAAAAGATTGTCGTGCGCGAGGTGCCTTGGGATGGGGTGGACCTTTTGGATTACTGAGGTCGTGGTGTTTCTTGTTCTTTGCTTTTCTTCCAAGCCCCGAGTTCATTTTTGTACAGTCAGCGTCTTGTCTTTACTGATATCCTCGGCGAGAGGAGAGCGATATGTGTTTTGGCTAGGGAGTGATGTCTACATTGATAGAGCGACATTATGAAGCGAATGTATGATCTTGCTTTATCAGGTTTGCGTGCGAAGAAATGCACTTGCTCACGTGTTCATATGAACACCCACGCATGCGATATCATGTCGGGACGATTGGTCAAGAACTTGGAGGCCGCCTTAGGCAGACATGCACGTCCTCTCGTCCAGCCTGATGAGGGGTTATTTCTTCGATCAGGCTGAGATGAGCAAATTTGCTTCTCCAAAAGCTGCGTCTGGCACCACGATCACTTGCTTCGTCTAGCCTCAAACTGGCTAAACGCGAATCTTCTGTAAAACCTCAGCCTCTGCGCCCCGTCATACGTTCAACAATGTCCCGGTGGCACCAAGACCCGTGTCTTGACCCGAAAGTGGTCGCCGAGGATGACATCCTGCGCTGCCTATCTTGCGGCGCTGTCCCTGAAATATCGAAGATGCTCGCGGAGCAGTCCACCGTCACCGCACCATGGGCTGTACCGCCAGACGAGCCGCCGGGGCAGATGAACCTCCACTGGCCCCCATCTGTGAACTACGTACCGGAGCCATCCATCAACGTCCAAAACACGACGAGTGCCAAGATCACGGCAGCTACGGACGAGGTTGCTTCTGAGATGGAACAAGCGGACCCTTCTCCGAGCTATGTGTATCAGAAGAGACTTTCAAAGGACGAATTTCGACTTTTGTGCTTAGAGACTGTCACTCCGTGCACTGGAGACAAATATGTGCATGCTACCTTGCATGACTATCTAATTGACGATTGCCCTGAGTACGAAGCTTGCTCGTACTGTTGGGGCGGCGAAGATGGGAACACAGAACGCCGTGACCCGATCTTTCTCGGTCCTTATTGGGATGTTCTATTCCAAACAAGAAACTGCTGGTCAATGCTTCAGTACCTCATACCGCGGCTGGGAGTGCGATTTGTCTGGGTTGACGCTGTTTGTATCAACCAAAACGATACCCTAGAAAGGGAATTCCAAGTTGGACAGATGAGCAAGATCTATCAGCAATGTCTCCGAGTGGTCATTTATCTGGGAGAGGACATAGCCAGAACAGCGAATGCCGAAACCAGGACACATCGAATCCGATATCGCTTTGAGGACTTCCAAGATCACATCTCAGAAGACTTGTTGTCTCTGGATAGTTTATTTCGGCTAAAGTACTTCCACCGAGTGTGGGTTGTGCAGGAACTGATTCATGCGCCTTCAGCTGTCCTTCCTATCCGAGGGATTGATTTCATCGCTGGGGGGCTTACGGCGCCTCGCCTTACCGAGAGGTCTTGGGAATGGGATAAGTCTGAAGCACCTTGGATGGAATCACTTTGCAACAGAAAGAAACTTGACAAATTTTCGCTCATGGACGCATTAAAGTTCACCAGGACCTCCCGGGCCACTGACCCTCGCGACCTCATTTATGGGTTGTTTGCGTTTGTGAATGAGAACATCCAACCGGACTATTCTATTTCAAGCATACATACCTATATCGGAATTGTCGCACACTTTCTACTGTACCAAGGCTTCACTAGGATTCTCATGTACCCTGGTGGTCCCAGCTCACCTCCTGGTACTCCATCGTGGCTCCCAGCTTGTAGCATCGATGAGCTAGGATTATACCTCTTTCACGTCACAAAACATTCGAAACCCTTGCGGACTGGCCATGATCCGATGCAATTTCGTTTGCCATTTTTCTTAATACCTGCAAACGCATCCCTTCACATGGTCGTATCTGCCAAAGGTTATTCCTGGAAACGAGAAGACCCCCTCTCAACCCACCAGATGCGGCGATTCCCCAGGAGAGTTCCGAGGCAACGATACTTATTCGGTGACATAGATCAATGGAAAGACTACGACAAAGGCCAAGATGGTTCGATACGCGCTGGCTGCAAAACGCAGAATCCATCTATCGATCCCTCTTCTGGTGCCCTCTCTCTCCAGCTAGTCCATCTTTGGGACTTCACTTCGGAGCCATTTGAGGTCCACTATTACGAAGATAGTTCCTGGGCCCGTGCATTCGTGTATGAGATGGCCGTTACGGGTGGTCGAGCATTCATTTGCACCTCTGCAAAGTTGTTCACCGCCCCTGGGGGACTGAGACGTAAAAGCGCCTTTCTATTTATAGATTTCGATGACGACCTCTTTTTGCTCCTCATGGAACGAGATACTACCAGCGCGGTCTATAGGCTGATTCAATGTTGTGTCTGTTTTCACATATTATTATCGGATTCTCCATCGGGAGAAATCCACTTCGACACCGATGTCTCCGTTCCGGACAGGTCACGGGATGATGAAGACAAGGATCGCCTTCGCCGCAGATCTATCTTGGGTGAGACCGTTCAAGAGATCTTAAAAACAGTAGTGACCCCTCTTTTCCGAATACACCAAGAGTTATGGCTCTCGTTCACCAAACTGCAACACAGCACAGACTCGACAAAGAGCGTGTTGGATTTAGCCGAATTCTTGCAAATATTATTTCCGATCGCTGAAGCCGCAGAGGATGTGGACCAAACACTATTTATCGATCGATATCTAAAACTTGTTCGACAGTGCTATCCGGCATGCCAGGCCAAGATGGACCAAGAGTTTTTATACTTGACTTTGTCAGGTGAAGACTGGCTTGGTATCCACGACATGTTCAATAGTACCTGCTCTCCCGATCGGAAAATACACCTATGGGTTGAGCCTTCTGATTCGACGCGGTCTCAACCAGAAACGACACCTGTTCTTGTCGATACAGATGCCGGTTCTATGGCCGGGACCACCCCGACCGGGGGCATATCGCCAGGGTTCTCGTTTTTTGCACATGAGCACTTACGTGATCATGTATCAGTGGACGACTGTTATGTGGTTCAAGACATCTATTCCGACCATTTGGTGGAGTTCTCAGAGAGAAGCGTCCCGATTCATATTCGAGGCCTAATGGAAACCCTGCGACGAAGCGATTGGTCTTACCGATGTTATATGCTTCGATCATGTTGCCGCATTGTCAACCAAACAGAAATATCCCTGCTAGAGATGGAGTCTTGGGATGAATATCGTTATATCTGCTTCTATGAGTGGCCTCAGTCTTTCCGGGATGGAGGGGATGTTCATGGCGTCATCCGTCGCATTACCATAGTCTAGTCTAGAAGAACAAGACTCAGGAACTCAATACCAAGACCTTGTGATCACAGCAGGGTGACCAGTCCCAGTAACAGTCGAAAGTGTCCTGAAGAGCCGAAGCTTAATCATGCATCTGGATCAAGAGAACAGGGCAAAGACCTACCAAGGTTGCAGACTGAAATTTCGAGCCCCCTGCCAGGTATTGACTGCTAGATGGAGGGTTATCCCACTACCTAAAACCATAGGTCAATGCCTCGTAGGGTGGATTATTTACCCTTACCACCTCTGTCATTTACCTATGCCGACCCAAATAAAGGTTCTTTCCGCCCCGGCACAGTCGGCAGAGTGGGTCACCGGCTGGAATAGCTCCGACACCCGGGACGTGAGTCTGGTATGTTGGTGCCAGTGGAAGACGCAACCTCCGCTCGAGATCTTGATGTTCTTCCTTGACATACTGTTCGGTTTTGCACGGGGCTCTTGCAGTTGTGTAAATGCCCTTGTTTCTCCTTGAGAGTCAACGATCCGGGTAATCTTGGTGGGGATAGCTCGCATTCGATCCACTTAGTTTCAATGTCACATCGGTCGTTGATCGGGTGCGGTGGGCGAAAGTGGGAATCTGTGAGTAGTTCAGTGAAATAGCGACTGCGGAGTAGGGACTATCAACAAGACTGGCACCTTAAACAATATCCCATCTGAATTCTCCACTTGAAGCTGAGCATGGCTTACGATAGTTCGGCTCGTGTTGTTGGGGAGGACCGAATTGCAGACATGTCGAAAAGCCCTCTCCGGTTTGCTGCAAAGCTCTAGTGACAAGCATGATCAGGTGATTGTAAAGCTCTTTGACAGTGTATTCGGCCCTTTCTACGCTCTTCCAGAAGAACTTATATCTGCTGTAAATCGGATGTTGCCTATTTGGTCAATTTTCTCGAGTTCTGAACACATGGAAATGCGGGGATCACCAGGATGAGCATATTCTGTGGTGCGGGGGTGCTGCGCCTTATGCTCGAAACCGGACCGATGAAATCAGTCTCTTAGATGAGTGACCCATGAATAAAGCGTTGTGCTGGGGAAAGCGAAGGCTGTTGTGCTTGTGCTGCTTACCCTTGGCCATCTCACGGACCCGCCGGAACCCCGCAAGAACCACGATCACCGGTCCTAGAGCTTGCCCAAATCGGCAGGAGAATAAGGGTTTAAACAGGCATGCCGAGGAGATGGGGGCTTGGGCTAGCGTGCGGCACATCCCTTCGACTTCGGACTCGTTGCTCGCTTCCGGGGCCAGCGATGAGCGCAGCCTAGGCAGGATTGGGCATGAGCCGGTACCTGTGCCTGGCAGGGACCGGGGCGGCTCACTTTTGATACGAAGGATGCTGCGGAAATAGCATTGTGATGACATGCTGCCTGACGGCGCTGACACCAATCCCCAACCCACGTCCTGATGATCCTGATCTCGCACCCATACTTGAGGCAATGCCAGCGGAAAACTTTAAATATGCCCACGATGCGCACACCCTCTGATCATGTGTGCCTCTTCGGCTCACTATTCCGAACGGAATCGATAGAGCCCTATTCTGAGCCCCGTCCATCTGGAAGAAGGACCTTGAGATTCTACTACCTTCATGATGGTTCGCAACCTCTTGCTCGGTCTGGTCGTGCTGGCCAATGCAGTCGCCGGCGCCAGTCTCAAGTGCCGGGGTGATCCGTCAACCTGCCCCGGCTACAAGGCCGAAAAGGTCGCCAGGTCCGACACGGGTATTGAGGCCGACTTGAACCTTGCCGGACCAGCTTGCAATACGTACAGCAGGGATCTGAAGAACCTGAAATTGAACATCGAGTATCAGACCAGTAAGTCTAGCCGTGTTGCCGTCGCATACAGAGAACAGTATTTACATACCCTGACCAGAGGACCGACTGCATGTCAAGATCTCGGACGCCGGAAACAATGTCTATCAAGTCCACGAGTCGATCTTTCCACGACCCAAGAGCGACAAAGTCTCTGCTGCAGACTCCAACTTGAAGATTGACATAGTCGAGAACCCCTTCTCTTTTGCAGTGTCCCGCAAGGACTCAGGCGAAGTGCTATTCAACACAACCGGCTCACAACTCATCATGGAAACCCAGTACGTGCGACTGCGGACATCACTCCCCCAGGACCCCAACCTCTACGGGCTGGGCGAGCACAGCGACTCCTTTCGCCTGCCAACCAAGGGCTACAAGCGCACCATGTGGAACGCCGAGTCCCCCTTCATCCCACGCAAGTCTAACCTTTACGGCACCCACCCCGTCTACTTCGAGCACCGAGGCAAAGGCGGCACGCACGGCGTCTTCCTACTCAACGCCAACGGGATGGACGTCAAGATCGACCAGGACGACGCCGGCCAGTTCCTCGAGTACAACGCCATCGGCGGCATTGTGGACCTGTACTTCCTCGCGGGCCCGACGCCCAACGACGTGAGCAAGCAGTACTCCGAGGTCGCCGGCCTGCCCGTCATGCAGCAGTACTGGACTTTCGGGTACCACCAGTGCAAGTTCGGCTGGAAGAACATCGACACGTATAACGCCGTCGTGCGCAACTACTCGGAGGCGGGCATCCCGCTCGAGACGCTGTGGGGCGACATCGACTACATGGACGGCCGCGCCGACTTCACCCTCGACCCGGTCAACTTCCCGCTCGACCGGTACCGCCAACTCGTCGATGACCTACACAAGAACGGCCAGAGCATCGTCATGATGGTTGACCCGGCCATCCTGCAGAGCAGCGACTACCCGCCGTATGTCCGGGGCAAGGCGGTCGATGCCTTCCTCAAGGCTGATGATGGGTCTGACTACTACGGCGGGCAGTGGGCGGGCACGTCGGTGTGGCCGGACTGGTTCGCGCCCAACACCAACGAGTGGTGGCAGTCGGAGATTATGCGCTTCTTCGACGCCGACCAGGGAGTCAACGTCGACGGCCTGTGGAACGACATGAACGAGGTTTCCAACTTCTGCCATGAGGACGCTTGCCCGGTCAACCAGGTCGCGGACCCCAGGGTAAAACCCAAGGAGGGCGCTGCTCTGGGTCTGCAGGAGCATCGCGAGCTTGTATATCCTGCGTACAGAATCGGCAACCACCGTGGTAACCTCAGCACTCAAGCCCTTTCGACGAACGTCACGAATTATGATGGCTCGGTGCAGTACGATGTAAGTGTCCTGCCCGGTCCAAGACGAGACCGTCACTAACTTCCTTATCTTCCATGAAGACTCACAGCCTGTACGGCAATGGCATGGTAGCCTCCACCCGCGGCGCTCTGCTCAAGCGTCGACCCGGCGTGCGCCCCTTCGTGCTGACCCGCGCCTCGTATGCTGGCATGGGCACTCACGGCGCCCACTGGTTCGGCGACAACAACTCGACCTGGTCCGACTACCGTATCCAGATCGCACAGATGATCGCCTTCACCTCGATCCACCAGGTCTCCATGGTCGGCTCCGACGTCTGCGGCTTCAACGGCGTCGCCGACGAGAAGATGTGCTCGCGCTGGGCCCTGCTCGGCGCCCTCTCGCCCTTCTACCGCAACCACGCCGACATCAGCGCGCCCAGCCAGGAATTCTACCGCTGGCCGCTCGTCGCGCAGACGGCCAAGAAGGCCATCGACATGCGCTACCGCCTCATCGACTACTTTTACACACACATGCAGCGCCAGACCGACACGGGCGAGCCCGCCGTCAAGCCCCTCTTCTACCTGTACCCGGAGGACGCAAACACCTTCCCCATCGACCTGCAGTACTTTTACGGCGACTCTTTGCTCGTGAGCCCCGTCACCGACGACTACTCTCAGGATGTCACGTTTTATCTTCCTGATGATGTCTTTTACGACTTTTGGACTGGCGAAAGGGTCGAGGGCGAGGGCAAGACGGTGACGCGCACGGGCGTCGCGTGGGACGACATTCCGCTGCACGTACGCGGCGGCAGCATCATCGCCATGCGCGCCGAGTCCGCCAACACGACGGCCGCGCTACGGACCAAGAACTTCAGCCTGTTGGTGGCGCCCGGCCGGGACGGCAAGGCCTCGGGCTCGCTTTATCTTGATGATGGCAAGAGCATCGACGTCGGTAATGAGTTCTCGCAGATCGAGTTCACGTGGGACGGCACGACGCTGAGGTCGGGCGGCAAGTTTGGCTACAAGACGGACGTGCGCATTGAGAGTGTCGTTTTCATGGGAACGGGCAAGGGGACAAAGTCGAGCGTCATGGATGCGAATGGCAAGTCGGCAGCTCAGGGGACATGGTCATTGAGTGAAGCATTTGAGGTCAAGATCTAAGGGTGGTGGTGAACCTGGTGACGGCGTATGTGGCCCAGACTAGGAAGCACATCATGCAAGTCTGTGCACCAAGCTAGGTAGCCTAGGCTGGTGGTGTTAGCTGCCGCACAACATTCCAGACCGGCATATCTTTCGTGATCCCAGCCGACCCAATCCCGACAAAGAAGCTCTCCCATCTTTGCCCACATCCGCCCACTAGTGTAATGCTCCTCCCGCCGCGCCCGCGTCGTTACTTGGGCAGCCGGGTGGCACTAAGTTGGCGGCCGTCTCGGTCCTCGTTACGCAGATAGGCATAGCTCGATCGATTGAATCACGTCACCGTCCACATAAGGGCCAATTGGGCTCCCGGACCTCCAATTGAATGCGGTGTCTCGGACCCGGTACTGACTTACCGAGGCAGGTCTGTGGAACTGACAAATCCAAAAATGCATTGCGATACCTCCACTGAGGCGTCACTATTGTGTCGGGTATTGCCTCATAAAGGCATATCATTGAATTCCTGATCATTCTCTCAATCCAATCTTTCACTCCCATACCCCTCCTCCGTCACACATCACCCACCTTCGCAACACCCCCAGCTCTCATAACATCATCAGCTCCGACCCAGGCACAATCCTCACGAAGCTACACACAAATCACATCCGCCCATCATGACCCAAAATAAGACCTTCATCTTCAAATCCCCACCCACGGACTTCCCCGTGCCGGGCGAACACATCACCGTCGAAGACCGGCCGGTAGACACGTCCTCCGCGCCCGCAGACGGAGTCGTCGCCGAGGTCCTCTACGCCTCCTACGACCCGTACCTGCGCGGGCGCATGCGCGACCCCAAGATCCCCTCGTACTCGCCGCCCTTTGCCCCCAACACGCCGGTGGTCAACGACACGATCGTCTGCGTGCTGAAGTCAAACGTTGACGAGTGGAAGGAAGGGGACCTGGCCGTCGCGTTCCTGCCCATCGCCGAGTACGCCCGCCTCGATGCCGAGGCCCTCAAGAACGCGCGCCTGCGCCGCATCACCAACGACAAGGGGCTCGACCTGGCCTTGTTCCTGGGACCGCTGGGCATGCCGGGCGTCACGGCGTACTCGGGCCTGCACAAGATCGGCAAGCCCAAGAAGGGCGAGACCATCTTTGTCAGCTCGGCCGCCGGAGCGGTGGGGCAGGTCGTCGGCCAGGTCGCCAAGCGCGAGGGCCTGCGGGTTATCGGGTCCGTTGGCTCGGACGACAAGCTCAAGTTCATCACTGAGGAGCTTGGATTTGATGGCGGTTTCAACTACAAGAAGGAGGCGCCTGGTGACGCGCTCAAGAGGCTTTGCCCGGACGGAATTGACATCTACTTTGAGAATGTGGGTGGGGAGCAGCTCGAGGCTGCGATTGATAATATGAACATCGGGGGCCGGATCCCTATCTGCGGCATGGTAAGTCTGCTGGCTTCTGATTTGAGTGAGTTCTTGATGTGGTTACTAACGCTCGACGGTCATAGATCTCTGGGTACAACACTCCCTCAGAAAAGCGGTACGGCATCAAGAACCTGTTCATGACCATTGCACGACGGATCACCCTGCAGGGCTTCATGCAGGGCGACCCGGAGTTTGGCCCGGCGTATCGCCAGGAGTTCCAGGAGAATGTTGGAAAGTGGATCGTGGAGGGTAGCTTCAAACCTAAGATCCATGTCACAGAGGGTATCGACAATGCGGCGGAAGGTTTCGTCAACATGCTCAAGGGCGGCAACTTTGGCAAGGCTGTACTAAAGATCAAGGCTTAATTCCTTTTCGAATGATATCAAAATGTCGTACTTTCAACATGCTTGAACTCTGCTCAGCCAAAGAAGCGGCGAAGTACATGGCTAATGATGTTGATCGTTACGCTTTAATGTGACCCAGAGCGGTGGCTTGTCCCATAAAGCGAACTCCCTCTGTCCGTCCATCCACCCACGGCTTTCCTCGTTGAGTACGATGTCGAATTGCCAGAGCAGCCGGGCCAGTACGACTCGCATCTCCAGATAGGCAAGCCTAGAGCGGAATGTCAGTGGTCTGTGGCACGGCAGTGAGAAGTCTAAGCTGGCATTGTGATCACTGACCCCTTACCCAGACACACCCTGGGCCCGAGAGAAAAAGCCTGCATCGCTGCCCTGTCGTCCTTACGATACTCCTCCGGGGGATCAGGCAGCCAGCGCTCGGGGACAAATCGATCGGGGTTGGCGAAGTTGTGTTTGCTCCGGTTAGTCGACCACTGATGTACACCGACCGTTGTCCCTCCAGGCACAAACTTCCCATCAATCACGGCACCAGCAGGCCCCGTTATGCGCGGAAGTGTAGATGGCACAGGCGGATAACACCGAAGGGACTCGGTGAGGACCGCTTCTAGATATGGAAGACGGCTAGCACTACTCAAGTTTCGAGGCGTAATCTCTTCGGCGGAGCGGAACGACTCGCGTAATTCAGATCGTAGACGGGCCAGTACGGGTGGATGCGTCAGTATCAAGTAGGTCGCACCGCTCAAAAGCGTGGCAGTGGTCTCGGATCCGGCAACGAGGAGTGCCCGGAAAGTGCTCATGAGCTCTTGAGGCGTCATTGCTCCCGGTGTAGACTCCTTGCGCAGAATCTGTCATGCGCTGCGGCGTTAAAGTTGAAGGCATTTATAAGAGAAAGCAGACCGCTTACGTGTGTCATGAAATCCTTTCTGCCGCTCTTGCGGGCCAAGCGTTTCTCGATCCTGGCTTTGGTAAAGTCTCTGTGACGCTGGAGCTTGGCACCCAACGAAGGAATAGCGCCAAGTACCACTGCGAAAATCGGGCCGAGTATGGGGTAGGTGTCCTTTAAACGGAGGAGACTGATCATCTTGATGGATGCGAATAGGTCGCTAGATTTGCGATACATGGTCAATGAGCAGAGAAGCCGGAAGCCAAAGCATTGCAAGAAGGGCTACTTACGTCATCCATTCGTGATACTGACCAGCTTCGAGAGCATCGAATGGTTCTCCAACCGTCATATCACTGTTCGGTACATTAGTTCTTTCTTCCAGCCTATGCTTCAATTGTCCTTGAAGGTGTGACTCTCACTCGAGCACTTACGCAATGATATCGAAAGTTGTGAAATTGAACCAGGCGGTAAGATCCACATGGCCGCGGGCTGGCCCATCGACCTGTCCTTGTAACTTGTCAATCAATAAGTCAAAGTAATGGCAAAGCAGTGTCTCTTGTTCCAACAATGCGGTATCTGTAAATCCAGGAGCCATTGCTTTCCGCATACGAGTATGATCGGCCTGGTTCACGACTGTTGCCTCTCAATTAGAGTTGGAAATGTCTGATCTGGGGTCTAGCAACTTCATACCCAGGATACTGCGATTTGCCGAGTTAAAGTAAACAGGATCTTTGGCCAGTTCTATACGATCGGGCTTTAAGCCATAGATATCTGCAACCGTCAACTAATCGCTGTCCGTAATGAGGTTAAGCACCAACTACTACCTTTCCAGGCCTGGGCTGTGCTATTGGATAGAGCATCAGGCGCTATCCTGACAACTGTTCCATACTTCTTGTGAAGGTTTTCGATGTCTTTATACGCTGTTCCTCTTAATATGGAGACCTTATCCGGTAGGTAAGAAGCCGCTCTTAACCATGGTCCTGCAGGAACAACCGGGTATTAACAACATAGTGCCTCAAGTGCGCGAGGAGTAACATGTTTTAATGCTGCTCACCTGGAAACGTCCTCAAAGGGTGCAAATAAACATTTTGAATGACCCTGACCAGGAACGATACGAGCCACTAAATGTAGGGTGTGAGCAAGAGGCCGACCGTGGTACCCAAGCTTTCCCCATGGCACTTACCCAGAGCGCCAAGCCCACCAACAAAGTCTCGATAAACACTCTAAGGTTAGCCATGAGCAGGTATCTCTAGGTCCGATAACTGTCAATGTGTCCGGGCGATGGAAAGGTGTCATGAAGGGGAAAAGGAAATACACATCCTGAGAGGAGTAGCACGTTCCGAAAACCAGAATTAGCTACGCTGCGGGACAAGCACGGGATCTTCGAGGGTTAACTTTAACACAGAATGCGGGGTCTGTGAATTCAAGATGGGAGAGTGAAGAGGCGTAGAACCTTGTCAGTAGGATCAAAGTGATGATCTTTCCACGATCTTGCGCAAACCCGCGGGGTAGTCGACGTCAAACCTGGTCTTGACAAGGGCCCAAGACACTAGGTTCGGGGTAATGTTAAGGTTTTAAGAATCCTGACAACGATTTAAGCTTATCCAGTTTTGGTAGGAGATACAAGGCTCATCGTTCGCCTACAGTAGTCACTCCACTGCGACCCTGGCTAGAGCCAGTCAATCGCAGCCAAGGCGACAAGTCTAGTTGAGAACCTGACCTACTGTGACATTCATTACCCTAGTGAACTGTAGCACAACCTGTACGCTCCACTACAAAAGGACTCGTAATGCAGATGTGATTCGTACGGCGCAGTCTCGGAGCCATGTCGCTTACGTGCGCATTTATCCCCCCCAATGAGAAGCAAGCAAAAGTCGCCGGCTTCTGTCCAGAGAGCGGGGATTATATCATTCCCAAGTAGTCGTAGGAACGGAAAGGTTATTATAAGGAGATGAACATGAGTTGTAGATCAAGCTCTCGACAAGTCTCAGTTTCATCAGTAAACGAAGCAATGACTCAATAACGTCAAATTTACGGATCACCAAACCACCATACCACAACACTGAGAGAAATGGACGTTAGCAAGGAGTCTAGCGCCATTGCCATCGTCGGCATGGGGTGCCGGTACCCCGGTGGCGCACACAGTCCAGAGGAGCTGTGGGAATTGGTCGCCTCCGGCCGCGAAACATGGAGTGAGGTGCCGAAAGACCGCTACAATGAGCAGGCATTCTACCATCCAGACCCTGAAGCACCTGAAGCCATCAGTCAGAGGGGCGGTCACTTTATCAACCAGAATTTGGAAGATTTTGATCCAGGCTTCTTTGGCATCTCCGCACCTGAGGCCGAGGCCGTGGATCCGCTGCAGCGTGTTGTACTCGAGACAGCATGGGAAGCCGTAGAAAGCGCCGGTATCCCCATGGAAAAGTTCCGGGGCTCCAAAACGGCCGTATACATGGCAATGTTTGGGCACGACGCTGAGCAACTGGTGCACAAAGACACACTAGCATTCAACAGATACCAAGACTACGGTATCACAAAACCGCTGCTTGCCAACCGTTTATCATACCTATTCGATCTACACGGTCCCTCGGTCATGCTCGACACAGCTTGCTCAGGCAGTCTAGTTGCTATTCACTTAGCGTGTCAAGCTTTGAGGTTAGGGGAGGTTTCGGCGGCTATCGCAGGCGGCGTAGGCTTGACGTTCTCCCCAGACCAGATGTCGCTTATGTCACTAGTCGGTGTCTTCAACAGTGACGGTCGTTCGTACACTTGGGACGAGCGTGGCAATGGGTACGGGCGCGGCGAAGGTGTTGGCATAATTATGCTCAAACGCCTCGACGACGCCATAGATGATGGAGATCCCATTCGTGCGGTTATCCGGAACTCGGCTGTCAACCAGGACGGCAAAACAAACGGCATCTCCCTTCCAAGCCAGACAGCACAAGAGCTCCTCGCCCATGACGTCTTTCACGGTCTACCCTTTACGCACAAGGACATACAATACGCCGAAGCGCACGGCACGGGCACCAAGGCCGGAGACAAAATAGAGATGCAGGCCATCCGATCCGTGTTAGCCTCGGACCGGGAGACCGACAAGCCCCTGTTTGTCGGCGCGATCAAATCCAACATTGGCCACTCTGAAGCGGCGAGCGGCGCTGCGGGCCTGATCAGGACAGTGATGGCTATGGAGAAAGGATTGATTGCCCCTCAGGCCCTACTCGAAAACTTCAAACCGGGTCTAGAGCCTGACGGATGGAACATCAGGATCGCGCGAGAAACGACACCATGGCCATCGACGGAGGGTAATCGCAGGGCAGTCGTGAGCAGTTTTGGCTTCGGTGGTACCAACGGTATGCTGGTACTAGAGTCTCCTCCTCAGCAGAAAGCACTGCTTAGCAACGGGACGTCGAGTAGCAGGGAAGCACCACGGCCTCGTCTTTTCGTCACGTCTGCCAAGTCTGAGCATTCGGCTTCCAAGGCGATCGAAAGACTGAAGACACACCTCGAGAAGCGCCAGTCGATCGACCTCGACGCTCTCTCGCATACGCTTGCCGCCAAGCGCAGCCATTTCGCTTGGCGCTCCGCTGTTGTAGCCGACAGTACAGACACACTTATTGAAGCACTCTCTGCACAAGACGCAGCTCCCCATCAAACCCCTGCGCGTAAGAACGTGACTGCCTTCATCTTCACGGGGCAAGGCGCTCAGTGGGCGCAGATGGGACACGGCCTGCTTGCTGCGAGCCCCATCTTTCGAAAGTCCATCGAAGACAGCGACGAGTTCCTCAGGGAGCAACTAGGAGCAGACTGGAGTCTAGTGGAGCAGCTCTCACAGCCCGACTCAACTACCCGCCTCAACGATAGCCGCTTTGGCCAACCCGCTAGCACAGCCATCCAACTTGCCTTGGTCGACTTGCTCCGAAGCTGGGATGTCGTCCCAGCGGCCGTCTTGGGACACTCGAGTGGCGAAATCGCTGCTGCTTACGCCGCCGGAACGCTCACACGCCACATGGCCATGTTGGTCTCTTACCATCGTAGCTTTCTGGCTGGACTAGCTAAGCAGCGGGTCACACAACCGGGCACAATGGCTGCTGTGGGCCTAGGAGAGGAAGAAGTGGCAAAGTATCTGCAAGGCCACGAGGGGCTAGTTGCAGCTTGCATCAACAGCCCGTCGAGTGTTACCATCTCCGGAGACGAGGCAGAAATGCAGCAAGTGGAAGATGCTCTGGAGAAGGACGGCGTTTTCTTCCGGCGGCTCAAGGTTGACACTGCTTATCATTCGCACCATATGAAGTCGGTAGCCCAAGACTACCTCGACCAACTTCGAGAAGTTAGCTCAGGCACGGTTACTTCCACGACACGCTTCTTTTCCTCTGTCACGGAGTCTGAGAAGCAAGAAGACTTTGGTGCCTCCTATTGGGTGAGCAACCTGGTATCACCTGTGCGATTTGCTGGTACACTTCAGACGATGATAAACGAGTTGAGCAGCGGGGGAGAGGTGGTCAACCTTGTCGAGATCGGCCCACACAAAGCACTCGCCGGGCCTGTCCGACAGACACTCCAGCAACAGCAGACGAGTGGGATCCTGTACAACTACATCGCCACTCTGGATCGGGGGAAGGACTCGGCCTCTTCGCTACTCACCACAGCTTCCCAGCTGTACAAGGCTGGCGTTCACGATCTAGACCTCGGCAACGCTGCTGCCCTTGGCATTTCAGACTGCACACCATCGCCCACCCTTCTGACTAACCTCCCACCATACGCCTGGGATCATGAAATAAAGTACTGGGCGGAGTCACGCCTCAGCCGCGAATACCGGTTCCGTCGCCATGCCTATCACGATCTTTTGGGATCGCGAGTAACCGCATCGCCAGAAACACAACCTTCATGGCGCATGTTGCTTAGCCATGAGAAGCTGCCTTGGCTTAAAGACCACGCGGTGGATGACATGGCCGTCTTTCCTGCCACCGCTTACATGACCATGGCGATCCAAGCGTTGGCTCAGCTGCACGACGGGAGCCCAGTACCAGCCAAAGGCTACCATCTGAAACGAATGACGTTCAAGACGGCACTGCCCATTCCAAAAGACACACGCGGGGTTGAAGTCATGTTGACCTTCCGGCACATGGAGAATGACGACTCGTATGACTTTGTCATTTCGTCCTTCTCGGCCCAGGGTAAGTGGCTTGATCATTGCGCTGGCAGCATCTCTCGCAAGGAGGACGAGTATTTCGGAGATCTTGGAGATGAGCAGCGACTTGTCAGCCGTTTTGAAGATGCCAAGAAGACCTGTGTCAAAGTCCTTGAGAAGGAGGTGCTCTACAGCCGCCTTGCAGCTTTGGGCAACTACTATGGCCCATCCTTCTCTGTTAGCAAGGAGATAGGCATGTCAGACTTCCAAGGGGTGAACAATGTCCAAATTGCGGACATTGCTTCCGCCATGCCAGCCGGCTTCGCCCAGCCTCACATCATACACCCCACGACACTGGACGGTGTTCTCCAGACAGCTTTGCCAGTGTTTGTGCAACACGCTCAACCCGGGTCTGTCATGCCGTCATTCATTGCTGACGTCTGGGTCTCGGCCGACATTGCAAACCAGCCCGGGCACCAGCTCGATGTACTTTGTGATCTAAGCGACACATTCCCACGCTCAACAAATTTCGATCTCTCGGCCTTCCAACATACGACTGATGGTACTGGTTCGAGTTCGCGCTGTGTCTTGACCATATCAGACGGCGAGGCGATCGTGGTCGGAGATGCCAAGGCGGCACCCGTCACCGAGTCTAAAGAAGAAATGGAAAAGAGGAAAGAGAAACGTTTCATCTGGACGTCAAAGTCGGGCTTGGACATCATGTCGATCACGGGCGAAATGCTCGAGTCCGCTGTCGTGTCGCTTCAGTCAGACCAGGCGGGTATGACACAGGCTGCTAAGGTCGACCTGTTGGATGGTATTGCAGCGAGATACATCAACGCGGCCATGCAAGAAATTCGCAACACCCTAGGTGGAGACGATGCTATAGCCAATGACTTCCGCAAACACCAATGGAGTTGCTTCCAGAAGTGGGCATCATCGACTGACTGGGCCGCCCTCCTCGAGCGAGCTCCAAGTTCTGAAGTTGAGTTGAAAGAGTTGGCTGGACGGCTCGGTGCGGAGGGAGAAGCCGTGGAACGCATTGGATCGAATCTTGTACAGGTGCTTACCGGCCAGACAAATGCGCTCAGCCTACTACTTGAGGATCAGCTCTTGTTCCGCATCTACCACGGCGACGAGGGCGCCCGGGCGAGTCAATACATGGCTGACTACGCGGCTCACCTAACCTTTCAACGGCCCGGGCTACGTATTTTGGAGGTCGGCGCCGGGACCGGCGGGACGACTGCCAAAGTCCTGAAGGCATGTTGTCGAGATGCCGCCGTGCCCTTCTGCGACGAGTACATGTTCACCGATATCTCTTCAGGCTTCTTCGACGAGGTGCGCTCGGGCTTACTGAAGCCATGGTCGCATATGCTTTCGTTCAAGGCCTTTGACCTGGAGCGCGATCCGATCGAGCAGGGTTTTGAGGCAAACTCGTACGACCTCATCATTGCTGCGAATGTTGTGCACGCGACTGCGAGCATCAAGGAGTCGCTGAAACGCATTCGGAAACTCCTCAAGCCTGGCGGCATACTTGGCCTCGTGGAGCTGACACGCTCTCTAACGTCGGGGGGTATGATTTTCGGGTGCCTTGAAGGATGGTGGGCTGGCATTCATGAAGGCAGAGTCGATGGTCCTGTGCAGAGCGCTGAAAAATGGGATGGCCATCTCCGTGCATCCGGATTTTCTGGGGTGGACATCGTGGCTTACGATCTTCCCGAGCCTCAAAGGCATTCGGCTTTGCTGTTGTCCACTGCACTTGCCGAAGCAGCCATGACCAATGGCTCCAGTACAGCAGAAGCACTCGAGGAAACCTACGGCAAAGCTCCCATCGAGATACTCAACGCCTTGCCCGAGACTTCCATCAATGGTCAATTTGTTGAAGACCTGGCACTCGAGCTATCCAAGTCGCATCAGTGCAACGTAACCATGGGCGACTGGACAAGCCAGGTAGTGAACGACGAGTGCTCGTACGTCATTCTCGACTCGACTGAGAATCGCCTGATCACGAATGCAGCACCGGAGAAGTTCTCCCGTGTCATGAGGTTGCTCAGTAGAGGCACCAATTTATACTGGGTTACATTTGCGGGAACAAAGGAGGCCAGCGAACGGGACAGTATCGAGCCAGACAACGCATTGGTGACAGGCCTCGTGCGCGTAGCACGTGCGGAGAACAACAAGCTTCAGTGCTTCACGCTGGATGTGCAGAACGACGTGACAACATCTCCGGATCTCGTGCGTCACTCTATCATCCAGGTCATCAGGTCGAGTGAGGCCCGTATGTCCCAGGGAGTGCCTCTTGAATTTGAGTATTCACTCCGAGATGGTCTCATGCGCATTCAACGTCTGGTGAGCGAGCCAGTTCTTGATCGGCTAGTGGCAGACGGCGATGCCGAGGGTGGCGACAGCGACACGGATAAGGAGGTAATTCCCTTCTTTGGTCAGGAGAAGCTGCGACTCGAGGTTCAAAAGCCCGGGTTGCTTGGAAGTCTCACATTCGTCGCGTTAGAGACGGAGCAAGAACCAGAACCAGACTTGGGCCCTTACGAGGTTGAGATCAAGCCACAAGCATGGGGAGTTAACTTCAAAGACGTCCTCATCGCGCTTGGCCAGCTTCATCCCAGACAGACCATGGTGGGTGAAGTAGCCGGCAGCATCGTGCGCGTGGGCTCCAAGGCGTCCGAGTTACTCCAGCTAGGCGATCGGGTGGCTGCCTTTACCACATACGAAGACTATTACTCCAACCTGGCTCGAACCGATGCCAGACTCGTACACAAGATTCCCGAAAGCATGGAATGGGTTGAGGCCGCATCATTACCAGTGGCATTTGCGACGGCATCATACTCGCTGATCGACTGCGCCCGCCTAGAGCCGGGAATGACGGTTCTCGTGCACGCGGCGACTGGTGCTCTGGGACAGGCCGCGGTCCAGATCGCATTGCAAGCGGGTGCAACCGTCATCGCAACCGCAGGCAGCCCCGAGAAGCGGCAGCTCGTCGAGGAGCACTTCGGAATTCCCAAATCACACATATTCAACAGTCGCACGGCCGACTTTGTTCGCGGCATCAAGCATGTCACAGGTGGCAGAGGAGTCGACGTGGTGCTCAACTCTTTAGCCGGGCCGCTGCTCGCTGCGTCGTGGGAGTGTATGGCCGACCTAGGTACGTTCGTCGAGCTGGGCAAGGTCGACATCTGGAAGCGTGGGCAGATCAGCATGGAGCCTTTCGACCGCGGAGTGCGCTTCGTGTCGGTAGACATGGGCGTGCTCTGCAAGAGGCAACCCGAGGTGATGCAGCGCGTTCTCCAGCGAGTCTTCCGTGATTTTAAGTCCCTCACAGCTCAGCGTACGGGTCCCCTGTTGCCAGTGACTACCTATCCCATCGGCGAAGTTGAGGCGGCCTTCCGCTTCATGCAGGCTGGAAAACATGTTGGCAAGATTGTGCTGCAGGCTGATCAAGACACGACCGTGATGGCACAGAATAGGAGATCTACACTGCCTCGTCTCTCCGGGAACGCTACTTATGTTATCGCTGGTGGATTAGGGGCGGTGGGTAAGGCTCTCTGCCTTCATCTCCAGACACTCGGTGCGCGGTACATTATCTTGCTCTCCCGAGGACAATTCAGCGAGGAGGACAAATCGGCCCAGGAGAAGGAGCTCACGTATGCGGAAACGCCCGGATCTCTCGTCAAGATTATGACTTGCGATGTTTCTGATCAGCGTGCGCTCCAAGCCGTCGCAAAAGAGATTGAGGAAGGCGACAAGGTCCCGCCTGTCAAGGGCGTGATCCAGGGGGCCTTAGTCCTGGCAGACCGCACCCTCGAGCAACTCACCCGCGCCGACTTCGACGCAGTGCTCGCGCCACGATACTACGGCACGCAGAATCTTTGGTCCACGTTTGCCATCACGCAACCCCTTGACTTCTTCCTCATGCTCTCGTCGATGAGTGGCATGCTAGGCTCCTTGGGTCAGGGCAACTATGCCGCCACTGGAACGTACCAGGATATGTTCAGCCAGGCCGTTGCACTCGGAGCACCGGGTCTGACAAGAAACGTCGTGTCTCTCGACGTTCCCCTGATTCGAAACACGCAGGATGTTACTCAAGAGCACGTCGATGCCTTGCGACGCCAGGGCGGCCTGTCTATCGAAATGGAGCACGCATTCACCATCATCGACTACGCCATTAGCGGGCGCGCCGTGAGCGATGGCTGTTATCAGATCTCATTTGGTATTCACCCAGAGTCCGTTCGACCCGTTCCATTATTCAGCCATGTCAAGTTTGGATACAAGATGCAGCAGCAGCTACAAGAACAACAGCAGGCCGAAGGTGCAGTCACGAATTTGAAGACGAAACAGAGCATTGACAAAGCCATCGTGGCTGCTGCGTCCAAGGCTGACGCGGAAGCACTGATCTTGACGGCGCTGGCCGACAAAGTTTCCTCGCTCACCGCTGTGGGTGGACAATGGGATTTGGACGCTCCTGTGGCTGGAATGGGACTTGACTCGTTGATCGCGACCGAGCTCAAGAATTGGATCTTCAACACGCTGTCAGCGCGAGTACAGAATGCCGATATCGTGGATGCGCCGAGCTTGCGGGCTCTGGCAGCACAGATCGCCCAAGTGTCGACATTGTTGAGCGGGAAACAATTCGAAGCCAATGGAGTGACCAGCGATACGGACAGGAAAGGAGAAGTTGAAGCAGACGCCACCGTGAACGGGAATGATGGTGTGGTTGAGCTTTCGACACCAGCTTTGAACGGTGATGGCGAACAGACTTTGCCGAAGTACCCTGTCCAGACGCTCGAGCAAGTGTTGGAGAACTTCTTTGAGGCGGTGTCCCATATCGGCACCCCTTCAGAGCTAGAGAACACTCGTCAAGCTATGAAAGCTTTCCTGGAACCGCAAGGCATGGGTCAAACCATGCAAGCGCGCCTGGAAGAGTACTCTCGCACCGCAACCGACAAGGATGGTAATGCTACCTCTACAACTCTTGACCAAGGCGATGTGGTTGAGATGTACGTCCGTAGCAAGTGGCTCCGTACTAGATCGTGGCGTCCGAGGTTACGCAACTTCTTCGGCACCATCCCTGGCACCGTACCATCTGCCGATGAACCTGGCCAATCTCAGACCAGCAGGGCGGCGACTCTTTCACTTGCCGCATATAGGTACAAACTCGCGTTGGACCATGGAAACGTGCAGCAGGATTACCAGCACGATATGCCACTTTCCATGGACACGGTGCACTGGATATTCAATGCGCATCGAACACCCGCTCTGGAGTGTGATCAGATGGACCGGTGGCCTGGCAACGATTACATCGTAGTCATGCGCCGCGGACACGTCTTCAAGGTACCACTTCAGGATTCAGAATCCCACACGTTGTCACTCAGGCAACTCCAAGCGATATTCGATGACATCGTGGCTCATCCAGCACCAGCCGATGAGATCAACTGGGCTTCCCTGTTCACCACGGCAAATCGCGATGAATGGGCTTCCATCCGTCAACAACTCAAAGCTTCCAGTCAGGAAAACGCCGAATTCGTTGACTGCGTCGAGAAGTCGCTCTTCATCGTCTACCTGGAGGATGCATCACCAAACACGGCAGAGGAGCGCGCACAAGTTTTCCTTCTAGACGACAATTCAAACCGTTGGCTGGACAAAACCATGGGAATCATCGTTTGTGCCAACGGCGTGGCGGCCGGGTTCCTGGAGCATACCATGGTCGACGGGACCACGTTTGAGGGCCTTGCTAAGGAGCTGACCAGCTACAGTGCAGGAGACGCAGCAGAGCAAGAAGCTCCCAGTACAGTTGTCGGTTCTGGGTTCACACATTTCCCCTTCACCATGCCGACATCACTGACGGACCGCGTCATGTCACTCCGAGCCGAACACCTTGAAGCTCACGAGGGATACATGTTGAGCAACTATGATCTGACATCGTATGGCACTCGCTGGCTACGTGAGCAGCGACTGCCTCCCAAGAGCGTGATCCAAGTGCTTGTACAGCTCGCTGTCCGGCTTGTTATGGGCAGCAATCCATCAGCCGTTGACGTCGTGAGCCAACGTCCGTTCCAGGGAGGGCGAACTGACATGATCTACACTTCGATTCCAGAGATCACAGCGTTTTGCAAATCAGCCGCTGCAAAAGACAAACTCCTAGCCACACCAGAGTCTCAAGATTCGCTGGTTCCATCCTTCAAGGAGGCCGTCAGAGCACACGCCAAACTGGTAGCTCTAGCCCAGCGTGGCCGGAGCTGGCGTTGGCATCTCGCCGCGTTGGGCGAAACCTTACGCGAGGGCGAACAGCTCCCAGAATTGTACCGCGATCCGGTGTATGTACGCACAGGGGAGAGGCGCGTGGCCACCAGTTTCACAGAGTTTGGCGTGCCCGAGATGGGCCGCTGTCCACCAAAGCGCGAGGATGTGTGGTTCGGGATCGAGGCCTTTGAGGAGCGCGTGCACTTTACCGTCATCACCGGGCAAGGATCATCTAAGGAGTTCGTCGAGAAATTGGCGGAAGCTGCAGATGTCATAAGGCAGATCACCACACGGTTGAGTTCTTCGGAGTAGACCTAGTAGAGGGCCATGTATTCCAGCGAACATGGCCTCCAGTATCAGAGTTCTAACATCTAGAGCTTGAAACTATTTATGAAGATGTTCGAGGCAGCTAGAATGGCTCGAGGTGGCCCTTTTTGATCGGATCATGTTTTGCCTCGAGTGTCCGCGTAGCTACTTGCGACCTCTTTTGGCGGAAGTGCACAGTCCCATACCGGAGAAGCTCGGCGAACGTCCCGGGCGCATGGTCCTTGCCCGAATTTTCTGGCAAATCTAGCAGGGTGCCTAACTGCTCACTCGCGCTCACAGCTTTGCCATGAGAGATCTTTTGCATGCTAGATCTGGACAAGATATGCCAAATGACCTTGTGAGCCAGTTTGTACTCTTCAGAGTTGTTGTCGGCGTCAAGGCGAGTGTTCAACACATCGAGCATGGGCTGTCCGCCCACACCAAAGCCTAGAAGCATCTCTGCCGGCCACGTTTCGCTTATGGCGTCGATCCCCAGTATGTGATTCAGCCAGTAGTCTGAACATGAGAATCCGTCACCGGCGTCGTCAAGCCTGGTTAGTCTACTCCAGCAGACAACCTGTATTGCGTATTCGAACACCTCGATTATGGGTACTTTGAAGTCAAGTTTCACTTCTTTCCTCTGCTTCTCAATTTGGGCTGCTGACTTCGCCTTGATGAATGACACCAAAGGATGGTCGGATATGCCTGAAAGATTCGTACGGCCCGCCCATAGGGCACAAAAGACTTCGTGCCTGTAGGAGGATCAGTGACTGCCACGGTAGAACTCTGTTGGTGCTGCTCACCAACGCTGGATGAATGGATCACCCTTTCGGCACGCCACAAAATAATTGAGGATTCCTTGATTAGGCTGTACTGCCACAGCGGCCATGTAGGGATCGTCGAGATCCTGAATTCGATCCCAGCAGATACGATCCATATGTCTCGTGAGGATCGTGCCGACATCCATCCAGACGCCACCGTGTTGAGACAATGCAGCCCCTCGCACTAAGTCGGCGCTGTGCTGACCGACATGAGGTCCATCCATGGTGCGCTTGACAAAAGCTCCAGCCATGAGTTCCTTGTCGACATAGTTGAGTGCATAGTTGGCAGACTCGGGCACATTATCGACTACGCGAATGGTCCAACTTGAACCACAGATTCTGACCCAGTCCACAACATTTCGTTGACACCATGCGGGCATCTTATGAATTCCCGAGTCCCAAAACGCCCAGATGTTTTTCTCCGATGTGACAGGTGCATACCGGGTCAGACTGTCTAGTATTTCTTGCTCGGGACGCACGTCAAGTGGGTCAAACAAGTCAAGCATATCCTGGTACTGCTGAGGAATCTCAAATAGAGTCATTTTGTAATGGCTGATGCGGCGCGCCTGGTGAGTCCTTGAGTCTTTCCAAGTCTTGTCGATGGCGCTGTCTGCTCGCGCATGCTAGTTAGACTAAAGTAACTCGCTCGCATTGAACACATGTCATTTTTGGAGCGTGCCTCTTATGCGCTGATCTGTCTCGGTTGTCGGGGTTATGCATCCCGGAGACATGGGTGCATCAAGCTAGTCCCCGCTGTACAATACGCCCTTCAAAACCTTCATTCTCAAGAAGTTGGCAAGACGGTCAAGTGCGTGAAAGATTAGTTGGCGGAATGGTAACAGAAGTACAGCTATGCCTATCAATGATAGGTATTTGGGGATCCTACGAAGTAGGTAGTGGGATAATCCTCTGTCCAAGAGTCGATGAAAATGTTGGGGATGAAGTACCCTTTGATGAACTTCCGTCAACTTTTCTTTCGCCCACTTGACGGTCAATGCTACGAGATAACACCTTTCGACAATTTCTGAAGTTGAAATCCGGCGGATGTCTACATGTTAAATACGATTTGTGTTCACCATATTACCCTGCAGCTTAGCAACATGTCTATCATGAAGGCTGAACGTCATCGTCAAGGGCGATACTGACCCAACGTTAACAGCTGTTTAAGTTCGAACATTGGCTTTGCAAGCTACGGCAATTCCAACAAGTAAACTGGGAATGGTTGGACCGTTGTTACTTGAACCTAGGATCACAAGGCTATGACCGGAGCACTTTTTCCTTATTGATTCTTCCCCACATGAGCAATTGAAACTTATATAATTAGTCATCGACAATTGAGTATGCTCTTTCATCAATTCTCATATCAAGATGCTTGTCAATACAGCAATTGAAATATTCAGCAGCGTCTCGTTCGTTATCTTTGTTCCCTGTCATGCCAAGCAAACCGGACCTCTTCCAACGCTTGGCGTGCAGTAACAAGTTTCCACAATTGCTGTTGATCAGACCTCTCTTATCAGACATTCTCAACCGACTCCGTTCCCAAACTGAGTCAGTCCGAGTGCCGTTCCTCCTCAACTCTTTCCTCAAGACATCCTTGTGTGCTTCCAGACAGCAACTTGAGGATCGCAAAATTCTGTTTGCATAAACTCCAATGTTGAACTACTTTTTCCACGTGGCTAGACACGAGTCTATGGGCGAGAGAAGTTACCAGATATGTCCCCTCGGTTAAATCTTGACGTGGTTACACTGCCGAGGGATCGAGCAAGCCAATCAAAGGTTTTCAACAATACACTGTAGTTCATTTGCTATCAGGGTCAAATCCCCGCTTTCTTATCAAGTCTCCAGCTTCTCAACCCCACATCCAACAGCTTGGCAGGCCGTGAGCTGATAGACGCTGTCTTGAGGAGATAGGACAAATCCCGTCACGCATTACGGCCACGGCCTGAGACAGTTTTGGCGGCAGTCGGTTGATTTACCTATGTCCGCTTTGACAGAGATCACTAAGTTCAGATGGGTAAGACGTCGGAGCTAAAACCGACATCTGCTCACTAGAGCTTCCTTCTTATCTCATGATTGCTTCATATGGCATACCCCGACTTACACTAACATGCATGTAGAACAGTTCATGACCAGGGACTCGGTGAGGGAATTTTGTACAGGTCAGATTGTTTTTGTCTATTAAGCATTTATCTCATCCGGATACTCGAACTGAACTTCTCCCATCCAATCCTTAGTCTACACAGGATTTCATTGTTGGTAATGATGTGGTCAAAGCACTCTCTACTATACTTACTCCCGAGTATTGTGGCCATCTCGGTGGCGACACCGACTCAGTCCCCTTCGGTCACGTTCATAGCTCCTCTACAGCTGAGCCCATCAAGCGCGCACAATGTTGTGGTCGAGTATGCTGGCAATGTGGACGGCAAGCTGACCATCACTCATGGTGCGTGCGATGGTGTTACGGGCATATTGGACTCAAGGCAACACATTGGCTCAACTCATGTCGGGCAGCATCTCTTGGCCAAGCGTCATGTGGACCATAGAGACAACCGTCCCACCAAGTTTGTCTGGGTTGCTCCCGCGGACATCTCTGGAGGGTGTCTATATGCCTTCCTTGACGATGAGCTCGTCGGTCAGTCGCAAGAACTTGTTGTCACTAAGCGCATGGCTCGACGCAGCGAAAGCAAGTCGTTCAAAGAAGTTGCCGGAGATGACAGCATGTGGTTCGACGGCGTTGCTTATTTGCAACAGAAGCAACCAGATGAGAAGTTTGTTGCTGCCGCCAAAACAAAGTCCTTCGGCATCCTTGGTGGCGGCATGTCTGGACTTCTGTCCTCTGTATGTAACAGATTCCTCGCCCTCCGTCCGAAGTTTGCTAATCAATCGCACAGTTGCAATTAGACTCTGTTGGCATCCACAACTGGAAGATCCTCGAGTCGTCCGAGCGGGTGGGTGGCCGTATCAGGACCGTCTACCTCAACGGCACGTCCCACGAAGATGGACAGTACCATGAGCTTGGACCGATGCGGTTTCCCTTTGAGATTACAGACTCTGAGACCAATGAGACCTTTCCCTTTATGGACCAACGCATGATCTTTCAGCTAGCCGACACACTCAATGGCATCAATGCTGGTAACGAGTCGTTGCAGGTCAAGTTCTGGGAGTGGATTCAGAACTCTCCGAATACGCCTGTCGACACGCCATTCCGTCGTCCTGATGGCACATTCCCTGGCAAGACTGAAGTCGCGACAGACCCGGCGTATTACAATCCACCCACTTATCACAACGCTACTGCCGCACAGGAGGCTATCGATGCCCTGGACGAGTTCAAGGGACTCGACCCGGCGCGTGTTCGCATGTATGCTACTAATATCTTTGCCGCCTATAAGGAAGCTAAGGCGAAAGGCATGTTTGACTACTCCGAGGTTGCGTACCTCCGTGAGGTCATGAAGACCGACCTGAACACGACTGATGAAGTTACTCCCTCTCACGTGTACTGGCCTATGTGGGAATACGAGACAGTCTACTTCCTGGCAAGCAAGTGGGTCACGATCAAGGGCGGTCTCAGCAGGCTGCCTGCCGCCTTTGAACCACTCATCAAGGACCGAATTCAGTACGGTGCCAAGGTCAACGGGCTTCACTACAACAAGTGCAACAACACTGTGTCTGTCGCCTGGAAGCCGACCGGATCTGAGCCATTCGGCACAGCTAATAGCATCGACAACTTTGACTACGTGCTCAACAGCGTTCCGTTGAACCTGATGAAGTTCTGGGACATGCCGCCGTATTCGAGCCTGCTCAAACGCGCCATCGACCGCACACTGTACAGCAATGCCTGCAAGGTGGCTATCCAGTTCAAGACGCGGTTCTGGGAGCACCTCGAGAAGCCTATCCTCGGCGGGTGCACCCGCATCTACAATCCACAGCTCGGACAGGTGTGCTACCCCTCGTGGCATCTGAATTCTACCGGTCCGGGCACGATGTTGGCCTCTTACCTGTCAGACTACGAAGCCACCGTGGCCTGTGCAATGTCGGAGGAAGAGCACATGGCTTACATCAAAAAGGCTCTGACCAAAATCCATGGAAGTGTTGTCGAGGAGAACTGGACGGGCAACTTCGCTCGACAGTGCTGGGAGCATGAAGAGCACCACGCTGGCGCCTTTACGCTGCAGATATTTGGGCAGCAGCACCCGTATCTCCCGGCCTTCTACCAGACCTAGTTCAACACCGTCTTCATTGGCGAGGCTGCGACTTTCACTCACACATGGCTGTTCAGCGCATTGGAGAGTGCCACTCGGGGCACGGTTCAATTGCTCCTGGACATGGGCCTCGTAGATGAGGCTAAGCAAGTCACGAACACTTGGATGGCTCGCTGGATCGACATCTAATTGGGCTGGCCTGACGAAGAACGCCTCTTCATTCCTCCTTAATAATGAAAGAGCCAATAACTCGCATAACGGATAGGCGGGGTGCGACTGGATTGGGCATTGTAGACGGCTGCACAGATGAATGCATAACGAAGCCTTCGTGTGGAAATTAGAAGAATACACAATCTCGAAGTCAGACCAAATGTGCCACCATGCGTCGGGTCCTCTTGTACTGGGGTTATACCACTATCTAGCAATCAAAGCGCCAAATATTCCTCATCTTCTTATTGTGAGAGAAAGTCGGCCCGATCCTTCATAGCAGTGTTTCTTCTGCAGTCTCTTTGTGGTTATCTCTGCTCTGACAAGTATGCAATGCTTGGAACGTTCCGCCGCAGATATTTCAAATGGAACGGAGAGACTGTAGTTGACCAACATGACCTTGACATGAACATTCGGGTGCTGCGCAGACAACCTGGTGAACATCCCACAGAACGCTGTCAGCCACGAGAAGTCGGGATCAGAAAATCGATGTCGCTGCTCCAGGATGCCGAGGTCCAGGATTATATAAACCTGCTTCCCAACTCCCGCAAGTACGAAGCCGAGTATCTCGAGCCACTCTGTCTCGGATGTGGCACAGCTCACCATGGCGCAACTAAGAGCCATGGATCCTTCTGTTTGTAATCCTTTAGTATACTGCAGAGCTTGCTTCACTAGATACTTGAGAAGGTCGATGTTTGATATCGAGTCTGGTGCAATGTCTTGCAGGTGGTTGATCTTCAGTGCTAACAGGGAAGGAACTTTTGCAGCACGAAGTTGGTGAAGAACATCAAGAGCAAAGTATCTTAGTGCAAACCGCGCAGGAGGGTTTCCCATAACGAGGCATACATCAGAAGCAGGCAATGTTGTCCAGCTCTTGAGTTTTGATGAGGCGTAAAAGGCCGGTGGTAAACTGTCAAGATTGTGGGTACGGCGTAGGGAGGTCAGGTAGCGAATAGTCTTGCTGGGGTCCCATACGACATTAACAAGGCCTTGAGAAATGGATGCCATGATCTGTGAAAATTGCAGGTCGGTGAGACGACTGTTGGTATTGATCAACGCGGCAGAATTGACTAGCAGCAGGTGTTAGCCTCACTTCAAGGCAACAGACATTCTAGGAGAACCTACAGCCAATCATTTGTTTAATAGATGCAAGTTCAGCACTGATCAGATCGATTTTGCGCTCAGTCACCTCGGTAGTTCCCTTGATGCTGCGCACATCGACTTGGTTTCCCGAAACACCGAGCTGTTTGATGACGTTGGAGTGATAGCGAATTCTCTCCAGGATATCTTCATATTGAAGGTCGAAAGGAGAGACCACGCTCTGCGCAATTCGTTTGAGACTCGAGAATCGGCTTTTCTCGCACCAGCTTTGAGCTCGAAGCAAGACCTCTAAAATACTTGCATAGAGCTTGGCCAGCGCTACGCGGAGTGGCGCGCTGGAGTAAAGACGCGTTGTGAGTTGTACCTGTGGCAAAAGATCACCGATCTCCGTAAGCGCTTTCGCGATGCCGGCTGCAGTGTGTTCATGCTCAATCGCTATCTATAAAACAACTTCAGTTGAACGTTCCAGTCGCTGTGTGCAGATTAAGCGCATTTACTATAAATACGAACTTCATCAATCCCCAGGCCAATGAAACATATTCGGGATGGTGCTGGACCATGACATCGAGTACTTGACTGTAGTAGTGTATGCGTTGCGATAGTTTGTACAGCCACGATTTGGCAGTGGATTTCGGATGATCTTGATACTTTCTGAACGTAGTTTCAACCGCGGCTTGTACATCATCCAGAGAGTGACACGAGTCAATCAAGTGGCGGGACTTTTCAGGATGATTCGATGAGCTGATGGCTCTTTTGGCTTCGATAAAAGCTTGTCCTAATATGCGGTCGGTACTTCCGGGTTTCAGCTACGCACCTAAGTACCGCCAGGTGAATGGTGATTCATTAGAGGGACGAACTCATCTATTGCGCTTGCCATGGGTACTGACATGGGGACCGTCGATATACAGGTTTCAGTGAATCCTTTGCAATTTTTGAGGTAGAGACCGTGTCACGGCAATAAGAGCGGACAGGGTACATTGGGATGAGCAGGCATAAACTTTGGAAAGGTGAGGCGATGCTGCATCGATGGATACTTATTGTAAGAGACTAGACCACCATAATCTACCTCAGAACATCTAACATCAAAGCTATGGGGTGGAAACAGCCTTGTCGGGAACGGGCAGAGGCTGTGTTATGTAGTGATGCCTGAGCGCCTGAAAAAACTGCATCTTGATGACAGGATTGGCCAACACTGGCGGTTGCTTGGGGGCTCGCCTCATGTTGTCGATCCGATTGGACACGTATTTGTCTTGCAGATGTGGGCGTGACTCCAGCTCATGCAAGTTGCGCAGTTGCCTCACACCATTCCAGAGCGAGGGCGTATTTTAGCCCCTCATTCCCTGCAAGCCCCGTCACAAGCAGCGCCACTGAATGATGCTCAGGCGCACCGTGTCCATATATGTATGCAAGCTTTGGCAGGCAGGCTGCATTGGCACTCTCGCCAATCTCTACTCGTTGCGTGCTTCTGACCAAACTCTCCGAGAGCTTAAAGCTCCGCTGCCAGGCCATCAGAATCTTCACAGCGTCAAAATATTCATCCTGGCGGCCTCTGGAGAGGATCGCACTTCGGGGTCGAACCAAATTTTGGCACTGCTGCGCGAGCACGCTTGGTACGACTCCGATGACGACTGGGACTCGGACCTCGATCTCGAGAACGACGATCTCTTCTCATTAGATTCCCGCAACACCTTTGAAGAGCGTACCTGGCGATCAGTTCAGATCGCGTACGGCTACCTAGAATTTATTGTTGATTCAGCTGACGACTTTTGCAATACGGAAGAATTTGTCGATGGCCTAATTGAAGACGGGGCAGTCAAGTCCGAAGAAAGCTTTGACGATGACGTGACGGAGTTCTCTGAAGACTTGAAAAAGGCGATCTTAAACGCAACTGAATGCTTAGCATGGCCTCGTAGACGGCAGGTACAAGACGAGTTTCTCAAACGCGTTTGCGAATTTGTGGAACACATTCGCGAAAGAGTACACAACGTATTTGAGATTACACGACGGGAATGGGAGGAGCCCGTTGACGGAGAGTCTGAAGAGAGCGAATCCATAACTGAAGACGACCAAGAGAGATTTGACAGATTTCAAGAAGTAAGGGCAGCTCGAGAAGAGTACGAAGGGATTCGTGCGAGATTATTAGGCAGGAGGATCAAAAGGAAGTTGTGGGTACATTTGACGATATCGAGGGATCAAACGGCAGCGAGCGATTATCGTAAGGAGCAGCTACTCGCCCTTCGTGCCCCCGGTGCCGATCGCCCGATAGACACGGGAGAACAAAACCTTCCGGAAACAACAGAGGCTCAGAACTCACCAACAGACGACCAACAATCGATAGCCTTACGAACACGGTTTGTTGCACTTTCCAATATGGCACCCTTTCAGACGCAGAACCTACATACAAAGTCGGAGGAGAACAGCCCTATGTTCTCGAACACCACTACACCGACTCACGTCTTCGAAACAACCCTGGGGTCTACATCAGATGCATTCGTAACCGATGTTGGCCTTTCAAGCAACCCCGATAAAGATACAGATAATATTGCTGCGCTCAGGGATAGGGTCAGACTACTTGAGGAGGAGCTGAGCTCTTCTCAAAAGAACCTCGGCGCCAAAGCTACTTGGCAGACATTCCACTTCCTCGAGAATCGGGACGGAGGAGGCTGGGCCGCCCACCTCGACCAACCGACCTGGTACATCAGCCAGAATGGAAGCCCCAACATGAAGGCCAGCTCCCTCATACACAACGTGGAAGCATATCTAAACAATAAGCTAGACATCGCGTTTGTGATTTCGAAGTACTACAGCCCTTCAAAACAGAAAGCGGAAGTTCAGCAAGCCAGCCGTGAAGGGTCGACTCTCCCACAACCGGAACCAGTCCAGGAAACCATACGTCCCTGGTCTCAGGCCATGACTACCGCTTTCAAGGAGTTTGTCGAACAGCGACCGGATTTGGAAAAGCAAATTGGAAAATTAAACACACGAGCGTGTTTCTACAAACCATATCTGTTTTGGTATCAATATCGTTCTCCCACCGCCCTGGACGGGCTTACCCCCAAAAGTGTGGACATGATGAAGCTTCTTACGTCGTGGATTGACGACAACTATGGGGATCTATACGACCGTGCCGAAGAACAGAAGGCAAAGAATGTCGTTTCCCCGGAAACAATGCAGTTTCTTATCCGTCCTGGTGACGTTGTGGTATGGAAGGAGAAAAAGGATCTGATGGCTGTCATATCGAAAGGATGGCCTCAACTTTACCAGGAGCCAGACATCGGTCATGGGAGTGAACTCCTTAAGTGGTCGGAGAATCAACCTACAGCAGACAGGACACCTAGTTGGTCATGGGCTTTTGACACTCGCGAGATGCAATACGACGGCTCGTTCTACTACCAATCAACACGGACCCACTCAACCCTTAAAGCCAAGACCTTCAAGACTGAGGTTCCCATCCGGGAGGTAAGCGCACATCCGCTGAAATATGCGAGTGACGAGTGGAAGAGTGATCTTGAAAGAAGAGGAGAGACATTCTGGAGTTGCCGAAAGAGAAGACTGGTCGCGTACGATGATGACCGTGGTTTCTATGGGGTAAGTGTATTGATTTAATTATACACACAATGCCTTGGGCTGACTTTAGTTGACGTGAACTAGAGCAGCGAACGGTTTATGGTTGACTTTGCCACCTATGAAGAACTTCATTCGGACACAGCCAGCTTCAAAAGGTCATATCCCATGATCGACTCTCCGGATTGCGAGAGAATGGACGCAAAGACAATGGAATCCGATAAACCACCACCGGCTCCAGACATCTACATATTCCCCAATGACATCGTCGGATACAACTTGCGAAGCAAGAAATGGGGTATGTGACAATGACGGCTCAATGCTCGATAATGCTGACCGTTCATCAATAGTTGACCTCGAAGTTGACAAGATACGTGAGGTTTCCTGGAACAAAAAGTCTTTCGACCATCTTGTGGTGGATGAGGAGACTAAGGAGCTTGTCCACGCTCTTGTTACTAATCAAATCGCACGAGAGAAGGCAACTGACATCATCGACCGCAAAGGTAACAACGCTCTCATGCTGGCCATCGTCAATAAAGGAGATTGAATGGAGTGACTAACATCCTAGGATAGGCAACGGTCTCATCATACTCCTACATGGCGGCCCTGGCACTGGCAAGACTTTCACAGCCGAAAGCGTGGCTGAACTTGCCCAGAAGCCCCTCTTCCGTGTAACATGTGGTGATATCGGAACCAAACCTGAAGACGTTGAGAAATACCTAGAGTCGGTTCTGCATCTGGGCAAGAGCTGGGGATGCGTCGTGCTTCTCGACGAGGCTGAAGTCTTTCTCGAGCAACGAAGACTAACTGACCTTGAACGAAATGCCCTCGTATCCGTGTTTCTACGGGTCCTCGAATATTACGAGGGAATCCTCATCCTGACTTCAAATCGGGTTGGGACTTTTGATGAGGCCTTCAAATCGCGCATTCAGTTGTCTCTGCACTACGAGAACTTGACTGAAAGTCAACGCCGTCGTATATGGAGGAACTTCCTCAACCGACTCAAAAGCTTGGATGATGCCACTGCACCCCGAGACACTCCTGCAGACACGTCGGGCACCAATGACGAGATCGGAATTGACTTTGAGGATATCGATTGCTATCTTCCCGAGCTGGCAAAACATGAGATGAACGGACGACAGATTCGGAATGCGATCACAACCGCGCGTCAGTTGGCACAGTTTAAGGGGGAGAAGATGATGAGCACCCATCTGCGACATGTCATCAAGGTTTCGGCCAAGTTTGACTCGTACTTGAACAAGGTGCGAGACGGGCTGTCTGACGATGACGCGGCGCGAGGCTATGGCATCAGGTGATCCTTTCATTCAAGAGGTTGGGTTGTGTTGGGGTGATGCTTTGACTTGGCCATCTCCTTCATGATATGAGTGACGATTATTTATTTGGATGGAATGAGGTCTATTGTGACGGTTGTTGGAAGACCTGCTTTTGTTCTCACCGGACTTTTGTTTCCTTGGCTTATAAGCTTGTCCCTAAATATACGCGTCTTCTCCCCTTTCTTTAAGTACTTGCACATCTCAGCATGGTCGAAAATCATCATGGCTGTTCAGAATTTAATTTGTTCTGCGTATGCCAACAAAAACCAACGCAATGCGCCATTCATTATGCCAGAGATAACGTATCTGCTCTAAAGTGTCCCATTTCTACAGATTCAATAACTCCCTCACCTCCTCTTGGAGAAGGCCTTGCTCGTCTTCTGCACCTTGGGTGGCGGCGCCGTCTCCACGTCGCTCTCCTCCTCGTCGGCAGACTCCTCGACATCCTCGTGGTCAACGTCATCCTCGTCGAGTGACTCCTCAGCCGCGCTGCGCGCCTCGTCCATGTCCATGTCATCATCATCGTCCTCCAGATCATCATCTTCCGAATCAGAAACGCCGTTGGTGATGGGGAACTCGTCCTCGTCATCCTTTGCACCTCCGCTCCGCGACAGGCCATTGGTCAGGCCCCCGCCATCCTCCTCCTCGCCCTCAACATAGATGATGCCCTCCTCGTCGGCATCCTCCTCGTCGCTGTCCTCCTCCTTGGGCGCGGACCCACGCGTCCTACGCGTGCGCCGCAGCTGCATCTGCGCCTCGAGCATGTCGAGCTTGCCCTTGAGCGCGAGCAGGCTGTTGAGCCCCCTGGCGCGCTCCTCGAGCACGCGGTTCAGCTCGCCGAGGCGCTTGACGAGGTCGGGCTGCGTGGCGAGGGCGCCGCCGTGCGCGACGAGCGTCCACTGCACCCAGCTCATGAGGCTGTGCGCGCGCCCGGGCCGCCGGTGCATGCGTGCGGCGAGCTTGGTGAGGAGGGTGCCGGCGAGGGACGAGTCCATGCGCTGGATGGTGTTGCGGACGGTGGTCAGGTCCGTCGTGTGCAGGCACGACTCGAGGAGGTCGGTGTCGTCGGTGCGCAGCGCCTGGTTGAGCACGGTGCCGAGGGAGGAGGTGGCCGGGGGTGCGATCGTCCGCGACGGCGTCAGGGCGGCGGCGGCGGACTGTTGGGCGGCGAGCGACGAGGGAACCTCGACCATCTCGTTGTTGCGGAGCAGGTCGCCAAAGGTGGGGGAGGTAGGTTCGGCGTCGGAGTCTTCGTCGTCTTGGTCTTGGTTTTTCTGCGACTGGGAGCCGTTCATCTCAACATCTGCATCCGATGTGCTTTGTGCTGATGGCTTCTGGGCCGTGGTTTGTGCCTCCTCGTCGTCCTCGTCCATGCTGTCCTCAGCCCCATCGTAAGCGCTCTCCGAATCGCTCGAGATCTCGATCGTCTGGGCTGTTTCTGCGGGCTTGGCTGCAGAAGCTGATACAGAAGTCTTTGTCTCGTCTATCCTACTCCTCGAAGGGCCCTTTGCACTCTGTTTGACCACTGGCTGCACCAGCTTGGCCGCGGCCTTTCGCTTTGTAGACATGGTCTCTGGCAGTGGGATGTCGGTACGCCGAAGATGGACGTTGGAGGAAAAGAGAAGGAGACTAGAAGCGCTGAACAGAGGAACAAAATCCCCTTCTACTGGCTCGGAGAAACAGAACAAAGTTTAGATTGAAGTGTAGGCAGATAGATCCCTTCGACTACCAAGCCTGTTTACCCAAACGACGCCCATTGATTTGAAGCATTCAATGGCGGCCGCAACTTTGGTGGAAAATTTCTGGATCCACTGATTGGAACTTTTTTTTTCTGCCGCCCAGTGAGCCTGTCCGCCTACGAGACGCGGATAAGAGAGATGGTCTGTGCGTAGATTTCCAGATCCCGTGATGAGTCATGTGATGCCTACTAAGTACTTTTCTCGTTTCGCGCCTCACATGATCGCCTGGTGAGTCATCCACTCCCTCCGACGCAAGCCGTAGGAATCAAAAAAGCTGTGGCTTGAAAACAAGAAACGCTCGTCTTGGACCAGCAGCAACTTTCAGAGAGGACAAGCTGGATGGACTCGTTGATTGGCGTTACAAAAGACGGCTGCATTTTCAAGGCAGCCACCGAAACACGTTGATTGGACATCTCGAGATATCTCGAGATGCTGCCTTCTCATTATGATGCCACACCCTCTCGTTTTCACACCCTCCTGGCCCTTCTTTTCGTTACTCCCCTGGCATTCATGTCTCATCAGTACCCACTGTAGCTTCTCTGATTGGGAGACCGGGTCGCTAGCGCACGTATAATCCCTGCTAGCTGCTTCCTTGCCTGAGGAAACCATGGGAGAGGGCAGCCTGGTCGATACGTAGTGCCTTCTACAAATAAGATCGCGCCCCAATTTGAGCAATTTGCGATTCTCATCCGTGAAAAGGCCTGCAATTCTCACTCCCCTCGCAGGCTCCACCGGCTTCTTCGGCTCATATCCTCAGGCACCCACACGCGAAGTCACAAAGGCACGCGAGGCCGCATTTCACTCGGTACCTCCACCATTCCCCTTTCAGCCGAAGTCAAAAAGATCCCTGGACCGAAAAGTCGCGATTCCTTTGCTTCGCGACGCGTCGAGGAGAGAGGACCCTTGCTGGCTCTTCTTCAACTTTGCGCTCACGAACTGCGCAGACTCCCGTGCCCTTCTTTTTGTTGCTAGGTACCTGACGTCGAGCTCGCCGCTTGCACGTTACTCAAGTGCAACCCAGCTCGACTCGTCGTTGCGCCGTGACCTAGGATCCTGACTCGACGGCTGTGCGAGAAAAGCAAAGGGCAGGTCGAGGAAACGAGCGACACGGGGGGCGCAATCGCAAGATTCAGTGCGACAAAAACAACCAAAACTGTGAGTCGTACCGGAACATCGTGTACATCCTTCTGTTTGCCCGCCCCGAGGGTGGTGTCTGTTCTCCTTGGCCGCGCCGCCCCGTTTTGTTCAACGTTGATCCCCACCGCATCAATCTCTTTCGTGTTGTCGGCTGTTGTTGTTTTTGTGTGCGCGCGTGTGTGTATACCTTTGACTGCCGCCTTTGAAAGCCAGTACGAGACTCTCTCTCTAGAATTGGAAGAGGAGCTTGAAGCTTTGCATCTGCCATCATCAAGTACATCATTCTGTCTTCTGCAGTAGTACTTGTAGTAGCTACTGCTTCCTCTCTTACTCTTTCTCCACAGGGTGTGGAGCTAGCACAAAAGTCGCTAGCGGCAGGGGAGGAGTGCTCACTGCGAAAAGGCAATTGGTAGTGGGTGCACGAGCCACCGCACCCCTCAAAAATTCTGCCCAACCACAGACGAATCAGCGATAAGAACAGATAAACGGCTCCGGAAGCTGTGTTGAAATAAATACCTTCGTGCTTCCGACCAGGACTGACATGTGTTTTTTCTCAGAAAAGTTGGAAAAAAGGGACGTACCACCCCTTCACCAATCAGCGCCTGCGCCGGAATAACTCGAGCTCCCGCCCCAGCCAACCACAGCCCAGCGCCCAACAAAGAGTGGATCAAGGGATTTGCCTGCCTGCGCCCCAAGCCACCTTTTATTGACTCGAATTATTATTTTATTTTTCTCTTAATACGGCCAATTCCCAGTTTCCCTTACTTTTCCTGGTACAGGTAGCTCAAACCGAGGATCTGGGTTTCCAGCGGACTAGCAACACCAAGAACCCCAAAACGGCACGCCCCCCCTTCCAAGGTTCCTTCACCCCCAGCCACCCAATTATCGCTCGCCTTCACCCCCCCGGCCTTGCGATTTAACTCTCCCACCGCCCGGCCCAAAAAGCTCACGCGCGCCACTCCCTTCTCGTCCACCATTCACAGTGTGAGCGCATTCCTTGCTACCACATCGCATTTGTGGTCGCAAAACTCCGCCAATTCCCTGCCTCACCTTCAATTCACCCGAAAAAAAGAGGCCATCACCACCACCACCAAACAACAAGGCTGGTCTGCCTTCCGACTTTGTCAGCCTCCTTCCCTCTGGTGTCGGTCGCATTTATTCTTTCAGACTCCGACTCTCATCGCCCTTTTATCTTCTCATTCCTTCCTTTGCTGCCGCCTATCTTTGACTCGGCTTTCCTCCTTCCTGCCTTAGGGTCAGCTTTTAAGTGGTTCAAAGCGTATCGAGATAAAAGGAAGTTCGCCTGCGCTCATCCGAAATCTGAGTAATCGCCAACCTTTTCGTCAAGAAACGCCACCTCACTTTTTCGATCCCTACATGTCGCGTCGCGCCATCTGATTCGAAAACAACCATTTTCCTGGATGGCAGTAATGACCACGCAACAACCAGACGGAGGTCTCCTCGATCAGAAGCAACACCCGGTTGCACTCAAGATGGCGTCGCAAGAGCAGTCGCCGCCCGCACCGGCGCAAACCACCAACGGAATCAACGGGTAAGTCGCATTCGGCAGGGCCTCGCACTGAAGCTTTGCAAGCCGCCCCTTCTCCCTTCCATTCGCCACTTTCGCCATTCCATTCGCGTCATCACCTGCGCATCACCCGGCATCGCTATCCGCTCGTCACGATCTCAGAATGCATGCTTTTATCGTCACTGTACACCGACACTAACATTGATCATTTCAGACATTCATCGCCCAAGATGGCTTCTGTCGCCACGCCGCCCGCTGCCGAAGAGAACACACCGCCCAAGGTTGACTCATTCAAAGACGAGACAGAGGCTACCAAGTCACCAGAGAAGGACAGTGTTCCAGCGGAGGAAGCGCCAAAGGAAGCCGTGATTCAAGAATCATCACTTGCGCCCCCGACGCCAGCAGAGGAGCCGACTACTGTACCCGAAGCACCAAAGGACGACCCGCCCGCTGTCGAGGCGCTGGCCCCGGTGGCCCCTGACGAGGCTCCGGCTGCAGCAACCGCCCCATCTCCTGCCAAGGAGGACGACGCACCGGCCGCGCCGCCATCGGAAGACGCAGCACCCCCGGCAGAGCAGTCCAGCGAGCAACCCGCTGAGGACAAGCCCACGCCCGCGCCTCAGCCTAGCGAGCCGAGTCCGGATGTCGATATGCCCGATGCCCCTCAGCCCGAGGCTGCCGCCGTGGCGGAGGAGAAGGACGAGATTCCCCCGACCCAGGCTACCGAGGCGAGCGAGGCGCCAGCCCAGTCGGCTCTGGACGAACCCAGCCAAAATCCGACGATCGCGTCCAACACAGCCATGGAGACATCACAGGAAGATATTTCGGCTCCCGCTACCGCAGACACGTCCATGACCGATGCACCCTCCCAGTCGGCGACAAAGGTGGCCCGTGAGCGTGAGGAGGACGACGTCGAGGAGCCGCTGGCCAAGCGCGCAAAGACGGAGGAGGCTGTTTCCCAGCCGGACGAATCATCCATCTCGGCGAAGCCCATCATCCACTCGGCTGACGAACCCGCGGCTCTTGACAATATCGAGGTCGAGAAGCCCGACATTCCTCGGCCGACACGTGTTCCTGGCGAGAGCGGCAGCATGGGCGACTTTGCTCAAGACGACAAGCCCATCACGGATTATGCCAACCGCGAGATTCGCAAAGTTCTGGCGAATGTCAAGAAGACCAAGGCTGGTGCCTTGTTCAAAGACCCCGTCAAGACAAAGTGGCCGCATTTGTGGGACGCCTATGTTGCTAAGGTCGACCGTCCTGTAGATATCAGCCACCTCGAGCATGGCCTGCGCAACAAGTCATATGAACGCTTCGGTCAATTCGTGGAGGAGGTGTTCCTTCTCTACGAAAACTCCCTACAGTTCAATGGTCCGCAGCACGATGTCACCGGTCACGCAAAGTCACTGGTGGAAAACATCTTTACCCGCATGGCCGAGGTACCGGCCGAGCAACCCGCCAAGCCTGAGCGGAACAATGCCAAGGCCCAGGGTGCTCGCACTCATGAGCCGCGTGCAGCAGCACAGGGCAGGCGCGAGTCCCGCGGTGCCGCCGTCTCGCCTAGCGATCAGGTCGTCGAATCACCAGTCTACGCAATCCCTCCCTCTGGTATGCCCATGATCCGACGCGATTCTGCCAAGATTGATGACGACCGGCCCAAGCGACCCATCCACCCCCCTAAGCCCAAGGATCTTGGGTACGAACCCAAGAACCTCAAGAAGAAGAAGTCTTCCCCTGAGCACCGCTTCTGCGACGAGGTGATGAGGGAGCTCCTGAAGGGGAAGAACTGGGAAACGAACCAGTTCTTCGCACACCCAGTTGATCCCGTCCATGATGGTGCGCCCGACTACTTCAAGTTCATCAAGAAGCCGATGGACCTGGGTACGATGCAGACCAAGCTGCATTCGGGAGAATACGACTCGTTCAAGGAGTTCGACTCGGACTTCAAGCTGATCATCAAAAATTGCATAAAGTTCAATGGAGATCTGAACAATGGACAACCGGTCACAACCGCAGCATTGAGGCTGCAAGATCTCTACAACTCCAAGGTTGCCGAGAAGGACCAGTGGATGGCCTCGCATGCACCGCCACCGACCGCCGCTAGCCCGGGCGCCGACGCCAAAGACTCAGACGAGGAGGAAGAGGCTAGCGACCCGGAGTTTGAGGAGGAGCCCGCGCCCACTTCCAACGCGACTATTGAGGCTCTGACCCAGCGGCTCAAGGAGGAGCGTGACCGGCTTACCTCGCTCATCGACGCGCCGCTCCCCAACATGGCTCTCATCAAGACCCAGGAGACTGTAGTGAGTATGATCACTACTCAAATCGTCGAGGAGAAGACCAAGCTCGCTCAGCAAGGCGGCTCGCGCAAAAAGGCAGCCAAACCCAAGGCGGCAAAGGCCAAGAAGCCTGCCGGCACCGGCGCGGCTGCTGGTGGCGCCAAGAAGGGCGCGGCAGGTGCGGGCGGTGCCAAGAAGGCTGGTGGTGGTGCGAAGAAGGCTCCCAAGGCTCGTGCGGCTATGGGCCAGCCCGAGAAGGATGCGATAACGAACGGAATCAACCTACTCGAGGGAGCCCAGCTTGAGAAGGCCATCGAGATTATCAAGAAAGACACCCATCAAGAGGTAAGTTCCAGCGTCCCCTTCATCTCGGTGTTCGAAACCAAAAGTTCAACATGTACTGACTTACCTGCCTTGTAGGAGAGCGAGGACGGCGAGCTAGAGCTTGATATCGACCAACTCTCTCAGGATGCACTTCGTCAACTCTACGAGCTGGTTGTTAAGCACATGCCCCACCTCAAAGTGAAGGAGGTCAAGAAGGCCCTCCCGGCGGAGGCAGGAGCCGGCGGTTCAAAGGCGCAAAAGCCCAAGAAGCATAAGCCGATGGGCAAAGCCGAGCAAGAGTCCCGGATCCAAAAACTCCAGGAGATCAAGGCTCAGTTCCAGCGCCCTGGTAGCGGCAGTCAGGAGCCGTTGCCCTCGGTCGAAGGAAACCAGGCGACTCAGTACGACAGCGACGACGAGAGCGAGGCTGACTCCGAAGAGGAGTAGTGGATTACCCTTCACTTCTCTTCGGCTCAACAACTCGGCAATCCGCGGTGCTTCCACAGTGCTCGATCGTGCAGTATGCGCCGCCCTGATGTCGCGTCATTTCATCTTTTGGTGAACTTTCCGGCTGGGAGTGGAATGTGCGCATGCGAAGTGGATGCGGTGCCGCCGGCAGCCCGTTGTTGAACTTTGTGTGTAATGATAACCCTGTCGGCGCAACGTGTACATTAATGATTTTTCATCGTTTCGGGAGGTCCGCGCCGAAATACACCCCGTCCTCATCCGGATTGGGGTCAATACCCAAAAGGCGCGACGGGATGAAAAAGGAACAAAAATAATTCAGGCATGAAAGCCTGGGCAAAGGAGGCGGGACGACCAAAAAATAGCGAAGCTTGCCTCTTTCCTGGTTTTGCGTTTTGCCTTTGGGGACTGGGACCGGGCAGAAAGGATCAGGCGTGGTTCTTATGATGGAAGTACCCCGGTCCTTCTCGTCTTTCGACTTTTTTTCCGGCGAGCGTTGGCGCGTGTGATGGGTTACTGGGGGCTTCTTTTTGTGTCCTCCCAGAAGAAGGGACAGGATGGGAATATGGGATTTTGATGACATGGCGCGAGCCCTGGCTGAACTGGTCGGTCGGGTTTGGAGGGCCGTAATGGGAATAGATTGGTTTCCCTCACACCTTTCTTGCTGCTTGCCTGTGAACTCGCTTTTGAACGTGATCTTTGGTCGTGCGTGCTTCCGTTGCTCTGCCGAGGTATAATTGTATTCTGCCGTGGCCGTGGTGTGTGCCTCTGTCTCGGTCGACAAATATTGGTATGTTACAGACAGGAGAGGTTTCGGAGGATATGCCGTTCGAGGCAGGATGGATACGTTCTTGGGAATGCTGTCGTGGCCTGTAGAAGAAAAGGACAGTTAGCGGAGTTCTGCCTGGCGGGGTTTCTTTGTCTGTCCGAATTGCGAAACTCTGAAAGAGGGGGGGGATACACTCTGTTTCTTTGTCGGAGGCGTGGGATCTTCGCAGCACCAGGAATGATGCCCCGCATGACCAACTGAAACCTGGCCGTTGGGTAAGAACTTACCTGGCTTCAACACTCTGTCTGGAAGAAGGAGTGGGAAGAGTTTGCGCGGTGAATACGCAGCCGTGTGCCGTAGATATAGTTGTCGCGAGGTTTGAGACAAGAACTGGTGCCTGGACATCGTGCAATGCCGGCAAGGTGGTCAACCAGACCTTGCTGGGCTGAGTGGGAGCAGCAGTCTTCGCAAGAAGCTCGGATGTGTCCATGTCGAAAGGCATGATGCTGAGAAACAAAGTTGTCGTTGCGTCCAAGATGCAAAATCTAAAAGGAAGGGAGGAGAAAAAGATTAATCTTTTGCTCATCACATCTTGTCCGGGCAAAGCAAGGGAGAGTAGGAGGTCAGGGCCAGGAAATTGGGTAGACCCTTTTTTTTTTTTTGTCGGAGCCGGACATGATTGATGACGGATGGTGGTGGTTGTGGGGTTTGGTACCTTTTGGCCAAGGTAGTAGTGCCAGCAAATCTTTGTGGGCGGGCAAATAATTAAATAAAACAGAAATAGGCTGCAAGCGAGACTGGGCGCTTATCTTTCGATCTGTATGATCTTATCGATTTGTTAGAACGTGGGAATGGTACGTTGTAGGGAGGGATTTGGATCAATGTCGTTGGTAGGCTTAACAGGCTTTGGGGCGGTGAGTCGGGGGATTGTCCGTGATTGAGCGCTGGCTCCAGCGTAGCCTTTTAGTGGTGAGAGTTTGCACCTTATTACGGGTTCCTGTGTGTAGACTCACAGCTTCAAGAATGAATTCATGGTTGTCAATTGACTCATTAGGTGGCCGCGTTCAGATGATCAAAGTAGCAAAGCCATTGAAAATCTTCTTTCTTTGCTTCCCAATACTGATTGCTATTGGATTGCGGAGAGAGGTCTTGATTCAGAGACGGAGAAACGAGCAAGGTTGTCAGCGGCGCATTGAAGCTGCTAGAAACTGTAGAGCACAAGATGATGTTCTCAGACCATTGTGTCTGCCCAGCCTGCCCAAGATCGCTCGGGTAGGGGCAGAGGTTGGGTCCGATGGCCGAGGACCGGACGGGCATTTGGGGTGATGCATCGTGTCGTCAGTGGCCGATGCGCGACGGCACTTGCCGTCTCTTTGACCACAGAAACACCACTCGACCCCTTCAACATCATCCTCGCACTTCATCCTCTTACTCAGATATCGCAAATAAAACATCTTCCAAAAGTAAAAGTAGAGCATACACAATTTTCATAAGCAAGGGGAGACAGGTTCGACACCGGCTCACCTACCTAGGAACTCACCGCCGCGACACCCCCACTTCCGGTCCGCGTCTTCAAGTGCCTCCGGACAATCGCACCAGCACCATGCTCGGCCGCGTCCTCATGAGCATCTGCGCCCTGGGCCTGATCGTGGGCTCGCCCTACGCCGACTTCAGCGACTCGCACCAGTTCAACCCGCGCTGGCCCCCGCACGCAAAGTAGAACTACCACCTACACTCCCTCGGACCTGCGCCTACTGACCTTGATGAACACCAGGTTCCACAATGCGCAGACCATCACCATGTCCATCGTCCTCGGCTTCGCTACGCTCTACAATACCTGGCTCCGGCGCCGGGCCACGCCCGCCGAGGCCCGCGCCTCACTCGACATGGCCGCCTTCACGGGCGTGCTGTACTGGGCAGCGGGCTTGGTCGCGATCTTGTACCCCAACGTGTCTGGTCTGGACCCGGAGTTTGGCGGGCCGGGCTTCCCGCAGGGGTGGCTCTTTGCGTTCTTTGCGGTTTGTGCTGCTGTGGGATGGGGAATGGAGAGGGCGAAGCTTGGCTGAAAGTCGGAGCTGCTTGGCGGAAGAAGGGTGATGGAGGCGGATTATGTAAGGTGGTAGCAAGTAGGGTACCCGCCTGGGGTCAACAAAGACGGGCAATGTTGACATCTGACAGACTGCGGGATCGGGTTCCGTTGGGTGCTGTTGTGGATCGTCAGTGCTGGCTGTCGATGCGGGATGTGCGACAGAGACAACTTCGGCCAGACTTGTCTCTTGTGGGTTCGTTGACAGGAGCCATGTCTCAGACCGGTCTTGGGATCAGGTACAAGCTTTGCGTTGTGTAAAGGACACATTGTTAGCTGAGATTCCCTTGGTCACCCATGCATGCCATGACCCAAAAGCAAATGAGCAATAAGAATCGTGTGGCTACTCATGAGTGAGTTCTTGATCTTGATGGTGTCGAAGACGGATATGTCGGCGCAGATTTCGTGGGGGGTACGTGCTCAGGAGGCTTGAAATGGTTCTAACGGCTCTCGCTAACGCCCCTTGTGGCGCCCCTTTCCTGGCACTATCGCGTGCTGTGCTTCTTTTTTTAGGACCTGGAAAGACTCCACCCCGAAAGCATAACTCGCGTAGTCATGTTGAAATGATATTCTTGGTACTTGGAGTGATTGAGAGCACTAGGTATTTCTCGAAAAGGACAATTGGCCCTCGAAGCTGGACGACGTGAGCTGAACACGAATTGTTCATCTTGTCAAATCTGCTGCCAGGATCGCTAGATCAGCAGCGATGCCCACAAGAAACCTGCCAAGATCAAAAGTCGTGTGCACATTTTCCTAATGGAGTGATATGACTGGGGATTGTGTGGAGACCCAAGGGGGGGAGACAAATGCGATACGACATGCCATCTCGCAGTCTTCACCCTGCCAAGAGGCCGAAGATGAACAGATGGGCATGACGAGATTTCGCATACATCGCGCAGTGTAACTGACGGGTTCGAGCAGCCGTCTTGGGCTTGTGTTCTCTCGTGTCAGCCAAACAATGCTGTGACATGACCGGCCGAGCGAAGACTCGTGGCACAACTGGTGACTCGCGTCTACTTGTACATTTCCCAGCTGGGCTACGTAATAAGGTTCCACTTCCTTTGGACGACGCAAGATGCTAATCCTTAAATTTGAGAGCAACATTGAAGGGAGTGGGGAGACGGAAAGACAAAGGCGAAGAAGAAAAAGAAGGAAAACAGGCCCGGTGATAAAACCCGGTTCTGGATATAATTTCTTCAAGGAGAGTCCCACGAGGTGGGGATGGCGAGACAATGCATGCCAAAAATTTGAAAAGAGCTGACGACGCCCAGACTCGAAGCGCGGGTGAAGCCCAGACTAGCGCCTGTTGAAAACCAGCCAGAGGAGCCAGACGACGACCCGACACCCAGGGTCTCTCTGCATACCAGACACCGGGCACATCCACACATCCACCACACCGTCCTTTTTTCCCGCCTCTCTTCTCGAGGAATATGCTTGTCATGAGCGGGAGCGGCGGGGGCGGGCTCTCGATGAGTAGTAGAGCGATGATGACTGGAGATGATGCACACGCGCACCGGCATCTATCCGGCCCATCCATTCCTCGTGCGGACCCGCAGCTCTCCTCCTTCTCTGCTCTCTACTTGCTCTCGCTCCTCCTGTCGGGTCTGCAAGGTGGCAGGTAGCGTGAGACAAGAGTGGTACGTATGCTTTTGCCCTCTCAAACAGGGATGGCCACCATGATCCAGGTACTGGCATCGAGCTGTGTGTGTACATCCCCCGTAGTCTAGCAAGAAACAATTACATGATCCGAGAAGACTATCTATCTGCAGCACGTTTCTCTTCCTTCTCTAGCTTGGGGTTGTTTTCTTCCTCCCTTTCTTTCGTCTCTGCTACACCTTTGGCTCTTGATCCTTTCAATAGTGCCATCCCAAGGACTTTGGTAAAACCGGCCCGCGCCAGTTCATCCCATCTTTGCTTCTTTCCCTGTGTTCCTACCTGCCCTGTTTTTGCTACATCCGGGTCTACCACGGTTCCTGCCGCTCTAGTCGACACCCGCCTGGCCAGCGACTTCCTCCTCTCTCCTCGCCTGTCACTCCAAACGCCCAACCTGGATTTTGGTTCTTGACGATTGAGTGTCGACATAGCTTGTCCAAAACATTGTGCTTTTCGACCACTGTACATATTGCGGCTCTCAATTGGACGGCGCCTACCCGAGGGATCGCCCAACTTGTCACATCGCTTGTCTGGCGTCGCCTCCTCGCCTGTCAAGGCCGTTCCCAAGCCGGCTTGGCTTTTTCTTGGCAACGCCGCCGCCCGAACGCCGCATCCCACCAAACACGGATCGCCATATCATCCCTCCAATACAGGCAGGCCCCTCGTTCAGACGAAACGAAAGGAGCTTTGAGCATTGCGTGGCGACCCTGACTTTTCTTTTAACTCAATCTCGTCTTCGATACCCCGAGCGCAGCTGAACACACCTTTGCCAGCAATTACTACCAGGCACAATCAGGACTGAACACGGCTTCGGCTGACAACCTCTCACCATTGTATGCACAGGTCGGGATAGTCGTTCGATGGCGGTGGAATAGGTGGATTGCGCTGCAAGGAATATGATCGCCAACGGACCCTCGAGCTTCCTGCTCGGTGACCGGCAGACCTACGATCGCGCATGCTTCCGGTCCTTGCTGGCCTTTGTGTCGCATCGCATTCTCAAGGGCGGACCAAGATTACTGCTGCATCTGGCCCTCTGCCTGGCCGGCATAATCTTATTGACGAGGCTTCTGCCGCAACGGGTCTCGGATGTAACGTTTGGGTCGACATATAGCGACTTGGTGCGCTGGGAAAAGAACAAGGCCAACCAGCAAAGCGAAGAAATCGGCGGAGGACTCAGGATAGTCGTGTTTGGCGAGAATGGCATCACTCTTCCTGCCCGGTTGGAGGGGGAGAGTCAGTCGAGGATTGGGAAGGGGTGGACTGAAGTGCTCTGTGCAGAGGTATGCGTCGCAGGCGACGTCGCCCAGAACTGTCATTATGCTAACCTTGACTGCAGCTGAACTGCATGAGATATCTATCACTGGTACCCACCCTCAAGTCGCCTCATCGGTCGATGGTCTCGAACGACATGTTTGCCGCAGCCGTCGAGGAATCCATCGTCAACTCTCAAATGTCTGATCCCCCAGGGCCGGATTACTCCTTTGTCAACGAGCAGTACCCCGTGTCCCCCGATATACCCGATCTCGCTGCTCAAGTCTCGACGTTCTTATCGATGCCAGCACCTACCAAACCGCCCAGGGAGACAGTGTGGGTGTTCAACTTTGGATTCTGGGATGTCTGGTCTTTGGCCGCCTTGCCTCGAGATGTCTCCCACAAGTTCATCGACAAGCTCGCCCAAGAGGTCTTTGTCAACGCGGAGCGTTTGTACCAGGCGTCTTTGGACGAAAAGTCCATCGCGCATTCTGACTACTATGGCCGGACGACGCCTGTGCCGCCTCTGAATCCGAACTCGACGTACCGAAAGACCATCGACCCGACCATCGAACCCTTCCGCGTAGTCGTCCCACAGATTTTCGACCCGTCATTGACTCCTGCGTGGGCAAGGGCGCGGCCAGCCCTTATCAAGCCGCACTCCAAGGCAGAGCAGCTTCGGAATGCGGCTAGCTTGACGCAGAGGTGGAATCAAGGGGCGATCAACGCCATGGAGGACTGGATCAAGACAGAAGACCAGCCGAAGCGGACTGAAGAGGAGTCTGCTCATGACGACGGGATCAATCACAAAGTGCCTGCGAAGATATCACGCAATGTCGGTGGAGAGGGGCAGCAGCAGCAGCAGCAAGAGACCGAGCCCTCGCTACCCTTTCCCCTCCGGGACGGCATCTCGTACAACCTTCCGCACTATGTCATCCCGTTGATTGTCGAACGGCACTTTCAGACGATGGAGATGGAGGATGCGACTGGGATTGGGAGTAACGCGACCGCTGCCGAGTTCTTGGAGGTTCAGGCACCGTGCGTCGAAACGACATACAACAACACAAGTATCGAAAGTAGTGTTGTCATCGAAGTGGAGGAGACTGACAACCCGAACAAGAGAGAGGACGCAAAAGAAGATGGCAGGGATGCGGGCGACAACGCCGATCACGAACAGGCCAAGAGGTCATCAGATCTTAGGGAAGTGCTCGATGGCATGTCATTCAGCCCAAGCGCCGGTCGGCTAGGCAGGAGAAAGGCTGGCGCGTGCGACAATCCCGACGACTACCTGTTCCATGACGACTTTACTTTATCCCAACGCGCGATTGAGAGCATTGCTCGGCAGTCGGCCGAGATGGTCCGGTGGAACATATCCACGCGGGCCTTCTGGAACAGCATCGGCAAGCCGGACAACCAGAAGCGGACGGCAGGGCCCTGGAGCGGCTAATCAGCCAGGAGACGATGACGAATACTGTATATATGTGCAATGTCGAGAGCGGGCGCTGATGGTTCGCGCAACAACGTATACCTTGCATGCATGGGATGGGACGATTCATACAAGCATCTACACACGGCGTTCTTTTGGAGAGGGATTATTTCGGCCTGTGCATAGCAGCATACTCTTAACTACCCACGAGCAATACTCGTGGTTGGAATTTACTTACTTTTAACATTTTGGGGGCCAAACGAGACCGTTGGTGTGCGTTGGACTTTCATGTGCCCCCCGGAAACACTGACATGGGTTTGGATAGAGCGTTCTGGAACAAAATACCGACGGTCCGGATCGCGAAGGGTCGATGAGCTAGCCTGCTGACTGCATTCTTCACAGAAACGCCTTGAACCTTTTGAAGGTCGAGACTAGGGGCCTCGGCGACGAAGTCAGCCCTGCGGTCAGCCCTAGGCCGGCTCGGTGCCCCGATGCCAAGGCGACAAGAGCTCAAGCGAGTGACCTCGATGCAACCCTACGTCAACGGCGAAGTGCGGAGAGAAGAGGGCATGAAGGTCAGCAGGCGCTCTCTCCCGCACGGACCGTTCGCCGCACACTCTATATGCAGGAACGGGGCGCGTCCCGCGCCGGTTAATGTGCCACTCGCAATTTAAACGGTGCTTTCTCCGTGGCTCAGATGGCGGGGACAGGAGGCCCGAGGCTCGGGGTCGCATGGATGCTGCGGAGGAAATATTTGGGTAGAGACTGGGGTTGGGGGAGGGTATAATAAGGAAGGTATGCGCAAAGCTTGTTGTTCTTGGGATGTTTGTCTCGTCATCCGGCCGACTTTACTGTGGTACCTGTGTTAACAGCAATGGCTTTGATGAAGACTCACTCGCGGCAAAAGGCCTTGCTCGCAATTGGGGCTGCTCTGGTATTGCCTCTCTCTACGACGGGGCTGTATACTGGCGGTGGACTCACTATCCTCTCGGAGAACAACCTGGACGGTATGTTGGACTGCTTTTTGGCGAGATAACCTTACGGCTAACACCCTCATTCTAGCGGCCCCGACCAATGGCTCATCCGCGATCCTCATCAGCCAAAAGAGCACCCTCGCCGAGGCAACCCAGGCCTGCGCTCTGCTAGGCGAGACCCTCTGGAGCCCGGACGCGGCGGACTTTAAGGCCACGCTCAACACCTCGCTGTCGTACCAGGTCTTCAAGGGCAGCGCCGACAAGGATACGCTGTACTGGGTCGCCAAGGCCAAGGCCGACGACGATGCATGCCGCGCGATCAATCCAACGGGCGACGTGACGCCCGGCGTCGACTGCGCGAGCGAGCTGCCCGCGCTGTGCACGCAGAGCGCGCCGCTGTCCAACTCGTCGACGTCGGACCCGTCGCAGAAGTGGCGCGTCACGCTGCCCGTCGCGGATTACCTCATGACCGGGTACAGAGACGCGCACGCCTTCAAGTTCCGGGGCATCCGATTCGCCGACAAGCCCGAGCGGTTCGGGTACTCGCACGCGCGGAAGGAGGAAGCTGGAGCCGAGGTCCTGGCCGTCGAGGCCGGGGCGGATTGTTCGCAGCCTGTCGGCGAGGTTAAGAATGGGAGTAGCGAGGATTGTCTTTTTATGAACATCTGGACGTCGAGCTTGCCTCCTGCGCAGAACGCGACTAAGGCACTGAAGCCAGTGATGCTGTACCTCTATGGCGGCGGGTTCACGAGCGGCTCGAGCAAGAACACCAACACGGACGGGACGAACTTGGCCAGCAGGGGCGACGTCGTCTCGGTGGCGGTCAACTACCGCGTCGGCAATGCCGGGTTCCTCGTGCTCGACGGCGGCAGCGGTAAACACAGGGGCAACTACGCGCTGTCGGACATGGTCAGCGCGCTCGAGTGGGTGCGCGACAACATCGCCTACTTCGGCGGGGACCCGAACAAGGTGACCCTCTTTGGCGAGTCCGCCGGCGCCATGGCCGTGCGCATGATGCTTGGAAGTCCCAAGGCCAGGGGCCTGTTCCACAGGGCCATCATGATGTCGGACCCCGTGGGATACCCGAACGGCGGGAACTTTAGATATGCCCAGTACCCGACGCCCGAGGAGTTGTACGCGGACCAGACGGTCAAAGTGCTCGAGCAGTCTGGATGCAAGGGCGCTGAGGACGAGGTTGCGTGCCTGGCTAAGATTGATGGGTTCGATCTGGTGAATTTGAGTCCTAATGTCAAGTAAGTCGTATCACCCATCCATACTATCATTACATCGTGAACTCGTCGGAAGAATAATTACTAACAAAGCGGATTGCCTACCAGCATCCCGGTGGTAGACGGCGTCTACCTAGACACCCGCGAAACGGTCGTCAACCAGACCAACCACCCGCCCGCCGCCGGCGTCGCCGTCATGACGGGCACCAACCGCGACGAGTCCGGCATCGACCTGCCCGATTTTCCCGCAGACAACGCCACGCTGGGCTCCTACCTGCGCGACTACATCCTTAAGCGCTTCGACGTGCCCAAGGCCAACATCTCGGCCTGCGGCCCAGTCATCAAGCCTTTCTTGCCTCCTGGCACCCAGGCGGGTGATAAATTGACGCCAGCGCAGATCTACGACGTAGCCGTCTCGCTCGTCACGCACGGCGTCTTCCTCTGCCTCGACGACGCAAAGGCCTACTCGGCGGCGCGGCACCGTGCCTTTGGCGGCGACGTGTACAGCTACCTCTTCAACAGGACGTACAGTCCCCGCGGGTACACGACGCAGTACTGCGACCCGCCCAAGACGGAGAGCCGGCCCAACGGCGACCCGGATATGGAGTACTACAAGTGTCATGCGGGCGAGCAGATGATTGTGTTTGGCACGGAGAGGAGGGCGGGCGTGCCGGATAGGGATGGCCTGGACGGGCCGTTTATGAGGCTTGTGCATGAGTACTGGACTGTGTTTGCGAGGACGGGGGATCCGAATCCTGATGCAGAATATCTTCGGGCGAGGGGAAGGTTGGAGACGCTGGGTGAGGTCGGCAGGGTTGGGAGGTGGGAGGCTGTTGGGAGTGAGAGGCCGACGCAGAGGGTGCTGCAGTGGGGTGGGAAGCAGGTTGAGATGGGGGATGCTGCGAGGTGCGAGGCTCTTGGGTTGGGCCTCGATTCTTTGGAGCGTTGAGACTGAGAGAACCTGCTAGCTAGCGGCTTGAGTTGTCGTTTACCGTGAACGTAGACTTCTCGTAAGTCTCTTTTGTAGAGTTCTCTAGCCCCGGAAACGATCCCTAGCGTAGTCCAGCACACTGACAACGGCTGACATGCACATTCTACGAAGTACCTTCAGCCCTATGACCTTGTCTCCTCGATCTGCACGGTCCCCAAAAGGTTATCGGAGTCAGAGTCGAATGTGGTTAGGCCAATTGCTAGATTCAGGCTTTTGATGACATGCCAAGTCTTGCCGACTTCCCCGGCCCCACAACTCGCCTTCTTGTTCCGTCCGACGGAACTCGCTTACGAGAATCTTTCAGTTGTGAGGGGTTAACTCACTCATCAACCAGGCAACAACGATAAGTAGGACCTGAGCAGGATAGACCTTCACGAGGCCGGCTTCAAGGACAAGACTTCTTCAGGAGCCTTGTACATCTACTGAAGGGTCTCGATCCGATGGGACGATGCGTCTCCTCCGCTTCATAGGCTTGGTCCTCTTGTGCGGCCCATTCGGGCTGGCCTGGGTTGATGAGAACGCGCGCATCGACCTCCTCTGGCCACCTGAGCACAACCACATAGAAGAGTTCGTCCACGGAGAGGATGTCGGCCCTCCGCTGATGTTCACGCGGGGCGACTTTCCATGCGCTACCATACCCGTCCCGCCCGATGCCGACCGCATCGACTTCCCCGTCCTCGGCGGACAGGTGCAGTTCAACATGACCTCTCTGGGCGCGACCGCGGCCCTGCCCAAGAACAGGCTGTACCAGGCTACCGTCTACCTCGGACAGTTCAACAACAACATGACCATGGCCATCGAAAACTGGGCCCTCTGGGAGTACTTCCACTGGAACTCGACGCAGTTCAGGAACGCGCTGGGCCCGGCGTGCACGGACTTGTATTCGTACCGGGAGCAATACACGCTCAACTTCACCGACACGGTCCTGAACCACTGGTGGCAAGGCAAGGCGCTGGCGCACCTCATCCCGGACTTTGAAGGCATGAATGCGACACTGGCGACGAACCTCAACATCTTAGATTACGACGTGAATTCGGGCCCGCTTGCGATGATGAGCACGGTGAGACCTTACTTATACATCGAGCAGCAGCCTGCTCTCTTTGATCCCACCTGACACAGCTTACTGACTTAAGACTCGGCCAAACAGTGCACTTACGTCCGCTTGACGTATAATCCAAAGTCGTGGGGTCCATGTCGAGAACGTAAAGCGACGACGAGTCCCACGCCACGGCCCACAGCGACGGGCTCACCGGGGTCCAACACCGGGGCAGGGGCAGGGGCTGGGCCCTCCAAGAATATAACCATAGGACTAGCCGTGGGTATCTCTGTAGGAGTCGCCATAGTCTTGCTCGTACTGGGCTACGTCCTGCTATGCCTCAAGCGCAAGAGACGCGGCACCATCGCGGTTGTGGAGCCATGGTGGGAGTGGAAGAAGAAGCAGGTGGCTGGCGCGAAGGCGGATGTACCACAGGACGCCAAGTTGCAGGAGAAGGTGACGATGAGCGGGGCTATTGTCGACACGGACGAGCCTGCCTTGGAGAAGAAGGACGACAAGGGTAAAGGGAAGGAAGTGGCTTCAGATGCCGACGAGCCAATTGTCAAGGGGGAGGAGAACTGTAGCCCGTCAATACGGTCGAAGCCGCTGCCTGCCCTGCCGGATGATGGCGATGCAACAAAAGATGGAGAGACGGAGAAATGACTGGCGTGATTTGATTGCGTTGAAAGAAGAGTCTTTGATACGATAATGCTAGCACTTGAGAAGCCATAAACATGGTCGTGATAGGTTCGCAATTGAAATGCTATCCCACAACGCACTACTACGTTTTGTTGTGGAGGGGGTGCTCACTTGAGCTGATCATTCGAGATTCTTTATTTCGATGCAATACTCACAAATCAGATCGAGACTGTGTTGTGAGGTTGAGATCTTTGAAAGGGTTCTTCGCAACTCTTGCCATGCCAACAACGGCCCTAAAAACTGCCGAGACACCGACTCGGAACCATCAGACCCAACAGCCAAAAGCCTGACTTTTACCCAGCAAAAGTCGCCAAGGGCGGATGCAACAACCGAAAAAGCTTACCTTTACCACCAGATCAGGCCCAGCGCCAATCACAGCCCGCCACCCCACACCATGGACTCATTCCACGGGGACTTGATGACGATCACCACTCGCTGTTGGGCCATCCATGGATCTATACCCCATGCTAGCGCACACAGCGGGCACTACGGGGTCTGTTCTATCCATGCTATCATCCCAAGCCGCCCTCGTTCTGGCAAGTGCTTGTCAACCCCGCATGACAATGGTGCCAGTCGCCGCCATGGATTTCAGCCTGAAGCCGGGCGGGATCTGCGCTGTGGAGGCATCTTGGAGGGGAGAGGGAGGTCTTATCGGCCCTTGTCTTCCTTTGCTGTGGATGACGCAGCAATGCGACCATGCCCGCGTCCCCCCTTTGCAAGAGTCAATATGCACAGGTGCCGTTCATCCGCGCTTACTGTGCGCGTGTGGATGAACGCGCGGGGGCTTTTCCTACAGCCATGTATCTGCCTGAGCAAATAAAAGGCGCAGCTCGGAAGCTCCCTCGACAGCTTCGGTGGCGATCTCCATTCCAGCACGCCACAGAGCCTCAAGTTTGAACCTCCCAAGTCCGGCCCCCAGACAATTTGCAAACATGGGTGCTATGTACCGTTTCCTGCGGCGTGTCGTACGCAACGATTCCATCGAGCTTGATCCGCCCGAGGTCTACAACTGGCGAGTGTTTGCGCTGGCTGCGGCGGTAGGTCTTTCCAACTCTAGACCGTGCACATTACATCCTTACTCCAAGAGTTTGTCCTTACCGGGAGCTGACATGGACCTCTTTTGCAGGCATGCTTTGGCGGTACGCTCTTCGGCATGGACACTGGCATCATCGGCGGTGTCCTCACCATGCCCGATTTTCAACAGTAGGTTGCTGTCAAACATCATGGATCCAGTGGAGATGAGTATGCTGACACCGGCCACCTTTGACAGCGAATTTAATATCCCGACAGCCAATACCCCTGAGGCCAAGCTCGCGCGGGCCAATCTCTCAGCCAACTTCGTCACCGTAATGCAGGCCGGTGCATTTGCTGGGGCGCTCCTCACAAACCCAATCGCCCATTTCCTCGGACGGAAGCCGAGTCTGATGATCGTGTCCGTCTTTGCCTTTATCGGCGGTCTCCTGCAGGCCTTCTCGTACGGCAGTTATCCCTGTTTCTACATTGGGCGGTATGATATCTCCCCCTTGTGGCGTTATTCGTGTCAAAACTAACAAGGGCCGGATAGCTTCGTCGAAGGCCTCGGCCTAGGCGGCGCCACCATGCTGGCCCCGACCTACGTCTCCGAGAACTCGCCGCGCGGCATCCGCGGCCTCCTCGTCGGCTTCTACCAGCTCTTCGAGACCATGGGCGCCATGATCGCCTTCTTCATCGACTACGGCGCCCTGCTCCACATCGCCGGGCACGGCGCCTGGATCGTGCCCCTGGCCATGCAGTCCCTGCCTCCTGTCCTCATCTTCGTCTCCATCATCTTCTGCCCCGAGTCGCCCCGCTGGCTCGCCAGCAAGGACAACTGGGAAAAGGCCTCGTCCGTGCTCTCGAGCGTGCGCCACTTGCCGCCTGACCACCCGTACGTCCAGCAGGAGCTGCTGGAGCTGCGCGCGCAGCTCGACAACGAGCGCCGGAGCGTGCACGGCGAGGGGTTCTGGGCCGAGCAGAAGGAGTGCTGGCTCATCCCCGGCAACCGGAACCGCGCCCTGCTTTCGATAGGCCTCATGGTGTGCCAGCAGTGGACGGGGACCAATGCCATCAACTACTACGCGCCGACCATCTTCACCGCGCTAGGCGTGACGGGCAATGCCAACTCGCTCCTCGCGACGGGCGTCTACGGCATCGTCAAGATGACCTCGTGCGCCATCTTCATCGTATTCCTGGCTGATACGCTGGGTCGCCGGTGGTCGTTTGTCTGGACGGCGTTCCTCATGTGGTTCTGCATGTTCTACCTGGGATTCTACGTGCGATTCGACCCGCCCAAGGCCGACGCGACGAGTATCCCCGCGGCCGGGTACGTGGCGCTTGTCATGGTGTATATCTTTGCGGCGGCGTTTCAGTTCGGATGGGGTCCCGTGTGCTGGATTTATGTCTCCGAGATCCCGACCAACAGGCTGAGGGGGTACAATGTCGCACTGGCGGCGGCGACGCAGTGGTTGTTTAATTTGGTTGTCGCTAGGGTTAGTCCTGTGATGCTCGTCAATGCTGGTGGCCCGACGGGCTATGGGACTTATTTCATATATGGCTCGTTTTGCTTTGCGATGGGTGTGGCGGCGTTTTGGATCCCGGAGACCAAAGGAGTGAGTGCTTCCTTGACAGTCCCCCTGTGTATTATTGGCTGCTGACTTTGGTGACGTAATAGATTTCGCTGGAGCGCATGGACGAGTTGTTTGGCGTGGCTGACTTTTCGGGACTGGAGGACGTGGGCAGGGCCGCGAAGCACGACCAGGCTGAACACACAGAAAGAGTTTGAAGCTGAGAAGAGCAGGACGGACCAGTTGGTGTCATGGTCAGGGCTACAAGGAGCTCGGACAAGCACGGCGATAATCCAGCCACCAGATTGGAGGCAGGAAGGTTCGCTTTTCGCAACAATGAAGAATACACAAAACCTTGGAACCCTGTGGCGGGGACGAAAAGTTGGGCTCGTTAAGTTCTGTGTGAGTGTGCAACCAACCGGATCTTCCTAGGGTTAAGTGAGTGCGAAAACAACTGCCTTTTCTCTTGATCGTGCATACTGGTTTGCATGCACATTTTTTTATGAGCTTGCAAGCAGCCTTGACCAGGCGCCGTACAGGAGGACCTTGGCCAATCATTTCATCTCTCGCTCATTGTCAAATGTTCATTCATGAAAGACGCCCGCTTCTCCAAGACCTGGCCGTCTGGTGGTAGGCGAAGATACATGTCTCTCTCTACCGAGACCGTCATTGGCCTTGTGGCTCTGCTCGTCATGTGTATTCCCTTGACCAGGGTCCTTGCTAAGAAGGGGCATCTTCGCTTGCTTGCTACCAGCCCTGGTCATACCAACATAGACTACTACTCAGATGCATCAGTGCACTCATTACATGGACTATCTCCCCTGGATGGCCGAGCTCCTCGTCATCATGGCTCGTCCTGGAGACATGAAGGCTTTGATACGCGGCTAATGGAAGAGGGGCGTCTGAAATATGTTCGTGGCCCTCCATCCAAACCTTCCATTGTTCAATTGTTCAAGTGAAGGTAGTCAGATGCTCACAATAATAGTGCATTCGAAGGACGGAAACTCACGTGCTGGAAGAAAGTTGGACTTTGCAATAACAAAAACTTGTCATCTTGTGGCAAACTATAAGGCCATGGCCATGAACTCACGTACGTGGTACAGGGGGATATCTAGTTGGCTTGTGCATATCATATTTACTGTATGGCATAGGGAACGAAGACCTTGTTGCGCTTTTGCATGCCACCTTAAATCAGGCGACTCAGGTGAAGCTCAAGGTATTGAATTAGATCTTACCTTCAAAGGATGTGATTTAATGACCTTCAACACACCATAGTGTTGCGAAAGGTGTAAAGATCGTAGTGTCGGTGGGGTGTGTGTTATTACAAGATATGTAAGCTAGCAGGACAATATTGTGTATACCGTATAGACCAAGAAAAAAAAGTTGAACTTGACAAGCTCTTTTCGAGACTACAGAGGAACACTATCAGCTGCTTCCTCGCATGCTACTCTTCATGTCGCCCCATGTCTCGGTAGCGTTCTGAAATTGAAGTAGTGATTTTGAACCCGCGCTGACTCTACTATTGAAGATCTCTGCCCTCCCTGGTGTTTCTTAGGGCTCGTGGGTGATAGAGCAGGTGTGAGACTAACTTTATTCATCTTCGTGTGGGCTGCTGAGTGCTAATTACTTGCTGACGTAATGAGTCTCTGGGAGCACTTGGAGGAGCTGTGGCTGGCATTTCGGGACTGAAAAACGTTGGCATAGTGGCGAAGCAGGATCAGGCTGAAATTACTTAGTACGGAGCAATATTGAGGACGGTGAGGAGCGCTGGTAAGGAACAGGCTGGTGTAGGTGTTCAGGTAATCACGACCTGTGCTACTTGGGGCATCTTGCAGGACTGCTCGGTCGGAATGGCTGAGGAAGTGGGAGACAATGAGCGCAATGCGTCTGAATTTCCGGGATGGAATAGCGCCCGGACGGGGGAAAATGCTGACCGTCGTCCTTACAGCAAAGACGAGATAACATGAGGACTTACTTGCCTTATGGCGTGTCAGACCCCGTCGATTCAGGCGTTTGTGTATTATAGCCACCCTTGCTGCATTATAACCCTCCATCACAACGGAAAGCCGCACGTTGCTTCGTGTAAAATCACCCGCGGCGAAGTTTGGGTTGGGGTCTGGCGTCAGCCTCAACATCCAGTTGCACGCCCGTCTGTGCTGGGTTATGTGCTGAGCATTGAGGGAAAAAAGCACCCCACCCACCCGCGGTACTGGCTACTTTACCCGATACTTTACCCGATTGGAGATGCGTTCCCTTCAAGCCTACAGGTACACGTGTGTTGGCCAAGACGCTCTCTCCGTGGAGAAGAGCTACGATGAAAGTCAACGGTATTCTGAAGAGGTGTAAGCCGTGCTTCATTCATTCATATCCACATCATTCACATCCACACACCCATCCCACCACCGCCGTCATGGATCTCATTGCCCCGCTAACATCAAGGTTTAAAGGTACCTTGGCAAGCCTGGTTGCTCCTCCACACAACGCAAACCTGTTGATACCTGCCAGTCCCGTCTTCCCTCGATTTCGATTTCGCCTGTTCGCGAGGAGGTAGACCAGATTTCGATAAATAGTAGAATGGCTTGCCATATTTTCAACTTCGTGAATTAGCTTTCCTGATTGCCATCTTGTTCACTCAATCTATTTTTACGCAAGGCTACGCTCGTTTGACAATGGCTCTCTCTGCTGAAGCCGTCATTGGACTTGTAGCTCTGCTCGTCATGTGTATCCCTATCACCAAGGTGTTGGCTCAAAAGGGTCGCCTTGGCGTTCTTTTCACGCCTGCCACCAACGCTGGCCTGCGCCATCATGACAACAATGAATCGATGCAATTGTTACCAACTGCTCCTCAACATGAGACTTCGCCGCAAAGGCCGATGGCCGCTGATAACCCTGGTTTGTCCTTGACACAAGCAAAATCCGACATGCGACTTCTAGAAGAAGGGCGATTGGAGCATGTCAGTGACACTGCATTTTGGGTCTACCTCGATGAAACATATACAGATAGCTGACCAATGCAATCAGTGCATTCGGGAAATTGAGCATTCGACGACTCGTGTGCGGGAACAGAGCTGGACCGTGCGGCGCTGAAATCACCTTGACCTGTACAGCCTCAGGTCCACTGGATATGGGAGGAGCAAAAGATGAAGGCGAGTGGCGGGGTGCAGCCTAGTCCTAGCTGAGACGAATAGGTTACAGGCCTGCATGCTGCACGACTTTGAACTGGATACTGGCTTCATGAAGATCGACGTATTTAGATGCTGGCACCGTAATACAGGTCCATACTAAAATTGCTGCGTACTTCGATTATTTTGCTGGATTGAATGAACATGGAGGAGGGAAATGCTCCAAAACGTGCCCAAGAAATGCCATGTTCTTGACGGGAAGTACTCAGGAGACCTGGGCCCACCAAATACAGTTGTGTCAACGACGGGCACTAGCCCTGGAGGGGTCTAGGACCCCACTGGATCGTGCTCAGAAGCGGAGTACCCACAAAACTCAAGTAGGCTAGGTCACTGGAGTCAGCTCAGCCATACGTCGTTGGAATGGGCATTCGAGGCATTCGAGCTTAAGAGGGAACCCCGCAGACTTGAGCTATCAACCTGTGAAGAAGATTGAATAATCTAGCCTAATGCGGCGGGTACACGGCGTACTCGCCGCATATGGCCAAAGCGCAGAAAAGACGCGCTGAACAACAAACCCTGGCTCAGCCTGAGAGACTGCGTCATCTCATTTCGATGGAATGGATAGCAAAACTGGCCTGGGGCTTTCTGAGATTGACGAAGTGTCAGCACCCGGTCAAGTAGTTGGTCAGCTAAGGGCTGGGCTCACGGCAAGGCACATCACTACTCGATGGCCTATCCAAGCCTGGTCTTGCCGCGTCGCATGTGGTTCTTGACCACCAATGCAATCCATTGAATTTTCACGCTTGCGGCCACGGTATCGGGCTTAGTCAAAATGACAATCGTTGCGATACCGATCTACTCCGTATGCGACTTCTATCAACTTCATTTCATTTCAGATGAGCTCATTTCGACAGGGAAGAACATCATCTTTTCCTTCTTATATCGTTGCCACCGTAACGTTCTTTTGAGTGATGGTGGCGATAGCGTGAAAAAATTCTGTTTAAGTCCCGACTTCGCTTCGAAGTTATTCTTCTCTTCCCCGGCGTTACCTAAAGTACTCTAAATTTGATGTCGGCGATGTCCTGGAAATACACTGATTTGTCGGTGATAGGCGATGATACCAGGATAGGCCACATGGCGTCAGGCCTCAAGTTGGTCAACATGTCGGATTGTGGGTCTGCCCCCAATTTTGGGCCAGGAAACTGTCATGCTCGGCAGGGGATCTCTATCAGAATTCGAAGCACGCAATCATCTGGCTTTCATTTTCCTGCCGGCTTTCGCAGCTCTGTCTTGGCAGAAAGTGGCATCCGGTGCACAATACATATAGTTGCGGGAGGGTATTGAACGGGTTTCTCTCATTGCGATGCAGCATCAATATTTCGGGCACAGCCTCTCAAGTACAACATCAAAATGGCTGCAGAAAAGAGCCCAGCCGTTGTGGCTGACAACGGCAATACTTCTATCAGCCAGTCAGACAATGAAAATGAAACTCCTCTGCGGGAGCGTCCAAACAGAGACTTCTCCAAGAAAGCCATCTTTAGCTGGTTCGACGCGAACGACGGTCCCCTGGAAAGGCGCTTGATCTTGAAACTCGATTTCTTCATCTTGTCATATGCGTTCATCGGGTTTTGGGTGAGTACAGCCGCAGACTTGCAATGGGTGGTTACATGGTTAACAAGCCTAGATTTTGTACATCGACAGAGGCGTTCTGGCAAATGCCTACATCAGTGGGATGCGAGAAGGTGAGTAACCCCGTAGCGTGTAGTATTGACGCCCTAGTTGACATATGTGTCCAGACTTGAAACTCTTCAGTAACGAGTTGGTTCAGCTTACTTCGATTTTCAATGCCGGTTATTGCATGTAAGTTTGGACTTATTGCTTCTCGTGAAGGTGTTTGTCTGATGCTGACAGCACTCAAGCTCCATGATCCCAGCGACCATGCTAGTCACGAAGTGTCGCGCGCAGATCGTTATACCAGTCGCGATGTGTATATGGGGCGTCTTCACGCTGTTGTGCTATCGAGCGCAGAGCTTTTCTGAACTGGCCGCTTACCGATTCTTGATCGGCATTCTAGAAGGTGTGTTGTTGTAAAGCAGTTACTACCATACTGTGTCTAATAAGGCTATGATCTAGGCCCGTACTTCTGCTCGGTGCATTACGTCTTAGGAAGCTGGTGAGTCCAGTTGATCCACACGCTTTGAGTCACTACATATTGCTGACGGCCCAACTCTAGGTATCGCTCCGACGAACTCGTCCGCCGCGCCGGTATTTTCTATGTCTCCTCCGGCGTCGGAACCATGACAACAGGCCTACTTGCAGGCCGGATCTACCAGTCTCTCGACGGCGCTCTAGGTCATGCCGGCTGGCGCTGGATGTACATCATCGCATCGATAATCACCTTTCCCGTGGCTGCATGGGGCGCAATCAGTTTCCCGGGCACGCCGAACCACGGCAAGCGATGGTTCTTTACGCAGGAAGAATTCGACTTGGCCAAAGAGCGAATGGAACTCGAAGGACGGCTGAGCCCGAAAGGTTTGAAACTGTCCAAGGCATCGATCAAGCGGTTCCTTGGGCGCTGGCACTTTTGGCTGCTGATTCCCTGGAACATTATGTGGCTCATGGGCTACGAGAGTCAGATCCAGGGTGCGCCGGCTCTTTGGCTGAAGTCCAACAAACAGTATTCGGTTGTCCAAGTTAATAACTACACGGTAAGTCTTTTATCAGCCCGACTGATGCCGGCCGCAATGCTAACCGCAACACGCAGGCCATTCCGCCCAGCATCGGAATTATCTTCATTCTCACCTTCGCGTGGACAGTCGACAAGGGCGGCAGAAAAGCCATGCCCGTTGTCATCGGCCTTGTCTGTCTCGTACACTTCATTGCCAAGTTTGCGTGGCTCTTGTATGACAAGACGAGTTTCGGTTACAAGTGGTTCGCCGTGGCAATTAGCTACATCGAGGTCTCACTCTCTCCGATAAACTACAGCGTTGCCAACCTCGCCTGCGCAGGGGACGCGGAGGAGCGCGCTTTTGTCATCAGTGCTATGTTAGCTATCAGCACGGCCTTTGGTGTTTGGGTACCGCTCGTAGCTTTCCCGACGGTGCAAGCGCCGCGCTTCTTCCGAGGATATGTCATGGAGGCGGTGATGCAGTGGGGTTATTTCGGATGGACAGTCTTGGTGTTCTGGTTCTCGGGTCGCGAGGAAAAGAAAAGAAAGCAGCGAGAGGCTCTCAACGAGACGGAAAGCTAGACCAGAGAAATGAAGAGTCGGAGACAAGGCGGAGACGTTGTCTCTGCTGGATCCTTGGCACAAACAACCGGACGATGAACGGCTCACTGCTGTGCATCGCCATCTTCGATAGATTAGAAAAGTACACACCAGAATTGGCATTCGGGTAACATTTCCCTGATAAGCACTTATCCTTGTTGAATTTAGCCTCGCGAAAGCTTTGACTGTAGGGTTTCTTGCATCTCTCGGCAACATTCGTATGTGTCTAGCGCGTTGCGCAACAGCCATGGCGTGACTGACAGGCTTGCTTGCGAATTGCATCACCACAACTCCGACGTGATAAGATGCGCGATATCGGCAGCCTAGGGTGCTTGATTAAGCGACAATCCCATTGTTGATGGTAAGCCTGTATTGCACCATCATCTTATTATCGATAACCCCGCTTGAGAATTATGGCGTAAGCATACATCGCCGAGCAGACAGGATTTCGGTTAGAGCAGTATTAATCCCACAAGTTACGAGAACCCTTGTTTAAAGTAAGCAAAACAAGCTGCATCGCAGAACTTTGAATTTCAGTACGTGAGATCATCTCCAGCAACACACAGGAAGACAAGGTTGAAGATGTCATCGGCAGACTCTCCCCTTGCGCACCCTACAGACCTCAAGATCCTGCAAGGGAAGGTTGAAGGCAGTAGGAAATATGGCTACACGGCGGATGGCAAGAAGAAGCGGATTCTTTTGAACGCGTTTGACATGAATGGCGTTGGTCACATCAGGTGAGCAGTCAAAGCCCTGGCGGACTGAGTTCTAGCTGACCATTGCTATCAGTGTTGGTCAATGGCAAAATCCAGAAGATAAGAGTGCCCAAAAGAATCGCCTCCCATATTGGATCGAGTTAGCCAAGCTGCTCGACAAGGGGAAGTTTAACGCCTTGTTTCTAGGTAAGTGAGACCTACTTCACCGGCATGCAACATGGCTAACTTATCCTAGCGGACAACTTTGGCTCACATGATGTCTTCAAGGGCAGTCATGCCCCAGCCATCAAAGCTGCAACGCAATGGCCCTTGTATGACCCATTCACAGTAAGTTCAGGTTACCGCTTCCAGATAGGTTCAAGCACAGGAGCTAAGTGAAAGTCAGATCATCTCGGCCATGGCTGCGGTGACGGAGAACCTGGCCTTCGGTGTGACGGCCTGCACCACGTTCGAGCCGCCCTTCCTGTTGGCCAAGCGATTTTCATCTCTAGACCATCTGACCAATGGTCGCATTGCATGGGTGAGTTCACGAGAGGTATATCTCAACAATAACTGGGGAACTGACCCCTCAGTAGAACATCGTCACTTCATGGAGTGATAACGCTGCCAAAGCTCTCGGTCTTGAAGGCTTGCCTGAGCATGATCTCAGATACGAAATGGCAGAAGAGTATTTGAGCCTTGTTTACAAGTAAGCAACACGGATTGAACACCCGTCCACGAGGCCACACTGAACAAACCTTGTAGACTTTGGGAGGGATCCTGGGCCGACGACGCCGTACTCAAGGACACCACCACACACACCTTTGCCGACCCGGAGAAAGTCCGCCGCGTCTCGCACAAGGGCAAGTTCTTCAAGTCCGTCTCAGCGCACCAGGTCGACCCGAGCCCTCAGCGGACCCCACTGCTCTTCCAAGCCGGCATGTCACCCGCGGGCTCCGCCTTCGCCGCCCGCCACGCCGAGTGCGTCTTCATAGGCGGACAGAACCCGGCCCTCGTCGCAGGCAAGATCGCTAAGACGCGCGAGCGCGCCGCCGACGAGGGGCGCGACCCGTACGACCTCAAGTTCTTTACTCAATTCACGCCGATACTGGGAGCCACCGACGAGGAAGCACAGGAGAAATTTGAGCGGTACAGGCAATACGCTATTCCTGACGGCGGGCTCGCGCTGTTTGGCGGCATCTCGGGCATCGACGTTAGCGCGTTCCCGCAGGACGAGGAGTTCCCCACGGACCCGGAGCACCCCCTCATGAAGCGCTTCTCGCCAGCCCAGCGGGAGCGTTTGCTCGCGCGTCCTGTGGGGTACGACAAGTGGACACCACGGATCCTATCTCAGTACCAGTCCTTCGGTGGGAGCGGCAACTTCAAGGTCGGAAGCGCCAAGACGGTGGCCGATGACATGGAGAAATGGATCACTATCGCTGATGTTGATGGCTTCAATATTGGACATGTCGTTGTTCCCGGGGCATGGGAGGACGTGATCGAGTATCTCATCCCAGAGCTGGAGAAGCGAGGGTGGCTGGGCAATGGGGACTATCAGGTTCCTGGTGGTACAGCCAGGGAGAATCTATATGGCACTCGAGGAGATCCGCGCCTTCGAGCCTCGCATCCTGGGTCAGGATACAAGTTCGCCCACTATGACGTACGCAATTCTGAATAGAACATAGTATGAGAATACATACTAAGGCTTAGTGTGTTTCAGTCATGGGATTGCGGCAGTGGTATCAAATTTTGTGATGGCTTCGGAACACGGGGCCTGGTGCTATTAATAGCGCAGGGACGAAAGTCAAGTCAACGCATGTCGCTCCTACTCATGACGCAGGCGTTCTTTTCCCTTCTATGATGATCTTCAAATTCTTCTTCGGAGTGGTTCAAGGAAGAAAGTAGTCTCAACTGACGGGGAGTCGCCTTGATCAACAACGCTTTTGCTCTCGTACGGTTGAGCTAGGTGAGGTTGCAAGCCGGTGGCCAATCGGCTGAACACGACAATCCTCTTCCCCAGCTGACTTCCTCCGTATGCAAGAAAAGGAAGGAAGCTCCCTGCTTCGTGCGGGGAAGCTGATAGTCTGGGGTTATGACTCGAGACTAGTGACTTGGGGTGGAGACATTAGCATCGCGAATACGCATTTAAAGCGTATTGAGCGCAACCCCCGTCAACAGAGACGCGAGAGAGATTGGACTTTTCAGCTTCAATCTCGAAGAACGGTGTGAGCACAAGCATGATTATCGTCAAGTTCCTAGGGTTCCATAGATGCACACTAACACAATTGGCTCCGTCCCACAGATTCTGCCTCGTTGTATATGCAGCAATCATTGTCGGTACCAGCCTTGGCTAAATGTAGGAAGCATATTGGAGGTGGGAGTGTGAAAAGAAAGTATCGGTAATTGATGTTGTTCCTTGAGGAACTATGTTGTCCCGTAGTACATCCATTCGCTTGCCATATCGACCAGCACTGCAAGTAGAATGTGGCTATCATTTGAACCTCCATGAACTGACTCGGTGAGACTGACATGACGGGTGGAGTCGCCCGAGTTAAAGCTGGTAATAAGGCGGCTTCCCGATACATGTTTTGTAGAACGTAGCTTGAAGTACTCCGCAGGGGCTGCATATGATGTAAATGCTAGCTTGATAGACGCCAAGGGGCCGGATTTCTGGGGTCAAAGTCTGGGGCTTTAAATACACTACGACGATCCTGCTCAACTACAGCTTGCCGTTCAACCTCGTCTCTGCAGCTGAGAAGTTCCGGCGCGATACACTAGACACAGGCACAATGGTTATTCTAGCCGTCGGTCACATTAGTCTTCCCGTCCTTCTAGGACTTGGCTGTCTTGTTCAACAAACCATCGCCTCGCCCACATGCAGTCAAGATGGCCTCGTTGTCAGGACCTCAAGTGGCGAATTAGAGGGTGTCATCAGCGAAAGCTCCCCAAACACCCGCCAGTTCCTGGGGATACCCTTCGCGCAATCGCCCGTTGAAGACTTGCGATTCCAGCCGCCAGTAAAATACTCCAGCGATGAAAGAAGAGAGGCTAAAGAACTGAGTGACTCTTGTATCCAACTCAGTAATGACACTACATATGACGAATATGTGCGGGCCGGCATGGGAGCCTTTCTAGTCCCAAACACCACAAGAGAGAGCGAAGACGTGTGTCACTTCCCCCTCAACACAATTAGCATGAATGAAGCTAACCATTTGATGTTCTAGTGCCTATATGTCAATGTATACGCGCCAGCCAAGGCTCGCGCTGAAAGACTACCGGTCATCGTCTGGATCTATGGTGGCGGATTCCGCATTGGGAGTGCAAGTGTTCCGTACCAGATCCCAGACAAATGGGTTGAGCGAACCCAAGGGCACATTGTCGTTACGTTTAAGTAAGATGACGGTCCCTTCCAAGTATCTACGAATGGGGATATTACGATCTGACGGTACATGCAGCTATCGCCTTAGCATCTTTGGATGGCCAAACTCTGCTAGCGAGTCGCGCAACGTTGGACTCTTGGATCAACGAACCGCGTAAGCTAAAGCTCACCAGACTTGCGCGACAACAAGTGCTTACAAACTGGCGTAGCATTGAATGGGTTCGAGATAACATTGCTGCCTTTGGGTACGGGTTATCTTCCCAACATTCGTTGGAGGTCAACGCTGACCCAGATCTAGTGGAGACCCTTCATCCATCGCGCTCTGGGGACAATCTGCTGGAGCCTTCTCGGTCCACTACTACAGTCTAGCATATCCCGAGGATCCCATCGCCCGAGCTTTCATCTCCGACTCTGGTGGTGACGCCGGCCAGCTGACCGACTCGGACCGCAAAAACTTTCCCGCCGTGGCCAAGGAAGTGGGATGTGGTGGACTCAGCGCTGACGAAGAGCTCGAGTGCATGAAGAAGGTTGACGCTTTGACCATTCAGAGTGCTATCAAGAAGGTTCAGGTCGAATTCGTCCCTCAAGCTGACGATGTGACCGCGTTCCGCGACCCGGTCGCGCGCTACAAGGCGGGACAGGTAGCGAAAGTGGTAAGTCGGAAAGTTCGGAAGTTCAATGGTACGCCTGAAGCTGACGAATGAAGCCTTTCATGATTGGCGGGAACAAGGACGAAGGAGAGATTCTTTGTTGGAGTGACTCGATATTTCAGTAAGTCCGCTCAACATGACGATACAAACCTCATTTGCTAAGAAGGACACTCAGACCTCTGATCGATGCCAGAGTCCCCGTGTATCGTTACCTTTACGCAGGAAACTTTTCCAATATTACACCAGTACCGCAGATGGGTGCCGCACATACTGGTGTGTTTCCCATCCCGTTTCTGATCCTCACCCTAATACCAATGCCATTCGCTGAAACAAAACTCCCTTAGCCGAGTTGCCGTTGATCTTTGGCACACATGAGCTTCGTGGTATCCCTTCAACCGCCTTCGAGAAGCGTGTTTCAGAGACAATGCAAGGTAAATGAGCAGATTCGTGCCTACGTAAGATTCAAAGAAATTGTTGCTGATATCATAACCATCAGACCTATGGCTATCTTTTGTGAGAAACTCGCACCAAGATCCCAGGAGCCGCTGTTACACTTGGCCTCGCACCGCATCCCGTACTGGACAGGTGGCTGTCTTTGCTCTGAATGAGACGGTAGTCAGCACAAAGAACAAACTGGATGTCATCAATTGTGCTGTTTAAGGTCGCGCGGCCTACCCCTCACTTCGGTCTCCGTGTTATCGACAACGATGGTATATGAAGTGCTGAGAAGGCAACCGGCCGGAGAATTCAAAATAGCAGGAGCTTGGCTTGTCAAGTCACCCAATACTTTTGTGATCTGAAACAATGTTGTGTCGACTCAGTGACATATATGCCCGGGAAATTACCCTCAACTGAGGAACGGGGACCCTGTTGTAAACGTCTGCAGCTACAGCCTGAGCTTCTTGGACTCACATCAAAGTAAAGACTTCGATTTTCAACCAGACCCTGTGAAATGAGTGCATGCATCATGTGTCACAAGGATCGTGGGGACAGTGTTCCAGCACTTTCTCACCCTAGGAAGATATCTCAGCCTGACATTGTACCATTGAGATTGCCTGGTGGTATCCCATCTTGCAAGGTGTAATCTGGTTGGAAAGACGAAATCCACTAGCCATGTACGCAAGTCGTGGCCGGGCATGCCGACCAATCCCTTGCAAACTCGTGAGCATACCTCATGATCGGGGTGTTCTGGCAACAAGCAATTAATACACACGTGTATAGCGTGGCTTATCATTCTTATCGTCTTGAACATCGCCCATATAAGCATCCTTTTCAACTTCCATTTTGCAAAAGCAACCATCCGGTGGCAGTTGCTCGTGCTTACCAGTCTGCCAATACTTGCACATACTCACAGTTTGAACATGCCTCTATCCACCGAAGCCGTCATCGGTCTTGTAGCATTGATTTTAATGTGTATATCAGTTGTTAGAATCGTTTATCGGAAGGTATACCTCCGCCTACCTTTCTCGCTAACCATCGGCACCCATAGCCGCCATCATGCGTCTGATCAAACTTTACAAATTGATTCTCGCTCTGATTCCATTCCTATAACTTCTCATGAAGTTTATCTGTCCTCACGATAGGGGAATCTGGAAATGAGACTTTTGGAAGAAGGAGATTGTGAACATTTTAGTGCCAGAATATCTGGATCTGGCTAAGCCAACATACTGAAAACTTGGTATACTGCCAGTAGCACATTCGGAATCTAGCCTTAATTCGAATTTGCGAGCCTTGGGCAGTCCTACGTTAGGGTCGCGTAATATTTCGAAGGCATGTAGGAGGAAACTGGACTTTCTTGAGCGTCGCTGCCCAGACTGGAACATGGTGTTCTCGTTGTTTAGAGTGTTACCATGGCAGATTGTTCTTGGTTGTGTGTTAGCCTAGGTTTGCAGATCTTTGATCTAAAGCCGTCTTCAATCAGTTACCGTAAAAAGAAATGCAAGAAGCATTGCTGTGATCCTTCCGGATTGAAGTGACGATGATTTGACTGGGCACGCTATGCGATAAACACAAGTTGAGTATTTAAAAGTACCCGCTCTCGCGTCTCAAACCTATTCTAATTTGTGTCCAGGACTTTCTCCGTTGTGTCTACAATGTAATCACTGCATTGAATAGCAGTGACGGACAGATTGAGACAAAATTCCGGAGTCTAGCAGGGTAAGTCCCCAAACTAAGCCCACTGGTCAGTGTCAAAACTGGCTCAATTCTAACACTGGCCCAATTCTAACACTGGATCAAATGCAACACTGGTCAAACCCTCGCATCGAAGTGGCCAATCCCACCCTGGGCCTGAACCCTTGCTAATGCTAGTGGCGCCGTGGCTTGTAAGCAGACCGGCTTGACTGGATGGTCAGCGCTAGCATGGACGTTGGTGAGTGGGGTATTGATGTATCATCTGGTGTTTGGCAAGACCAGGATTGAGTCCGGACCCTGCCAATCAGTGATAGGTCATTTTCAGCCGGCCTACATGCACCTGCAGGTAGTTTGGAGCTCTTGGGTTGCTTCACTCGGGTACTACGTCGAGCAGGGGTCAATGCAATTGGGCCGCTGGCTGGTCACTGATCATAGGTGTCTTGACGGACACTGCTAGGACAACACTCGGGCTGTGTGCCTGGTGCTGGAACTGCAGGTCGGTTGATGGGTGATCCAAGGGCCGCAGACCACCTGCAGGTGCATGCAGGTTGGCTGGCACATGGGAGGATCCAGGGGCCAAGCATTGCAAAGTCTCCGCGCAATGCATATATAAGTCTCCAAGCCGATCTTCTAAGAGCTGCGTGTCAATGTGGACTCTGAGAAATACTCGCCGCATTCATATCCGCGTCTCAATGTCTCTCTCGGCAGAAGCCATTATTGCCCTGGTGGCTTTATTCGCCACATGTGTGCCCGCCGTGGCATTCTTCGCCAAGAGCCATCTTCAGTGTCTTGGAAGTCTCCCATTCACATTGGGAAGTAATCATTCGCCGCAACAATTCTCGTTGGCGTCCCGTAGACATGGAACGAGTAGCATGGATTCCATCCCCCCAACCGAGAATCAAAAGATCAACCCCCGACATCTTGAGGCTGGGCATGTGCAATATGTCAGTATTCCCATAGGCTCTTGTTGAGTCCAGAGAGTCTCCCACTAAACCAAGGTAGTGCATTCGAGAGATAGAAGTCACCCGAATACGGGAGCAGAGTTGGTTCGTGGAGCACTGACTATGGGCATGAACAAATGCCATACTTGTCTCGGCATCAATTATCCAAAATTGGTCAGCGTTTGGAGATATAGGGTTCAGGTTAGGAGGCTTTGGAGTCAACGTCCTAGATGATCAAAAGCATACACGGGCCCCGAGAAAAAGCTCTCGAACAGGCTGGAACTTGGATCGTGAATCATGGGGGCCCGAGCATCAATGCATCATTGATTCAAGTCTGCTTTTATTTCGGCTCATAGGCAACACTTGCCCGATTCAGGCATGCGGTAGATATAAGGTTTTAGCGTCCATTCTGGTGTGTTTCAGCATGTTCAGTCTCGTGAGGAGTACGGTGCGAAGTATTCAATAAGAGGTTATAGGTCGCAGCCAGAATTTGGACGCAAGTGAACACAGTCTGATGTTCTGTGAAACGTGGTTGAGCATTCAATCGCCAGGGTGCATGAGCCTGCTCACCAAAGACGGCGAGCCTGAGGGTTCACGCAATTCAGCTTCTGGGTGGGACCACATACGCCGCTAGACCTTATTCGTAGCGAGGAATCCTCGCCGCAAATTGGTACTAGCGTGGCCAGGAAGTAGGTACGAAGTCAATGACGAGACCCTTGGGCATATTCCAATCGCAGCCCCTCAGTGTATCCCTAACGTCAGCCAAACTCGGGATTGCTAGCATTTGATGAATAAGTCTCTTAATCTCCGTATGGGTCAGTTTATGTGGCCTAGTTTTCAACCGCAAATTTCAGGCTCACAAAACGAACCTACTGCTATCTCCGAGCTCCCAGCATTTCCTTTTCTCCAGTGAAGATTATCTCGAGGAATTGTTCATTTGGATATTGTTCTCCCACTACGTGTCAGTGCCAACATATGTCTCGAGCAAACTTCCGATATCAGCCTTCTATCTGTTCTGAACAGGCTACGCACTGCACTTGAATTGTTCGGTACTCAATCTCTTTGGGGCCTACCTTACTCCTTCATGTCCCTCACTGCGGAAGCTATCATTGGCCTTACGGCATTGCTCATCACATGCATCCCTATCGTCGGCTTTCTTTTCAAGAAGAGACACCTTCATTTTCCTAATCTTCTACCATCAGGATTTAGACGTAACTCCTCCGCGCGGATGCTGCCTTTACCTTTCTCTGGAAATGGCAACATGTCTCCAGGTGTAAGACGCCAACTTCTGAGTCCTCGGTGTCTGGAAGAGGGATATATAGAAATTGTAGGTACCCGACGAGCTCTGTTTTCCTTTTGAGTAATCAAGATCGTCTCGGGCTAAGTAAAAGTAGCAGATACTGGAGACAGAGATAACTCGAGTACGGGAGCAAATGTTGACAGTGCGCCGTTAAATGTGTATCAGGTGCGGATCAGACGCACCAAGGGGGGGGGGGGGGGGGGGGGCCAGATATTCTCAATGTAAGCCGTGGACAGGCCTATTCAGGTAGAAGCACCACCTGGGCAGGAAGCACAGGCAACCCTACAGGTGTTCAAGCCAGGGGCTTGCCTTCGGGGGGAAAGTTGTAGACATAAAGTTTTAGCGTCTTGCGAAGGTAATTGAGCTCGTTGACCGTCGACTTTTGATGTCCCAAAAAAGAACAAGGGCAACGGGATTATCACACGTGAGGAACCACTTCTCGTAAAGCGTGGGGTAATGCATAGTGAGTGCTCGTCGCACTTGAGAGTCGGGTGTTATTATGCATGTGCGGAGAATCCTGAGCAATTTGGTGCCGTTGGTGCGATTGGATTAGACTGGTTCTAATTGGTGACCGTGAATAAGACGATGTCTAGCGCCGCTAGATGGATTGAGAAAGTGAAGTACGGATATGTGCTTCGTGAAACCATTGGCAAGGGTCCCATGTCTGGTCATTGAAATTAGTAGAACGCCTAAAACAGCTTCCTTCACCCTGACCTTCTCCATACCCTTGTTTAGGGACTCCGTAGAGAAATTGTGATGTTGTGCTTTGAACGAAGAGCCCGTCACACGGGCTGGTGTAGCGCAGGCAGTGTGGAGGTACCTCGTGGGGCGGCTCGATCGGGTGAGACCCTAGCGCCTATTAGATCTAGACCTCCACGGTCAGATCAATTACTCTGTCTGGCATATCGGCAACAAAAAGATCTTAAAAAAAATGTTACCGCGACGACACGATGTTCTCGGTGCTCAATCGCACTTGTATCATGGCCAGGGACAATGCAACACTCACATTGGTGCAGACACGAGTAGGTCACCAGGTCGGCCGACCGGCGAAATGGGAAGCATGCAAGGAAGTGAAAGATGATCACAAAAGATCGACTGGCACCCAGGTCGCCCACACATTGGATCACATCAAATTTATCGCAAACGGTCGCCAGCGCAGAGGTGTGTCGTGATGCGAGTAACTTATTCCATGTGCTCGGGACGAGGCAAGACGCCGAAACCTTTCCAATGTTCTACCGCCGCACCCTTCAATATGCGCAGAATGGTGGGACGTCAAGCGAGAAAAAGGAACGGAAAAGCTACCGGTCTCTGAATCTTTGAGTAGATCGCTGCCGAAAAGAAAGCTTAAAGTGTAGCATTACGGGAAATTTTGTGCAATCCTCCCAGTAGGCTGGAGACGCGATGGGCAAGTGCAGTGCCTGTTTCCGTAGGGCATGGGAATAGGGATACACAGCCTCAGGTGTCGTCTGGCGTTAAGCACAGCGCCACACAGGCGACTCACTGATCCACATCCCTCGAGGTAATGATGTCAATCGGAGCAAGCCGTTGACACGAGGGGTGCAGCCAGATTACACCCGACGGGATGGAGCCGCGCCTTTCGCCGGGAGTTGGGTTAGGTTATTGCAAGGAGGGGTACATACCGAGTGAAGTACATATGGCAGGGGCCAGGCGTCAAGGCAGGGCAAGATGGGACAAAATAGTGGAGAAGAGAGCTTAACAAAGGGGGTGTTGAGCGCCATCGTCCTAGCGTTGCCGGCAGCCTCACTTTTCAAGCAGCATGGCACAGAAGGTGTGGTCCACCGGGCAGGTCGTGCAGGGGGTCGGTCAGATTGGCAGAACGCACGCACCAGGTCGGCCAGTTGAGTGGTTCAGAGGCGTTACGCAGAGAGTACGTAGTGAGTGGTCATCCAAATGAGTGGTACAGAGATTGTATGCAGAGGATCCATTCATGAGGGGGAGTGGGTAGTCGAGAGTGTGTCTGCAGACGACCTATCCGTCAACACTCGAGTGCTGCCAGAGATCATGGATGGCCAGCCCAACGCTGTCGTCAGAGGTCATGGTTGGTCTACCATTCACGCCATCGGCGAGGGTCATGGATGGCAGTCAGCGCTCGTCGCCAGGAGCCGTGCAAGAGTAGGTCCAGGGTGCGGGGCATATTCGGTAGATGCTCCGAAGTTGTCGCTCTACCAGAATTGCAGTCAGCAGGCTACGGCGATCAAGAACGACATCCAGCTGCGTCTGCAGAGCTCCCACTACTAAAACGACATCTCACATGTTCCAGTATTTAAACACAGTCCTTAGCCAACTTGTTTGCGACTTTCAAAGCTGTCTACGACTGTAGTATGATTTGCCTATTCTCGACCTCATTGAGTCAAACACTTTATCTACGTAGATATCCAAGCTGACCTGCGCCATGTCACTCTCTGCCGAAGCTATCATTGGTCTCGTAGCGTTGCTCATCATGTGTGTTCCTATCACTAGGACTCTCGTCAAAAAGGGCCATCTTCGCTTCCTCGACTTTCGCACGACCGATGCAGACCAGTGCAATGATCCTGAGGAGAATATCGGTCTACAGACTCCTGTACATGGTCCAATTTCTCCAGGTTCAATGACTCCTGATGGCCTTGTGCCATTTTCGAGACAGGCAGAGTTTGATATGCGGCAACTCGAAGAGGGGCGATTGGAGCATGTAAGTAGCCCTCCATGTCGGGAAATTTGACCTAGTGCTAATGCAAGTAGTGTGTTTGGGAGGCGGAGCAATCTCGACTCGTTTGGACTCGCGTGCGGGGATAAGCTGGTCTGCGCAGAGATGGTACAGCACTGCGACGTACTGTCGGGTTCGCACTGGGGGCGGTAATGACGTGCAACAAAGCAGAAGGGTAAGTTAAATGTTGGGCATAAGCGACGAGGTACAATCTCAGTGGAGCACGAGGTCTGGAGGGACAGTATCGATCGGAGACATTCCCACAGGCCGAGAAAACTCAGGAAGGGGTGTTGTTGTACCTACCTACGTGATAGGCGAAGCGATGGCCAGCCAGATTCAGCACTCGACGGCTGTTCCGGCAGCTTATTCATCTATCCTACTAGCGCAAAGAACCCAAGGCACTGGCAGCCTCTGGATACCCACAAGACACTCGCGTTCCTGGTGCTGGTGGGGTTAGTTAGGCGGTTTCAGATATCATCAACAGAAGCTTTTACTTCAGTAAAGAACTCTTGCGTTAGTAAACATTTCATCTCACTTGTAAACGATTCTTAGGCTACCGAATAAAGCAGTCAAAAGCAGAAGGAGCTCAGCCCAAGAACATCGATGAAGGCAAACTGTTCCGAAGACTTTAATCTTACAGGGAGGATTTGGGTTCCCTAGGGTCAAGGATGGCCACTTGAATCTGACAGAGAGACGGTCAGAAGAACGAAGTGGACAAGGAAGTGAAAGGACAGGAAACGCCAAAAGTCGTGGGCGAGCCAAGAGTCGTGGGCAGGACAAATGTCGAGGACGGGGCAGATGGACGGAGCAGATGGCAGGACGGGGCAGATGGCGAGGGCGGGGCAGATGGCGAGGACGGGGCAGATGGACGGAGCAGATGGCAGGACGGGGCAGATGGCGAGGGCGGGGCAGATGGCGAGGACGGGGCAGATGGCGAGGGGAGGGCAAATGTCGAGGGCAGGACAAATGGCGAGGGGGGGGGCAAATGTCGTGGGCAAGCTAATTAGCGTAAGGTGATTGGCTCGTATCAGTCGGATTCTTCTGAGTTGCATGGGTCAGTTGGATTCTTCCTGGGTCACTTGGCTTTTCCCTGGGTCAATTGGCTTTTCCCTGGGTCAGTTGGCTATTTCGTGGGTCAGTTGGATTGGCCTGGCTTGCCTGGGTCACTTGGCCTGAGAGCAAGCCAGATGGCCTGGAGCTATTTAGAAAGCAGTGGCCATGCAGCCGGGTAAGCAGGCAGGGATTGGCCTGGCACATCCGTCTCACCGCCGTCTCCAGCGAGGCACACTAATTTACTTGTGCAGGCAGGAAACCAGATGGTATGGGAGAGATTTGGGGGGAGTGGGTATCAAATTGGTTGATCTCTTGATGGTACCTTTTACCAAGAAACGTCACCAATTTTGATACCCACTTGGGTGGCATGTCTGTCCCCAATCCCGGGTGTCGACCCCTGACCTCCCCGTCCTATCAAGACTCTCACCGCTGATCGCGAGATCTGAACTCCAAGTTCTACGGAGTATGTTCGATAGGTTTTCTATCCTTTCCCTTTTTGGCGGGCTTTTCAAGACCCACTTGACTCGCGCCAAATCGGGACAAGCTGTGTTGCACCAGGGCATTGTCCACTTCAGCCAATCCCTGGAGCGTCAGATTTACCTGAAGCTCATGAGCAACTCCTATCTATATAATGGGGGTGACTGTTCATCGTTTTCTTCCTTGAGAAGAACCAATGCTTGGCTCCAGTCTCACCATCTCTTAAGTCTTTGTTCAAATAGGGGGGCAATGTTACTCTCCGCTGAAGCCGTCATTGGCCTCGTAGCACTTCTCGTGATGTGCATGCCAATCATGAAGATCATGGGCAAGAAGACCTATAATCTTCTTGGTGGATACCTTGGTAGCACCAGGCAAACCTCAGCTCAACTGCGAGCCTTGATACCTGGGGAGGAGACCATGGCACCCAGGAGACCGGAGCAACAACAACATGCAGACTCTTTACCGAAGTACAACGTCTTCGATCCTCGATTGCTGGAAGAGGGACACTGTGACCATGTCGGTATCCCTTCATATGTGTTGTAGTCAACGATGAAACCCTAGCTGATTGATAGTAGTACATCCGGGAGATGTCTTCGGTTCGTGTTCAGGAGCAGGCCTGGGTCATTCGACGATAGATGCTGCGGGCTCGGGTATGGTTTGTCGCGTTGGTCAGAAGAACCCCGTTTGTTGGTATGCGGGTTGATCGCTGCAAATCTTTCTCACCTTGTGTCTGAGAAGTCTCTTGGTACAGAACATCGTCCCAGCGAGTTAATTGATAAAATCCTACATGAGCGTCTACACTAGGTTTTCAGGTTGATGGGATCACATAGCATATTACTGAGATTGATTCCGTTTTGTGTTGTTTATAAAGGATAGGGATGGTGCTACTCAATTTATAAGGATCCATCTTGTAGTTCAGATCAGACAGCTCATAGTCTTGTCATCAAAACGCTGTGCTTATGCGATACAGAGTGAATCGCCGCCCTTGAGGGCGTCCATGGATCGTTTGATCGGGGCATGCTGTAGACATAAGGTTTTAGCGTCTCGATTGGTCTGTACCCACATTGCACTAGCTCGCAACGCAAGGCGCGTTTACCTCCGCGAATTGGTCGCATTTCCACCACGAGTGAGCATTAAAGAATCAAGTAATTGTTGCACTGGTCGTGATCGATACTTGGACGAAGGCGAAAGAGTTTCTAGTTTAAGTTACAAGAGTGTTCGACACAAATGTTCCTGAGCTTTGTGACCGAAAATGACGGACCTGGCGGCCCACACATTTCACCTTCTAGTGGAGATGCCCTGTTCCTTGGAGACGGCACAGCTAGTCCCAATTTGTAGCGAAAATTTCTTGGCATTAATCGGCGCTGAAAGAAGCCTAGCTCTAATCGCAGGGACGCGAAGGGTCATACAAGCATCAACTTTTACGTGCCGCCTTTGCCAGCCATCGATCTCGGCAGGACCGGGCGAGTAGGATCTGCAGGCAGAGGAGAAAATAGGTGGATCTCAGCTGCTCTGACAATCTCTCCGTGACTTATGACGTACAGGAAATACCGATTGTTTCTGGGCTTCCAAGGTTGCGACGGAGGCGTCCCACTCCAGCGCTGCGTCGCCTATCGACTGTGTAGTAGACAGTCTGGATCCAGCCGAACACGCCTTTGTACAAGTTCACCATCTTGCATCTTACTTTTCTTTAGCCAGTAAAGATTTTTAATGTCCCAGCTTAGTGCTCTAGGCCTGAGCGTACTGTTGTCGAAATGTAGCATCGACACTAAAGATTGTTTAGCGTGCTGCGCAATGGACCCTGCTTTCCAATGCCATACCTGCTGCTTCTGAGCTTGAGGGGCATGGGTGCAATTTGACCCCTGTGTGCACAAGCCTTGTACGTATGTACTTGTACATAAGGGTGGGCTTCCCAATAACCCCTGTATGGGAAGGCCTTCACATTCACCCCTGTACGGTAGGTGGTTCTGAAGCTTGAAGTCCGATATGAAGTCGGCGCTGCCAGTTCAAACAGATGTAATGGATTTTGGTTTCCAGCTTCACCCAATAAAACATAATTGCAGACCTCTTGCTTCCATGGCCTTATCCCCGGAGGCAACGGTGGCTATCGTGGCTTTGCTTGTTGGCTGCATTCCGGGTACTGATGTGCTGCGAATGTTGGTTCAGCGGGGCCATTTTAGCTGGCTTCGGTTCTCTTTCCCCAACACCGCCCGCATTACGGATGGTCATGACCGACACAATCAAGCTTGTGATCACGCACCTCTCTTCCAAGAATCTGGCTGGCATAACAATCTTCCGGTAATACGAATAGGACTGCCCCTGAGTCCCCGAGCAATCGAAGAAGGTCATTCTTTCCAGTTGAGTACTAGCCACCACTGTGTAAGCTGTACAGGGTACAGACTGACGTTCATGACATGACTGTCATGTAATACAGAGAATGACGACTAGCGAGCATACATGGATGCGGTCTCAATCAATTCAACACGTTGTTCGTGGCTGATAAGGGTAGAGAATAGGGGAAGAGCGGTCATTGCGGCTGTCTTGATATATTGAGAAACGGAGAAGGCAAGAAAGGTTGGAGAACATGCTTTGAACACAAGAGATGTAGAGGGTTAACCTGCTTTGTTGCCTCGATGGTGCCGATCAACGGGCGGGTAGGCTAGCCTCGAAACGTTAAAGCAATGATGACTTCGTGCAGCTGTGTAGCTGAGCCTCAAGGATGTAGATGTCTGAGCCAAACGGACCGAGTGACCTGTGACAGCCAGTACGACCCGGCACAATCAGAAGACAACCACCACCATCAGCTCCTGCTCAAGAAACAACTGGCTGTGACATGGCTTCACCTGCAGACCGTTCTACCTTTGGTGACTCCAGTGCAGTCATCACAGCCAGACTACCTGGGTAGTTAGTCCAGACTTGCTAGAGACCAATTAGAATGGAAGCAAAATAGCCCCAGAGGTTTGTGAAGGCACGAGGTTGTACTGTATATGACACACTACCTGAGGCCAGCATAATCAGTATGTCGAATGTCATTTTTACCCTACCATCGAATGGTTGATGCCCGTTCCCAGGGTCTGATAACTCCTCCTCCTCCTCCTCTTCCTCCGCACAGATCACATATGCGGCTGCCCAATCAAGAGGAGAAAGCACACCCCCCTGGTGGGCCTGGCGTGGGTACCTATGTCCATATAACCCAGCGACGCGCTCGTTAGTAGCATGAGCAAAACATTTAGATTTTACTCTTCTGGCATCATACAGCACGTAGCTGACCTTTTGGTCTTTTGCCCGCCAGGTCCGGTGTTATGGCTTTCTCGAAAGGGATGTCCATTGTCATAGCGGCGTTTCTTATGACCTTCATTCCCGGTATCAAGTATTTACGGTTTCTCTCGCGGGGAAGCTACATTCGGTCGTGCCTTGTGGCGGCTCTTGATCTTGCTGGAGACTGTATTACCTCTGTGCAAGATACGAGGTTGCGATCCAACCATGGAACAAGCTATTCTCAGCCCCCCTCTGTGTGTAGCCAGCTAGGCACAAGACCAAGAACGCCGCCTTTGAACGACCAAGTTGAAGATGCCACCCAGGTAAGTGCTTGTCAATCATACAGGAGCGGATCAGTGCTCACCTTTGACAGCATCCTCGAAGATTCAGAACTCGCCCACAGAACTGAAGGCAAGGATGCACGATTCGAAATTTAGAAAACGCAAGGGCCGTTGACGTGGCATGGGGGAAATGACCATAGTTCGGTGCCAGGTTATTTGAGCACTATTCAGAAGGATCTGTATCAAATAGTGGTGGAAAGTAAGAGGGCAACAGATTGAGAAGCACAGCCATGTGGAAGGAAAGACTGTGAGTGCAGGGAAGATATTGAATCACAGAGACGACCAGCATTTGGGAACACAACACTAGGTCAGAAAGCACATTAAATGTGACATTAACAGTCATGTACATCGTGTCTCGATCTTACGCATCATTGAGTAGACTGAATGAAGCTAGCTATGTGGATTATCAGCCAGCACCAAGTGCTCTATATGTGGCCCTACGAAATGAATGCCACGAATGCAACGAATGCTATGTGAGATGATCAACATCAATCGGCTTGCGCTCTAGGCAAGACAACCAATTCCGACACAGTACACCCACACACTTTATACAACACAATGAACACAACGAATGTTATAGTTTGCTTGTTCAGGCAGCGCCTGTTCAGTACTGCAGTCGAAGCAGTCTCCCCAAGCAACAATCTGTATGGCAGCCTGAGTCCTTGAGTATAAGGCGTCTCTTCTCCCCTCCCCACCCCCACTCAAGCAAGATGGTTAGAAGTCGCCATCTTTAGGAAGAGAGAAAGACAGGTTATCAAGTTGTGTTCACAGTTTAAGGTAGACATCACAAGAGTAGTGACGCATATCATACCGGGGAAGTCAAGACTCATACAATGACCATGTATGGCTTGGCTGACATGCTCGAGTAGCGGATGAGTAAGAGCTGTTCCAGCTTTCAGACTGGAGGCGGTATGGCCGAGGTGCTCGACAGCCGGGGCAACTCGGTACAGGTACCCTGGTCTACCTAGGGCGGAAAGGATCCGGTGATACTTACACCCCACCCCGCCTCTGCACCTGAGGAAATTGCATTGGAAAGCAATTAAGTTGTGCCAAAATAGGCAAAAGAAACACCCTCGGCATCATATCATCAGTCGAAGGTGTTCCCAAGGGGGCGTGCGGTTGTCGACGCCAAACAAAGCCACCCCATGCACCAGACCGGAAGGCTCCGGTTCAAGGACTACAAGAGGTCTATCATGGAAGTCGCCAGCTGTCATGAGGGTTCGGATGAGGGCCTCGGAAATGTCATGCTGGGTCCCGGTTCCCCGGATGGAAAAGGAAATCTCACATATCCTTGCGAAAGCTACTTTAACCCGCGTACGCTGTAGCATTTTGTTTTGGCTCGTGTCGGTGCTGTGTATAGGTGATTTTCCTTTAGTGTGCTTCGCCAGGCGAGCGAGCCCTAGCTACTGCTGTACGAGCGTCACGGGTGGCTGCCCCTCCTTGGGCTGAAGCCCAGTCTCACCGTAGCGAAGCTGACGTGACAGATCTTCAGGTCTGAGCGCCTTCTCGAGTCCTCCTCTACGTTGAAACCGCCCAACCCTCCTCTTCGTCATTGGCCATCTAGGCGGGAAGTTCGAAAATGCCCAGAAATCAAGTACTGTTCAACACAGGCCAAACATTGGAGCCGCTGTCCCAAGAGCTGCATCAGCGCGCACGCCAGCTCTCATCCAGACATATCTGCTTTGATTGGTGCCTTCCTCGTTAGGGAGTCTTGCTGCTATCTTGCTACATTCATTACATTCGTTTCGTCCGAGTATTGCTATACAAACAGGGTGACTTCGGTCAGTGGGGTGCCTCCCTTCAGATTCGTAGCAAGTCCATCCATGCGCACGCACACAGCCAATGGTGTTGGCTAGAGGTGGAACAGACCACCCGTACGCATATCATCCCTAGGATACCAGTCCTTTTACCCTGCCTCATCAATCAGGAGACCTAGAAGGCATGCACGTGCTTAAGTGCGGTACCTACCTGCATCCTTATACGAATTTTGCTTTTTGGAACTTGGTTTTCCGAGAACCTGGTTTGACAAAGTACCTACGTTGGTATCTTTGATTAACCGCTGTGCCGGGGCCACGGGGCAAGGAAGTGTAAAGCTTAAGGCTGCAGCGAGACAGGGATCCGGTGAGGGCGCGCCTTGGCAGGGGCAGAAGGGCCTGGAATTTTGATGGTGGAACCCCGCGGACCTACGGGAGCCAAACCTGTATCATTCTTGATAATGAAGAAGCCGACGCGGAACGCGGGAGTTTGAACCCGTCCTTAGGCGAGCGGTAGGTGTGCCCCTATCCCTTTGATATCAGTGGATGATGACAGGCGGATAAGGAGAAGAACGCTCTCGCTATGTCCCATTCCGCGTCTGGGCCGGACAAAAGCACAAGCCATGGTTCCCACGAGTGTTGATCTCTACTGCAGTTCTGTCACTTCTCAATTTCATGATCTCGTAGTCTCTCATGGCGTCATACCCCCTTGAATCCCGGCAAGGAATGTCCAATGGAATCTTAGACGGCGAGGAATCTTGCATTGACAGGAAGCATTTGCTCGTCCATATCTTGATTCTTCAGCAAGTGTTTATTGAACGCTCTGTCCGGCTGCGGTTTGAATCATCACTGTGAATAGTGACGAGGAGCTCTGAGTAATTGATATGGAACGACTTTTGATAGAAACATGGATCTCGGAGCCAGGGACCATCCGATCTGGTGGAATGCAGCAGTAGATTTTGCCGATAATCTGGGGTGTGCTGGAAGGGTGGAGCCAGTGCAGCAATATGCAAGATAAGAGACCTGCCAGAGAGAAGAATTGTAGTCAACGGGGTGTGGCTCTACCGAGTCCGACCCAGCCAGCCCGAAAACTCGGGAAACGCCCCAACAAGGCGGAAGAGAAATTCAAGAACTCGATGAGGTGTGAGAGCTAGGACCCGGGAGTGAAACAGTGACCTGTGTCGCCTTTGCAGGGGGCGCACAACGGGCCGCGTGGCTGCGGCAAACAAAGCAAACAACCGAACGCAATGATCCGTATGGTCGATAAATCGGGTCCAATATCTGCCAAGCATTTTGTGTTTGTCTTGCATTTAACGGCTTCCTTTCTTTTTTAACGTGCAGGCCAGCCTGTCCGAGCCGGCTGGGCCGCATCAATCTGGCATGCTTCCTCGCTTGCTTTGGGCGGAGAGTAGCGCTGGCGTCATTCACCGACATCACGGTGACTGGGGACCCTTGAAAAGCAAAACCCAGAGTTGGTACAAACAGTGACAAACATAATATCATGTGTAAGAATGCCCCTTCAATAAGGCTAACCAGCTTCTGTTCCCTGCCTATCTGGCTCCTCTCTCTTCGTCCGGGTACTTCTGGTGTTGCGTAGGCATAAAAAGGCCGACGCTGCCAGCTCGATTTAGGATACTAAAATGGTTCAATCGTACAAGTGTTCAATGTCCAAGAAGGCATCAACACCTGTATCTCGATGACACTGTCTACCGAAGCAACAGTGGCCATTGTGGCCTTGTTTGTCACATGCATCCCCGGCACCATTCTCCTACGAATGCTCATCCGACGAGGGTATCTGAGATGCGTCCCTGTCTTCCATACCACGGCAGATCGTATAGCACACCATCAGCTGCCCAGATATTACGACACTTCCCATTCGGCCATGTCCCCGGCTTCGATTTCTCAAAGTGAGCCTGTGATGACATCAACGACACAAACACCGAGTCCTCGGATGCTCGAAGAATGTCATGCTTACCAAGCAAGTGCTATCACCCACGGTGTTGAACGGGCTACATACTGATCTACAAGGCAGAATCGTTACGAGACACGGGTCTTTACCACAATCGAGCATGCATGGGTACAATCTCAACAGATATATCGTAGTCTTAGGGACTGAGATGGGGAATGTCATAGGAAGGTCAACCGTGGTGGGCATCATCGAGCAGATGACAGGTTCAAGACATCGGGCAGTCGGCGAGAAGCATACAGGGAAGGAAGGCTGGGAAGTCCTGCGGTGACCAAGCGCACTGAGGCTCGGACACCTTGGAGAGCTCCGCCCGTGGACTAGCATTGGACACCTCGACGTATATCGATATATATATATATATCCTGGCTGTACAATTATAACATTGATCTATGGAACGGTTTCTTTGCCAGCGGACGTCTAGTAACTGCCGGAAAATTTGAATCGACGCCGACTGGCCTAAGGAAGTCGAGCTGAGCTATCCTTGGATCATGACTTCCATTATGAAGAAAGGCGTAAGAGACATAATAAAGAAGAACTTGAAAAAGTCCATATGCAGCAAGGCGTATCCTCGGAAGCTCTCCGCTGGTTCATTCAGATTGACAGGCCATATATTGGAAGGCACTACATCATTACCAAAGGGTCATAAGCCAGTGACAAGCCCTTTTGACAGCGGAGAGTCGACAGAATAATGCCTAATTCACATTCGCTCTCTGAATCGAACCATTCCCGTCTCTCGTATGCTCAGTCAAGGCTTTTCATAGTTGCCAACATAGAAGACTTACCTGGTGCAACCACTCCGTCTTGACCGGGCTTATCGTTGGCATTATGGGAGCTTGTGGGGTTGCTGGCTCAGAGGCTGAAAGCCCCAGCTCACTATCAGCTGGCACTCTCTTGCTGGCCCTACTATGCCCGGTTGGATGCAGACCGAGACAGCGGAGGTGGCCGTTGCTCGCCAGGTATGAGACGGATCATCCTTCGACACTAATCGTAATGACGTACTTGTCCTGGACGGATGTATCATAATCTCACTAAATGTTTCTTGCAGGGAGTCGCAGAGCGGCGCGAAGAGCATACTATTCAGTCTTGATTTAGTTAGAACTACTGGATCTTTGAAGCCACGCCAATGACCATGTATGTAAGGCAAGGAAACGGAGACGTCCTACGTGAGAGAACCCAAGTCGGACGAATCCTTACACCACACTCTTGGTCCGACGCTGGCGATGGTCGGCCTTGCTAGTCCCAAAATTGACTAGTCCAGTGTGAGAATTAGGCACAGTCCTCACACTCATCCAAGTCCTCACATTTGCCCAAATCCTCACACTCGCCCCAATCCTCACACTGAACTAGCTGATTCTGGGCTGGCAGGGCCATTACCGGTCGATAATGTGAACCGGTCTAGTGACGCTATGTCACCTCTCTCGTGCGTCCAAAAGCGGCAAGGTCGAAAGGTAGGTGCCAAGTTACTTCTTCGATCCTTTGAAGTTCTCTGAAGGCTGCTAGTGAGCTACAGACCCCTAGATAATATATATATATATATATATTAGTCACATGTCATCAATTAATCCCAATCACGAAATCGCAGAGTGTTTCAGACGACTCGCTTCACTCAATTTGGCGTAGGAGAGAATTTTCCCTCACAAACGGTGTTGATTAATTGATTGGGCGATCCTGACAAGGGTTTCAATGTGTGTGCCTGTGGAGTTGCTGTGGTGTGGGGCCACAGCTAGTTCCCCGCTTCCTAGAACTCGAAAGGAACACACATCTGTGTTCCCTGGCACCCTTAACTCGGCCGAGGCGTGGCCATTGACGCCATTTTGCAGCGAACAAGGATCACACATCTGTGTGCCTTAGCACACTGACCTATAGCATGGCGTGGCCATTTGCCCTGGCTTCCCCCGCCCGTGAATTTCGACAGGGACACACATCCGTGTCCCCTGGCACACTGAGCAAGAGTGTGGCATGGTCATTCGCGTTGCTTCAAGTTTTTTCAATTCGACAGGGACACACATCTGTGCCCCTGGGCACATTGACCTATGGCGAGGCTTCATTGTTTGCGGCTTACTGCAACTCACATGAATTACCCATTTACGTACCCTGCAACCAACTCAGAACACCGTATTGTGTCCCTACCCTTCCTTACAGCTGACCGGGAACACAGAGTTGTGTCCCACACCCTACCTACAATCAAACTAGAACACGGCGCTGTCTTCCTTCCCCTCCTCTTCACTGTCAAATGCAAAAAGACGCGTAGCTCCGTACCCTGTCCTTGGTTGATTGTCCCTTTCCAGCTTAGCACGCCGCTGCTAGCTGCAGCCCAGACCGCCTGAGCTGTACACCCAGTAACTTGCAAATTTGACCATGTCATCCGTCTCCACACCTGCCACCGGAAGGCCGACTGTCTGTCCATGACATAACTTTTGTGTGAGGCTATGCTTCTTGCGACTATATATATGTCGTCCCCCCGTTGTGAAAGCCATTGACTCACAAGCTTTGTCGCACGTATCAGCTGTAACCTCGAACATATCGTATCGCGTCGAGCAGCACCTGATACATCACCCTGTTCTTGATCCCATTGAAAGGTCAATTAGCTCTTCATTTCTCCTCAAAAAGTACAATGTCTCTTTCCCCAGAAGCAATCATTGCTCTGGTTGCACTGCCTATCATGTGCATTTCAGGTACGATGATTCTGCGATGTTTCATCCGAAGAGGCTATTTCAACTTGTGTTGCCCGGGGAGGACACGCGTCAGCAATCGTCCTATTATTGTCCAAGAATATGAGCTAGGCAGCCTTCAGGGAGATGACACCAATTCTCGGCCCCTATCAATTTGGAATTGGCTTGGTCTCAGACCGAGAGCATCCACCGTCGATCTTCGACTCGAAGACAGCCGTCCAACTCATGTAAGTGTAGAAGCCCTAGTCGAAAGCAGGCTAACGCTAATTCCTGGAAGCATGGCAACGAGTCGAGAACCATCCGGAGGAGCGAGGTGGCATGGGCGCGCTCTGAGTGCTTTCATCAGGAGGCCCAAGCTCTGCTTGACGCATAAGATAGGGAGTTGGCCTCGTCCCAGAGGAGACTCGAGCGAGCTCCACGGCTCAAGCTCTCACTTAGTACGATATCAAGGTGCGAAGAAATGTTGAGGAACCTAGGTTCAGAAGGAGAAATCTTGATCATGGAGTCCAAGGTGTGTGTGAAGGGGACCTTGATGTAAATACAGAGACGATTTTTCTTAGGCTGAAGCTGAGGTATTTACATATGCCGCTGGGCTGCATAGAAATGGCGTAGATTTGCGAAACTCAAGGCAAGGAGTGCACAAAGAACTGACGCGAAATCTGTGGTGGAATTAAGGTTAAAATCTAGCGTCACTGGTTCATTTTGGTTGATTTAGCTCATCCGTGAATTGCAATCTAGTGGAATCGGGAACCTTCAGTGTCCCGGGGTGTTTTAGCTCGTCTACTGGTAGACTGCCCGCTTTTGGTAGTCCTAATCAAGTACCCACAGCCACTCTGTACCCACTTGTCATTCTGGGGACGCTCGCCCCGTTTATGTGCAACATGGCATCAGCTGAAAGGTGTGTGGGAAAGAGTGCTAAACAGAAATTCAGCGCGTACGGGATCTAGCTGGAAACGTGAGGACTCGCTGTAGCGAGTGCCTGTCGCAACTTGGAGTTGAGCGTTATCCTGGCCGCTGGTGGAAAATAAATCTGCGCAAGTTGGGCCAATTGGAGCCGTTGACTCTGGTTCGAAACGGTCGATGACCGTCAGTTTATTGCCTGGCTCCAGAGCTATGACCCACAAGTGGCCACCTGGAATCAGGAAGTGAAGTAAGTATTTGCGTGCTGTCTGGAATCATTGGCGAGAAACCCATGTCTGAGGATTGAGATTAGTAGAAGGACCAAAACGGCTTTCTTTCCATTGCCTTCCCTTCTTTGGTGACTCTGTAGAGACATTGTGATGTTGTACCTCGGACAAAGCGCCCGTGACGCAGGTTGGAGGAACTAGGTGCAGGCAGTGTAAACGTGCCTGGTGGGGCGGCTCAGTCGGGTGAGACCCTAGCGCCCGTCAGCCCAGACCTCGGGCGCTTCCGCGGTCAGGTCAATTACTCGATCTGGCATATCGCCAACGAAGAGACCCCAGTAAGACAAATCTTGGAGCGACGACACGGTGAAATCGGCGCTCAACTTCGCTTATGTCGGCGAGTGATGAGAATGAACACCCTAATGCAACGCTTGCATTCATGCAAACGCAAGCAAGGTTGGCAGGCCGGCCAGTCTGCCTGAAAATGGGAGAGATGCAGGCAATTGAAAGATGGCGACAAGAGATCGATTGGCACCCAGGTCGCCCACACATGAGATCACACTAGATCCGTCGCAAACGGTCGATGTAAAAAAAGGGGCGGGGGACTCTGGGTTTCCCCCATCTCAAGAGAACAAGGATTCAGGTGGGCTGCTCAGCTCTCAAACCCTGCATGGTTTGTTAGCCTCGACGTTCCGCGCTCGTAGCCGGCTTCCTTCAATTATTCTGCCAATCCATGTGTCTTCTGGTCGGCCGAGACTTCGGCAACTTGCCCCATTTGGATATCAGCCACTCCATGCCAGTTCCACGTATTTTGTCTCTGGCCCCGGGTGTCCTCGACATTCTGCATCTAGTGGATCTATGAGCAAGGATTAATTTGAAACCTGCTTTTAAAGGCAGCGTTGTCAGCTTGTCCGAATCTTTTTCTGCTCGTCCTTCCACATGCTTTCAGTGATAGAGAGCTACATTCTTTTCTCTCTATGACGTTGTCCACAGAGGCAACGGTGGCCATTGTGGCTTTGCTTGTTACCTGCATTCCTGGCACGATTGTCCTGCGAATGCTGGCTCGGCGAGGATATCTCAGCTGGCTCGAAATACAGCCTCCGAGGGCTTCCTCACCGACAAATGCTCAGACACCTGGATCATATCATCACAGCTATCCAACCTCGCATGCATATCATGGGTTGCCTGGAGAAGAACATCCACGAATCCTTGAAGCAGGTCATGCTATCTATGCAAGTATTGACTACCGTCATGGACGGTCGATTGCATGCTAACCGCCGGCTGGGGTAGGATCAACATGAGCTACGAAGTGTTACGGCATGGACATGGACTGCGCAAACCTACAGGCAGGTTAGAACTTTCCGATCTTGAAAAGGGTCATCAGAGATGGCCTCGAGGGTTAGCCAAAAGCAGTTGACGTCGCCCGGTATCTACGCTATTTATCACGGGCTGCATCATCATAAGTACCAGCCGGCAAGAGCAAGGACCGTCCTCCTCTATAACTGCAATATTGGGATTTCTCTATGAGATAAATTAGCTGAATGAGGCCGGCAAGGCATGTAAGCAAAGCAATGGATGTCCTCAAATCGCATTACAGTGGTAGCATGGGATCTCGAAGAAGGAGTCCCTGGTGTGTTGAAGCAGATGGTGTCCGTAAAGATGTTGCATCTCTAGATCTATATCGATGGATATTGATAGCTAGCTACACACGGAACTCTTCTTGAGAGCACTACGACTCCTTGTCGCTTTCTAGCATCTTTGCCATCGCTCGCTTGCATTATAGCACGTGGATCAATATTCCAGTATGCCAACTCGTCCTGGAGTTTTGTCAGGTTCCAGCTCTCTAGATGTCCAAAAAGCATCGATCGGCCCTTCCGTAAGCCTCCGGCGCCAGCGTGGAGCTCCATGACTAGCTCGTCCTTCTCTGTTCGAAGCCAGCTCATCAGACAGATACATCAGCGATGATTGAGATACCAAGGTTGTAAACAAGCCTGGAACTTACGCTACTTTACTGAAAATTTGAATCGAGCCCCTACATTGGAGTATGTTCTCATATATACACGTCAGAATTTGACCAACATGAGAGCGAAGAGGCGAGAGTGGTCTGGTACGATCACCTGCTAATTATCACGATAAGTCCGATATGAAGTACACTAGGTGATCAACAGTGATTCTCAACTCTGAGAGTTCAACATGGGAGTTCACACACTGTTCAGGTCAAGGAAGTCAGCATTATTACAGGTCGAGGATATAACATACCTGACCTGCCAAGAATGGAGAGGTGAGGGCATGCAAATAATCGAAGTCATTTCATTATGCATTGTCTCACTTCCTTCTGTTACAATTACTGTTGGAGTGCTGGAGTCCCCGACTGGGGATGTCGGGCATACCATGCGTCGACATTCCGTTTCCTCTGTCAATTCGGACACAAAGATCCACCACCGGGTTTTCAAAGGTCAAGGAGAGGACGCAATTGATTGACTGCACTTCGTCATGCAGAGTCACTGAAGCCATAGGCGTGCGAATCGCATGTAGCACGCGATAAAGCCCAAGGACTCGAAGGTGTGTTAAGGCCCATGACTGATAATTCTTGGATTGGTTGGGTGTCAGGCAAGTCAGTCATTTGGACCGTAGGCCAACTTCGTTCTTAGACAGGGGTCGACGCCGCTACGGCATGCACTCAGCGGTCAATTATGTAGTTCAGCAATCGAGCAAGCCGGACGCGAGAAGGTTGAGGCGCGTCTCGTTATTTGTGAGGACTACCTGTCCGAACTCTACGGGCAAGTGCGATGTGTGTCGACAGACACCGCTGGCTCTCATGAATGGTCTGGGCGGCATAGCGTCTAAAGGCGCTGTGGCTCAGGTGTCAAAGTCGGGGAGATGCTTGATTTTAGGTTCCTGGGGGGAGATGCTCGATTTTAGTTTCCTGGGGGACTTAGGCAGGTGTTGTAGACAGAAAGTTTCAGCGTCTTCCATGGTACCTTCTTTCACCTACTCTAGTAGACCCTTGTCTGTTACGCCCGGTTTGTGTGCACATTTACTTGGGGGAAAAAGAACGCTAGATCGGGAAAAGAGAAAATGGGCACGAAACACCATTCATTTTGAGATCACGCTTGTTACATGATGAGTGGCAATTGCCGATGACAACCGTAAGCCTTTAAGAAGTGAGCAAGGAGGCAGGCCGAGGCACCTGGTGAGCCTGACATCCCCTGATCTCTTTGTCGTAGTTCCAAGCGCTGAAGCTGGGGTTCGTCACCGGGATGCCTCCCCTTATTCTGTTTGCATCATAACCCCTAATGCCACCAAGGCCACCTCCTCACTACTTCCAAAGCACACCGAGTGAAAGTCATCAATATGTCGGGGCATTTCAAGACAGGGAGTCAAAACGAAAGTTGTGGATACGCAACGTTCTTGAAGTTCCATATTCAATCGCAAGTTGGAAGGACGAATTCGGATCTCCTGCCAAAACGTCCTGACAGGTGCCTGGAAGCTGTTTTGGGCTGGGCAGGTGGGGTTGGTCCCGACACTGGTGCGCCATCGCCCAGTGGACCTTCTAGCAATGGCCAGTGGACCTTCTAGCAATGGCCAGTGGACTGGAGGTCCGCCTCTCCAGGGCGGCTTGGAGGGTTTGTACCATTTTCCTTTTGCCCATTTCACAAGTGATTGCATCGTTGCGCAACGTTTGCATGGTAGAGGCAGTTATGGCGTGGATGTGCCTCGTGGGGCTCAGTCGGATGACACCCTAGCGCCTGTCAAAGCAATATTAATAGAGAGTCAGGAGCCGCTCTCCCGGCGGGCAGTCGATGCATGGTAGATCGCTCAAATGAACCTGTCGCGGCGACACGGTGACTACACGGCCATCCAGGGGCTTGATGGTGCTCCCCCTACCTATCGCGAGGGCAAGTCTGAACGCACCAGCTAAGGCAAGGCTTGCATTAGTGCTTGCAGATGCGGAAATGTCGGCGACGGGTCGGCAAATAACCGATCTTGGGAGCCTGGGATCAGGGCGTCCGCGAGAATGAACGAACGACTAGGGAAGCTGATGGCAAGAGCCCGGATGCCAGACCGTCCAGGTATTGGACTACCTGATCAGATCTCTTTTCAAAGAGCGGCGGCGTGCACGGTACTGGGGGTGTGATTTCGCATCCCACACCTTTCGAAGGAGCTCTAGAACCCGGGTAGCTTCCCGGCTTCCGTGCCGCCCCTGGGCGGACGTCAAAGTCCAATACCTACTCCATCTGCACTCGATGTCGTATGCAATCCCGCCGATGCCCACACCGGCCAATTACCCTTTGTAGGCTCTACGTAGTGTTCCCATTCTGTCCCTGGGGTGCGCTGCTGTCCGTTGGGTCTTTTGAATCGAACTGATCTACTCCGTACAATCCGTCATGTTTGGTGGGTGGGTCATTGAGCAAGGATCACAAAATCTTCAAAGGTACCTCGAAGCAAATGGCGCGGCCAGCTTGAACAAACGATTGCAAATCCTTTGCTTTTTGTCTGCAGAGGCAACCGTAGCCGCTGGGTTGCTTGTACTTGGCTCCCTGGCCTCGATCCGGACATAATTGTCCACCGCCGGGATTCCAATGCCCAAGAAGAGAACGTGCTTAATTCGATGCAAGAATAGCGGTGGCGATGTAGTCACGCAATCTCATATCTTAAGAGTTGCTGAAGCTTTGGGTGGACGTATCGCATGCCTACAGCCGCAGATACACCTAGGTACGCGACAAAAGTTGTCCCTTTAAACTACGGCGGCGACATTAGGGGGGAATGAATGGGTCGGTGTCTGGACTGGCAACGGTGTCAGAGACGTCATTCAAGATACTCAGTACATGTCTGCACTTTGCTAATTTGAAGGCACGGTCCAGGCCTGCCGATAGATTGTCCCATACAAGGCGTCGCGCGGAGTCTAATCCGGACAAGCGAGGCACCACGCGAATTGACGTGCTTGGATTGCAAGGCCGCTTCGACACCGACACGGAGATCTTCGATGGGCTGACGGGCGGGTCGTCTAGGGCTCTAGCTCCCCTAGCGGTGGATGCAATGGTGGTCCTACAGACAGAGGCACAAAGATCCTAGCAAGTACCTGGGCTGTGGCACCCCCTTCCACCCCCCACAACTCGATTTGCTTCTTGTCCCCACTGGTAGTTATGCTTCTTCAAGTTGTTCATCTGTGGGAAAATTTCTGCAAGAACCTTGTCTCACTGACCGAACCTCGGGGTACCAAGTGCGCAGATCTCGAAGCAGGTCTCCAAGCCATCTGACCTGGGCTCCCATCTGATAGGCAAGGTAGGTATCAGTGCGTTCCAAGATAGACAAGAACAATTCTTGCCCTTGCTGCTTCTTGCTTCAGTGGCTGTGCACTCTGCGCGGGAATCTAGCCACTGGCTTCCTTTTGTCGTTGGGACGGTGAGGCCTGCATTTTGAGGCGCGCTTACTCTGATTGAAAAGATATCGAGCCTGCCATACTCAGATGGGCGAGCAAGGTAGGTGGCTTGGAAGATGGAAGTATACCAAACATTCTGATGGCAGCGGAGGCTGTTGCTACAGTTGGCAAATCCAGGCTCCGCTAACAGCCAAGATCAGCTATCAAAAGGAAAGATTGCGATGGAACGGTTACCACCAAGAATGACTGCTTCGGCAGGCAGGCAGACAGGCAGGCAGGCAGGCAGGCAGCTGTTTTCCATGTCGGTGTGGTCCTTGGTGATCGCAGAACAACGCCGTGTACCTGGATTTGGGGCTGCCATGTTCCAACAACGCCTCAGGACAGGGTAACTGACAAGGATTCTCTTGCCCGACGAGGGAATAGGTGTAGCTCCGGTAGGAGATGCGTTTGGCTTGGAGAGATGATCAAGCATAGGGGACTTCGGTACCTCCGTGGCATGCACCAGTCCATCATGTGTGAGAAGGGAGAAGTGGCTGACTGTCTTAGGGATGTGGGACAGGCCGACCAAAGTTGGGGGAGGGCGTTGGGGGAGGGGTGTGATGATAGTTGGTGACTTTAGGGAGACATTTGCAATCCCCCCCAAGCTGCTTGACGGTCTGCCAATGCTTCCCCCCGGCGCTAAAAGAGCAAGAGGTCTGGGGCAAGGAACAGCGGGAGCGCGGAACATCCGCCGATTGCATCCACTGTGGATTTAGCTGAGGTGGATCAAATCTCCCCAAGCCTGGCTGTTTTGTCTGTTTAGTCGCAAGCCACGCGACGCGTGCCTTGTACGTACACATCTTACATTGCTAGACACAGATGCAGCTGTAACTGTGTCCACCAACTCTCTGACAGCACCGACGAAGCTTGCTTGCTTGCTACTTCCCTTGTCATGGTCTTGCGTCATTAAGGTACTCTACTCCATGATCTTGTAAGGTAACACGGGACCCGAGGACATTGATTGAAGAGCCCTCGGCGTTGTATTTCTTTGATCGAGGATTTGTTCGGTTGATCGTCGTTATGGTAGCTTCTTAGAAAAGCCTACCAAATTTGATCCGACCCAAAGCCAGCAGTGATTCAGAGGAATGGATAGGCAGTACGAGGTCTGGAGACAATGAGTGTCCAAGCGAGCAGTATTGGTTGCTCACCACGTCCGCACTTCGATCGCGAACAAACTGCTCAAGAGCTTGCAAGGGTGCAATTGGCGCAAAAAGTTCATGCATTTGCTGGCCAAGGTGTGCAAGAAGAGGCGCGCTCGCGGGAAAAGCTCGCCATCAACTAATGCTAGGGAACCCCGATCAGGTAACGGTAGTTGAGGACACACTGTGACACCAAAGTCGTCGGGAATGGCAGGTCACAAAACTGATAGGGGCGTGGCTGTAATCCCGGGTACCACTCCGTTGTCGCGGTGGGAGACTCATGGATGCGTTGACTTGCGCCGTTGTAAAAAAGCGCGAATAAGCCCGCGTGGCCCGAGCCGACGACACAGAAGCTGGAGGGAACCTACCCCTGGGCCAAGGAGCATAGGTACATTAAATTGCTAGGCTCCAACCCCACTCGCCAACTTACTTAAGTACTTTGCCGGGTTGGCCTATCCCATTACGGCGGCGCCTCTGTGGGCTCTCGATCCTAGGGTCTCTGGTCCCTCTGATCCATTCAGCCCTTGTCACTGGTCCATTGGCCAATTTGGCCAATTTGGTCAATCTGGGCCCCCCGCGTCCCTCGTCTTGTCGCAAAACGGCGGTGTCCCATTTGTCCCATTTGTCCCTCTCGTCCCTCCCAAAACCGATATTTCATGAGGCAGCACCCTGTTCAAGCTTGTTTCGAGATACCCTGGAAGCAAGCTAGCGCGCCTTCTCCCTCGATCCGATTGTAAAGAACGATATGTTCTGTCATCCACCATAGCGATGACAGGGGACCCCTGATCAAAATACGCTGTCTGTGTATCCTGCACGTAAAGCAACGGGCTTCTTCTCTTTTTGTCATGGAAGGAACCACAGCGGCAAGCTTATTTTTACCATCCGAGGAACTCCTCGCGCTAAACACACCCCCTTTGACCGTGTCTTTTCCTCTTCTCGGGGAAGAGATGCTTTTCTGACGAAATCGCCTTCTTTTTCTGGCCGTATCCTACTCTGTCGGCGGTCTTTCTAACTCACCATCCCTCCTCCTTCGCCTTCCTGGGCCTCACTACCCATTTCTTTTTGAAGCCATGTTCTTTTCTGATTAAGTGTTCCCCCAAATCTTAGACTCTCTCGTACCCTGCCTTTTCTCTAACCCTCCCACCCCTGTGACCCTGGCCCCCTCCAACCTTGACTTCGCTCCATCCATGCCTTGGTCCTCTTCACCTGTTATCTCTGACCAGCGTTCGAACATGTATTTAAGTAGCGGCATTGTCAGCTTTCTCGATAGGGTCTGCGAGCTCCTCTTTCATGTTTCCTCAAAGGTCAACGATCAAGCATTGTCACTCGATGACTCTCTCTACCGAAGCGATATTGGCCATTGTGGCTTTGTTTGTTACATGCATCTCTGGCCCTCACATTGTTCGATGCCTAATCCGGCGAGGATATCTGAGGTGCTTCCATTCTCTACAATCCGCAAGTGAGGACACGGCCCGGTCCCAAAGTCTTGAAAACTACAGTCTTGCCTCTTCGAGTCCTTCCTCGTCCTTCGACTCAAGTCATGAGCTTGGAGTCGTGGCAAGAGAGCCACCTTCAGATCTTCGAATGCTGGAAGAAGGTCATGCTTTCCATGCAAGTACTCGCTGACTACCATTATGTATAGTGAGGTACATGCTGACATTTTACTCAGGATGCCCATGAGATACGAACTTTAACGACGAGGGAGCATACATATTCACGATCTCAACGTATATATCACGCTAAACGGACCTGAAAGGAAGAAACATACAGGAGGGGCGGCTCTTGTGGTCTAGACAGGACCAGAGAGGTACCTGAGGATAACAGAAAACGAACGAGGACAGGACAATAACACCAAGCTCAACGATGCTTTGAAGAGTTGCGATTTATACCTGGGAGTTGCGAAAGGTCTATGACTGAGGCCTGGGATAGTTATGCCGGACTGGTCCTGGTGGAAAACAATATCGTTGAGATGAAGGGCATGTGCGCTGGATTCGTTATGGTAGACAAGAAGTGTATCGAAGTGAGTACTATTTTTGGAGATGTATTCTGTGTAAAGCGCCTGGTTGAGAACGTTGAATATGTCTTACGTGAAAAAACTGCTTGGGGTACTACCTTCATAGACTACCCCCTTTCCGACCACAATCTTACCTGGCATGGATTTGTGATTGAGTCTTCCCATTCCGGGATCATTCTCCTCTTGCGGTGCATGAACAGTGGGAGACGCACTGCGTAGGTGTTGGTGGCATTCGTTGAGATGATTGAGAAAATAGGCGGCATAGATGGGTACAATCTCAATGGATGCATCGTGGTGTTCGAGGCCAAAGAAAGCAAACATAGGGGAAGGGCTGTGACCATCATGTATAGAGCCAGAAGTTGCCTCAGGATGTCAGGAAGCGGAGGAAAGAATGTCGGGGGTATGCTTGGCAACTACTTGATCAGACGATTATTGATGAACAGCTTGCTAATGAGATCTTCGTCGACCTTGAATGGTCGATAGTAGATGTGTTGGGTCAATTATATTTTCCTTTGGAGGAAGCTTCACCCATCTGCTAGTTGACATGATGTACATATCGTGCAGCATCTTTGGGATTGATCACGACAAAATTTACGAAATATGTTCTGCGTCTATGGACACTCGAGAGAGGTGTCTTGGGACCCCTGGGCACAATTGGCTAAGACTTTTAGTCCGGGGGACAATTAGGAAATGGTACTGCGTTTTTGGGCAAGAGCAGGGACTATCAGCAGCACTGCTTTTTTGACCCTTGTAGGGATTTTTTGGCAGTACTGCTTTTTTGACCCCTGTAGAGATTTTTTGGCAGTACTGCTTTTTTGACCCCTGTAGGGATTTTTTGGCAGTACTGCTTTTTTGACCCCTGTAGGGATTTTTTGGCAGTACTGCTTTTTTGACCCCTGTAGGGATTTTTTGGCAGTACTGCTTTTTTTTACCAAGAGCAGGGGTTATCAGCAGTGCTGCCTTTCGAAACATAAGCAGGGATCGCAAGCAGCACGGCCAGTAGAGAAGTTATGAGTGGGGTAGCACATCCGATCGGGACAACACATCAGTTTCCCAGAAAACTTAAATTACATGAGAGGCGTCTCGTCTTCTCATAGAGAAGAGGGACTTTGGTGACTGGCTTTTTGGCCTGGGATACATCCGGAACTTAGGAAGTCACTTTGCCTTTAAATTTACCAATCTTGTATCTCAATTCTTGTCAGGAACCAAAAGGGCCTCATCCGCATCAAGTCTAGTGATGCCATGCTCAGTTTAACGGAGAATCATGCTTTATGATCTTGGACAGCTTTAATACACCTTCACCATTTCTGACGGATGAGCAATGCAGTTTACAAAAATGGGTTATGTGAGAAGGTAGTAGCTTTGGAAACTAAATGGTGAATTGCACCCATCCAAGCAAGGATCATGGGTTTGACCGCCGTTCCATCCATGAATGCTCGGTATCGTATCTTCGTCCCATTGAAACTCCATGAGATAACATCGCAAGCCTGCCTGCCCGATATCCCAAGGCAAAAGTCATCATCTTAGCGGGGCAATGGATTTATTCCGGTTCTTTCGCCTCAAGCGACCAACTACTGTCTCGTGCATGTGCTGATATGGATCAGTCATTGGATACTGTGTCTCCCTTGAACCATGGGTACTCACAGATTGTTCTTGCTCGGTATCACTGGACACTCTAGACGGTGAAAAAGACATCTCAGCTGTCTTTGACTCCTCTTGAATGCATCGGAAGGTAATCTTGACGCCGGACCTTGGCCTGGGGTCGACAAGTCTGCTCGTTGGGTGTGGACTGAGACATCGGAACTGATTCACACATGCGGCGCGTCTCGCAATAATTGCGACGGATATACACATGATAAAGAAGAGAACGGTGGCAGCCGTAAGTTGGACCGGGAGAGACATGGGTAAGTTGAGTGAGTATGTTGAGAGGGAGGGAAGAAAAGTATCAGATGGTGTGTCAAAGTCCAAAGTTCATCAACGAATGTATTAAAAGTCCGTAATATCAGATGGAGGTACTAGTCGGATTGGGCGCAGATTTTATGAGATCATCCCATGTACGGAGGTAGTTGGGGCCGAGCTAGCTACGACTGCCCGGACCAGGTTTTGTCAGCTAGCCCAAAGACAGCAGCTGCGCACGCGCGTGCGGTCGAGACATGCTCGGTTAAGTGGGGCTTGGGCTCGGTTGATACTTAATTTATGGAGTACAGCATACTGAGGCTTCGGCTGGCTCAAATAACGTTGAAGAGAGTGGGGGTGTGTAACACCAGGGGAAGTAAACGGATTCGGGGGCCGTGATGTACGTAGGTAGTTCGATGCTCACACGTAGGCTGACTTGGGCCTTTTGTTGGTCCGACGTGCCTTTGGTGGCCATTTGAGGCATATGTCTGCATAACCGTTGACGCATATAATTCCTGATCCTATTGATTTATTACTGCGAAGTGTTAAATAAGGAGGTTTGATTTCTTAGTACCAAGCCTCTACCGATCTCTCCATCATCTCCGTATACAAGAAGCGGAAAAAGTATGTGATGCACATCGTATTCGAAATACCGACGATTTGACCAATTCTAACAATGATCTAGCTTTTCATCTCGTGCTTCTGCGACAATCCCTTCTTATCCAAAGTCCGAGCCGCTGCTCGAGATTTGAAAGGGAGGACAATGCATCTCTTAGATATGGCGCTATGAAAATTGTCACCCTATCTCCAAGGGGTTTCAGCAATAGTAACCGGATTTCTACTGACGAGATCGACTATACTGGCGCCGAAACAGCTTTTGCTCCCTAAGTTGGGTCATTTCAATCTGTTGAATGCACTAAGGCGGCCAGTATAAGTCAAGGCTGATTATCGTGGGCGAAAGGGGTACTTGCCTCTTCCAGCTGCTCCCAGCGAGCACGACCACCTAAAGAGATGCTAAGATTTGGCGCCGTGGGGAATTCGGGTGTCAGAAGACCGAGCTCACTATCAGATGATGCCCTATGGCCCGCCATATTATTGCTGGTTGGATGTAGACCAAGACAGCGGAGATGTCCCATCTTCACTAAATACGAAATAATGAAGGTACTAGGGAGACACATCACGATCAATGCGATCAGGGCGATGGTAGCTTCGGTTGACAATGTCATGATGAGGACAATTTTGCAACAGGAACATGCAAGGTTCTAGACAGTACTGCTTTTCCACGAGCGAAGAAAGTGTCCGGAGGATAGCCAGACTTTATCTTGCTGAGAATTCCTTTAGGGCAAACACTTCATCTCTGACTTTGGGCCCGCGGATAGGAGGGATCGGAGACTGCTGACACGCATTTCGCTCCTGGACAGGTGTGACCGGAGAAGGAGCTAGTGAGACCGCAACATGATTGGAGGACTAGTGAGCACGTACTCTTGCTCCCTCGTGAGTGGCCCAAAAAGCCAACAAGGTGGCTGTGATACGGTGAGGTCTAACAACCCGCGTGCATGATGCATGGAACTACAGTTGCCGAAACAGCCATAATCGAGTTCATAGATTTGCAAGTGGTGGTTGGTCCACGCCTGAGGCACTTTGCAACCAGCCGCCGCCCGATAGACTAAGGGCTTGAGCGTACCAAGTAAATGTGAATTTTTGGGATTGCAGAGAAACGTTGCCACATCTGTACCAATATCCACGAGGATCGGCCTCTAATGTATTGCTTGGTCTAACCCATTAATACATTGGGGCTTTTGAGTTAGACAGGAAGCTCTGGCTTTGCACTTGTCAATCGACTGATGTCACACCATTCTTCAGGCTGCTGTAATTTTGCCGCTTGCGACGTATCCTTTCCATTGGTGTATCGTGCGACGTCGTACTGACATGTCCTCAAGCATGAGGTACTAACCTCAACACTCGAGAGCTAGACTTCCAGTACACTACAATACAGTCCTTATCCCAGCACCATCTACTGGCGCGTCGTAGGCTCATCCACCTAGTCATACTCCATCATCCACTGGCTAGGCCACTGCTCCATCTTGCCCACCGCAGCGCTATCGTAGTCCCGTCCCATCACCGCCTTCTCCAGATACATCTCCATCTCCGCAACCAGCGTGTTCAGGGGGTCTCGCTCGCCTTGGCACATGCGTGGCGCGCAGCCCTGCGGCGGGGTCCAGTGCCAATCCCACTCCAGATGAATGTACAGGCGCTGCAGTCCAGCTTCACGGAGCATCTCGATCGGCTCCAGGAAGGCGACGTGCCGCCTCAGCATCGAACACGGATCATAGTGCGCGACATGGGCTAGGTGGTCCTCAAACGGCTCGCGGTTGTTGCTGGCGCGCCGGAGGCAGTTCGAAGGACCGAAGGAGACTTGCATGTGCAGAACAAGAGTCATGTCGGATAGGTTGGCACAGGCCTCCAAATAATGGAAGGTATGGAACCAGTTCTCGAAAGCAAGGTCGTTCGGAACTGCCATATGAGAGCGGACATTTCTTGGGGCCGGTTCCAAGCCTGGTAGTACGATTTCCAAAGTCTGGAGGTGCTCCAGCGCGTGAGACTCGGCAAGGTCCCGAACGAAAAGCCTCATCTCAGAGAATAGCGCTAGGCGATCCCTCTCTGTTTGGTTCGAGTCCGGGCAGTCCGGCAGCAGGATGAGTCGGTTGCACGAAAAGAAGACTTTGGAAGCTAGGGCGTGCATTTTGCGGCTGACGAGCATCAGGTCTGTTGGCGGAGACCAACAATGGCAGCGGTGAAAGTAGCTGCTGTGGCGGACGGAGCAGAACGACCCGGTGACGTCGGTGTGCCAAAGGTGGCAGCTTAGGAACTTCTTCGCGTGGTTGATACGGGCATTTGCAGCGCTTTGATCGGCTGCTCTGCAGTTGTGTGTGGCGTTGGTGATGTGAAACTTTCTCCCAGGGCTCCACTCGACTTCGGCCCATGGAGTAACGAGATCGGTAAACGTGAGAATTCGAAGCTGGATTGCTTCTGGGAGGTCCGTGAAACGGAAGGGCTCATTTCGCAGCTCGGTGTCGTACCCCATGACGTGTATGGCGGTGTCGTGGGCAAGTGCTCGAAGGTTGCGGTCGACATTGGACTTTAGACGAATCCCGCACGCTCTGAGTACGCCAGGCTGCGCTTGAAAGAGTGGCTGCAGAACCGCTTCCGTCTTTTCGCTGTCGCCAGTGTCGCAGATGAGATTTAAGCCCATGATGCGGGGTCCGGTATGTGCCAACAGGTGGGTGCATGTGTCTTGCCACAGCTCTATAGTGCTCCAACTCAATGTGGGTGACGGCGTAAAGGGTTCCGCATCGTGGTCGTCTAGAGGACCGTCGAGGTAGAGGTGGACGTAGACCAAGCGCAGTTCGGAGCAAATAGCAGGTGAGAGGCCCAAGAGGAATTCAAGACCTTCTCGGACGGCATCGATGCTCACGATCAATCTGTTCTGGCTATACATGACAGACTGTACATCCTCGCGAACGGCTCTAGATGCGTTGAAGAGACCCATATGCTCGTTCGGCCACCATGGTAGATCGGGACCAGTCTTGACGACGAGATCCAAGAAGCTATATTCGTCCAGGCCAGCTTTCAGGTAGATGAGCTCTCGGACCGGCGCGGAAAGATGGAAGAAGTTCTTGGTGTGCTTGCAGGACAGGCCCAACCACCGGCAAAGGTGCTGTTGCTTCATGGTGCTGCAATTTGTTCAAGTGGGCTAACAGAGTATGGACAGGTGGAAGAAATGAAGGCGGTTGACAGGCAATGAGAAAATTAGGAAGACCAAAAAGCTACCAGAGGGGGTAGAATCTGAAGGCAAGGTGCTTAAAAGAATGACGAAAAAGGTGAATTGGTGGATTGGGGGATGGGAAGTGGGAGGAGGATAGAGATCGAAGTTTGGAGTTCCGCTTTTGTTGTTTGATGCAAACAATGACTGAGCTCAAGTCCATTGAATCTCCGCTGATAAAGTGTCGCTAAGACTGGACTGGTTTTCACTGAGGTTCATTGCTCTCAGGAGGTGAACTGGAGCCAGTATCAGGCCCAATCAATCAGTGCTCATCGTCTCCGTGATTATAACAAGCTGCCCCCCACGGGGATGCATCATGCGTTGTACTTGTTGTAGTCACCGTGTACAAAGCTGAATTTGAGGCCGGCCTGAAGGTAGAAAAAAGCCTGATATACCCAAATTATGTCAGGTCCATCCAACCAAGGAGCTGAGATGGTGTAGCGGGTGAGGTGGGTTGTCACCCCCTTTGCAATGATCACTGTCACCTTTCCTTTAGACACGAATATCCTGACCCCTGCCGGAGGACCTGAGTTTGAACCGCCCGCGTAGTAACAGCCTCGGAGGCGCGCCGAATAATGTGGAAGTCGTGACGCGAGGTCAGGAGAACGCAAACAAATACCGCCCATACTCGAAAGGGTCGCGGGGTGCTGTAGCCACTGGCCTGGGCCAGTGGGCTGGACCTTTGAGAAGCAATCTTCTTTTTTTGTTTTGCCTTTTTTTCTTATTCGTACAGTTCTCTTCAGATTGACTGGCTCTACAACTTACTCACCATAGACTTATTGATGGCGAACGTCTAAGGAGATCAGGAGGCAAATTATGGATGCAATCCTAGCACATCACAGTCTCGGCCTCTATATATGGATCTTTCCTGAGAGAACGTGCCATCCTGATGAACAAACAGACATTTCTGATGCGTTCATTATGCGTGGAAGCTTCATGCATGACGGCAACTTGAACAAACATGAGACATGACGGATCTGTTGACAGTAAAGCTGGAAGAACATCATGTGCCGGGCGAGCGACGGCAGGATTGCGAAGACTACAGGTTTTTGGAAGAGTGTTGCGATTGTTGACTTGCCTGGCCTTGAGAGCTCGCTCCAACATTGCAAAAATCACCAATCAAAGCAAGAGCAGCATCGACAGTTAAGAAGCTGCGAAAAGGAACTACGACTTTATTCCCAAGGAACGTGCTAACCGTTGAACAACATCTACTGTCCGTAGACTGGCTGCGACATGACGACATCTGTGACCTACTGCGAATCATCAACCCCGTAGGCGACTCATCGAAGGATCATACAGCGGCTCAGCCGTCACAGTCGCCTGGATCCTCCGCCCAAAGTACTCAATCTCCACAGCATCACCCTCGTTGACCGCGCTCGGCAGATACGCATACGCAACCGGCTTTCTGACAGTGTACCCAAACGCCGCGCTCGTCACATACCCCTCAGCCCGACCAGACACAAATACAGGCTCCTTGGAAAGTACGACAGACTTGCCGTCATCAACAGTCAGACATCGCAGCTTCCTGGCCGCTGTGTCTTTTGAGCGTCCTACTAACGCGTCTTTACCAACAAAGTCCGCCTTGTCCATCTTGACAGCAAAGTCAAGCCCAGCCTCGAACGGATCGTGCTCGGTCGTCATGTCGGCGCCCCACGACCGGAACCCCTTCTCCAGGCGCAGCGAGTTGAACGCCGTGCGTCCTCCCGCAATAACATCGTGCGCCTGCCCGGCCTTCCAGAGCGCGTCCCACAGGCGCAGGCCGTTCTCGGCGCTCGCGTAGATCTCCCAGCCGCGCTCGCCGACGTACGACAGCCTCATGACCGTCACGGGCACGCCGGCGATGGTGGCGCGCTTGCACCGGAAGTACGTCAGGGCCTTGTTGGAGAAGTCGTCGGTGGTCGCAGCCTGCATGACCTGCGGCGCCAGCGGGCCCCAGAGACCGATGCAGCATGTCGAGCCCGTGATGTCGCGCACGTGCGCCTGCTTGTCTGGCGAGGCCTTGCTCTGCAGGCGAGACTCGCGTGTGAAGTACGCCGTGTCGACGGGACCGTTGACGCCGACTTGGAATAGCTCTTGCTCGACCCGGGCGACGGTGATGTCGCTTCGGACGCCGCCTTCCTTGTCTAGGAGCAGTGTGTATGTCACGGCGCCCGGCTTACGCGAGACGTTGCCCGTGGTCAGGCGCTGCAGGAGGTCAACGGCACCAGGGCCGGACACTTCGAGCCTGCGCAGCGGCGTCATGTCGTACATGGCCACAGCGGTGCGCGTCTTCCACGCCTCGGCCGCCGCGATAGGCGAGTAGTACCTGCTCGACCACGCATCCCGCTCGACGGGCTTCCACTCCTCCGGCAACTCCTCGAGCAGTTTGGCATTCTCCTCGAACCAGTACGGCCGCTCCCAAGCGCCGCCCTCGAGGAAGTACGCGCCGAGTTCCTTCTGACGCATGAAGAACGGCGAGACGCGCAGGTTGCGCGGGGACTCGCGCGGCTGGAGCGGGTGCAGAATATCGTAGACCTCGACAAAGTTCTGCGAGCTCGTCTCGAGCACGTACTCGGGCGCGAGCTGGACCTGCTCGAAGCGGCAGATGTCGCACTCGGCCAGGTCGACGGCCGACTTGCCGTCCGTGAGCAGCTGGGCGACGGCGCGCGCGACGCCGGCCGAGTGCGTCACCCAGACGGCCTCGGCGACGTAGAAGCCGTCGAGGTTGGGCGCCTGGCCGACGAGTGGCCCGCCGTCGGGCGTGAAGGAGAAGATGCCGTTGAAGCCGTCTTCAATCTCGGTCTTTTGCAAGATGGGGAGGATCTCTTGTGAGAGCTTCCAGGCTGGCTCAAAGTCTTCACGGGTGAAGTCGAGCCTCGAGGGCATGCTGTGCTCGTTGACGTCTTGCGGAGTCTTGCCCAGTGAAGCGGCGTCCACGGGTAGGGGTTTGTGGCCGTAGTAGCCGATGCCGTATTGATCGCCGTGTTCGCGATAGTACAGGTCCTGATCTTGATACCTCAGGATGGGAAGTGTTGCCGAGTTTGGCTTGGTTGGTGGGTGTGCAGATGTTGCATCTTCGTCTGTCGCCGCGACACCATTTGTGTAGGGTATGGCCGTTGTCTTGACGTACTGGTGCGCCATGGGCAGTAGAGGCACGGGAAGCCCAATCATCTTGCCGACCTCGACACCCCAGAAGCCGGCGCAAGAGATGACGATGTCAGCTGGTATGGTGCTGTCTGGCGTTGTAACTCCTGTGACTTTGCCGTCGGCCTTCTCGATACCCGTTACGGCAGTGTTCTCCAAGTATCGCACTCCAGCCTCTTTCGTCTTCTCAATGAGAAGTTGCACCGCGCGGGCGGCCAACGCCAACCCGTCAGTGGGAATGTGGAGGCCACCGAGCACCATCTCCGCGTTCAGACGGGGATAAAGCTTGCGGCACTCATCAGCGTCAACGAGCCGAGCGTTAATCCCCCAGGAGTGGGCATAACCAAGCTTTCGCTTGAGATCCTCCAGTCTTTCAGGTGTGGTGGCCACTTCCAGGCCACCGACCTGATTGAAGCAACTCTCTCCGTTCTTCTCCAGGGACAGGAATTTCTCGACGGTGTAGCGCGCGAACAAAGTCATCGTCTTTGAGACGTTTGTCTGAAACACCAAGCCGGGAGCATGTGATGTGGACCCTCCAGGCATATGCAGAGGACCCTGTTCAACGACTGTGATATCCTTCCATCCTCGCGAGGCCAGCTCGTCGGCGATGTTGGTGCCAACGATACCGGCCCCGATGATGACAACGCGTGACGTGGAAGCCATTCTGCGTGCGACAGTGCAGTCTTGAACAAAGGTGATGTTCCGGTGTCCAATCAAATTCAGTAGCTCCAATAAGCTACACTAATATCAACTCGAGGTTGGGTGGTGGGCTGGTGTCAAAGACGTGCGGGAAATGAGACCAAGCACAAGCCACGACAGCAAACGACCAGACCCTGGAACGAAAGCAAGCACATCAAGGTATTCATATCAAGCACTTTCATCATGTTATCTAGCGTATATCGAGATCGATCCAATAGCGTCGAGATAGATCAACACGAGGAATCGCAACCATCTCAACACCACTGTCTCTCATCACGTGATCGGCGTAAGAACACCGGCACGCCGTGTTATCAGGCAAGCAAGCACCAGACATTGCAAGGACTCGGCATCTATCACAGCGTCTAGGATTGCGTGTCCTCCTCCCCCCTGTCCCAGAGTGGTAGTGAAGATAGACTTGGAGCCAATCGGCCACCCAAACCGCGAGGCCGATCTGCATACCCGTACCGGGAAGGTGACCCTGACAACGCCCCGTCGATATGCCAGAGGACCCTGGGCTCTTGGCAAATCCTCTGCTACATTGCCACCCGCAGGAGACCGGTCTGGGCCCCCATTCCTCTGCGCGTGCGCACCAGCTTCGGCGGCCGGTGATCATGGGGGACCGGGTCATAGGGAGGCGGGGGATTTGGACCGTCAGTTACACAATGACACATAGCAAACACGACGAAACCTGGGGGAAGAGCTGCTAGCAGCGGCATCGGCACCGACATTGCATCATGAAGTACGTAATATTTACGGCAACTTTTCTCTTTGTCCATTCTTTCTCCATACAAACGCCCAGCAGTATTCCATTCTCGTAACGCTCTTTCAAGAAACAAAGAAGCAAATGCTACCGCTCCACACATATCGTACACCAGCCCGGTCTTTGACGCTGTCCAAGGGCCACCTCCTGGCTAGTTGAACATTGCGCTGTTGAAATTCCCTCCCTCCCACCATGGCGCAGCCCTGTTGTCGCTCATCGCCGTATTGGGATCGTGCCAGCCTATGTCCCCTAGAGTCGCGAACTGCGATGGATCCGCGTACAGCCAGGGCGTAGTATTGAATGTGAGATTGTCGACCAGCTCAAACGACGGATCGTTCCAGAGAATGTTTCGCGGTGTCTCCCCCGTCGAGGACGCCGGAGCAGCATGAGTCCTCCTCGACAGCGATGGCGCCTCTTGCCCACCGTCAGTGGTATCTATCGTGATCTCGGGTGCGGTTGCAACAACGATCTCGAGTATTGAATCCTCCTCGTCCTCGTCTTCTCGAGATGTCCTCGGTGTGAGTGAAGCGTCCAGCAGGCGAGCCGTGGGAGCGCCTGCCGTATCCACTTTGCAGTTGAAGAGCAGAATATCCCACATGAGTGGCACGCTCAGGTTGAGCTTGGACGGCATCCAGTCTTCGAGGTCCATACCGTCCGGGTCTGCGGCAATCCGTGTCATTTTGTCGAGACTGTGATCCTGTATGCATGTGAGCCCACGCCCTTCTTCATCATATTGCAGGGCATGATCCTTACCAGTGCCGCACAAGCGGGCGAGAAGTGCGAAAAGCTCTGCAGAAACTTCCTGCACTTGGCAAGGTCAGTGTTAGACTTGTGTTTCAACCTAGCGGCTGCCGCGCAGCAGTAATACAGGTGTACTGTTGCCGCGATGGCAGCCATGTGCCCAAAGAACGGGTCAGTCAGCAAGACCTGCTTCTCAACGATCATATCAATGATGCGGACGACCCAGGTAGCATGCAGCAGGGCCAGCTCCGACGACCTCCTCCAGAAGGTGTTGGGGATGGCTAGGTTGGGGTTGTGCTGCGCGCCGACGATGTAGAGAAAGGGGTGGTTGAGTACGGTGGGGATGGCATGGTAGGTGAACTGCTCCTTGAGCCAGGGGGCCCAGTAATCATGGTTCATTCTCAGGTCCTCCGGGCTGCGCTCAAAGAACTTGACCGAGTCATATCTATGGCAGATGGGGATCCTGTGCTCCGCCTCCATGAAGTCCGAGTTGACCATCGCGTACGCCGAGTCGTGGCGCCACGGCTCCCTGAGTATGTTTTGCGAGCAGTCCGAGACGTACTTCCTCACGTTGCCCCAGATCCAGCCCAGCCGCGCCGCCGTGTTCCAGATCCCGGGCTCGCCGGGCTCGGCATATCCCAGGTCGTCTCGGGGTAGTGGTGGAGTTTCCGGGCCATGGTCTGATGTGTGCCCATGCATCTCGTTGGTGGGGCCAAAGACCAGACGCCCCATCTGTGAAGTGACACTTAGAAAGCCGGTGGGACGGCCGTAGAAGTATTCGAGGAGCTGGAGACTCCAAAAGAGTCTCTTCTTGCGTTCTGTTGATCCATCTCGAGCCGAGTAGGTTGATCCTAGATCAAACATAGCAGACCGGCAGAGTTGCAGGGCAAGACCAAGATGAAACTGGCCCAGGGGGACGTTGCCATCTGTGCAAGTGTCAGTTGCGATGTCATATGAGGTACTGGGAAGCAGCTGAGATGTTGCATACCTATGAAGGAGGAATAACAAAGAAGGCACAAGCTTTCGATAGTCTGAAGCGTCACGGTGCCACTCGCTACGCGCTGCATGATTAAATGCCTGGCATCGTCTGCGTACGGTCGGTCATGATTAGATGAGAAGCGCGAGGTCAACGCCAGGATGCTGCCGACTAGCTCGTCGGGCAATGACCGGTGATCCCTGACCTCTTCGCGCTCAAAACACCACACTGGCTGTCTATGGCAATGCTTGAAGTAGACGCGAGTTCCATGGGCGATGTCTGTCAGACTCGGGCGCGACTTTGTGGAAGTTGAGTCAGATATGGCTCCTGACTGGTGGCTGGCTGGCGTATCTCGCTCGGGCGCTGAGCTCGGCGAGAACGAGCGTTCGGACACCTCAGATAACTCCTTGCGTGAATGATCTGGGCGGCCTGAAGTCGTGTAATTTGGCCTAAAGTATCGGTTAGCGTCGTTGAACCGTGCTCATCGTGCTTGAGGAAAAGATCTTACAAGCTTCCACTCAAAATCCTGTCCAGCTTCTCCTCCAAGGTGGCCAATCTCTCTTCCTGCCGAGTGTCAGGAGACGACGTTCAAATTCATTTGCCGCACCGCATGGCGTACCGAAGGACCAGCCCGCGCAGACTTCATCACGGGCGCGTAGGTGCATGGCTGATTGAGGCGAGAGCAGCTCGAGCAAGCCGGCTTCTCGCCCGGACACCGCGTCTTCTTCCGCCTGCCACCGCTTGTTAGCGCGCGCGCGCATCGCGACAAATAGAAAACAGAGTAGGGACTTACCTGCACGGCAAGCAGGCATTGTGAGATCTTCGTCTGCTACGAGGGCTGGTGTCTCTGTCTGCCGGAGGCGTCATTAAGCCCAGAGGTCGGTTTTGCGATGACGATGACGCTGCTCCTGTCCAGAATGACTGTGGGGTAAAACACACACAGAGCAGTACAAAGCATTTGGGCTTGGGCGCGCTGGTGGGCGGGGAAACTTTTGGGGGAACGGCCCAGGAACCAAACAAACAAGGGACAATTACCAATCTAATGTAGCTGTTAGTGGCGGTTCCGCCGATGCCGGCGATAAGCTATCTCTCTCTAGTTCAAAAGAAGTCTGAAAGGGGGGAACTCTGGGGAAGGGAACTTGTCATTTTCTGATCATGCAGCCATCCCTTGTTTCTCGACTAACCTTGTTCCTGTGCTCAACCCCCTCGTCACGCGGACGATCCCAGATAGGCACTTTGAAAGAAAAGCTAGGCCGAACCGGGGGTAGCAATTGGGTGCCAGCCGTTCAGAGATACGCATAGGTAAGGTATCTATCATTGGGTACCCCGCTTCGATTGATTGCGGTCATACTGACGGCCAAACTGACGTGGCAACTAAACTGTAAGACAACACCGAGCCTAAAAAGCCAAGCCAAACACGACCTAGTCAGTGTCTTTGAATGAAAGCTGCAAGCCACGAAGGAACAATCACACTCCCGTCTTCTGCAGTTGACGGCCAGCCAATAAGCAACGCGCGGGAACTAAGCGCTCTGCATCCGGCGGGCGTTTTCATTTGTCTAAAGATAGTCAAGTATTATGTATGACGCTGTTCGTGTCTACAACTTGGACGTCCTCTTAGCGTCAAGCAGGTCCGCCATCTCAAATCGCGGGTAGTCAGGGTTGACCGATGGCTGCGGCCGCTCCCGGTCCCAGGCCCATTTCTGGACCAGCTCGGGCGACAACTCCCCTTCTAGCATCTGCACGATGTACTTGCCCAGCACAGGGAAGAACTTGTACCCGTGGAAGTTGCCGCATGTGGCAACGTACAGGCTCTTTGCCGCAGAATGCGGAGAAATGATAAAGTCGGCGCTCGTGGTGAAAGCGTCCCTGCAGAAAGAGTCAGCACAAGGGTCTCACTCTTCACACAATGCGATGTAACACAGACTTACCAGCAGATTCGGTGCTTCTCCATCGTCCAGCTGGCACCATTCTTGCCGTAGAAGACCTTGTTTGCATGGTTGATGTCCTCCTTGAGCCTCCCCGAGACTTGCCACTGTGCGTAGTCTGGTTCCGCTGGAGGAGCCGAGAGGAAGCGCCCAGGGAGCACCTCTCGTGTGTTTTTGAAGATGGTCTGCCCCCACCACTTGAGCTCCTTGTCTGGTGTTGGCGGTAGACTGCCGATAAACGGGCCTGCGGTTCCGAGGTCAGCTGGCCATCGTGCAGTAACACTAGCATGAAAAGGGGCAAATCACCTGTCGCGGCTGTGTACCCCTGAACTCCGACCGGCATCGAGGCAAACCTCTTGTACGACTCGTTGTCAAGCTTGGTCATGCCCGTGGTAATTCCACCAGCGACAATTCTCGACCCAGCCCTGAGATCAGTAAGTCCGCTGCTTGCTGCACTGTACTCTAGCAACTTTGGCGTGTACGCTCCGGTGCAGAGCACGGTATGTGTAGCCGTCAAATCATCACCTTTTGATGTCCTGATTCCAGAGCAGCGGTTATCCCTATCAAAGAGCAAGCCTGCCACTTCTCCCACGTGATACTTGACACCCAGATCCAGCGCCTTGCGCGTCACCGCCCGCAACGCATCACCGGCGGCTGCCCAGCCACTCGTCTTGTTGATCAGCACCTCCTTGACGCCCGTGTAATCGGCGTCCTCGAAAAGCCCGCCATACAACTTGCGCGCCTCCTCAATGGGGTACGCCGCCAGGTCGGCCGTCCGGCCTAGCTTCTTGTAGTTGTTGATGACGTCCTGCGCGTAGTCACTGCGGCACATCCAGTAGATGCCCGTCTCGTGGAAATACGGCTTCCAGAGCGGGTCCGTCTTGAAGATGTCCTGGGCCTCGAGGGCCAGGCGGCAGTAGACGATGTCGTCGTAGTCTGCGCGCACCACCTTGTTCCAGTCCCAGGACGCGGCGACGCGGCTCTCGGCGTCGTAGGCGTCCCGGTCGACCAGAGTCACCGACGCGTGGGGATACTTCTGGATCAGGTGATATGCAGTCGAGACACCGAACACGCCTGCACCGACGATGATGTAGGACGACGTGTCGGTGGCAGCCATGGTGACTGACGGGGGGACTGGTTGATGGGAGTGTGCGGGGATCGACAAGGCCAGACACACACAAGACCCTTGCCACGATGACTACGAGCTGACAACGGAGGACTCAGGAGGCGATTGTATGCAAGACGGTGTTTGAAGACTCTTGAGACAGAAAATCGCATTTATGCTGCAAAAGTGCCAAAGTGCGCTACGGGGTTACTTCCCGATGTCGTCGGCAGGGCGAAAGGAACCAAAAGGAGGGGTGGGTGGAGCCCGGGAGCGGCCTCTGGCAAGCGGCTCTCTCATGAATATTACTACATTGGCCGATGGATCTAGACACACTTTGAATGACAGCATGGGGATTCGAAGCACACCTCGATGCTGCCCAAGCCCAGTGCGCTTGCATCCGACTGGACCTCCTGCTTGGTTGCTGCTGGCTGGTAGTAGTGGTACGGGCTAGCACCGATCAGCTGAGCGTATCTGGTGTGTGGTGCGTATATTGAGACACGGCGATCTTCCCCCGAGGGCCGATCATGTGATCGCACCGGTCCATGATAAGCTCGAACCGCAGGCATTGTGTATGATGCATGGGGAAGTGTCAGATATCGATCCCGCGATTGGGTTTGCCTCCCTAGCCAGGTACATGGGCAATGTATAGATAGGCAGAGGCCGATAATATATGAGACGGGCTTGATGGTGCCTCTCAAGAGAGTAGGGGCTCAGTGTACTAGCAGTTCAGTCGAGCACAAGCTATCAATCTACTCTTTGAGTCCACCTCCAAACAAAGACACAAGTGACAGACCAAAATGCTGGAATTTACCACATTACATTCACCAAATCTTCTTCTCTTTGGCCTGTCGGCCTCCGCGTTTGCCATGATCCTGACCCTGCTGTCGAGATACCTCGGCCGCGGGTCGGCGGCCCAAACCGAAGATAAGGCATCTGCAGTCAGGGCCCTGCCCGGATCATGGTACACATCCCAGGCCATGTACGATCTTGAGAGAAGAGCGATCTTTTCCAAGAAGTGGCTTCTTACTACGCACCAAGCTAGACTGCCCAACACGGGAGACTGGCTCCAGTACGAGGTTGCCGACTTCAAATTCATCATTGCCAAGGACCGCACCGGTTCTATCAATGCCTTCCACAACGTCTGCAGACATCGTGCCTTCCCAGTTGTGACGGAAGAGAAGGGCAACAATAGCATCTTTGCCTGCAAATACCACAACTGGACGTACGGTCTCAACGGCAAGCTCACAAAAGCCCCACAGTATCAAGAACTCGAGGGTTTCGACAAGTCCAAGAACGGGCTCTTTCCCATCCATGTCCACATCGACACCAATGGCTTCATCTGGGTCAACATGGACAGCGCCGAGAAGCCCACCTCGTGGGACAACGACTTTGATGGCATCGACCAGCAAGCTAGGTTCAAGGCTTACAAATGGGACGACTACGTCTTTGACCACACGTGGGAGATGGAAGGAGAGTACAACTGGAAGATCTTGGCCGACAACTACAACGAGTGCTACCACTGCCCCACGACGCATCCCGACATTCCCAGCATTGCCGACTTGGAGGCTTACGCAGTCAAGACGGAAAAAGGCTACGTCCAGCACCTCGGCAACCCCACAGCAGAGCAGATCGCCAAGGGCTTCAACGTCTCTGCGACGTACTACTTCCCCAACGCCTCGATGAATGTCTCGTAAGTAGCCTAGAACAACCCAATCTTCCTCATTCATCAACATCAAATACTAACCTCCTTTGACCTTCAAACAGACCACACTTCTTCTTCATGCAGCGCTTCGTCCCCAAGGGCCCCCACAAGTCCGTCATGCGCTACGAGGTCTACCGCAACAAGAACTCGAGCGACGACGACTTCAAGGCCATCAACGACATCTACAAGCGCATCATGTCCGAGGACAAGTACCTGTGCCTCAACGCGCAGAAGAACATCAACTCGGGCGTCTTTGTCAACGGCGAGCTGCACCCGCGCATGGAGCAGGGGCCGTTGTACTTTCAGAAGTCGGTGCGCGAGGCCGTCACGGCGCACCATGCGCAGGAGGTGCGGGAGAAGAGGGAGATCTGGCCCGCCAGGCAGACGATGCCTGGCTCGGCGACGGTGAGCAAGGATGATATTGGGTTCTGTTCAACTGTGGACTGTTCGAAATTGAAGGCTTTGGATTGGTAGTAGGGGAACTAGCATAACGTATGAGTTGTTAGGTCAGGGGTAGACGAGTTGTTTCCCAGAGTTAGCATGTAGTAGCGTAGCCCGAGATTGATACTTCAGGGCCAACATTAATGATATTGCTATCTGCATTAGTGTGTCTCTTGCTAATACGATCGCAACGGCGACCAACCTTTGCCCAGAGGTATGCATTGTCTAATTTACAGTGTCAACAAGTAGAAATGTGCTCTGTAGAGCAACACCACGCCGAGATCCAACGATCCTCAAAGTGGCCATCCGTTGCAGATCCTCTCCTGACGCTGGCGGTGGACGAGTTCCTCCTTTAGGCCCTCAATCTCCGCGTCCCAGTCATGCTGGTACAGATTCTGTCGAATCTTGGCCAAGAGATCAACCAAGTCCTTCTTGTTCAGCTTTTCGAGGTTTGCCGGCAAGGCCTCCGCCTCGGTTGCCATGCCATGGGCGGGTTCGTAGTACTCGTACGCCTGGCGAATCTGGAAGTCCAGCTGGCGGACTTGGACCTTCTTCTGTTCGAGCTCTTCGGCGTCCAGAGGAATAACGTTGAGCAGAGTTTGCTTTTGCTTTCGAGAGATATGGGCCGTCGTGGAGTCATGGGCCAGCGGGTCTCCTGGCATGTAGTAGTCGTGCACTGATTGCCAATGGTCAATCAGCGCGTCGACGCGCGCGATCTTTCCCGCCCATCGGCAGCCGGAGAAGTGGCATGCAACCTTATCTCCGACGTTGTGGGAGGCTTGAACGTGCGTTTTCAACGTATCGTCAAAACTCTCATCACACATCGGGCAGGTTGCGTTGCTACACCAGGCAGATTAGTCAGTTGGTCAAGATGATGAATCCAACATGGAGATGGATGACTTACACGTTGGCCATCTTGTCTTGTTGACGGGAGACTTCTGGTTGAAGTCAGTAAAGACGAAGGCAAGATTAGATGGGAGAGGAAGTTAGGGTGGATTAAGAATTGAAATTAATAGTAGCTATGGTAGGTTGCAACTCAGGTTGCCCAAAATGTGGTCGATGCGCGTTATATATGGTCAGTGCTCAGAAGATAGGGAAGTGAATGAATGGAACGAGGAGTGAAGTGACCAGAATCTGAATTCCCTTCCAACTCAGTCTTATAATTTCGTGGGCTTGAGTCAACAGCTCAGAATGTCATGTCTGTAGTTTGGCTTGCTTCATTCAACCCACATCTTAATCCAATGAAAACCGTGGCAAATAAGTCTTAGTTGTTATGCTCACAAAGAGAAACGACAGATCAAACAATGAAGTCTGGAAACAATGACTGAGAGTACTGTTCAGTATGTAGCTGTTTAGCTCTGGCTTGCATGGCTCAGCATGGCTTGGACTTTCGATCTTTGGGGCCATGCAAGGCTGAGACTCAAAGCATCAAGGGACAAAACATATAATTATAGAAACAAAGAGTCTAAGGGTGAGTGGTCTAATAGTATAGAACAACGAAATCTAACACGACTTGCGAGTCTCCTTCTGGCTAATGAATTGACGAAAGGAGCTTTCTGCTGGGTCTTCCGACACAACACGTCCCCTACAGGGGTGTGGGCCATTCATTAACGGCCATCTCCAATCGTTGGTGGTACTCAAGGTCTCCACGGAGTTGATCAATGACGCCGTCCCAGTCTTGAAACAACCGGGTCCGGATGGAGACTAGGATGTCTACCAAGGCCGCCTTCTTCAGGAACGCGAGGTGGGGAGGTACGACTTCGGGCTCTGTGGCAAGTCCGTGATGCGGAACCCAGTCGTTATTGATCTGGAAGATTCTGGATTCCAAATCACGGACCCTCTCCATCTTCTCCTCGAGTGTGGCGTGGTCTTCTTTGATTCGAGTTCGAAGTGAAACACTTCTTAAGTAGCAATTAAAACTGATAGAGTCACAATGAGAATGAGAGCAGCGCAAACCGGGCTTAGATCAAATTCACTTCAATCCAGCCTCGATATCATATAAATTCGACTGTCAGTTTGGTAAGAGTGCAACTAAGGCCGAATAAAGGCGTTTCAGGGGTTTGCTTTCTCACTACAAACAATTGACTCGATCTCAGCTAGAAGTCTTTATTCGAGATTTCTTGAACGATAATGACGGTAATGCCGAAAGAGAAATGTATCGTGTATTCGATCAAGGAAATCGGTTCTGAGACTGTGATTATGGACTTTGAGAGATAATCTGGAGAGCTATGTACCCGTGGCCCACTGCGATGATGGTGAGTAGATCTTTTCCAAGCGGTGTTAGTAGTAATCTGTGCGGGAGAAGGACGCCCCATTAGAAAGCCTCTTCCGCTGAACTATCGGGCGTCGAGGTGGCGGCGGTGGTCCGGACGACATCGAGGCGAACGCTACTTGTTGTAAACTAATATGAAAGATATCTGCGTGTCCGTAGGCCTCATTCGTGCCCTAACCACTTTCTGCCACCCAGTCACCAGGTGAAGTGAGGGTTGCCCCACCTGAAGTACAAGCGAACGCAGCCTGGTGCCTGAGAATGACTCGGAGATTTTCACACCACACGTGGTATGCGACAATCTCAATGGTCAACAATAGGGGGACTTATGCAACCTCCCAGAAGTCTGTCCCACTCCCCTTCAAATGTCCTCCAAATGTCAAAAGCGACAGTGGGCCCTTATATCGTAAGTTGATCTTCCCACCTGCGGTGCCACATCCCGTCCCCTCTTACTCGAACACACTTTGAGAAGCTCAGATATGTCGTAGAAGCAGGGAAGTTTGTGGTATAAAGCCTATCTCCCATCCTCCCAAAGCGAGAAGAGATGGTCTTCATGCATTACAGTTGATACTTCATTTTCAGTAAACATATAAAAACTGCGATCTAACATACATCTTCCAGTCCGTCTTGTTGGAAGTCGGCATTGTTGCTCATGCCTCTCTTAGATGAAGCTACTATCGGCCTTATCGCATTGCTCATCTCGTGCATCCCTGGTGGCATTGTTGTCAGCAGGTATCTTTCCACGAGGCAGCGTTTTAGGGCTTCTCCTCTGCTTCCTACTGCTGCCGAACTGGCCAGGTCTCGGGAGTCCAGGCTTCGTCAGGCTGGCTACATTAGCAGAGACTACAGGTACTTGCTCAGTGCTGGCCCCGCGCCGAAGCTCAGTGGTGCAACCAATGTGTCTGGCCGAGGATCGTGGGAGTCTTTAAACGTATTGTACTTCTTAAATATCTAGAGGAACTGTTGCTGACCTCCCTATCGCACATACAGGTGACGGAGACGACCCGCACCCTCCAGCATGCCTGGGAAAGACAGGAGCCACAATGACAGACACCGAGACCAGTCACAGGACTTCAATTGCGCGACATTGACCAAATTCCGAGAGCGCATATCGAGAGCTACTATCACTCGTTACACAGGAGCAGGATTGCACTATAAATTTGATGTTGGCTACGCAACGGAAGGAGGACAGTCTTGCCACTGGCTGAACATCGGGGGCCCCGACGTGGAGGCTCTTCAGAGAAACGATTATGTATAGGGCTGCCATTGGACCATCCTCATGCACGATGTTAACTCAGCACTGGGTTGGGCTTTTAGACTAGGAGGAGAAAATCAAGTTCATTTTGGTACAACAACGCCTTGTTTCATAATTAATTGCCCAGTGGGCCAAACCATAAACTCCAGCCCAGTCGGGCTTTTAAAGACAACCAACATCTCGCCTTGAATGGCAACGCAAGCACTGACCAACATCCCTAAGGTTTCCGTGTCTCCTCTCAAACCACCCAAATTTCCACAGCATGGCCCGCAGTGGCCTTCCCAGTTACATCTCCGACTCGTCCGAGGTATCTTCCGGCTCCTGGGCGTCGCTATCTGGAATCTCGCCAGAGCGAGACAGCTCCAGGAGAGCTTGGGCGGCATTGGCCTCGTCGGAGTGGGCCATCTCAACCAGGGCTCCAGCAGCAAGATTGGCCGCATGAAACTCGTTCATCTCGAAACGCTCGCGGGTGTCCCGCAGAATTGCCCTCAGCTCTGGGATGCGAGGCGCCCAGTCCTTCTCCGTCTCCTCACGGATTCTGATGAGCTGCTGGGCAAGGCCCTGCTTCGTGAGGGTCGGGTGGTCGGCAGGGAGCTGGTATAGTTTCCACTCCTGTGGTGGCTGGTAGGACTGGTCATACTGCCGGATCTCGTTCTCGAGGCGCTCGATCTCGGCAAGCTTGCGCTCGAGGATGCGAGCTTCGTCAGGAACCATCTGGCGGAGGAGGGCCAGGTCCTTGCGCTTGAGATGGCTGGCGTTTTGGGAGTACGCATTTGGGTCTTCGGCAACGTAGGCGTCATGTTTGGAGCACCAGTGGTCGAGTATGACATCAGGGCGACGGGATGGAGTCTGGTAGTTGCAGTTGGCAAAGTTGCAGAAAACAAGTTTCTTGTTTCCGAGTGTGTGATGCTCTGCCACGTGGGCCAAGGCACTGAGGCCCCAGTGGCCCTGGCACCATGGGCAACGGGGACTATTGATCTGTCAGTTACTGCCGCGAGGTCATTGACGGCTTGGGCTGGGGAAGAAGACGTACAATTCGAGAACCATAGTGATGGATGGTTCGAGGCTTGATTAGGCTGAAGAACCGAAAAGGCTTCAGGGGCAGGGAAGAGAGAGGAAGAGCAGAAGAAGGCAAGAGAACAAGGAGAAAGGAATTGTTGAGGATGGGGCACAATGCCTCAGCAGAATTTGGATATTTGTGGGTGCTGAGTTGTGTTGTCACATGCGAGCCTCGTGGGGACGCGGCTGTGGAGTTATCACGACAGAGGGGTAATGGCTCTTTGTTTTGAATGTTCTAAGTAGCTGCAGAGAGAGTAAAGCGGAGCATATACATCACGCACTAGAGGTGCGGGTCACGTCCAAGCACAACATAAAGACCGGTGTGTGCACCTTGCGAGGTGTGCAGATGTAGATTCCATTACGCAAGATATCAGAATAAACAGACCTTCGCAGATATCAGCTCTTCTTTCAGATGAATGAAATAACTACCAAAAGAGATTTTATTTACTCCTTGCAGTAACTCAAACAATGCTCTGTCAAAGTTTAAGTTGTCATTCTTTCAAGTACCCCTAATCATTCGCTCTCGCTTTCAGCCTCGGACTCAAAGACCTGCTGGCGTCGTGGGTGTTCCACGTCGTCTCTCAATCCGTCCATTGCAGTATCCCAATCCAGGTAGAGTTCCTGTCGAATGGTTAGGAGGATGTCAATCAATTCCGCCTTGGTCTTGTTCGTCACATCTGGTAGCACACCAGGAGCCGTTACCAAGCCATGCATCGGAACATAGTTGGGATTGCGCTGCATAATTTCTTCTTCGAAAAGCCGGACTCGCATCTTAAACGTTTCGTGGGTCATATAGTCCGAGTCGATCGACTCCAGCAGAGCCACAATCGTTTTACGCCTCAAGTGCGCTCGGCTCATACTACGGGCCAGCGGGTCACCAGGCCGGTAGAAGTTGTGCTCACTACTCCAATGATCGAAGATGACTTGGGTCCTCTGAGCAGGATAAGACCAGGTGCAATTAGCAACGTGACAGTGTACCCTGTCGTTGATGAGATGATGTTCCCTAATATGGGGGACCCAAGCTTGAAATTTGCTGAGTGCCTGGTGACACCACGCACAGACTTGGATAGGAGGATTTGTCCTGTTGAGACGTTAGCTTTCTGATCTGAGTTCAGGGTTGGCTTGATGAAAGAAGTGGACTTACTGTGCAGCCATGTTTGATAGAATCCTTTCGCATGCTCCGTGGCACTCCGATTCAGGCGATGGAATTCCAGGCTGTAGTTTCAACAGATATTCCAAGGTATCGTAGCTATCCTCTGCTCAAGAGATTAAGGGGCAAGTACTGAGAGTCTTGATGTCTTCCAGTAAAGGGGTAGAGCACCGATCGTTGAGAGACATCATTTATATATCTGTCCATTGCAAATGACTCTACATCAGTACAAAGATAATCAAACGGCTTATGCGCACGAACAGTCCGTGAAGTGTTAATACAATGCGGGCATTATCTTCATTGTGTTGCATCAAATGTGTAAGTGCTTTGTGTTCGAGTTGCTTACCCCTTTTTGTTGCAAGGCTTTGGAGTGGGTCGGCTCTTGGCCTCGAGCTTTGAAGGAGACTGGCTCCGGGGTTTCACGGAACAAATGGCGTCAAACACCTTCAGATTCACGGATGGGACTGGAATACCTTACTTCCAATGCATTACTTTGACATGATCCGGGTTCAAAGTGTCAGGTGATGCCCGATAGTGCATGTCGTCGTTTTGTACCGCTCGCTGATGCATCCGGGGCTGATAAACTCTTCGTAAATCTTTAGAGTGATGTCGTGGGTGACAGGGTGGTCCTTCGTCATCTCAGCAGGACAACCTGCAACTGTGATAGGGGTGTCTGTGTATGCGTGGACTGTTCTCAGTGCTGCCGGCGGCAGGCCGAGAGGGGCCTGAGTTTGACTACGACCAAACCAGGCCATCAGCAAGAGATGCACGGTCCACCAATACGCGAATCATGTGTCTACACCACAGTATCCTCGGCTCTAACGCCCCAAATACCTTATAGGGTAGAATAGCACTCACCTTCCCTAACGGCGATGAAAAACCGGCAACATGCCGTAGTGGTCGGATGAGAATGTGATAGTTTAACTCCTGTGCCTATGCAAGCCAACGCTGGGTATCTTGATGACTGCGGTTCGATTCCAACAAGACCACTATCTCGCCTATTTTTTCTTTTTCTTTTTGCTTTTTGGTGATGGAACAGGAGGCATTTCCCATTCTGGTCGTGTGAGCGAGATGCGACACAAGGTGAGGAGTATATCACTGCTGAGTGAGGAGGAGGCCCCTGGCTTCTGACCCCAGACACGAAATTGTTGTTTTGTAGTACCTTGCTTGACTTCTGCTGGCTTTTTATTCTCCATCGATGGTTCATTGTGGCCGAGACTTTATTAGAAGATGCCCATCTCCGGAAAACAGAGCTTCTGCAACTGATCGAGGATGTTGGCAAGTCGCTTAGCAACCTTGTTCAAGTGCAGCTCTGGAATGGCCATAGCCACCATGCCGTCCAGATCCTGACCAGGGCTGTAGCTAATTTCGGCTAAGGCGACCACGGCGAGATGCGCCAGTCTTTGCGAAATCGCGTCTATCCATGCAAAACTTGGTTCGATGCAGCAACATTTCAAACAGCAAACATATTCCAATAAGTTTCGAGCACTAAGGGAGATGAAAATGAGGTTTGTTGAATCAGCAGACCGTTCTACCGATTTGAGAAGTCATTCACTTTATCCTAGGTCTTCTCCTCCAGTCATATCCGACATGACAGTAAACCCCATTGTTGAACCGAAACCGTGACAACACCAGCCGTCTATCTCTGTGATTCCCCGGCGAATGACCAAAATGATGCCAACCCTAAGTGCGCTCTTTGAGCAAGGTCTGTGGCTGCGAAATCGTCGGCAGCACCTATGCAGGCAACTCGGGGAGTCTAGCCTCTAGTTGGCGACCAGCTCGAGTACATTCTGTAGTGTCTCGGTGGTCCAGTCCCAATCTTGAAGCAGGTGCAGACGGATCTCTTGCAGAGCCCTGACCAACTCGAGCTTCGTAAGGTGTTCGAACTCTTGGGGTGCCAATTCCGGGTCCGTGCCTAGCGAATGTATCGGAGTGTAGTCAGGATCGTAGAGTCGTATCGCGGTCTCCAGGTCTCTGATTCTCTCCTTCTTCACCTCCCGTTCGTGGTGGTCTGCCACAATCGAGGCAATCAAGGCCTCACGCGTCTTGCGCTTCAAGTGTAGTTCATCCATAGTGCAACTCAGCGGGTCATCTGGCCGGTAGAAGTTGTGGCTCTTGTGCCAGTGGTCAACCAGCGCATCCATTCGCCGGACCGGTGTGCTCCATCCGCAGTTGAAGTGGCAGGCGATGATACCATTGTTCGAATGGTTTTCGCGCATATGCTTTGACCAGGGATTCTCGATTTGGACGCCACAGTATGGGCACAGGGGAACAGCAGGCGCCCTGCAGGATGGTCAGCGGTTGCGATAGTGAGCACAGGGGCTGAGAAACAGACTTACTGGGCAGCCATGATGCAAATTGATTGCGAGACTGTTCGGATGTGTTCTTGAATCGAAGCGTGCGATGAAAACCGGGTGCGAAATGTGTGGTTGAGTAGTCACTGGTGGAAATGATAGTGTTGTTTGATTTTCGCTCGATCGCGTTGAAGGGAGAAGACGCGAAATCTTGAGTGGAGAGTTCAGGGCGAAGATTCAAATGGTGGAGTCACTTATATACAAACAAATCTTTTCCAGTCTGTCACAGATTGCTCAATTTTATCTGTGGTGTCTTGATAAGTGAACAGATTTTGAAGATGGACTCAGTTTGCCGGTGAAGTAGGTCGTGACAAGCTAAGGTCGGAACCTCGCTGACAGGTTCACACGATGTTTTCCTTTAGGTTGGGTAGAGTTCTCAATGAGCTTTTGCCAACGGCTGGTAGACTCGCATATAAAATCAAAGGATTGAGCCTAACTGTGTCGGGTTCACGAGCCACCGGCACACCTTCTCCTCACTATTCTTTGAGAACCTGCATCAACCATGATCATCTCCCAGAGGGTTGAGTTCGTAGATTGAGCCAAGAACTGATTCTTCGTTGATTTGAAAAGAACTTTTACTATATTCCTGCATGTTGGTAAGGCAGTGATTTACCATGCGGATTAAATGGGCAATATCCTAATTTGGCTCTTTGTCGACTGGAGCTGAGACAGAACGCTCCACCAATGACTCCAATCTACCACTCTCCTTGTCGACTTTGGCAAACATGAAAGCTTCAAAAGAGGTCTTGGTCTCTCCTATGTTGATCGACCCTGAAATTCGTGCGGCCAGCTGGTCTTTGTCCCTGAGGAAATCATGCCTTAGTGTGGCAGATTAGTCATCTGCCCAAGGACGGGTGGTGATACAGGAGAAAAAGAAAAGGCTGCGCTTACACGACTGCTTTGTACTCGCTGACTATCCCGCGCATGTTGGCGATGTGCTGCACACATTCCGAGTACCCACGCTTCTGCCCATTCATAACTTGGTAGAAGTCGGGTGTCCACAAGGTCTCGCCGTAGATATGCGCTTCCTCGGGCTTGCCAGTAAGGCTCCAGATCATTGCCTTTTGGAAGCCCTCGCGGGTAGACGTGTACATCGACATGGTTCTTCACAACGTGTGGAGCGATGCGAAGAGAATGAGGGTTCCGCGCGACGAACGGGGACAGGCTAGAGTATTTATGTTCAACGAAGTAAGCACTTGCGGCGGCCCATGAGTCGTGGTGGGGCCGGAAAGCGTTTTCAATCTGTGGCTGAAGAACCAGCAACCAAAAACATGTTTCCCCTACTATTCGTACTTGATCCATACAGAGATACCAATTTCTTGTCAATTACATTGTCTCTTATTGCTTGATGACTTCCCAAAGTTCCGTATTTCCGCTGAAGCTGGCGACCTCCAACCTGCACAGGACCGCCGACCGCAGCCCTGGCGTCATCACCAGCCGCACTCCGACCCAATAAGGACTAATCCGTTCCAGGGCATGGATGCTGAAACGGCTTATAAGTAAACTCCAGCTCATGCCCATCTGGATCCAGCACACTGCCCGCGTAGTAGTCCGAAGCGTAGTACTCTCGGATAGAAGGAGCTCCTCCATAAGTCAGGTCTGGCTTGCCTCCCTCCTGGATAGCTATTTCATAGCAGGTGTCGACCTCCTTTTTGCTCTTGCACGCAAAGCCGACGTGACTCGGCCCTTTGACGGCTCCGGGCTTCACCCAGAAGAAGTATCGCCTGTCGCGACCAAAGCCGTGGAGATCGGGGTGATTGGGGTGAGCGCCACTCGCCTTCCATGATAGAGGGCCTGAGATGCCGAGAGGAGCGAGGACCTTCTTGTAGAAGGCGATGGACCGTTCCACGTTTGTGACGCTGAGGAAGACATGGTCAATTAGGGACGCCATCGTGATGAAGCAGGGCAGTGTGGTGCGTCCAAAGTCGTTGCACGAGACACAGCAATGATGATGGCCAGATGTGCGTATCGGGTCTTGATATAAGAGACAGTGCTGGCAATGTTGACAAAACAATAATGTGTAGGCCGAGGCATTGTAAGATTACTAATAGTCGTGGAGGCAGCAGCGGGCAGGAATGCATGGCGTCTGACAAAGTCTCCACCTGTACTCGGAGCACCGAGTATGCCAAGTAACCTTGGAGGAGCTAGCCGTCATGCACGCTTCTTCAGTCTCGCTGCGTTATAATCGTTCAACTAAAGTAAGGGGGCTGCAAATCCGTCTCCTCTCATGTCACTGCCAGCAGAGTACACCCGCTGTCCATTGACAGGATCGTGATGCACCCTGATGATCTGACCGCGACCGAACAAAGATCTTCCCATGCCCTTCACATACTTGATCTCGTAGCCCATTGACACCAACCCTTGTGCAACGTCTTCCGCAATTCCTTCCTCCAGATACACAGTGTCATCAACCTTCTTGCTCGGATCTGTCGACTTGCCAGGCAGGTTGATACCAATGCAGATCCTTGGTGCATCGAGTGCGACTTGTGGGTTCATGCCAAAGAGCAGCATATTGAGCAGGACCTGGACATGACCCTGCGGCTGCATCGCCCCGCCCATCACTCCAAACACAGTGTGAAGGCTGCCGTCATCTGCATTCGTCACGAGGGCAGGGATGATTGTGTTGTACGGCCGCTTCCCGGGAGCGTATGCGTTGGGGTGGTCTGGGTCAAGGTGAAATCCGGAACCGCGGTTTTGGAGAACAAAGCCAGTCCCTGCAGCACCGATGCGGCTTCCGAAGAGATCCGCAACGCTGTTGACTAGAGAGCAGGCATTCCCATCTTGGTCGGTAACAGCGAGATAGATGGTATCGCTTGTCCCTTTGCCAGGTGGATGGCCGTGACTTGGTGATGGTGTCGCTTTGTCGGGCTCAAAAAGATTCGCCCGCTCTGCTAGGTAGTCCGAGTCGAGGAGAGACTCCGGGCTTGTTGACATGTTGTGAGGGTCGGTGATATACCGTGCCCCGTCTGCGAAAGCTATTCGGAGTGTCTGAATAAGGGCATGGAGATATCTACTTCAAGTCAGTCGCTACACAGTACTCCTTTTCTGTGGGCGATAGGCTAACATACCTTGGAGAATTGTGGTCTTTATGTTCAAATTTCGATATTTTGCCACTCTTTTCAAGTTGTTGGAAGAGACCGAGTCCTATCTGTGCCACCAGCCCCTGGCCGTTCGGGCCGTGTTCCCAGAAATCCAGATTCTTGTCATCGCAAACTAACATCGGACTGTCAAGACATAGCTTGATAGGCGTGCTAACCTCACTGCCTATTTCTCCGTGCTTCTTGAGATCTTCCAACGTGAGGTAACCTCCAAGTTCTCTGCTGACGTCGGCGATTGCTCGGGCCACGGGACCTTCGTAGAAGCCAGCTCTACCTTGTTCTCCCAAGAGTCGAAAAGTCTGTGCTAGATTTCTATTCGTGTAATGCTCGCCTGCGCGTGGTGATCTGAGGCCTTGTGGTGCCTTTGGATCGGCCTTCAAGACCTCGCTTCCGTTTGCCGATTTCAGCAGCTGGCCCTCGCATTTCACCCACTATTCGCAAAGTGTCAGCTAATATCAAAACATGGTCGATGTCACGGACACTTACAGCATAGCTTGAGATCTCGCTGACCGCGAAACCATTCTCAGCGAGCTCGATGGCTGGAGCGAGGACCTGGGACAGCGACAGAGTGCCAGATCCATACTTCTCCACGATATCGACCCACGCTGCCGCTGCCCCGGGTACAGTGACAGAGTGGATGGACAAGGGTGGGATGGATGCAGTAGCGCGATCCGTAACCTCGAGAGCGTTGCAGATGTCATCGAGAGTCGCATTAGCTGGGGAGCGGCCCGAGCCGTTGAGGGCATGCACCTGCTTTTCCTTGGCGTCGTAGAAGAGACAAAAGGCATCACCACCAATGCCAGTCATGGAAGGGTCGACTAAATTGAGCACTGCCGCAGCGGCGATGGCGGCATCCTGTTGAGTTGTCAGACACACAAAATACGAAGATAAATGCAGAAATTCTGGCTTACAGCTGCGTTTCCTCCTTGCTCCAAGATCCGGATCCCAGCCTGGCTTGCTAGAGGCGACGTTGTGCTCACAATGGCCTTTGTGCTATGAACGACACTGCGCCTTCCGGGGAAGACGGTGAATTTCTCGTCATCATGTGGGTAGAGACCACGAGGTCCTGATGCTGAACCTGCCATGCTATATTGGGCCAAATATGAACTCTGAGTGCTGGATTTCCTCTGGAACCTTGGTGTTTTGAGAAGAACCGGCTGGGTATGGTGACCTGATATCGCTGCCCGACATCGGAAAGAGCGTCACAGCACACCATCGCTGTATGTAGGATTGTCTCACAAGTCATCAAGCAACCCCTCATTGGCCACCCCGCGCACAGTCACAGACGCCCAGGAATTAATCCCACATAGGTGTTCTTGGGAGCAAACTATGTGGCGCAACGATGATTTTTCAGGAAAGAATGGAAACTCCGAATAAAGCCTCAGTTGACCCAAAATCTGATCAAGCCATCAAAGTTTAAGGGAACGAGAAGTCTCGAGATATAGTGATTTAGGAACGCCGGTTGCACAGCTAGAGAGCATTTGTTACGGCGTGTTACAGCACCCAGAAACGCTAATCCGGATACGAACAGGTGTGGCGGTCAGGGCGGGATCCACTGATAACCCGGGGTGCTGGCGCCGCCAAGGCCTAGAAGGGTAGCCTAACACTGGTCGTCGTCATCAGCCGCTTCTTGTCGAATGACCCGTCCCGTGTTCCCCCAAAACACCAAACCCAAGTTCGACCGCCCGACACGATCCAGCCTCCTCTCACCCTTTGCTCGTCACTCCAATGCGCCTCAATACATATCTTGTACCCTTATCGCGTTGTTCTAAACTGTGTACATGAGCCGCTCGCCAGCGTCTTCGGGGCTGCTGCCCGTGCCAGGTTCGCCCGCGTCGTCCTGGGCCGTTTACCGGTCGCGCTTCGTGTCTGTCTTTCGCAATGCTGATACCTCGGTGATTGTGGCCTTCTGGCTGTTCGGTATGTCTTTCTACTCGTGGTGACCCCTGTGTCTTGTCGTTAGAGCTGCCTGACTAACCTTTCTGTTTCGTGACGCAGGCCTGATCAACAATGTCCTCTATGTCATCATCCTCACCGCCGCCCAAGATCTCGTCGGAGCAGATGTCCCGAAAGGCGTCGTGCTCCTCGCCGATGTGCTTCCGTCCTTCTTCACCAAGCTTGTTGCGCCATACTTCATACATCGAGTCCCATACAAACTGCGAGTCCTGATACTGGCTGTTCTTTCCTCCGCTGGAATGCTGCTCGTGGCCCTGACACCGTCGACTTCATCTGTCGCGGTCAAGCTCGTCGGCGTCGTCCTCGCGAGCCTCAGTAGCGGTGGAGGAGAGCTTAGCTTCCTCGGGTTGACACACTACTATGGACACATGAGTCTGGCTGCGTGGGGTAGCGGCACGGGAGGTGCTGGGCTGATTGGTGCAGGGTTATATGTGATGCTGACGGACTGGATTGGGCTGTCGGTCAAGACCAGTTTGCTCGCCTCTGCAGTCCTGCCGGTCTTTATGATTTTGAGCTTCTTCGTTATTTTACCTCTTGGGCCGCTACAACAAGGGACAGCTAAGCGCTACGCAGCAGTACCGAATCGGGATCTCGAAGATGAGGATCTTGAGGACATGCCGACGGGAAACGCCGCCTCAAGTCTGCTAGCTCCGGGCCCGGGAATCGCCTCAGCCGCTATCTCTGCTCACCCTGGTCAAGACACATCGTTTGCCGCCAACTTGAAGCGCTCGAAATCACTGTTCTTTCCCTACATGCTGCCTTTGCTTCTGGTTTACATCGCCGAGTACACCATCAATCAAGGCGTCGCACCTACACTACTGTTCCCACTCGAGTCGTCGCCATTTTCTGAATTCAGATCATTCTATCCTTTCTACGGATTCCTCTACCAATTGGGCGTCTTCATCTCGCGCTCATCGACACCATTCTTCCGGATCCATCATCTGTACTTTCCCTCGTTTCTCCAGATCGGCAATCTTATCCTCTTGACCCTCCACGCCCTCCTTAATTTCATCCCTTCCGTGTATCTCATCTTTGTCATCATCTTCTGGGAGGGTCTTCTCGGTGGAGCCGTCTATGTCAACACCTTTGCCGAGATCATGGAGAATGTGCCTCCCGCCGAACGCGAGTTTAGCCTCAGCGCTACCACCGTCAGCGACAGCGGCGGCATCTGCATTGCTGGGCTCATCGGCATGGTCATGGAGGTCTGGCTGTGTAACTGGCAGACGCAACATGGTCGCGACTATTGCAAGCGAATTGAGGCGAGCTGATCGCCAAGTGCGACTACTTCTTCTCCACGACAGATATGTGGATATGTCGCCAGGACGGGTTGTGCTGCCTTCCCTCGCGCTCAGCAATACGCACTGCCATATTGAAGCTCTTGAGCTCCGCTTTCTGCGCCTTGGCAATGATCTCCCTTGAACAGTCTCCATAGGACCAATCTGCCCCGAACCGGTGAAGCAAGGTGACTGCCTGGAGATGTGAGAAACGCTGGCAGAACTCGACTCCCTTCTTCAGCCGGCCCATCACCCAGTTAGGCTCGACACCCCAGTCCATAATAAGGAAACGGAGGTTCTCGAAGAGACCTTCATAGATGACAGGATGTCGGACTGTGATATTGCGAATGGTTAGTTTTCTTCCTTACAGTAGGGTACGAGATCTCAAACTCACATGGTCTTTGGAGGTAGAACCTATCCATCTTCCAGTTGACGAATATGCAATGTGCATCATTCTCCAAGTTGTCCCATCCCCAGACGAGTTCATATCTCCGAGGGTGCTCTCGGTTTGGCTCCGGACCTTCCGGTTGCAGGAAATGGTAGCGGCTCTCCTGGCACACTTGGAGAAGGCGAGGAACAGGTCTGCGAAGCGACATTCTCTGCTTCTTGTTGTTCCACTCCTCTTTGACACGACTAGGGCCGCTTGCAGCGAAATGCCAGATCATCAGGCGGATCTCGACCGGCAGTCTTGTGAATTGAGGGAAGGTCTGGATAGGTGTGACGCCGCCCAGGTCGATTTGCCCAAGCAAACGTGCCTCAGCCTCAATCGTCGCCATGGTGAAGGTCTTATTAACGCTTTGAAATGCTATGTTTGGACCGTTGATGATTGATAAAATCAATGATAAATCAACGATAAAATCAGAAAATAGAAAGCGACCCTGTTCTATTGGGATCAAGTGCACGTTCGGATGTGACCGGGGAATCCAAAAGAAATATATACTACGGTCTAGGATTCATCTCTTGTATTCACTGTCATCTGTCGCGCAGCGGTCGCGCACAGGACAACATTCATCGCGATACGGGCTCGCTTTGTCGAATCACGCCCAGGAGCAACCCGTTGTCTGCGACCAGATCCTCGGTCCCTTGTCCCTCAATAACATTGTTCGCCGGCTACAATCACGAGTCTCATTCGCATATTCTGAGCCAACAAAGCACTATTGACCCCTGATCCGGATCCATTTGGACATTCAATTCAAAGCACCAGCAATCAAAGAGACCCTGGAGTCGACGAATATAACTATTCACGACGATGAGCATGTCAACAGAAGTTCATCACCCGGGGCATTCACATGTTATTTATCGCCTATCAACTCGTAAAATTCTCCATCAGCCTAGGTAAACCATGACAAATGTCATCTATCAAGAAGGTTGATATGACCTATCTATATACCCTACTAGTCTCAGAGGGTGTTGCTTGCTATTACTATGATGTCCAAACATGTCTAGTCTGCCCCATCCTCTCTAAATACTACCTCAGTGTGACTTCTAGGATACTGACAGACTCGCCCTTCGGTGGCATAATGACCTTGCTGATAGCTAGTCTCCCGTCGCTGGACGTCTTGAGCAACTGCTCCCACATCTCCAAGGTGCGCTCTTGAGAGTTGAGCTGGGCAAGCATACTCTGTAACACGGTCAAATGTTAGTATCAAATCACGAACGTATTGATGACAGGATCACTCACCACGTCGAAGCTGCGAAGAACCTCTTCCTGACACTGCGGCAGCACCCCAGTAGGCGGCATCACAGCATCAGCGATGACGAGCCTGCTCTCGGGGCCCATAGCCTCGACAACATTGCGCAGTATCTTGCTCGCGTACGCATCGGACCAGTCGTGCAGGATGTACCGCATGAAATACACCTCCGCGCCCCGCGCTTCCTCCGGCTGCGCCTGGAAGAAATCATGCGGCACCCAGCGCACCCGCCCGGCCACACCCTCCGGGGCCGCCGAGATCAGCGCAGCAGCCTGCTCCGCCACAGGTGGCTGATCCTCGACGATAAACTCCAGCTCGGGAAACCTCTCCGCGATAGCAAGCGAGATATGCCCCGCCGCGCCACCAACATCCACAACCTTCGCAACCCTCGGCAGCGCCGCCCAATCATAGCAGTCGCGCATATGCGCGCTGCCGTCGCCCGCGCTCCAACTCCCCATCGCCGTCGCGAAGCGCTGCATCGTCTCGGGCTGCTTCATCTTGCGCTCGAAGAAGCTCATCCCACCAAACGCCAGGCTAAAGGGGCTCTCGCCGGGCTCGCCCGTGCCGCGGGGGAACTGCTCGAGGGCGTCGACGATGCGCGCCGATGCGACGAAGGCCTCTTCCGACATGTGCGCTACGAGGGCCTGCATCTGCGGGTCCGTGCCGAGGAGGAACGAGGCGGCGGTGTGCGCTATCTGCCCTGGGGCCGGCTCGGTGAAGATGCGGGCTAGGGCGGCGCGGCGGACGAAGCGGGCTGCGTTGAGCTCGGTGAGTCCTGTCGCGGCGGCGAGGTCGGGCAGCGAGATGGAGCCTGTTGCGGGAACGGCCTGGGCGACTTTGAAGTGCGAGATTGCGTGGAGGCTTGCTGCTAGGGTGTGGTCCTGAGGAAATGTTAGGATAGACGATAATAGAAGCAGGAAAGGTGTGACAACTGACAGTCATGATCATCCATTTGAGCGTGTCGTCGGGATAGGAGACGAGGTCCCTGAGCTCCTTGGTCGCATCGATGAGCTTGTGGCGAGCCGCATGGATGTCGCTTTGTTCCGGTGATGCGGGAAAGCTCTTTGGCCCGCTGGCATTGAAAGAAGGTTGCGGGAGATTGTTTGACGTGAGATACTCGTCCAGCTGCTTCGCCTGCGCGAGGATGCTTTCAGCAAGCTGAACTAAAGATCCTGTGGTAGACGCCATGGTGATGTTGTGTGGTGTTGCGTAGACTGTTCAGATCAATCCAGATGACGAGAGAACAACGTCGCCCAAAATAAGCGTGCGGAAGCTTGAACTGTTGATCCATCATGGACCTGAGTACCTCTTTATATATATTAGCTGTAGGGCTGAGCTTTGCGGCCCCCAAAGTTGGAGCTTTCTCCATGAGGCAAACTCGGTGTCGAAGATAGTGGGCGGAGTCCGAGCAAATAGCGCATTGCGTAGAAACTCCATTGTCCAGGATGCAGAGCAGAAAGGTCCTCTTCAGTGGCACAGGGAGTGTCTGAAACCTTGTTAACCACCCCATAGTGCACGCATTAGTGGATGCCAAAAGCTGACATGCTTAACAAGCGGAGCAGATCGAAGCGAGTAGCGTCTGGAAACGCGGCTGATGCCCAATCGCTGCCAGCGTTGATGCTAGGTTTACCTTGGCTGCCTTGGAACCCGCACAAAAGAGGGGGATGGAGCTGGAATTGGTAGGTCATTCAAGCTTCTGGTGGTCAGATGTCGGACATAAGGATTCAGAAAAGGGAAACTTACATGCGATGTTGGAGGTGGCCCAGGCACTGCTGAGGTGGCTTTCTGCGCCGCAATGTTGCAGTAGGGGTCTAGGACCGAGAACAGATTCAGTTATTGAAGGTTGCACAAAGAACGACAGAGAAGAAGCTGGTTCTCTTTGTTCTGGAAAGCTCAGTATGATTACGAATCGCGAGAGATGGCAGTTTCACTGCGCCGGCACAGCCGCCTTAGAGCTAGATCAGCTTTGAACAATCGTCTCTCCACTTCCTTGATGCTATCTCTCGAAACTTTGGGTAGAAATGGGCGTTCAGTTGCAGTCTCTTCTTGAGTTGTTCAGGGCCAATCAAATATCGACCATCACCGGCCTGCAGAGCACTCCAATGCCGAGTAAGTGAGATCTCTTAATGAGTTATGATTGATTCATGCGATTGACACATTTGAGCGACTGACTTCTTGGCAATGAGGCAGATTGCGAAAGGCTATTGGATACTGGCTATGTTGTTGTGGAAACAATCGGCGGCGGTCAGTAGAGTCATCGCCGAACGCTCCACCAGATGAGCTTAGGCATATTTGATTCAGTTCTCTGCATGAACACCCGCATACAACCATAAGTGACCACCAAGCCAATAGTCTTGAGCAAGACCAACAAAAGCCGGATTAAAGCAGCTTAGAGCATCCAGGACACCGTGAAGTCTTCATCCCGACGATACTTCCTACATCACCCCGAACGGGAATCACTTTGTCTGTTCCACGACATCGCACCGGCGCGGGCAGTTTTGCGGCTTTCCATCAAGTACGAGAAGGGCAGATACTACAGTATATGGGCCTGAAGCTGGGGCAGCTGGGCCGCAAAGCACCGAATCTGAGCGCGGTCCTAGAGTGCAACAAGGCCGTGATGCCGGAGGATGGACGCCTTACCATGAAGCTCAGCGTCACCTACGACGCCAGAGCAGACAGCCCGCCTATCATATTCCACACCCATGGGTTCAAAGCCTGGCTGCATCTGTACTACCGACCACAAGGGAATGGCCCATGGGAGCGCTGGTTTCCGGACGGCGCGGGATGCATGATCATCGACCTTCCCGATGAAGCGGTTAATGTAAGCCAACACGAAGACTTTGCGAGTCTTCAACCGGGAACTACCTGAAGCATGTCGCACGACATGTGGGGTGACGGGTCAGGATATTTGCCTGACGAGATGGAATCGGGTGATGAATTTCGCTACAAGTTTGTCGGCATGGAGATGGACTGGTGGAACTGGGGAAGCAAGGAGGATCATGTGATGACCATTGTCAAGTTGCCCTGCTATATCAAGGGGAGAGTGAAAGATCCAAAAGACAACGACGGGCGCCCGAAACTCATTGTGCCCGCGTCCAACGCTGTCGAGTTTCGCATTGCGTGATAGATAGACCAAGAACTGCTGGACTCTCCGCCCGTGTACTAGCATTATAATAAAACAGCGTTTTCCATCCCGAGGTAGTTTTATTGACCTCCCAACAGAGGCTCTTCCTCGTCCGGACCAACAGCATTGTCCACGACCCGCCTTCTCCTAAAGCACTTGGTGGCCAAACACAGCAGCACGAACTGCACAAAGGCAAACACGGCATTGTCCACAGCTGCCCACCCCGCCATCTGGTACCACATTTTCAATATTCGGAGGTTAATCCGGCCAATGGGGATGTCGAAGAAGTTGATCCGGACCGTCCAGGACAGGGCGACGGCGAAGAATACAAGAGCTTGTGCGGCGAGGCCCTCGATGCTTAACGTACCACCGCCAGACATGTGCCGCGCCTGGACAAACAAGGCGCAAACGCCCAGAATGCTAACGATGGGGTTGATTAGTAGGATGTGTGATATGCCAAACACGAGATAGAAGTCTTCCCGGTTCATGCCAAGACTGGTTTCGTAGAGGACCGGCAACAAGGAGATGAGGAGGGATAGAGCATAGAGCACAATAACACCAGTTTTCCTTCTAGAGGAGTAATAGAGGCATACGGCAAACCTAGACCATGTGGCTCGTTAGAAAAGATGCGTGGAAGATGATTGGGAAGGAGAACACACAGCAGGAAGAACATCAGCCAGACGACGGCGAACTGGACCAGGTTAAGCCAATCGCCCACGCTGCGTGGGTCGTCGATGAAAGTTCCGCCTTCATTCGTGGCGACGATGTACAAGAACCCGAGCGTCAGCTGTTCTGTTGCTGAGACGAGATTGAGGAGGACATAGTAATGCGAGATGCCGGCACTGTCCTTGGCTGTGAAGATGCGTCGAAGCTGCGGGAGGAAGGACAGAAAGCTCAAAAAGGAGAGGACACTGGTGGCGAGCGACAATGGAGGTTTAGTCTACGGTATAAGTGAATGTCAATCGGGACTTTACTGACATTCTAAGCCAGTATGGCAGCCAATTCCCGAACATGATGGCCAGAGGGTGTTGCACAGCGCACGATGAGGCGGAGAAGACCAGGTGGTTCAAGGGATCACATCATGTTTGTATTTGAACCACCCAGAAAGGGCTGTTATTCTCGGATCTTCGGCATTCCAAGGTACACAAGGTTCCTTGCTCCGTTCGCCAATTCAGAAGTACCTGACCCGCACTGGGTCCGTGATGTACGCCAAGTGTTCAGCTTTCGTGCTCTCCCTAGACAGCTGTGTTATCTTTTAGTATTAGGAAAGAACATTGTCTCGTTGGATCTTCATATCCACCAAAAAAAAACCTTCTCCTCTCGCTAGAGGATCTCCTGATGGTATCGAGGTTGTGGGTTGTTTATCTAAGCCGTCAAAGTTTTACCTGCACTTCGGTCCGACAGTCACTCGTCAGAAAGATCGTAGTGCACGCACTCAACAAGTAGAAAGACGATGTCAAAGCCAATTTATTCAGTCAAAGCAACATCCAATTTTATCGAGCAAAACAGTGTTTCTTGGCACTCCGACTTCGACATGTGATTTTAGACTCGGCATGCGAGATTCCATCCGCAGGTGAACTACAGCTTTCTCGCCTTCATACTCGAGCGAGTCCCCCACTGATTACGAAAGTCAGTACCTCTCACCAAGATGTAACTGGAAGTAAACTCACATGAAGCTGTCCTCAGCCATTCGCGCCGTAAGATTGCCGGCTGTGACTTCGTGCGCGTACTTCTTTGGGTGAAAGACCGCACTCTGCTGGTACTTGTCCCAGAACCAGCGCATGTCGATGTCCTCGGCACCGGCGCCGCCCGGTCTCTCAGCCAGCAGGTCTTGCAGCGTCATGCCCATGGCCGCGGGCGTGCCGTTGGCCACGAACTGCGCGTTGGGAGCAGCAGGGCCGTCCCAGGTTCCCAGCTCCTCGAGCTCCGAGAAGAGGTGGTGGAACCAGACGTCGCCGTCGTCCTCGCCCCAGATCGTCTTGCCCGGCTCGCAGAAGCGCCTGCCCTCAAAGTTGGGGTCGATGTCGACAAAGTGCAGCCACCCGCTGCCAGAAGTGGAATTGCCCCCGAGGGGCGCCACGACCTCGGACCGGATGCGCGCGTTGACCTGGGCGACGAGCTCGTTCATCTTTTGGCGGTTGGCCCAGCGCATCGTCAGAGGGAAGACGTAACGGCAGGGTATGTCCCACTGGCAGAAGCGGAAGAAGTTCTTGCGGTCGCAGTCGTCGCCCTCGCGGCCCTTGGGCGAGAAGAAGCGCGCGTAGCCCGTGATGTACAGGTGTCCGCTCGGGGCCGGGACCAGGATCTTGTCCTGGATGAGCTTGACCTGCTCGCGGAAGCGGGCCCAGATGGATGGGTCGGCGACCTTTGCAGATGCTTGGGCGAGTCGGTCGTCACATGCTTGCTGGAAGTCCGAAGGCGCGTTCCACATGCCCTTAAAAGGGTAGACACAGTATTGCTTGATGGTCAGTACATCAACCGGTAAGACAAGCGAGAGTGGAGTAGGGAAACAGTACCACAACGTCGGCAAAGCCAAAGTCGTTTCCGCTGATGGACAGGCTGATGAAGTCCTTCTTGGAAGCATTGACTATGTTGACTTGCTCATCGATATGATCTAGCAAATCGCCTGAGCAGGCAACGAAGTCAAACTCTGTCAAGACTCGTTCCGAGAATGACGTTTTGACGTAATAAGGATAAGACTTGGTGCTTCTGGCACAGATGTTGTTCCGGTAGTCTACAGTGTTGTTCTCGTCGTCGGGGACCCAGAGTCCCGCACCGATGCCGGCACCGAAGCTATCACCGAGTGCGGCATAGCTAAACGTGGTGCTGTTTCCGTTTTGATGGGCGGTGAAATGAGGGATGGAGAGCGCTGAAGTAAGTCTCAATGCCCCGAGGAGGCCAACAAGAAGTGTGAAACCCATGATGTCTGCATATAGAAGCCGGTCAACTACGGTCTCGTACTTGAGATGCCAAGCCGTAGGAGATTGGCACAGAGTTTGACTTTATAGCCATAGTCCGGAGCACTTTCATACGCTCAACAAAGTCATGTACAGCGAATCATTGCTTCTGTCTCAAATATTAGACTTGAGCATCGTCATCAAGGTCGTAGCGGCTTGTGGTAGCCTTTGCCGTCACAATCCCTTTGTACATGAGCGACCTAGAAGCAGCTTGCTAAGGTAACCTGCATCTGCAACATGTCCAATTCGAGATTCGTGTTGTGCGTCGTCGTGTTGCCGTACCTGGGTTACAGATCTCGGGAGAGACCTCGCAGCCGATAGTCCACGTCGCAATCGCAACACATCCTTGGGTGCGCGAAAGATGGAGTTTTGTTCCTTTCCAGAATTCAGACGTGAGATTTCTTACTTGCAATCAAGGCAACGCTTATTGAGACACGGCAGGTGATGAAAATCAACCTACGCTATGCGCTAGTCAGCCATATCAGCTGGTGGCTTGCATTGCAAAGCTGAAGGTGAGTCTAGATCTGACATACAGGATATTTGTACCACCGGAGCTCCCAATTGCCCAATCAACATGACCGGTACGACTTTTGATCAAATTCTTCCGTGGACAGATGACGAAGGGATTATCTGTTCTTTGCATAATATGGCTGAGCTAAGAGGTTCCTAACTTCGTATATAATCTTCGAAGCCCCTCTCATCAATTTGGCTCTTCAATGTCTTTCTGTCATCTGTTCATCTGCGAGAACGCAAACAAAAAAAATTCGTGAAAATGGCAGCACCTACACACAGCAGGGTCCTGCTGATCCTCTTTGATGGATTCAACACACTGGATGTGAACGGACCCGCCGAGGTCCTGAGAAAATCCGGCGTCAGGACCAACCTCAAGATCGAGGTTGCATCCGAGACCGAGATTACTACTTCGATCGAGGGAGTGCACATCAAGGTAATACTTTACCCTCACAAATCGTGTAGCTTGAACACTGAGTAACCTTGTGCCAGCGCGACATCCCCCTAAACGATAAGCTCATAGAGTCCCTGAGCACGTACGACACCCTGGTCGTCCCTGGCGGTCCCGCCGGCAAGGGCAAGCCCGTCGACAACCAGGCCGCCAAGCTCAAGGGCCCCTTCATGCGGCTCATCAAAGCCTTCTCTGAGCTGCCTACAACTACCGAACAGTACCCCCGCATCCTCTTGTAAGCTTCCGATGTCCCTCACAGCCTCCATCGTCGGACAGATCCGGGCACTGACAGGCAGCACAAAGATCGATCTGTACCGGCGCCATCTTCCTCGGCAATCTCGGCGTCTTCAACAACGGGCGCATCTGTACCACGCACTGGGCCGCGTACGAGGATCTCGTTCAGCATGACAGGGATGCCGCCATCCGCGCCGGTGCGAAGCCCGGGAAGGTGCTGCAGGCCCGCTTCGTTGACTCGGGTCTCAACGAGAGGGGCATCCGGGTCCTGAGCAGCGGTGGTATTAGTTGCGGATTGGATGCCAGCTTGTACGTCGTGAAGCTGCGATGGGGCGAGGAGGAGGCCATCGCCACTGCATCTCTGCTGGACTATGCTTGGAGGAAGACAGAGGGAGTGGTCGCCTTCGAGGGTTAAAAGTTCGCTTTTAAAACGAAACTCGTGCTTACGCTTGAACAATGCTATGCTATGCTACTAGATTGACAATGTGAAGGCCAAAGTCTATATCATACATCTTGCTCGAAACCTAGATCAGATCATGACGACCGCTCTCAAACAAAAGCCGCCATCAAGGGAACCAACATCCCGTACACAGACACCCCGGATCCTCTGGCCCCGACAGACTTGGACGTCGCACTCGTACTCTGACTCGACGCACTCGTCCTCGTCGCAGTCGGTACCCGCCTGGTCGTCGTAGCCGTAGGCGTACTCGCCTTGACATCCTTGCAGCTCGGGTCGCTGTGGCACAGCCAGTTCCACGACGAGTCGTTCGGGTCCACCCTGATCCCGGGGCAGCTCTTCCAGCACTCGAACCGGTCGTACGCCGTCCCGTCGAGGGTGTTGCCCTTGCCGTCGGAGTACTTGACGCCGCAGTCGCGGAAGCACGCGTACGCCGAGCAGGGGATGTCCTTGTCGGGCTTGGCCCAGCCGCCGTACTCTTCCCAGTCGGTCCAGGCGGTGACGTTGCTGCCCTCGACGCGGAAGGTGTCGGTCAGGGCCTCGCCGTCAAAGTGGTCGACGGCGTGGGTGCCGTTGAACTCCATGACGAGGATCTTGTACGTGGACGACGACGGGCCGAGGTCGGCCGGGATGTTGATCTTGGGCTTGTCCACGTCCAGAGGATGCGCCGGGATGGGGATCTGCTCGGTTAGATAGCCTGCCGTGTTCCCAGGTTTTAGTCGAGTCCTGTGATATGTGGTACCTGTGGGGGTCTGGCATGACAGAATGGGGGTAAGTGCCACAGATGTTTGTTTTTTACGTACATGCGTACATCCAGGACTGGTCTGTGAACAGGAATAGCTGGTAGTGCTCATACTGCCCGTCGAGGGAGCAGTTGCCGGTGGTGGGGTTTAGGCACTTTGGCTCCGGGTCGGCCATGAACTTGTCCGGCTTGACCCAGGTCATGGGTGTCCTCCAGGTGTCGAAGCCGAGTGTGATCTCCGTGTCTACGCCGACCTGGATGGTGGCCGGCGCGGAGATGTTCACCGCCAAGCACCGAGACGCGAGGCCGAGCACGGCAAAGATGCCCCTAAAGCGGGCATTTTGGGTCAACCGCATTGCCAAAGGGCCCCTTCACTTGGTAGCAAATGCCCTCTTTCCGGCCCGAGTTTCCCTGCTCAAAGTGCTCACAGTACCCGTGTGATCAATGTCTGTCACCAAAAAAAAAGCGCTCAAACGAATGGACGGAATCTTCTTCCAGCGCGGTACAGGCTTGAAGTGGCAATCTGAGACTTGAATTTGCGAGGACCAGGAGGACGCTAAATCGAAACCCCTGCTCGCTCTACATGTAGTGTCAGGGGCAGCATTACATCTCAGTGATTGGAACATGAGACGCTAGATCAGTATACAGGCCTCAGTCAATTCTTCTCACTGCAAATACAAGATCCATTTTGAACGAATTGCAATTAGTAAACGGTCAATTGTTGTGACTTTGCAAGGTGGTGTCTGTGGTTGAGATCATGACCATTCGGGATTGCCAGCTGACAGCAGCTGAAAGGAGGTCCGAAAGGCGGTGTCCTGCCAAATCGCATTCTGCCGTCAAAATTCCCCGCCAGCGGTAACTTTTTTTCCTTAGCTTCAAGCCTGTTGGTCTGCCCGCCAAAATCTTGAGAGCATCGGTTTGAGGTCTAGGAACAATTGAGCTTCCTCGACTATCCCACGAAGGACGAGGAGACAACACCGACGGAGCTTCCAGAATAACATTGAGCGACAATGCGGCCCCTCACCGAGACCGAGACCCAGACTCTCTTCAAGAAGCTGGCTGACTACACCGGCGCATCCTTGAAGAACCTGATCGCACCGCTCGACAACTCCGACAACGCCGACCGCTATGTCTTCAGGTTATCGAATGGAGGCCGTGTCTACTACGTGCGCCTGTCAATAGCAAACCTGGCCACCTCTGTCTCTCGCGACAAGCTGTTGTCGCTGGGCACTTGCCTGGGTAAGACTCCATCTCCAACAGTCAAGCAAAGAAGACCAGTTACTGACATGCTGCACCCACACAGGCAAGTTCACAAAGTCGGGCAAGTTCAGACTGCACGTCACCGCGACCTCGATCCTCGCCGAGCACGCCCGCCACAAAATCTGGATCCGGCCCAACGGCGTCATGCCCTTCCTCTACGGCGGCAACGTTGTCAAGGCCCACGTCGGCCGCTTCTCGGAGGACTGCCCCGAGCACCAGGGTCTGGTCGTTTGCACCATGGACGACGTGCCGCTAGGATTTGGAGTCAGCGCGAGGAGTTCTGCCGAGGCCAGGCGTCTGGACCCAACGGGTATTGTGTGCTTCCGACAAGCGGATTGCGGAGAGTACCTGCGTGACGAAGATACCCTTTTTGCGTCTGGTTGAGAGAAGTTTTCTGGGGCATGTGCACGCGGCGTTTTTGGAGTATGGGCACCATTTTCTATAAAGATCCATTAGATGAATACCAAAAGATTTGAGATCTGGTCAAAGATTCGGAATCACTCCTTCATGCAAAGACTACGATGGGATATGTGATAGCTCAGTGCAGTGCAGTGCTTGTTTAGTGGATTTGGTGAGGGGTGGGCCGCTGGTCAATCGCTAAACGCCTTTCGGAGATAATACTGCGGGTGGCGTTGCCGTCATCGATGCAGAGCTTCCTCTCTTAATCGCCAGATGAACCCCATGCAGTTCATTTGCATTTCCCATTGATTCTTTTCATTATGCCTGTACTTCCACCCTGAGATGCATCAGACATCCATGTCGTCCTATCGCACAGTCTGTCGACGCTGCGCCCGAGCACTCGACCAGCACAGCACACGACAGCTCGCCCTCCCCAACCGATTCGTCCGTCGGTACTCACAGCAGAGCTCTCCCAAAGCTTCCGCCGATGCCACCGACGATGCCTCCCCTCCAGAGAAACCCGAACCGGGTCCCATGGCCCGCCGCCTCGAGGAAGCGACAGAGGAAGCCCTCCTAACGGGAGGCCGTGCAGGCCGCCGCGCCGTCGAGGACGCCGGCTTCAGCGACGAGCTCAAGCAGCGCCTCTACAACCGCATCGCCGACGCTAATTTCCGCGCCGAACACGCCGAGGCTCTTGGAGCCGCCGGAATCGACCTGAATACCATGCAGAGCAACATCCCGGCCTCGGCGGGCGAGGGCTCGCGCGTAGCTGCGACAGGCCAGGCATGGACAGGCGAGGAGGCGACGGAGGATGCTGTGCTGAGAATGCTCAATGACGCTCGACGGCAGCTGCGCCCAGAACTGCGGGGAAAGCCGAAGCTGCCGGATCTCGCGCCGGTGGATATGCGTCTGCGGCGGCAGCCGAATGTGACCCCCGGGCGCAGGGCTGCGACGGCGAGGGACAGGGCCTCGTCGTACGTGGGCATGGGTCTGGGCGCCGAGGCGAAGCCCGGCGGCCCGGTATTCGATAAGGAGCGCGAGGAGCGCCGACAGGAATTCCGCGAGCGTTTCCAGCCTGGCGCGCGGGCCATGCCCAACTCGATCTCGGGCCTCGCGGCGCTGGCTAACGAGCGCATTGAGGACGCCATCGCGCGTGGCCAGTTCAAGCACATCCCCCGGGGCAAGGGCGTCGAGCGTGACGCACGGGCCGACAACCCCTTCATCGACACTACGGAGTACATCATGAATAAGATGATCAAGCGGCAGGACATCGTGCCACCTTGGATCGAGAAGCAGCAGGAGCTCGTCAAGACGGCCGGCGTCTTCCGCGCGCGCCTGCGCAATGACTGGAAGAGGCACGTTGCGCGGATGATTTCCAGTAGGGGCGGGTCGTTGGAGGAGCAGATGCGCAGGGCTGAGGATCATGCAAGGGCCGAGGAGGTGCATAACCCGCGGAGGAGGAACGTCGATGAGATTGCTGTGTCGACGAGCTCGACGGATGATCCAGTCATGGCCAAGATGCGGGAACAGGGGTGGGCTCCGGAGACGGATACTTTGCCTAGTGTGGAGGGTGAGGAGAAGAAGGGTGGCGGAACACATATCTCCTTGGTGCAGCCTTTTCGAGATCCGGACTGGGAAAGAGCCGAGCGAAGCTACATGGAGCTGGCGGTGGCCAACCTCAACACGATGACGAGGTCCTACAACTTACTGGCCCCAGACCTGGCTAAGAAGCCGTACTTTTCGCTCGACCGCGAGTTGAAAGCTTGCTTTGCCGATGTGGCGCCGCAGGTAGCGGTCAAGATCAGGGAACGGGCGACCCGGCCGACCAGGTCATTTGTTGATCCGGTCGGGAGTGGCACAAGCATCTTGGACAGATTCGGCGGAGAAGCTACGAGAGCCAAGATACACGACTCCAAGACGCCGAATTACGGGTTCAAAGAGATGTGGCGGGATCTCTGGTCACGGCCTGATTGAGCATACATTGTGCAAAAGTAAAATATGAATCATGATGCTTCTATATGAGATAAAATCCTGATATGTTCTGCCCAACGCCTTGCTAAGCAAATGGATATCCTAGTAGTTGCCAATCCCTTTCCCAAAACGTACAGTTCCACCCACCAGGGACATCAAACAAACCTCATCACGGTGATCAGACAGCCCAATTCAGGCGTTTACCTCTCCTCCTACCTGTTACTCCGCCCGTTGTTCCGCCTCTCCTTCTCCCACAGGCCCAGCGCGCTCACGACGGCCATGACGGCCCACCGCTCCCCGAGCATGCCCGAGTTGCCCGTGCCGAGAAAGGTAAACTTGGCCGACTTGCTCATGCTCATGTGGGCGTCCGTCCACGCCGCCACCACCTCGCACCCGTCGCTCGTCATGTACCCGCCCGGCGCGAACTGCGCCCCCGGCGGCGCCCCGGGAGGCGGGTCGCGCGACAGGCGCACGAGCTTCCACCCGTCGGTCCCGCCGCCCAGGCTCGCGATCGCGCTGCCGTAGCTGTGCCGCCACTCGTACGCCTCGCGCCGCATGGCACCTGCGCCGCCGGGGCCGCCGACCTCGATCTGGAAGCGGTAGTTGCGGTGCCAGCCGCCGTAGTCGGCGTCGATGCGCACCTCGGTGCCGCCACCGCCTCGGCCCGGCAGCGGCGGCAGCGAGGCCGTCATGTCGCCGCCAAAGGAGTGCATGTCGACGGCCGCGAGCATGGGGCAGCGGTCGGCGCTGGGCCCGTTGTGCAGCACGACGTCGGGCTCGCCGGACCAGCCCGTGTGCAGGCGCACGGCGTACAGCGGGGTGTTTTGGCGCTCGCCTAGGACGAAGGTGCGGCCCCAGCCGGCCGAGTAGACGTTGAAGGCCGGCGGGAACTGGCGGGCCACGGGGCCGGGGCGTGAGGGGCCGCCGGCTGGTGACGGGTACCCCTGTTGCTGCTGCGGCGGGGGCGGCGGGACGGGCGATGGAGGGGTGTAGTACTGTTGTGAGGAGCGCTTGGAGGGCAAAGGGCTGGTGCTCCCGCCGCGGCCACCGGCGGACCGCGGTGGTATCCTCGAGCTGCCGGCTGTGGCCTCATCGTACGACGGCGGCGGCGGGAGGTCGGCGGGGATGTTGCCGGGAGGTGGTGCAGCATCGTTGTTTGCCGCCTCCCGGTCGGCTTTGTTGGCGAAGGGGTTGTTGGAGAGAAGCTTGGTCTTGACGCCCATCTTCTTGTCCTCGGTCTCGCGGTATGTGTACAGATCAGGTATCGTGATGTGTCGTGTCGGTGAATCGTAGTGCCGCAAGAGGAAAGGAGGAAGAAGAAGCAGAAGGATACAAAAGTAAAGAATGGGATACACCACGCCTTTCAGGCGAGTGACTCGTCGTAATTATTTGCGCATAAGCGGCAGGCCGGCAGTGTAGACTAAATCGGCGCAGCGCTTGTTTCGGAGGAGGCGATACGTCATGTGGGGGGAAATCCTCCCAAGTCCTCCCACAGCCACGCCACCCACTGCGTCTACGCATTGTGGCTTCCAATCAAAAGCTAATAAACCGGGGTTTATTGACTTTGTATTGCCCCATTCGGATACCGTTGAATGTCGAAGCGGCCGCCATGCACAGCCATTGAATCTTCCTTTGTTGTCCCGGGCAAGGTAGTGAAATAGGGAATCAACTAGGAGGACTCATGCCGTCGTTTAATTGAAAGGTCCAAAAGATCTGTTAATTCAGGACAGGAGTCGAATGCTCTGACTACTGATTGGGACTGTACATTCGGGCAGGGATAATTGGACCCTGAAAAAGAAGTCACTACTCCTAAGACATTTCCATTCCGACCTAGATCCGATGATGGCATATGCTCATCGACTCCCGAAAACCTGCAGATGGTCCGTCCCGTTCATGCAACGGATGCCTTGTTGGAACACCAGGTCCGTCGGCACCGTCCCGACGGCCCGCGCCACTCTCTCACTACTAAAGATTAAACGTGTGAGCGTGGATGTTGATCGTAGCCACAGTCCACGTCTTGCCGCCGTCAGAAGTCGTGAGCCCGGACGAGTCGGCCTCGTTGATCGCCAGAGTGTTGCCAAATGACTGATCGGCGCTGTCAAGGATGACGGTGGTCGCTAGATATTCTGTTCATGCAGCATTCCGAATTAGAGTTTGAAGATCCCAAAGCTTTATCTCCTGCGCTGAAGCAAACTTACGGTGGGCCAGCGCGGTACCCTTGCATGCGCTCTCCTGGCACTCGACGGCGGTTCCCCAACCTTCTGCATGTCCGCTCGCTGATACGACTGGTCAGTATGACGTTTCCTGATTTGAAAGCAGGAGATTGTGACGTACAAGTCGACAGACTGGATACAATATTTCCATTGATGGCGACCGTCTGGTCGTATGTACCGTTGCTGTCATTGTACTTGTCTGCGGCTGGAGTTCAACATACTTCCGTCAAGCTTTCACGGCAGTTGTTGGCTTACAGTGCATGGTGAGCTTGTCTCCCGGATTGGCGGGGACTTGTTTGCCGCCGAGCTGTTCGCCTGCACCAACTTAGTTTTAACTTCACGCCTTTACAGTTGAGCAGACTGACCTTGGAGGGTGCTAGCCCAGGTGCACCACTGTCCAGCTTTGGCACCGCAGTTGCTGCCTTATGTCAGCATTCATCTTCCTGCCAGTCATGATATAAATACTCACGCAGCGGGATTCTGGAATGAGACTGCTAGAGCCTGAATTAGGTCCCCGCCGCTGGTGCCCATGCCCGGCCATAAAGCTAGACGCTCCTTTTGAGGGCTCGGTACTTGTGGCAGGACCAGTGTCGTCGTTGCCTCCCGGATCCATGACTTGGTTGGGCCGAGAGAGAAGTAGGGACCAAAGCCGACGAGGCTTTGAGATTCAGCAACACCGATGGCGGTGGCTAGGACCGCGAGTGCTATGTTGCAATACATCTTGAATGCTACTCCGACAAAAGGGTCTACAACGACAAGCAAGCTTCCTATAGCCAATGCTATTGCTGATAAGACATCATGTAAATCCTTTATATAAGTGTCGCGGCAGGGGGGCCGGCTCATACAGAAGCGTCTAATTCCCCAGACCCATGATATATCGCGGCTATTCGGTCTTGCATACTTCGTTTAGAATTCCCTGAAACGGCTATCATAACTGCTTTTTGGAGGAAGCGCATCAATCGCAACACGGAGAGGTGCTAGGGCTGTTCAATCTGCCTGCCAAATGGGGAAATCCGGGAACACAAAGACCGATGTCGAGGGCATCTTGTTACACCTCAAGCACTTTATTTGTGACCATTGCAGGGATGAGAACTTCCACGAATGGAGAGGCGAGTATCGCAGAATGTTTCACAGAAGCAAAGAGGGCGAGGAAAACGTGGTTGGTAGTCAAAAGTAGACTGAAACATTATGATTTAGCTGCATGCAAGGCAATAATCTAGTCGTAACTCCGTTATATATGCTCTCTCCAAATTCTATCCCTTGCATCCCCTTTCCCTCACTCCATAAACCGGGTAAGAAAAGACTGGTCCCCGCTGTTTAACCAAGGGTGGAGACGGGCCAGCTCTGGTCGGGCGAGACGACCTGGCCGTTGGCGAGCTGGACGTCGGTGTACGAGGGCCAGGCGATCTGGCCCGCGCCCTGGTCGACGACGGACAGCGTCGTGAAGCCGTTGCCGGGGAAAGAGGTGCCGTCCCAGCCCGAGGTGACGGCGAACTGGCCGCACTGGACTCCCGCCGCGGGGGCCTGCGAGGCCGGGGCGCCGGCGACGTCGTAGACGCAGGGGACCGGGTCCGAGGTGTGCGTGTTGATGGTGAAGGACCAGTTGCAGGACGAGTCGTCCTCGTTGCAGGTGCGCACGAGGGACTCGATGGTCCAGTCGGGGATCTCGGCGGCCTTCATGGCCTTGGCAGGGGCCGGGGCCGGGGCGGCGAGGGCGGTGCCGGCGGCGGCGAGGGTGAGGAGGGTGGCGGCGGTGAACTGCATTTTGATTGTGGTGGGTGGTGGTGATTAAGATATTAAAGTTCTTTGAACTGGTATGGGAGGTTGATTGTTTGTAGAGTGTTGTGTAAGCGAGTGATGCTGAGTTGTTTGATTGTGATGATGATGATCTTCTTCTTTTCTTTCAACAACGGAGGACAGAGTCCTCCCTTATATACACGAATCTCAAGATCCAAGACCATGCTTGTCTCGGTCACTGCATGCGCATGTCATCGATACTCCAAGACATGCATCCGCACCATGTGAGCGCGTCAAGAAACAGGCAACATCGTAGCGAGACACAATGGCAAGTCCCGCCCGTATCCCAGCATGGCAGTGCTCCCTCTCCCTCGTGTAGCCCAATCTCAGCTCAGCAGAGTCCGAAGTGATCTACACCCGTACCACACGGATCCGGTGGTGATCGGCGCTGCCACGCAAGGAACACGGCTCCGGAGGCTCCTCAGGGTCAGCCCTTGGGTCCCCGTGCACCGCAGGGCGGGCGGGCGCAGGGGCAGGACGAGATGGAGATTCAATGCCCAGGCGGGGTCCGCTATCCCTTGGCTTGGTGAGATTCAGGTAACGTTAATTCGATTTACAGCGGGGCAGGTCGCCAGCAAGCAGTGCCCTCAGCTGCTACGAGTGGTGTCAGCCAAGAAATACCGAAGGATCCGCCCCTGTCTGCCGACCTCGTATTCTGAAAACCCCGTCCTTGGACCAGAGCCCGGGCCATGCAAATTGTGGCATTTCCTGGAGTGAGCGCTAAACCCTACTGAAAAAACAGGGTCCAATTCACGGGCCGACCGTTGTAAAATGCTGCTATTTTTAACCGCCTTTTCTAGAAGGTTGATGTCACAAGGTTCGGTGCGCTTCGACACCCGTGAAGCCCGGCAAACCGAGTGCCGTTCGAAGCGCGAGTTTCCGCAACTCGAATGCATTGCCCAAACTGGACGCATAATGCTGTTTTCCGACCACGGAATCACGCGCGACATGATTATGTCGTCATTGAGCCAAGAGATGCAACTTCGAAGCCTCGCAAATTAAACCTCTAAATGGAACACCAACAACCCAACCGACGAAATAGCCGATGACAAATCCGGTCCTAAAACACATGAACAGTAAAGTCGCCCACGAGCTCCTCCCCGGCAACCGAAACCCCCTTCATAGTCCAGTCCTCGCGAATGAGGTCATTCGCGCCGAGCTTCCTGTGCCTCGCGAACCGCTCGCCGCCCAGCCTTTCCGCGCAGGCCGCCTCCACCCGCTTCTCGAGCGAGAGCTGGTTGCTCGGCTTGAACGTCTCGAGCAGCTCCAGCACGCCCACGGCGCAGTCCCGCCCTTGCTTGTCCGCGAGCTCAAAGACCGCGCCGCAGCAGTCGGCGCCGCCGTGCTGGACGTGCACCTCGAGGATCTGCGCCAGGCGTTCGAGCCACGTCAGGTTCAGGTGGTGCGGCCAGGCCGCGCCCGACTTGCGCTTCCAGCAGTAGTTGTTGACGTTGTTGGCAAAGTCGCGCAGGAAGGCGAGCCAGACCGTCGTCGTGGTCTCCTGCCCGGAATCCCACATGGAGATGACGGCCCTGTCGGAGGGGCGGTGCGTACCCTTCTCGAGGAGGTAGCGGGTCAGACGCACGTCGCTCCCCACGGATGCGCTGAGCAGTAGGTTGAGTTTAGGGTCCGACAGCTTGAGGCCTGGATCTCGCTCTAAGCGCTCAATGACATAGTGCCCCTGCCGCCAGTACGCCGCCCAGTGCAGGAACGAGCAGCTCTTGCCAATTGTGGTGTGCCATCGCCACGAGTGCTCGCCGCCAACGAGCATGACGCCGAGGTATGCCAGCTCCGTCCAGGGCTTGTCGGGCTCGGCTGTTATCACCGCCAGGCTCGTGATGTGCGGTTTTCGTGTCGGTCCCAGCGATGCATACTCGTACTGCTGCATGCAATCAAAGGGCACGGGGTTGCTGTCTGCGCAGTCATTGAACCACCAAAACGTGTTCTCGAAGATGGAGCGGAGGATCTGGATGGTGCTCTTGTGCTCAGTCGGCCCGTACGGCGTGCTCACGAACTTGGCCTCGGCGCTCCGGAGACGCGAGTATGCGGCGACCTCGTCGGCGTGTGTAGGGAATGGGCACGCGCGCGCTCCAGAATTCCAAGCATCTCGAAGGTGATCGCGAACCGATCTGTGGAAGAAGTCGACGCGGTACCGAAAGTAAGCCGATGCGTCTGGGACTTCGCGTAACTCGAGGAGACCTTGGGTCAGCTGGTGCAAGAGCCTTTTCGTCTTTGCCTGCCTCGCCTCAACTTCCGAGTCCGAGTAGGGCTGATGTTCCCGATCAAATGGGAATCTGGAGCTGGAGTCTGTGAGCCACTTGACGTCATGAAGCCATGAGTAGACGAGGGCGTTTAGAGGCTGGTTGAAAGGGTTGTGCACTGCAAGATAGAGCAACGTGTTGGACCGCGCCCGAATGACGGCACTCCGGTCGACCCTCTCCAGCATTTGATCGACAAGTGTGTCCAGGTCGGAGCTGCACAGTCGCAACGTCTCACGTAGAGCCTCCTCATCCGCATACTCGAGGGCGATATTCAGCAGCGACCGCACGGCGATGCCCGCCCACAGAAAGACTCCCTCGGCTCTGTCGGCGATGGTGTCGACTAGGTCAAGGCATGTCTCTTTGGCCAGCGAGTACTCCTCGTCGCACAGAACGTCCTCGAAAGTCGACCTGGCGAACTCTAGAATGTCGCTGCGGGTGAGGGTATGAAATTCTATGGTAGGACCCGCAGGTCTAAATATGTCCAGGAAGACAGTATACGGCCGTGCCGAGCACAGTATCTTGATGTTTGGCGCTTGCGACCACCGGACGAGCTGCTGTGCTAGCTCTCGGTAAAGTACGTTGTCGCCACGTCCCTGGTGGTTGGTGAGCTCGTCGAGGCCGTCGATGAACAAACAAAAAGACCGGCTGTTATCTGTGGAGGAAAGTTCGACGAGCTTCTCAAAGGCAGTAGCCAGTTGAGGGATCTGGATCTCCTCAGCCTCTAGTAGCTCCGCCGATCCTAAATTGCCGAACACCTTTGTGGTCAAGTCTGGGCATTGGCTAAGGACTTGGTAGAGTATCGACCGATGGAACCCGGGAAGCGATCGCAACAGCACGTCGTCAGACCGCCAGATGTATGCTCTCACTGTAACCATCTTTCGCCCGGCAGCCCAGTCGTCCAGAGTCCGACTCACTATCTGGTTCTTCCCTAGGTATTTCATAAGAGTCGACTTCCCGCTTCCAGGCTTTCCATGGATGAAGAGTGTGCCATGCTCTTCTATCAGGAATTTGTTCAAGGTCTCGGCTGCCTGATGTCGCGCTGACCACTCAGTTGATTCAGCAAGCTCATCTTCCGCTGGCTCGACATCGCGGTCAGGTCGTTCGTCGTCTGACTCCGGAGTTGCAATGACTGGTGTTAGCGAGAGGGCGTTCTCTTCCCTGAACATCGAGCTCAGGTACACGTTTCGCGGTGCGTTTGGCACGGCTTGCGTGATTGCTTCCAGCCTTTCTCTCTTCAGCTCCTGAAGGCTTTTGTGCTTCTCGATGAGTGATTCCGTTGAGCCGTCCAGAGAATCTTCTCTGACGCGGTTCTCTGGTGAACGTGATCGACTGATACTTCTCCGTTGCCGCGTGACTTCAATGATGTTATCATGGTCTAGACCCTCTAGAATCCACTGATATGTATCCGAGATGGTGTCGCGATGCATCACCTCGGGTTGCGACAGTGAGGTAAAGTAGAGCTTGCGGAGAACATGGTTCTCGTTTGGGATGGTGTGCATGAGTGACTCAAGGCGCTGCAGTTGCTCGGTCAAGTTTCGAAGATCGGGGATAATGTCAGGACCCTCCATGGACTCAGTAACAAGAACGTTAGATGCATCATTGCCGATTTCAGGTGAGTTTTGAGCAGTTCCTTCCTGCCCTCCAAATCTCTCAGGGTCCGTTGAAGTAACCTCCAAGCACTGCAACGACCGTGCAAGCTCCTGTATGATTTCATTTCGCACGAACTGAAGCTGCTCGGCATTCCTGTTGGCCAGCTTGATACTGGAGCGATGCACATCTTCCAGCCTTTCTCTGAGCACGGAATGCTCTTTGCTGTAGAACCACATTGTAAACATATTATTCGATGAAATAACCCTAGCCAAGAGCAACTCACAAGGTAGACATCATCAACCGCAGTAAAATCTGCTGCCGATATTCGCTCAGCCTCTTTTCCAAGGCAAGGATGTCCTTTTGCTTTCGCAGCGAGGCTACCGCCGTGACGAAACTCTGCCACGAGCCATGGCTCTTGCGCTCGAGCTTGCGCAGCTTGTGCAGCAGTTCGTGCGACAAGGCATTGCAGTTCTTGGAGAGCTGGGCTAGCTCCGGGTCGACGTGTCTGGCCGAGGTCTTGAGGCCCTGGGTCGCATTCTCGAGGTCGTCGATGACGGTGCGGATCTGCGCGAATTCTTTCAGGCTGCCGGTGGCGGAGGTGTGCACCTCGTAGGCGCCGTGCAGGACCTTCCACGAGATGTCGATGAAGGTGAGGATGCTCGATGCCAAGCCGACAGCGTCCATGGTAGCATGCGGAGTTGATGAGATCGAAAGCAAAGCGCGCAGGCTGGTCGGCGATGGGGTTTATCTATCGCATGCTTCGTTGAGGCCGCCTCACGATTGATCGCTGCCTCGAAGGTCGTGCCCGAGCAACTGCGCTCGCCTTATTTGGAGATGCGCCACTTTGTCAACTGCGCGATGGCTGGACCCCTCCAAACCCCATGCTGATTCGCGAATAGGTGCTAATCATGCATGAGGGCTGGCCGCAGCTGCGCAAACCCCTGTCGCAGGCCTCTTAAGGCCGCAGCTGAAGTGCCCTAGTCGCCAGGTGCGAGGAGTGTACTGATGTTTGAATGCCAACAATAGTGCTATTTTGAAGCAAGCGACACAGATCACCAGTCGTCCACCCGGACATAAAAGTCATCAAGCGAAGATTTAAGGCGAAGGAACTGAGCCCTGGCTGGAGCCAGCATAGTCATTGCGAGCCGAACAACACGCAATTTTAGTGAACACCTTCAGCTTCAGAAAGGATGATGAGTCTATGCTACGCTATTCCCAACCCATTACATGCCCGACTCATTCGCATCCGATCCCAGGATATCTACAGGCATTGACTGTAGTAGTCGTTGCTGAACTTGCAAGTGCTTCCCGACTCACAGACAGTGCATCCCTTGAAGTCCTTACCTCCGCACTGGGCCCAGCGGGTTGCGGTGCAGCCTCCAGGAGCAGGCGAGGTCGTGGGCGGTGCCGAGGTGGCTGGCTGACTTGAGGTTGGCGGCTTGGTCGACGTTACAAGCGTGCTCTGGGGAGGCGGAGCAGTGGTCGTCGGGTCCGGGCCGGTCGAGTCGCCACCACCAGGGCATCCTGTTTACCAAAGTTAGCATGGGCCACGGCTACACTGATCATCTTCATGACGTACCAGGGCCAGAGACGCAGGTGGTAATACTGCCGCTCTCAATGTACACGCCGGACCAGTACAAGTCCTCGTTGGCATCAGCGTACCCGCCGCGCGGCAGCTCCAGCACACCGACGTGCCAGTCGGCGCCGTTGCTCGACACCGACGCGCTCTGCGGCGCCACGATCTGCTTGAGCGCGTCGCCGCCCGTGCTGTGCCAGAAGCCGACCGTGTTGGCCGAAAAGTCAATCTCGTAGGCAACATTGTGCCACACGCCCGCCGTCCACTCGGTGCTCCACTTCGTGTTGCCGCCGATGCACCACCGCAAGAGAGTGTCGCTCTCGCCGGGGGCGCCCGACAGCCAGCCGGCCTTCAGCTCGGTGAAGTGGCTCTCGAAGAAGGCGATCTGGTGCTCGCGGTAGATGGAGGGCGGGTTGGTGTCCTTCCGCATGAGGGAGAAGTGGTAGAAGACCTTGCCCTGGTTGATGGCGGCCGAGGTCTGCGGGATTAGCTCGGTGCGGCGCATGTTTTGGCCGTTCCAGAAGGAGGTGCCGTCGAGGGTGATCTTGGCTCCTTGTTTAGAGCCGCCGTCGGCTGGGTTCTTGTAGGACGGAGAGAGGTTGATGTAGGAGGACACGGAGGAGGGGCCATGTATGTAGTACTGGTAGGGCCCAACCTGGTTGCCCCACGACCAGTTGTTGAGGTCGGCGCTCGACGTCATGTCGTTGAAGCGGCCGTCCCAGAGGATGGTGCCTGCCGAGACGGCGGTAATGTACGCGGTGAGCGTAGCCAATGCGGAGGACTTCATCTTGGCAATTTGGCTCTGGGGACGAATCGAGTTGAGGAGAGAGTTGTTGTGAACCAAGGTATGGAAATGGCTACCAGAGCCTCTTTATACTGAAGTCCCTCGAAACCATCGTGAGGACGTACTGCGCTTTTGTGGACCTCCAGATCGCTTGTTACCGGGTTAGGGATGCAATTCAGGCATTGACAGCCAGCTGACCGCGATCGCGGCCCGCGCAGCACATTGAAAAGGAGTCGCGTAAGGCACAGAAAAGCTTTAGAGTTGCAATTTCCCGGAACATCAGATTCTAGACCTGGCCATTTCGAGTAAGGCGCGATGCATGATTCCACGGTTCGACGGATCCACTGCGGAGGAGCAGGCTCCAGATGCCCGGTTGCTGTATCACGGCGGTCGGAGAACGCACCAATGGGAAAGAAACCTCCGTCATTTCGGAATGCTTATATCTGGGAGCCGCTGGTGCAAAGTTGTTTTCCAATTCAGTGTTTCCCAGAATAGAATACCTGCCTTGTGATTTTAGCTACCTCGTGGCTAGGCATGACTTTGAATATTGCGATATAGTATAAATAGGCCGACCTGGCCATATGTAATCGCGACTGATATTTATCATTGATCATTTTCTCATGTACTGCCTTGCAGCCACCACACCCTAGACAAGCAGTGCGCCGAAAATGGCTGCCAAGACTGGAATAAGAACAACCCAAAACAGCCCTCCGCCCCCTTCGCTAGGACGAACACCTGGCGCCGCATCTGGTGAAGGCGTAACAGTAATTCTTTGTATCATAGTCGTAGTCTTGACCGCGGTGGTTTGTCGAGGCTTAGACGTTGTTGTCTCGGTTTCAGTTACCCCTTGAGTAGTTACTTGACAGTAGGCCATTAGCTTTCGCCCAAATGGAGCGGCAAGAACAAGGGAGCTGGACTTACGAGCAAATGTATTGCGGTAGAACGACCGTGGAATCCGGTAGAAGTTTGAGGATTCGAAGCATCCTATCAAACTCCTCACTCCTGTCTCGGCGACGTCGACCGAGTTGAAGATGGTGATGGTGTCACACAATTGCGTGCCGCTAGATGACTTGAATGAGCATACCAACTGTCAAGATACGGAAGGTCAAGGCAGGAACATACCAATCGCCTCTACCACCGTTCGCTGCCAGCGCAGTGTGGCCATCGCAAGCAGTGGCGTACGTGCAGAACTCAGAAGCACTGGCACAGCAAGCGCCAAAGGTAGGATCCGCGCCGAAGTAGGCGCCTGGAGGGCATGTCCAGGAGTACCCTATGATTGTGTACACCCTAATAAGTCTTGTTCTGTAGTATGCCAATACATGTGTACCTACAATAGTTGCTAGAGGAAAACCAGCCGATGAAGGGATTCCCAGTTCCTGCTCTCTTCTCTTGCTCACGTCTCAGGTCCAGGACCGGCGCTTCAGGCGCAGGCGTGATCTCGTGGAGTAGCGGCGGGCTAGTTGGCGTCGCGGCAAGCTGGAAAGGCGGCGGCAGGTATTCGGCAGTCTGCTCCTCCGCTTGCTGCTGCTCCAAGTCCGGCTGCACGGCCGCTACCAGCGCCGCGGCGCCAAGAAGAGCGGGAAGAGCGGAGAAAAGCATCGTGGCGTCTGTCTCTAGGCATGGAGGGAGGGGGAAAAGTTCGCGGGATCGTGTGCCACAGCAGCAACCTGGGCTTTTGAACAGCTTCTGCTCCCCCCAGCCCAATCTTTTCAGCTGACCCGACATTCTGAAATCATGACCATGCACTAGACAAGGGTTAACTTAAGTCTATTTGGCACTTGCATGCTAAGCTGGTTCCTGTGTGCAATCAGAGGAGACGGTGATGTCTTGGCGTTCAACGGTCTGCGTAAGAAACGTGCTAAAACGGCGCAAATTTGGACCGGTCGACCCTGGAACGGCCCTTGTCTTATCAAACCGGTCGCCTCGCACGCAGAGGACTTTTAGACGAAGCTGCTTCTGATAGGGCTGGAGTGGACCAGACTCGCGGTATTTCTTCAAGCTGCTTGGCTTGGTGGAGTGAGATAATTCGGTGGCGTAACGGGAACCATGCAATCGGCCAAAGCTGATGTCCAGACATCCCTGCAATGGACGAGATGAAGCCCCGAGACGGGACGAGGCACATGCTGACGGAGAGGTAAGCAAATTGGGCGCAAATAAGCCTTTGTTCAGCTTGCAGAATCCAATGTGTCAAATGCACACCCCATACCCGCATGCTTCGCGACAGGCCGGCAGAGCTCAGTCCTTCACCCTGTTCGTTTGCAAATGCGTTCCTTGCTGATGCTCACATCGATTACCAGCGACATGGAGCGTGCGTCGCCGTTGCAGCCGCAGATTTGCTACCAATCCGGGTGCGATCGGCATTGCGGATGACTTCATCAGATCAGCCCTGCCAGGGGACAATGGCCAACGAAAACGTGTCAACCCCAATCAAACATCGCCAACAGCGGGTGACTACCGGCTGATCACTCATGCTTGTTTCAAGCGACGTCAGAGCCGTTGAAGAATCTCCGGATGGATAAAACAACATGGATCTCACTGAAATCTGATGTCTGACGTTCATCTTTCGCATTTCTTGACCATTCACCGTGAAAAATACGACATTTGAATTTCATCACAATGGGCATGTTCAAGAAGAAATCCAAGAACCAGTCGCCTGACTTCAGTGACCCGACAGTCACGTACCACATCAAACAATCACTCAACGGCAAGCTATCAATCACACCGACACCTTCTGGATACCAGCCCTACACTATCACGCTCGCAAAGAAAAGGGGCTTCCGCGATGCAATCGACGTGGCCATCCACCACTCCGCAGATGCAAAGTCATCACAATCAAACGACGTTGTCGGCCACTGCCTAATCCAGGTAATCATGGGCAAGTTTCTAGACTGTCAACTGGGCGATGGCACCGAGGTCAAGATTGCGCGGGAGGGCCTTGCAACCTCCTCATCGGCGTCGTACACCCTCGAGACCAAGGACGGACAACACAAGGGCTTCAAGTGGTCACACGACACTGAAGCTCTGGGCGGTCGAACATCGTCAGACCGAAGGTTGAAACTAGAGGACAAGGACAAGAACGTGATTGCGCGATTCGCGGGTGCTGACACGGGCGTGTCCGAGTTTGGGGTGCTGGAGATCTATGACCCAAGAGCAGCGGGCGACAAGGACTGGTGCGGACTGCTGGTTCTGACGGCCGTATGCGTGTATGCTAGGGAGGAGAGGAACAGGGAGAAGAACCAAAAGAGGAATAATGTTGTCGGGTTTATCGGAAATTGGGGAGGGTTGTTGACAATGGGCATTCCAGCCGGCGGCGGTTGATCACGCAAAGCTGCATTGTAGGCGTTACTATGATTATATTCGTTCTATATCTAGCCTGCGTCATTGAAGTCCATCTTATATGATAGTGTCCCTGTCCTCTACTCACCAGAATCCTTAATTCTGCTTCCACCTCGATTGTTCCTGATGATCATCGTCTTATGAGGAACACCGAGCAGGTCAGTCGTCCCGACGTCCTCAAATCCATTGGCCAAGTACAGTCTTGTTCCAGTTGGGGTGGAGATCAAGAAGCAGTCCTTTCCCTCGCTGGCTGACTTGTCCATACCCCATTGTAGCAGCTGCTTGCCGATACCTTTCCGCTGATGCGCCGGATCTACGCAGAGGAACGAGAGGTCTGAGACTCAAAGTTAGTACCCACGAATCATGGAAGCCCCCAGAACAGAATTGCTGATTCTTACAGTAGAGATCGTCTTTCTCTTTTTCGCCAAACGTCTTGATGCCGATTTCCTCAATCATCTTCTTGGCCTGCGCAAAGATCTCGTGGTCGACACATGGGTACGCGCGATCGTACAACTCGGGCCCAACGAGCTCCTTGCCCTGGAGCTTGAAGCCCTCCTTGGTCTCCTCGTCCATCTCCCAGCCTGAGCTGGGCAGATCCCACAAGGTGTAGCCGACGACCTCTCCATCCTCAGCCGAGGCGCCTTCGACGGCTACGAAGATGGCGGCCGAGGGGTCATAGATCCTGCTCGCGATGCGCCACTTGCGCCAGATGAGTTGCGTGGTGTGCGGGTCTTGTTCCTTGGAGGCCAGGCGTTCGGGATAGACCACAGCAGAGGCCGGGTCGTGCTCGAAACACGCCGTACTGATGCGGGCGATGGAGTCGAGATCGGCAACAGTGGCCGGGCGAATGTGGATAGTCATGGCTCTCTACTGTGTTCTGGACTGCGAATCCTCCAAGTTGAAGTTCTCGTCGTAAGGGTTAAGGACTAGGAATTTAAGCAAATCTGGGGAAATATCAACCAACAAGCTTGGCATTCCGACATTTTCAACTCCGCGTGTTCGGCTTACGTCGGAGTGGATACGCCGGTGGCGTCACTAGGCCGTTACAGGCAGGCTGTTAACTGCCAGCAACTCCACGCAAGCCACATTCGCGGCGGCAACGGCTTGGCGCTGGAGCTGTCATTGGTATGGCGCAATCCCTTGTGCTGCAGTACGACGCGCGCGCCGGCCATGACTCACTCACCGGCCGGGCCCGGGTCCGAAGGCTCGGAATTCACACTTACGTGGACATAATCAATGTTTCGAACGATGTGGGCGATGGACGATATGGTGGGCGATTACAAAGCAGTACTATCAGTATATTCAGAGAGGGGAAAGCCAAAGGACGGGCTGAATATGCACCAAGTATAATGCAACACGTATCCTGACGCTTCACGGTTGAATACAGGCAGTTGCGCGTCGCCTGCCGTCTTCCATTGACTGCCTTGCGGTCTGCATGAATGTGACAACCGCACGCACACTTAGCCACGCGTACCTCCAGCCAGCCTGTCCTCAATTCTCCCAGCATCATACCGATTCAGCCTTGAAATAGAATTTTGGGCAAGTTCTTTCACAGACGAGCCTGTAACATCATACCTGGCCTGTCCTACGGCCCAGCTATACAGGGAATTCGTCTGAGGCCCCTGATACATTCTAGAGGAGCATACTGCTCTTCATTACTCGTAATGTACGAATCCGTAAGCTGGGGTGATGCCTCTATTTCAGAATGAGCAGTCTTCGGAACAGAGGGATTGCGCCGTGCTCAGGCGAGCAGTCTCTTCCGGTAACATTATACAGGGATGGGGGTGCTTGAATAGACCTCGCACGAGCTCTACCCAATCTCTAAGGAGCATCTGAACTCCGCAGGAGGTTGTTGCGAACTATCTGGGCCACAGCCCACCTGCAATCTGCTAGAACAGGGTGTCTAAATCAGTCGCGAGGTCATTGATTTCATCAAGGGTCCTTCGGTCTTTGAAGCCCGACGACACTTGGTATGATTCGCTTCATAGACCCCTCGACCAGGATCTTGGTAGGGTTGATCTTGCAACCTCGTGGGTTGGAAGCCCTGGTAAGTGGTCAATCCCTGCGAATGGAGCCAGGAGGATTCGGGATTAGCTATATCCTATTGCAATTCGGCTTTTGCTTCGTACCTTGCAGGGCCGGATAGTATGCTGGAAACAAAAACTTCAGACAAGAACGATATAATGGAAAGTATAAAGATAGGAGTTGTTCGCCCGTTCATCTTCTATCCTAATTGTCACTCTCTCATCCTCCTTGACTTCTTGACTCAGCTCAAAGTACATCCACATTTCTACAGTCCGGCCCGCCACAATGCGTCTCGAATCATTTCTTCTCCTCCCGGCCCTCTTCAGCAGCGCATTTGCCACAGTGTACTGTGGATGTAGCAACCATGGCATAGAAAGAGTCGATCAGGCGAAAACAGATTCTTGCAAAACCCATTACGGTAACGGGATCACAGACGCTTGCAAGCTGATCCAGGGCAAATGTCTCTATCCTAAGTTAGTCACCACTCCCGCGATTGCCAATACAGCATGTCCCATTAATAGACGCTTTGGCCTCAATGCGGCCGAAGACTTTCCAATCGGATTTGACTAACGCGACATCTTCTTAGCACTGACTTATTCATTGTATGCTGTGGAAACTATGGACTAGGTGTTGCTTGTCATTAATTGTGCAAGACTCCGGATATGCAGGGTGGATGGGTTTGGATGAAAAGCGGAGGGACTTTGTATAAGAAATCTTGTTTGTGCCAGCAACCTAGTTGGTATTTACGATGCGATTCTGGACAGTGTGCTTACTGTATGGGAAAGAGAGAGTTAGGAGGTAGAAGGCTTAATCATTAGATAGGAACTTGGAAGTGAGGTTAGCTTGTTTGGTGAAAGTACACTAGGTCAACAGGGCCTTTCCTTTTGGCGTGATTTGCAGCCCAGGTTTTATGAATGTTAGCCGGCCTCGCGACATCCGATGCATCCGTTGCAGCTGAGAGGAATGACCTCTGGCATCGATAGAAGTCCTGGTGAAGCACTTACAGGATGCCAAAGCTAATACATGCCATTGGTTGACCCCGTTCCGTTGTTGGTAATTTAGACTAAATAGGGGGATATGAGGCGGATGTTCCACCGTGGGATTTGACGCGAAGGCGTCGCATCCTTCCTTGGGCGCAGCATACCGAATTATGCAGGTTGTGAATTCCAACGATTTTTATGGCCACAAGGGGCAGAATAGACGGCGGATGTTATCTAGTGGCACAGTATAAAGGCGATGACATTTAGACATGTTTGAATCATTTACCTGTAAAGTAAGCTATCAATATTGACCCTTTGCTGCAGACTGAAACTTCGACAATCCGAATTGTTCATCGTTTTTCCATACTAAACCGCGTTTTTCATCATGAATTCCCCCACAGACTCAACCTACGAAATCCATGGTCCGGCATTCACGCTCTCCCTCTCAACCGTGGACCAAGTCCAGGTCCCCATCTACCCAAGCCGCCTGCTCATCTTCTCCCGCTCAGACGCCTTGCCCGCTGAAGAGACTATCGGTCTTCTGCGAACTGGCATCCAGCGTACAGTCAACGAGATACCTGTTTTGGCCGGCCGGCTGGCCTACGCACCCAACGAAGGATGGACTGTCACGCCTGATACCCTGCCGCTGCGCGTGCGATACCTTGACGATGTGACCTTTGACGACCTTGCCCAGCGCAATTTCCCTGAGGAGATGCTTCCCGCAAACAAGGCCATCTCGGCCCCAGGGTATGGCGACCCCTATGAAGACTTGCGCGCCTGTTTTGTGCAGGTGACCTTCATCAAGGGCGGGCTCTTGCTAGCCGTGTCGCGGCACCACGTTGTCATGGGCGGGTACGGCATGACCAAGGTGATCCAGGCGCTCGCACGAAATTGCCGCCGTGGTTTGACTGCTGAAGGCCCGGACCCAACGCCGGTTATCCTTGACCGCAGTACACTGTTCAAGACATATGAAAGCGGTGATGTGAGCAAAATTGCCTACACGACTGATCCTGCCGCCCAATTCACTCCTTTACCCGGCAAGACCTTCACAAGAACGTACCGCCTGTCGCCAGAGGCGGTCAAGCAACTTAAAAGCGACGCCTCGCCCGATAACCCGGAACAGTGGATCTCGACGGCGGACGCGGTCTGCGCCCTCTTCTGGAGAGCCCAGGTCAAGGCACGTTTTGGCGCTGGACGCATCTCCGGTGGCGACAGGATTCCTCTCAATTTCGCCAAGGACATACGACAACTGCTTGGCTTACCGGAGAACTACATCGGCAATGCGACACTAATGACAGAGGCCCACATGGTTGTCGATGAACTGCTCGGTGCCAAAGGTCTTGCCAAAGCTGCATATGCTATTCGGAAGACCATTCTGGCAGTCGATGATGCATACGTTGCAAACTATTTGGCGGTGACCCAGTCGGTCAAGAATCCCTTGGATATGAAGATTTCCACCATGATCGGGCCTGCAGACAAAATGTTCATTCTTACCTCGTGGAGAGGCTTTGACGCGAGTGGAGAAGACTGGGATCCCTTGCTAGGCACATTTGAGAGGATGCGGCTTCCTCAGGGCGTTGGGGCCCGAGGTGTGTTTGTCGTGTTGCCTACCCTGAAGGATGGGACTTGGGAGGTCACACTTATGATGGAGGAAGATCTTGGAGAGTCTTTCCTGATTAACCCGGACCTGAAGAGATACACGCACTGAGTGTCACTAGTTCCTGGTGAATACCTACTTCGAAGGAGCATGAAGTAAAGACATTGTAGAAGTACTCGGATTTAGTGCATAAGCTCTGTAGCTATGCAAAATACACATGTCCTTTCCTTGCTAGTTCTTCTCCTTTCCGCATCTGTCCTTTTCCTCCATCTTCTCGATCGTGCGGCGTAAAACCAACACCAACCCCAGCAGGATTCCCACGGCAAATGACATCATCAAGCACACGGAGGGTAGGACCGCATCGGCGACGGACCAGCAAGCTGTACAGCAGTCGGGTTTGTGGGGCATGGCCCGGATCGCGGCAAGGGAAGCGGCAAGACGGCTGCTGTACATGGCGTTAGGCCTGTGTACTTTTCATGGAAGATTGAGGCTTACATAGTTGGGAAAGTTGGGGTAGGGGCGTCCTCAGTGAAAACGGTGGTGGTGGTGGTGATTGTGATGGTCATGATGACGCTGATCGGGGGATGCTGCTATTGTGCTGCTCTGTAATATGATTACATGAGACTGTCCGAATTACTAAGACTAGAAGGTACATTGATAATTCGTGACTTCTTGCTTCTTTCATGCTCCCCTTCGGCTGCATTCGGCATAGAAGGAGGATGATTGTGAAGGAAGGAAGAAGGACGGACAAGAAGCCTGGGGGTGGGGAATACCATGCATTATTACACTCCGTTGCGTTTTCACTACCGTGAACCCTTGAGAGAGATCAACCTTGGTAGAAGCCGACCACAACCACAGCTCAACGTGACCAGCCGTATTTCGAAAGCAATGCGAAGCTTGTGACCAGGTAGCGCGACTGGCCATGCGAGAGGCTCAAAGATCATCAATTCCTCTGGTTGATCTATCTCTCACATATAGTCCAAGTGGGTGACAGATTAGTCGACGGTTTCCCTTTCAAAAGTACCTCAATCTTCAACTGGTCACCCAGGATTATCCCACTACCTAAGTGGATATAGATCCACCAGTCTGTTATTAACTTGGGTAGAGAATGATCCAAAACCGTCAAGCTTTCTGACAGCCACTTGTGGTCATACTATCTCATGCTTGTCCCCGAAGATCTTCGCACACTTTTGGATATTGGGAATAGGCGTGTTCCTCAGGGTCAAAGTTCAAAATCCATTCCTCCCTTTTCAAGTGCAGAGACTTTGGGTCTTTCCAGATGGCGTCCCAGTCCGCCTTGTGCCAACCATCTCGTGTTGACACCCCAGTAGCCTGGACCTTGTGTACTCTTTCATATCGAATCTTCTCGTACACCTTCACGGCATCGGTGATGTGATCCTTACCTGCCTTTTCGAGACAGACCGCCAGTGTGACGCCGTCTTCCATGGATTGACTTGCGCCCTGGATCGAGGTCGGAAGGAAAGGATGCGCAGCGTCTCCAATTAACACAATCCTTGCCTTCGGAGAGACAAAGGTTGGTAGCGGATCTCGGTAGACTAGCTTAAAGTCAAAGAGCCGATCCGGGGGCGTGGCCTTCACCATCTCCAGGACGACTGGGTCCCACCCCTCGAGGCATTTAAGGACATCTTCTTTGTTGCCGGGAAATTGCCAACTCTCCTCGATGCCAGCCTCGTCTTTGTGCGTACACACCCAGCTTAGCTCTTTGCCGCCTTTTATGGCGGCGGCGAGGAAGTGAATATCTTGACCGATCCACCCATTGTGCGTATCGCCATCAACTAGGTGCTTCGTCAGGTCATTCTTGGCAAGCTCATCTGTCGGGAACCAAGCGCGATAGACTGCGTATCCCGATGGCTGTGGTAGATCCTGGAACCCCAGCACAATTTTGCGGCCGCGAGACCTGACGCCTTCGCCTGCCAAGACCACATCTGCGCGGTGAATCTCGCCATTTGCTTCGATACCTGCACCATCATCGTCCTCGAAATAGTTGGTGACGTTCTGACCGAGTCTGATATCAATGCCCCTGGCAAGAGCATGGCGGTAAACGATCTGATGCAACTCTCCTCGGTGGCAATTCACGCGCGGACCCCAGGCCTGGTGCTCCTCGGCAAAGGACTGTGTTGTGACAAATCGCCCTTGCCAGTCGTGATAGTGAAACCTGTCGGACTGGTGCATGATAGGTTTGATAGCCTCCATGACCCCTGGCCATCTTTCAAAGATCCGAGATGAGTTTTGTCCGAAGCTGATGATATCTCCTAAAGGCTTGAGCTCGGGCACTTTTTCGAATAGTATTACTGAGTGGCCTTTGCGGTCGCACTCAATGGCTGCTGTCAATCCGCCGAAGCCTGCGCCAACGATGATGACATTGATGCCAGTCGGTGGCTCTTTGGGAAAGGATGTCATGGCTGAAGAGCCTTGTTTTAGCTAGCCAGACTGAAGCTGGACTCTAGATTGACTGGCTGGGGGTTGGTGCTGCTCGGCGTGAAGGTTGTGGGTGGTAAGCAGGCGAAAAGGCTCTCCGCTTATCACCAGAGTCTAATGCTGGACTGCAAGCAGGGGCACAATCCTGGGGCTTGACAGCTCCTATCAATCATGGCTAACCGTAATATCTTGTCAAACTCGGCTGCAATTGAAACGACGAGGTCAAGTGCCGTGCCTTGGCGACGGCTGAGGTGGTCAACTGCCGACCGAGACAGCTACCCCGCAGGAGCTCGCGAAAGCAGTGATGGCTCGGATCTATTGATGCGCCTCGCAGTTACATCGCCATAGCATGGACCTGTAAGGGCAGGGTTACCCCACCTCAGACCGTCGCGAACCCGTGCCAGAATAAGATTTGTTGACGACACGAGAGGCACGGAGGCGGGTAAACGCACAGGCTATGATGAATACGGATGATGGTGGGTGGTATTGCGCATGGCGATCGCGTTAAAGCGGTGGTTGCACAAGGTCCAGACTTTCATCAAATAAAACTTTTGTGCTCCTTCTTCCTCTTTATCGACTTGACTGTGTCTGTGAGCTTCCCACTTGACGTCGTACTGACGAACCAGCGGTGTCACGATGCCTTTCGGAATTCTGGATTGCAAGAAGATGGAAGTCGTGCCTGGCACGGGTGAGAAACAAATCAGTGCAATCACGTAGAAGGGTCGCTGACATTCACAAAATCAGCTTTCATGAACGACCAAGATGATTTGCCCCCCGAATTTGCAGATATCCCAAGGAGCTTACTTAAACATGGCAAGGGGCGATACAAGGACGTAATTCTCGTACCTCAACCATCCGACAGTCCTAATGACCCTCTGAACGTAAGCAACTTGTCTCTCTGTAGATTTATTGCCCTGCTAATCTTTCAAGTGGCCTCAATGGTGCGTTGCCACGCGGTTCATGATGTCGCGTCCTGAGCTCTCCGTGAATCGACTGACACAATGCCTCCATCAGGCAGAAGGAAATGATCCTCATCATCGTAGGCCTGTCCGCCGCCGTGGTCGGTGCCTATGGACCGATGCTGTCTCCGGGCTTCGTCGAGGTGTCGCAAAACCTCGGCATCACCGTCGAAATCCTTGCTCAAGCCACCGCCTGGCTCATTCTCTGCATTGGACTCGGTCTTTTCCTCACCAATCCGCTAGCCAAGATCATTGGGCGTCGCCCTGTGTACATCCTCGCCATCATCATCATGTTCGCCACGAGTGTCTGGGGCGCAGCCGTCAAGAACTACAACTCCTTCCTCGCTAGCCGAATCCTGGCGGGCATCGGCATGGCGCCCTACGAGATCCTGGTCCAGTGCACTATTGGAGACCTATACTTTGTACACGAGCGCGCGACGCGTATTGCGGTGTGGAATCTATTCCTGCTGACTGGCATTGCGGGCGGAGCTTTGATCGCGGGCTACATCATCGAACTTGATGGCTACCAGTGGACATTCGGAGTCTGTGCCATCTTCTTTGGCATATTGATGCTGGCTGTCATCTTTCTGGTTCCTGAGACTGCCTACCGACGCGACTCAGTTGTAGTCATGCCGGACTTGCACGAAAAGGCCGAGGCCAACGGAGAAGGGCACATGAAGTTGGCCCATGAACACGACCTCGAGCATCACGATATCCCAGTTTCCTACCGACAGGAAGCAGCCGCCACGGAGAAGAAGCACACGTACGTGCAGTCACTGCGGGTCTTCACGGGGCGGTATAGCTATGCGCCGATCTGGAAAGTCTTTGTCCGGCCAGTGGTGCTGTTCTTTTATCCTGGAATCTTGTGGGCTTTTCTCATATACGGTAAGCCAAGCGCCTCCGAGCTCGATCGCAGCTCTAACACTGAATAGGTACCACTATCACCTGGATTGTCGTCTTTTCTGTCGTCAACGGCGTGATATTCGTAGCGCCGCCATACAACTTCAGCGTCAGTCAAACCGGGTTAATCAGTCTATCGCCGTTCATCATGACTGCCCTGGCCGAGATTGTCTCCGGCCCTCTCAACGACTATGTTTGCCTCTACCTGACACGAAAGAACAAAGGAATCTACGAACCGGAGTTTCGCCTGCCTCTGATGACCGTGGCTGTGATCTTCGGAACCGTCGGCTTCTTCGGCTTTGGCGCAACGGTTCAGTTCCAGACCCACTGGATCGGGCCTGTCTTGTGCTTTGGCTTCGCCAACGTGAGTCTGGTGTTTGCGGCTACCTGTGTGTTTGGGTATGTTGTGGACAGCTATCGGAAGCACAACGAGGAAGCATTCGTGGCAATCAACGCGAGGAACCTCCTCACATTCGGCCTGACTTACTTTGTCAATGACTGGCTAGCCGAGCAAGGGTCACTTGTTGTGTTCTGCATCCTGGGAGCTTTGTTCCTCTTTGTTTGCTTCTTGACAATTCCGCTCTGGTATGAAGCACCCTTGAAGCTTCCGATGCAATGATGGAACATCACTTTTGCTGACACATCTTTTAGGATCTTCGGAAAACGATTTCGAAGTTTTACAGGGAGGAACGAGTTCCTCCAAAGATTTATGAATGATGACTCATGATTCTCTGATTTGTTTGGGGTCCAGATGGCTTTATTGAGACCCGTGGAGGCAATGAAAATAGTTTGTTGGATATGATAGACGTTAAGAATAACCTCCCCTAACCGAGTTGCTTCTTTTGAGGGTTTGAACCCTTCAGTGGCACAGTCAAGTCTTGGCTGTTTCCCTAAAGGTGTAGGCAAATATCACTCGAACGGTGTGAGCCCCCTCCAGACTGGAGTGAACTTTCTGCTGCTAAGTTTAGATACCACGTTTATCCAGTATAGTAATTGATTTGAGACTGATCTTTAGAGGACTTCATAGTGGTCTGGGTCTTGTGAAGGTTGCTGGGGAGGCACAAACGTGCCCTCCGCCTCAACAAGGAGGTAGTCTGAAACTAGAGACTGACGACTGCATTTAACGTGTGGTGTTGCGATGCCAAAGTTATTCGCAGGCGTATCAACAAATCAAAGGCCATTCTAGTGACGCCAACAACAGAAAGGGGAGGCGGAAATGCCGCGATTTGCCTCAGTGATGTCGATCATCCTTTATTGTGAAGGTCAAGAATGGCACGCACCGAGCCGACAGGCCGGGATTGGGCCGACTCTCCCTAAGCAACCCCGCAAAACAAGCTCCCAAATCAGCGACAGATCCTATCCTAATAATAGTCGGCACCAGTTCCTCATCTGGAAACCACCCGATCTTGAGGACAACGGTGGTCAGCAACGGCACAGCATGACGATCTGTGGAGCTAAGCCTAATCCTGGTCGGAACAGGATTGCCAGGTAAATACAAGAAGAGCTCCAGTCTGGACATGATACTGTCTCGCTTGCGTTTGACGGCTTTGCCGAGTGAACAAATTGCGCTGCTATTGCAACTAACGAAGTGATGCGGCTCTCGCCTTTCTTGTTGCTGGCCACCTTGGTGGCTGGCTCTGTACGCCAGCAGGGTAACCGCTGCGAGCTGTATCCGGAGTCACTTGAGCATGACGGCAAGCCCGTGGATGACGTACCATTCATTCACGACGCGTTTGAGCGCTGCGGCAAGGATGGCACCGTTGTCTTCACCAAGAACACTTTCAACATCGGCAGTGTGATGAACACAACCAATCTCGTCAACTGCAACGTCGAGCTTCACGGCAAGCTCAAGTACTCCACCGACATTGCCTACTGGCGCCTCAAATCCTATCCCGTCATCTACCAGAACCACACGACCGCGTGGCTCTTCGGCGGCACCAACGTCACTTTCAAGGGTATCGACGGAGGACACATCGATGGCTCGGGTCAAGCTTGGTACACATTCAACAGAGGCGGAGCAAACATGGCTGGCCGCCCGATTCAGATCACCGTGTTCAACTCGACCAATGTCTGGATGGACCACCTGAGAATGTGAGCTACCCAGCAGAGCTTCTTCTTTGCTTTTTAGTCCATGCTGACCCGACTGTAGTGAGCAGCCGATCTTCTGGGCCAGCTTTGTATGGCAAAGTAAGAATGTGTCTCTCGTCAACTATTACTCCAACGCCACGAGCACAGACGGCAACAGCACCACCAACACGGACGGCTTCGACTCTTGGAACAGCGAGGCCCTCCTAATCCGCAATGCTTGGGTCCACACCGACGATGACTGCATCGCCGTGAAGGGCAATACCACAAATATGCTGATCCAAAACGTGACGTGCATCAACGGCGCCGGTACGACAATCGGCTCGATCGGCCAGTACCCCGACATGCCGGACTACGTCCGCGACATCGTCTTTGACAACATCACATGTGTCAATACGTCAGGATGTGCGTACGTTAAGACTTGGCAGGGCGACTATCTCAACAAGACCACCAACGGAGATGGAGGAGGCGGCGGCGGAGGCCTGGTCAAGAACGTCACCTTTCAGAATTACAATTTCCGGAATGTTGCCCTGCCAATTCAAATCAGTCAATGCATCTACGCAGGAGAGGGCGGTCACGGCTGCAACACGTCCAAGCTTGCCATCGAGGACGTCCGCTGGGTCAACTACACAGGCACTTCCCGTTACAACATCGGCGCATCGATCTACTGCTCAGCGCTACATCCGTGCCCAGGGATCAAGTTCGATAATGTCAACATCACTGGTATCAATGCGACGCTGGGGCTGCCTTACTGGAACACAACCATTCAGCACGAGGTTTTCCAATGTGCCAACATTCTTGGCCAGAAGTGCTCTGGTATCGGCTGCAATCGCGTGGCACCTGACTTCTTCTCTCAGACTGTGCGGAAGAACATTCAGTAGTGGAATAATATGGGGCCTAGGCTAGCATATGTTCCTTCATGAGAACTGAATGCCCTTTGCTCTATTCCCTGATATCACCAATTTACGTGGACAATAAAGGTTGATCAGTCCATAATGACAAATGAAATGAGTAATGGCTCTGTGGATTGTGTCTCTTTGTTTTTTTCTAGGGTTGTGCCGTGGTAACTTGCTTTCTTTGGCGCAACGCACTGACTCCATAACAATCTTGGGTTCAATGAAACATAGTGACAAGTTTGGTGGAACTTTCTTTATCAAGACTCAATAGAAATTGGCTGTTGTGAATATGAAAAGGTTTATGTTCCAGTGTTGGTTGGATAACTTCAGATGGTTCCTACGACAGTCATCGAACAACACTCCTTATGGGAGGAACATTCACGGGCGGCTTGCGCATTCGCGACAAAATGGAAGAGTATATATAACTAGCTATGACAATTAGATAAATATGTCCCCACCAATTTTCCAAAATTCAGGAACAGAAGATTCGAATTTGCGACGCTTTGACCAACACACCCACGATCAAGCTTCACCCTTCAATCAACACACGCTCATCTCAGAACCCCTCTTGTCACAAGCACCACATCACCTGGAACTTGAACAGCTTTCAAACTCTATCATCAATCAACTTGGACTTCAGATCAGACCTCCAAGACGAACAGAGAAGCAGAATTTGCTTGAGAAGCTCCATACAGCCCGCAATATGCTTGACTGGTATCTACTTCCGAGTGAGCTCCGTCTCACCATCTTGGGTTTGGTTGGTCTCAATTACATTCGAGATCCAAAACAACCATACCTGCGCGCCGGTTATGCCACCGTTGACCGACAGTGGCAACGATTCTTTGAGAAAGGGAATTTTCAACTGCTCGTTGTCGACAACGACAGACTCGACGACCTGCATGCTCTTGTCACATATAACAAGTCCCGAAATGCCGTCATTGAGCACATTTGGCTTCAAGTCAAGCTTCCCCAGTACGACTGCGCAGATTCGAGTTGGACCGAGTCCATCGAAGTCCAGGAGCGGTAAGCAGAGCCTCAAATTCAAGCCAATCGGTTATATCAAAGACATGCTAACTTTTACTTTATTACAGCAACAACCAATACCTGACAACGTGTCTCGGCAAACTATTAGCGATTATGGCGGCCTGGGGAAGGCCAAGGCGTGGACATTACTACCATGGCAGGGCGGACGAAGGCATCACCCTAGATATCAGCATAGTCTCCCCCAGTGATGGCCAGCATGGGATCCGAGACTTTCGTCTGAATCCAGCATATCCGTGGTTGTCACGCGATATTCTTGTACTGGAGCATTCGGGAAACCCTAAAGCGTTCATCGAGAAGTACGGACACAGCAGTCGAGAATTGGCCAACAACAACCCGACGGAGGAGCACGACTGCCCGGAGTGGACCAAGAGTTTGGATGAGGGCGGCCCATCTTTCAGCGCAAAGAGACGAGTCTTTGGAGTGCCACTAGAGCTGGACCCACAACTTATGGGGGGTGTTCAAACAAGGTTCCCGAAGGTTGACGTTGTTCGAGAATTGATTCTTCGACGACAGTCTTACAGGTCCATCTCTCCGGCTGTGCTCTCGAAGCTAATGGCCGAGAGCTTCGTATGCCTCGAGCAATTTCGCCATGAACGATGGCTCGATCGCTTCCCTTCAGTAAGACAAGAATTCCAGCAAGGTATGAAACGCCCCATGTTATCCTTTGTACCGTTGATAAGAGTTACTAACCATAACTTCAGACTATTTGGACTTCATGTGTGGCCGTCGACAGCCGGATCTGCAGCCTGCGCCGATGCTTCCAAGACTAGAGCGAGGCTCAAAGCTTCCAAAGAATTTGCTCATGCTCTCTATTTTCGAAGATTCAAACCCGCTACTGCATCCCCACGGCCATGACAACATCCCACTTCGCGAGGCTTTGACCATCATGGACGGTCTTCGTACTCTGAACCTGAGGCAGCTTTCCTTGACGCACATCGTTCATGCTGAAGAATTACTCGCGGATTATACAATCGAGAATTTGCAGAACGGGTTCCTGGAGACCGTTTCTCTTGTCTCAGGAAGGAACATGTTCACCTGGCCTGAGCTGAGGTGCATCGCGCTGACATCTCACACTCTGCGGCGCGAGATGACGCTGGAAGAAGCTGAGGACTTGGCGGAGAAGATAGCCGTCGCTCTCAAGTTCATGCCCAACGTGGTTTATTTCGAGATCTGGTCCGAGATCAAGGGATCAGGATTCCTTCTACGATACCACCGGCAGAATCCAAGACCTGTCATTATGATCTGCAGCCGTTCGCTGATTAACGTGGAAATCGTGATCGGTGTCCAGAGAGCATTTTGCTTCGTCTCCATGAAGACTGGACTGCCTGTCCCAGCTATCTTCATGGGAGGTAATGTCACCGGAATGATTGAGCATCTACAGCTCCGCAACTTGGTGATCGAGCCACTCTCTCTGATTCAGAGAACGGCCGAACAACAAAACGATTGGAAAAACTGAGAGTGGCATTACAAGAACAGATCTCTTGCGCCGAACAACACCAATACATGTGCTCATCCTCCCAACAGCATGAGTACGTCACTGCGAATATCTGGGCGGAAGCATTGGCTCTCGGCGTACATATTAAATGATTACTTGCAATAACCGTTGCGAGCAGACATGCTGCAGCAGTTCGGATGCGAAGATTCTTTTGGTGAAGGTTGGCTTCGCTCTCCGTAGCCAAGATTGTAGCCCATTATTCTGGGGTCAAAGCCCGACTTGGTCTGTAAAATTAGATAGCAATTGAGAAATATCTCACTTGAATGAGTAGTGCCACCAGTGACTGTTTGCATTATTCCCCCAACTTGACCTCACTGAGCATGATTTCAGATTCTTTTCACTGCTGAAATCATTTTTCAATTTCCCACTGCATCAAACTTGCTATAAAGTTTGCATGCCCACCTTCTCCCCCAGCCATCTCCCTAACTCCACCACCACTTTCCCGCATAACCCACACTCTCCTCTCATCCTCTCTCCATTCTAAAACATTACCTTCCGAGAACTGCCATCATTTCTACATCTCTTCTGTCTCGACGGACATCCTCGGTCTCAAAAGACATCCAATACCACCAAAAACAACATCATCATCACCATGGCTTCCGTTGACGCCAAGCCCAAGCCCGCTCTTACCGAGCGTGACCTCGAGATCATGGCCAAGGCCTGGCACTGCATGAAGGCCGAGCCAGAGGTAAGTAAAATTCCCCATCAACAAGCATCCTACTTCATCACAGCATCGATCCTCATCCGCACTCCCTCCACATGCATGTGATGACCGCATTCTCATCCAAACATCACGATGCATCGTACCCGATCACTAACATCTCACTTTCTCCCCACAGGTCGACTTCGCCAAGCTCGCCGAGATCACCGGCATGACCAACCCGCGCAGCGCCGGCAACGCCTGGCGCAACATCAAGAACAAGCTCTTCGCCGACCTCCCCGCCGCCGAGCCGGCCACCCCTGGCGGCGCCAAGAAGCGCAAGACCCCTGCCAAGCCGCGCGCCAAGAAGGCCGCCGCTGCCACCAGCGACGACAACGAGGAGGCTGCTGCCGCTGAGGGAGGCGAGGCTGAGGACGGTGGCAGCCCGGCCAAGAAGCCGCGCAAGAGCCCCGTCAAGAAGGGCAAGAAGGCCCCCCTCTCGGCCCCCAAGGTCGAGGAGGAGTCGGAGTCGGAGGATTCCAAGGACAAGGTCAAGGATGAGCCTGTCGAGGCTGAGGAGGATGTCGGCGAGATCTGAGAGCCACATCACAAGGCAATCTTTTATCCCGGAGGGGCACTCTTCTATCCCAGAGGCTGTATCTATCTGGATTGGCAGGGGATTCTTCATTGGGGTTGGATGATCTCGAGCAACGAAAAGAACATGCGAAGATTAGCTGCATCAGCTCTGGCTTATGGCGCACCAGCAGCCAAATGACTTTTGAAGGATGGGAGGACATTGCATGGCATCTGGAGGGTAGCTCATGATAGCACTCTCCCCTAATTTTACATTTCACGGACCAGGTTTCTTATTGCCATATAACACTCTGCACTGCATGTCGTGACAGCTCCTTCCCACGAGCTCCCAGTCCGTCTCACCTTTGTCGCACGGCTGCAGATTAGACAGTCCTCCGGCTACAGCATTCTAGCATTAAGCCTCAACAAGTATCTGAATGTGCATAAGGTTCGAAGAATGTCTTGAAATGTTTTAGAACGAACGTTGTACATCTAAAATCGGTATCTTCCATCATCCACTTCCGCTCCCCCTCGCCGATCCGCCAGCCACGCTCCCGTTAAGAGGTGCATCCACTCTTCACAACATTCGAATTGAATCAGACAAAGAAATCCCACTTTATTTCTTAGCCAGCATAAAGATCTCGCCCTCGGCGCTATTGTCGCTGGTGACCATGAGGCGCGTTCCCGCGGGGTCCCAGCCCAGGCCAGCCAGGCGGAAGCAGTTGCTCTGCTGCAGGCCCTGAGACTGGCACGAACCGGGGTTGCTCGCGCCAAAGATGGTCTTGAAGCCGGTCTGGCTGTCGGCCTTGGCGACGGGGTCGAATAGGCCGTCGGCCGTCTTGGTGAAGGGGATCTCGATGACGCTGTAGCCCGACGCGGGCTGCCTGTCCCACGAGCCGTGCAGCGTGACGTACATGTTGGACCCGTCCTTGTCGAAGGCGTTGGTGATGGGCGCCGTGTGCGCGGGCAGGGTCAGGCGCGGGCCGGTGGACTTGCCGGCGCAGCTAGCGTCGTTGAAGGTAGAGTTGGGGCTCACGACGAACTGGTCGCCCGTCTTGAACTGGGCGTCGCGGATGAGGTTGGCGCCCCAGACGGTGAAGCAGGTCGGGTAGCCGTACCAGTTGTTGTTGGGCTTGGTCGGGTCGCCGACTGCTCTGGGTTAGCTGGTCATTTCGGGCAATGAGTGGATAAACAGGGAGTACTTACGGTAGTTGAGCTCCTCACCAGGGTTGTCGATGTGAATATCGGTAGCGGCGCCGTTGACAGTGCGACGGAAGTCCTAAATTCAATGAGTCAACATCTATCACCAGAACCTCGTGTCAAGGCAGACTCACATCACCGCTGTTCTCGACACCCCAAGCATGTCCAGCAGGGTCAATAGCAATGCCGACCTCGTTACGCAGACCGTAACCCATCTGGTAGCCATCGGTGTTGTAGTTGTATCCCGCAGCAGGGACTTTGCTCATGTCGAACGCCTTGATGCAGGCACGTCCAGTGGCAGGGCTGCCAGCCTGGTAGTCCCAGTTGTTGTTGCTTCCGACGGCAACGAGGACGATGTTGGGCGCCTGGGGCACGACCACCATGGTGCGGGTGGAGTGGATGCCCTGGCCGATGTTCTTGATGACCGTCTTTTGGTTGCTGACCTTCTGCGTCGCGGCGTCGTAGTCCCACGACCAGGCCGTGGTCTGAGAGCTGGCGTACAGGGTCTTGCCATCGGGGGTAAGGGACAGACCGTGGTTGAGGCCGACGTTGCTGACGATCTGGGTGCTGCCGTTGACGCAGCCGTCGGCGCCGAAGCTGTGCACGCTGATGCCCTTGGTGGCCTGGAGGACGATCATGTTGCCGAGCGGGTCCCAGATGACGGTCCGGGGCTGCTTCAGGTTGCCGAGCAGCTTGGTCATCTTCCAGCCGCTGTCAACAGTGTTCTGGTATCGAGTGGCTGTGACACCGGGGCAGCTGGCAGGGAAGGGGAGCGGGTCTGCTGCCTGAGCTGTGCAAATCACGTAAATTAGCATGAGTTGGTCGATGGAGATTTGTTGGTTCGACTTACCAGCGCTGCTCAGAGCAGCAACTGCTGCAACAAGCTGGGACCAATGCATCGTGTGGTGAAAGAATGCTACCGTGACTGTGAAGAGAAGTAACGAAGTGAAACACACTGTACCCACAGACTTAAACAAGCTCTGCAGATCCAAAATCCAAGAACGAAATCACCAGGTCTCCGGAGCCTGCCAAGGACGGGACACGCAGATACTATATAGATCTCCCCCTCCCTGATCCAGGGTTTGAGCCGAAGCAAGAAAGGTCCGGCGTCCGCGCCATGGCGTGGCACTGTTTTGCGGACCGAGCCAAGCCGGGTTAGCCGATCTGGTATTGTCCCAAGCGACTCGTCGTCATGATACCGATTATTACCCAGGGACTTTGGTGGGGGCAGGTGTGCTAATTACGGCGTGGAAGGAGTCCATGGGAAGATAAGAGAAGGGAAAGTGACCCTCAAGTCAGGTTATTGGGGCGAGCAATATGGGAGACGTCACGCTAGGTTCAAATATCCATGTCGGCATCGGCATCGTTGACACCTGTCAGAGCAGGGATGTGAAGTGCGGCCGTCGAATCAAAAGCCGGAAGAAGCTGAGGAAACACATGTAAAAGTCTCCTGCGAGTAGCCTCACCCTTGGCGATCATGCGGGGGTGGTGTCCGGGAATGGAATTTGTTCAGAGTGCGGAGAGATCGGCCCTAGATTAAAAGGCAATTAGGCGGAAAGGCCAAGTAATATCCGGGGAGCAGGCGAAGCTCCTTCAATGTTCCATGGAACGGACGGCAGCATCGTGGGTGTTTGCCGGCTAATTGGATCAGAGGTCCTCCCATGTAGCATCAATAATTCCTGCTGGTGCGATTCCGTCTGCTTAGATCTGGTCAAGAATCTGGGCATCGTCATGTGTGACACGTGGGAATGCTTGTTTTCACGATAGCTCTACTGCTTAGGGTTGGATAGATAAATGCTCAACCGATGCATCAGCTAACACACTTGTCTAACATACTGGTGGCAATCATGAAGAAATTGCGAGGACCGGCTTACGCCATGATAGGCAGAGATGATTTGCGCCAAACCTGACTTAGGTCACGACACTTATCACCAGCAAACCGCCAAGCAGAGTTCAACATAGCTAATAGTTGGACTGAAAAGGCAGCGCATCCGACCACCATAAACATCAGTGGCAGAGCAGTCACAATGTAGACCCAGAACCTGCTCTTCCCAGGATTGAAATCGCCGTCCATGCTGAATATGCTTGCAATGAACGACAAAGGAATGAAAATCAGCGCGACATATGTCAGTCGTCGGACATTCACTGCCTCGTCAAGGGATCTCCGCGCGTCTGCCAACTGAATCATGGATGTAATGATCGGCACCATAGTCTCCAGTGACTGGCCGTGTTGCTCGATCTGGTCTGTGACGTGTGCTATGTCCTGCGAAAGAAGGTCCATTTCGTCTCGCACCGATCCTGACTGTTTCACGCGCCAATATTGAACAAAGCCATCCAAGAGTCGCAGTTTGTGACGAGTTTGCTTGATGCGCCTGCGCCAGCGGTGGAGCTCGACAAAGTCTCGGTTGTGAATGTCCTCTATCCGACTTTTTGTTGCAGTCTCTCGACCCGAATTGAATGAGTACTCATACATCTTGACGTATGACTGCATGATCAGTCCGTACAGCACCCACTCAGCTACGGCTAGCCTGAGTGGGTAGTATGCTACAGTCAGGATGTTGGGCTGCTGTAAGAGAATATCTGTCGCCTCGTTTTGCAACGCCCTCATGAGATGGCTCAGGATTGTTACGGTGCCAAATGGTACGTTGGCCGGCGTGTATTCTTGTCGGAACGATGAGTAGGCAGGAACTGCCAGAAAATCATGCGCTCGGAGTCTACGAGAAGTCTGTGGGTAGCTGGTTTTGTTCATTTGGCTAGTTTCGTAAGCTTGAGGGTCAGGAACCAGGTCCCTTGAAGTCGAGTCAACGAGAGCCAGACCTGGAAGAAATGAAGTGAGTTCTCAAGGTCAGACAAAACTTTCAAAGGTTCGGCTCACATATCCACTTCTTTTCACTCACATGTTGAAACAAGACCGAGATACATGCCCTGATAATGGCGATTCGTCTACCAGAGAGCATCTCCATCCTGCGGGCATTTCTAGGGACGTTTCCCGGAACGATCAATTTGCGAGGCATATTCTGTGTTGCCTTCTCTTCTCCTAGATCAACTACCCTCTGATAATGTATGTTGACAAAGTTCTCACGTGCGACGCGAGATGGAAACGATGTTGTCAGAGGAGGCGGTGGACGCCGTTCGACTGCCTCGTACGCGGTCGCTACATGGCCGCCGAAGAACAAAGGATTGATGTCCAACGCTGTGCCTAGCTTCGCAATATCTTTTGGGCAGGGATCTTCGATAAAGACGAACAAGCCAAGTGATGAATCATCTTGCGACTTTGAAGCAAAGTCATTAATGAATTCTGAGAGACTCTCGCATTCCTTCGGCTTAAAGGAGCTTTGTATAAATTCTCCAGTCTGGAGGAGATGAGCGCAAAGTGTCGTCGATTTGTACATATGTTTGGCCGAGGTGGCTTGCAAGTATTGATGCAGTGCAGTCAAGCTTGGGTATCTGCCGCATAAACTGTGTACATAATCAGCATAAGCCTGTGTCGAGCTCATCGTATATATGTAGAGAATATGACTCTCTTTGTTAGATGACGGAAGAGACAGTGGTCGGTAATCTAAGCGTTATACACCAGAGCAGGCTGCATATGCTGCTTGGAAATATTCGAGCAGGCATCATCAAAGAGAGGACGGCCCGTCTAAATTCCCGCTTTCCGCCTTGTCTATTATGTCAGCGGGGCTGAGTCATGCAGGAGAAAGTCAAAGAAGGGTGTTGAAAGAGGGCAGCCTTGGGATTGGCTCGTACGACGGAGCTGGGAATCCAACATGCAGCACGCTCTGCGTAGTTTTCTGTCAGGCTCCAGATATCTATACCGAGTTCACGAACCCTTGGATTCGTGCTTATTGCTGCCTCCTGGTATGGTGAGTGAACAGTTGGTTTTGAAATTCGATCAAAGATGCAGTCTGTATGTGATTGCTGTGCTCGTTTAGCAGGTTTCGAGGAGTCGTTACCGACCGAGATGGAAACTGAACACACGAGCGAGGATGACCCCATTGTGGTAACGCAACGGATCATTGAGGAATTCAAGTTCGACTACACTCTCAAGTACGACACATACGAGAAGCGCATGCAAGACACGTTAAAAATATTGTCCGATGAATTGATCGAACGCGGCATTAGGCACCCTACCATGAGCTCGCGAATGAAGACAGTCCACTCGGCGGTGAAGAGCCTCAAGAGGCGGCAGAGCGAACGCATCTCTAGAGGACATTTGAAAAGAATCCTTGAAGATAAAGGCATGGACTGGGCCGAGTATTGTGAAAGATGGGGAGAGGTGGACAAGATCGAAGATGTCAAGCCAATCACCGCCTTGAAGGAAGTGTACGACACATTGACTGACCTGGCAGGACTTCGTGTGTCACTTTACTTTCCTGGTGATGTCGACAAAGTGAGGGACTTTCTGGAAAACGGGACAAAGCTCGTTCATGTGAAGACCAAATACAAGACAGATAACGACCCTCGAGTTCCTAGCCTTGAGCGCCGGATCCACCTGGAAACTACCGGAGATGATATCACCCCAGCTGTGACTCGACCAGAGCCTGGCCAATTAAGAACAGAGACAGTCTTTCCAGGATACAGTGCTTATCATATAATTGTCAAAGTCTCCAGAGAGTACCTCCCGGATCTCGGAACTGGGTACCGACCCGGAGAAGATATGAAGGTGGAAGTTCAGGTTGCAACTGCCGTTATGCATGCTTGGCAAGGCGTTGAGCATGACATACTATACAAGAATCTGGGATCAGAGCCTCCATCACGCGAACAAATCCGACTTATTGACCTTTTCAATGGGATTATCCTGACCGGCCAAGTGGCGCTTGAGCAGCTCGAGGAAACGACAAAGCGGCAAGATCTGACTCGGGTTGCGAAAGGAGCTGAGCCCGTGACATTCATGTGGGAACTTGAAGCTGTCCTTGCGAAATTTTGTCATGCTTCAGGAATCAGTCTTCCTGAGGAACCCCGATGGCAACACCTGACCCAACTACTTGCATTCCTTGCCGCAGCCGACTGTCAGACTGCAGGGAGGATTAACAACTTTCTGAGCGAATGCTTCGTTCGAAACGAATTCACACCTGTCGGACACTGGAGCGATAGGTCTTTAATCCACAAGGACATACCATTGCGCGTGCTGGAAAGGTTTTGCTGTGTTCATGACGAAACCTTCCTGGTATCCAAATTATTGAATACCCGGACGGAATATTCGGATGCTCGTTTCTGGGCCCGTCGACTCGTATACACATTGAATACAGCAATTTACTTCAAAACCGCGAGAGAATGGTACACCCACCTGTTATCGTCCGAAGACTATCCACGACGGACAGACTGTCCCACCCTGGCCGAGCTTCTTGATGTGCTGCATCCAGTTCAGGTTAGGACGAACGGCCAAACAAGAGATCGTATCATAGACTTCTGCAAATGGGTCCTGGACAAAGATGAACACTTCAATAGCGACAACTACAGCACAGCGGTGAAGTTCAAGCTCTGTCGAGACCTGCCGCTCAGATCGCTAGTACCATTTCCTCGCCTAGCCAGACCAGAGCATGACGAGAACACTGCTGTACCGACTTGGCTTCTCGGCCTCCTCAACCCCCGAAAGACAGGAAGGCCAGGGGACCGGCTTCAACGGACCATCAGTCTCTATCAAGAGCAGCAGGTCTATTCCGGAACATTGAGCTTGGAACAACTTCAAGCGTACTTGGTTCCTCGCATGTTTCCGAAGACTGATCTGGTCTCTGATCCTTCTGATTCCACCGTGCAAGGGCTGGGATACTGGTCTTTTATCCCAGAAAGGGAGATATCTACCTGGGTTGTCAGGGGCTTGGATACCACGGAATCTATGGAATCATCTAAAGAAACGGTACAATTTCAGAGAAGCGGAAACGAGAGAGGCAATTCGTACAAGGAGCTAGCGGCCCGGCTTGGTGTAGGCTTGCAAGAGGCATATAGGATCGGTGAAGAGGCCAGAGCTTGGGCTCAATCCGGACGGGACGCCTCCTACGGGAATGGATCATCAGCATCAGGCTTCGGTCAAGAACACGTCGCACCTGTCACAACTACGTGCGTGTGCAGCGAACAAGGGTATTTTGTTCCGATGATCAGGGGGGCGGGGACTGCTTGCGGCTGTCAAACGGCCAATTACTAGCAATGGACCTCGGTGGACTACACTTTCACTCAGAATTTGCTTCAGATCTATAAAATGGAAGTAGCTTCTTTTCTTTCAGGGCTTTCAAATTACAAGATTATGAGCGTGTCTCAAGATTACAAGAGTACGCTTTTCGTGTCAAATACTCCTCATAGTTCAGGCCAGTACTTCCGGGCCCTGTAAAATTGGCTCAACGCTGTCTGTTTTCCTCTGGCAGTGCCTCATAGCCTCTTAACTTTGCCTGACCCGTGCTAGCAGGTCGTCACGAGCGAGGGCGATCATCTCGTCCAGATCTACATTCCAGATATATGCCTGTCTTTCAATAATGTCTTGTATCATGGTACTGTAATCCCTTTTGATGTCCGGATGACGCCACTCGTAGATGTCGGCAGCTCTCCGACTGCTTCGCGGTAGCCACTGATCGCGCTCCCGACGACTAGCATCAAACACTTGGAAGGCGACCTTTAGATCTTCGGCTTTTTGAATGTTTTCATCGGCCAAGATGGACGACAGGACTGCACAATCCTCCAGGCAGAAGCCGGCGCCAGCACCGTGGTGTGGGGTGCTTGCATGGGCAGCGTCTCCGACGAGACAGATACGACCTTTGCAGAACGATGAGACTGGGTTGTCGGCCAAATCGAACAAACCCCACTGGCTCATATTAGTTGTGCTCTACACAGCGCCTTTGACAACCAGGATGTAACTTACCTTGTCGAAATGACCAGTGATCTTGTTTATCAAGTTCAAAACGTTTGGACCGAAGCCCTTGAAGTCTTCTAGCGCCTGCTTCTTTGTCGCCGGCTGAACCAAGCTTGCACCGGTTGGCCAGTCGTTTGGGTCTGACACAAAGGCGACGAGGTTCATTGTTGCACCGAGGTTGACAAGAAATGTAAGTACATGGCGGTCAGGGCCCATCTGTAAGTTAACAATTAGTGGGTCAGAACATGAGAGGAAGGTTGTTTTCACTTACCCATAGCTGCGCGTTCTCAGCCTTCTCATGCCCAAGCGCCTCTATAGCATCCTCCATTGGTATCAGCCCTCGATAGGCATACTTGTGGCTGTACTTGCACTTTGCCTGCGGGCTATCCTCTCCAACGATAATCTCTCGCGTTCGTGACTTGATCCCATCGCAGCCGAGCACGGCATCTGCCTCCGCCGTCGAGCCATCGCAGAACTTGATCAGCATCTTGCCTGACCCTTTGGTATCATCAACAATCGTATCAAGACGCTTATTGAACTGCGCAATGTCGCTAGGTAGCAGCTTGACCATTTCCTCCAGGAACCGGGCGCGGTGCACCCCGCCGCCCTCATTTGGACCATGCCCGTCCACCGTGAACAGGGGCTTGAGCTCCGAAGCGGGGACATCAGACGTGCCATCCAGGAAATCGAACCATATGTGCTCCTTGGATGGCCACTTGTTTCGCGTCGCGATCTTCTCAAAGGCCTCGACGAGGCGCGGGTCGCACATGGCCATGGCCCGGACGCCGTTGGGGTGGAGGCCGACGCCGGCGCCGATCTCGCCGAAGCCAGTTGACTGCTCGTAGATGGTGCACTGGATGTTGCGCCTCTGTAGAGCGATGGCCAGGGTCACGCCCGTGATGCCTCCGCCGATGATGGCGAGCTTGAAGGGCTTCTGCGGCGGGGTAGCCATGGGGGCCGGCTCGGTCGATACGACAAGTCAGGGATGGGGTCTCGGAAGAAAGCCGAGAGATCTGGAATATCTCGGAAACGGACAAATCCAGCGTTGAAGGCGAAAGGAGATGTATCAAGCCGTTTATGACGTCTATGCCTCGCGAGTCGACCGCAGACGTGTTACACCGAAGCTGACATGTCAAAGGGTCATCGAATGCCGAACATTGTTTCGCTTGCATTTATCCGAGACCGCTGCAGATCCAATACTGTATGTATGGTACGACACGAGAGACTCGGTCTTTTGTCTGTCATAATTGGCAAGGATAATTCGTTTTTTTGCGCACTAGATTCTATCGCCAGTTTGGCTTGGCCTTCAAGATCTCCTTTTGTATAGATACCAACCGCCAGCAGTGAGCACACCCGCCAGTAAGAACATTCTCAAGAACGCCCTCTCAAGCCATTTCGTCGCCTGCTTCTCTCTCTGCTTCCACCCACCAGCCGCTGCGTTCGCGTGAGGGAACTCCTCAAAGGGTACATCCTTGTCGAGGAACTGGCACAGAGGCTTCCAGCCATCGGAAATGTCCCATTCGAGGAGCCGCTCCTTGGGCACCAGGCCGCGAATCATGTTGCAATGCTCTGGAGAAGAGGAGTTCAGCGACAAGAAAACACACATGAGATATAGGCACGTCAAATGAGATGAACATACCACGATACACCCACTTGCCATTCTTCTTGATGGCGCTGGCCATGTCCCCGTCGGGCGCCCGGAAGAACAGCGGCCAAAGGTATCGCTCGTAGACGTGCCAGGACCAGAAGCACTCCCTGTCGAACCAGCAGCCCAGGTACCAGACCCAGTTCTCGTTGGCCTTGACGAGCGTCTTGACGGCGCTCGCGTGCCACGCGTCGGTGTCCTTGCGCGTGTTGAGCACGACCTTGGCCTCCGGGTACGCGGCGATCATCTCCGCCGCAAAGACACTAGCCGCGGCGTCGGTCACGGCGACCGAGTGGCCGAGCAGCGCGTCAAAGTCGGCCGCCGTGATGTCGCCCGACTCGCCGTCCTCGGCGCCGAACCACTTGCGCCGCGCGAGCGCGCACCAACCCGGGGAGTGGATCTGGTCGTCGAAGACGATGTCCCAGCCGTGGTAGGTGTGGTCGTAGCCGAGGATGAGCAGGGCCTGCTGCAGGGACTCGGTGCCGCTGCGCGGCGGGCCGACGCAGATGACCTCCATCGGCTTGGTGCGCTTGCGCGGGGGCGGCGGGTTGGACAGGGCGTAGACGTGGTTCTCGAGGAAGCGCCACCACCAGCTGTTGACGCTCGGGGTGAACATGGCGCTGTGGGATCCGGCGCGTCACACAGGTGACGCAATTCCGTGTGGTATTTGGATTTGGCGATGTCGTGATCTTGGACGGCGGTGACCGAATGCGCGGCACGTCTTGGGGGAGGTGCAGGTGCTGTGGCTCGATATAAAGGGACTGGTTGTACAGGCCCGAATCTGGGTGCTCGCTAGAACGCGCGATTGATTAAAAGCTATCTAACTCAGACTGCCAGAAGGGAGATGATTGCCATGCTCCGGCTATTTGGAAACGAGGTCTAGCATCGTAGCGACTTTTTATATCTCCCGGAACCTTAATCCGGAGATGCCATGCCGGCCCAGCGTGTCGAGCAGCCGACTTGGTCTGTGGAGCAATGGAGTAAATCCTGGGTGAAATGCTGGCTTATTGTCGATCATTATGGCTGTGTGAGATTTAAGGGCACTGTAACTCAAGTGTTACGAGACACGATGCTCTACTTGTTCTTTTCCCCGCATGAGATATACACGGCTCGTGCGTGGCTTGCGGAGCGAGAGGCATAAGATATGTCACGGCTCAGGCGCCGGGTATGGAGCATCTCACACGCTCGCAAACTTTTGCTTCATCGAGAATGATCGTTGGTCAGCTCACCACAGCAGGCGGGCGAGCGAGAGCGAATGGCTAAGCGCTGCCAGAAGAAGAGGTGCGTTTCAGCCGCACGCTTGGCATGGCATACGCATCTGCTCAATGACTGCCTGACCCAACACCCATCGACATGTTTTCGCCGCAGAGTCGAGTCACAACAATGCCAGCGCAGCTTGACACAAAACAACGACCATGCGCCTGATCAACGCAAAGACGCTCCGCCTGGACGAGTTCTTTGGCGATGACATCCCCGGTTACGCCATCCTCTCGCACACCTGGGGCGGCGAGGAGGTCGACTTCCGCAACTGGTTCCTCGTGCAGGAGTTCGACGCCGAGCAGGCCGACCCCTCGGCCGCCCAGCGCCGGCGGCGGCGCACGGCCTGGCTGCTCGGCGGCGCGCGCGACGACCCCATGGCCGACGAGGTGCGGCGCATCAAGGCGCTCGCCGGGTACGCCAAGATCGAGGCGGCGGCGCTGCTGGCGCGGTCCGAGGGCCACGACTGGGTCTGGGTCGACACGTGCTGCATCGACAAGTCGAGCTCAGCGGAGCTGTCCGAGGCTATCAACTCCATGTTCCGCTGGTACGCCGGCGCCGCGGTCTGCTATGCATACCTGGCAGACGTGCCTGGCGGCTTGACCGAGGAGCAGTGTGAGGCTGAGGGCAGCGCGTTCCGGGCGAGCCGCTGGTTCACGCGCGGGTGGACGCTGCAGGAGCTCATCGCACCGCGCAAGGTCGAGTTTTACGCGGCCGACTGGAGCCATCTGACGAGCAAGGCAGACATGGTCATGGCGCTCGACGAGATCACGGGCGTGTCGTATTTCGCGCTGTCGCACGACGCGCCGCTGGCCGATTTCACCATCGCGGAGCGCATGTCGTGGGCGGCGAGCAGGAGGACTACGCGTAAGGAGGACATGGCCTATTGCCTACTGGGGATCTTTGCGGTGCACATGCCGCTGCTATACGGGGAAGGGGACAGGGCGTTCATGCGTCTACAGGAGGAAATCATCAAGTACGACCCCGACATGACGTTCCTCTCGTGGTGCTATCCAAAGGATAGCCCCGGATACATCATTGACGTCTGGATGTGGCGCTATGCGTTGACCTGCGGCGTGCTGGCCGAACGCCCAGCTTGTTTCGAGCGTACCTCAGGGCTCGTCCCGACTCACGTACCGGAGTGGGTGAAGGAAAGTCTCAGGGATAGCCTTTACGAGTCGGACGGACTCGAGGAAGAAGCAAATCCTTCTGATCTTCCGTTGGTCGTCACATACCCTCACAGCATCACCAACCTTGGTTTGCGTACGTCACGGCCGTTGATAGAGACACTGGCAGGCGGACTGTACTTCATGGCGCTCACCTCCAATATGACAGGATCTGTAACGGAAGACGGGGAGAAAGATCATTGGATTCCGGTAGTTGTGGGAGCAGGCTGGAACCGCTACGACCGATTGGCATTTCCAAGCCCAACAGTCGCGACGCAAAGCAGGGAGCTCAGGAACGCGATCGTGGACATGGGCTCACTCGGGCAGCTTAAGGAGCTGCACAAGCCCCAGGAGATCTTCATTTCCCTTAACGTCTCAACTCACTGGGGAAGTGAGCCACCCTTTGCCACGCCAGATAAGCCAGTAGCCATGACGGGAATCATTGTCACATTTCCAGCTGGCCGGGCCGGCTTCGAGGAGCGTAGTGCCAAGAACCAGCTCACGTCCGTCCATGTATGGCCAGACACGGCGACGCACGTGTCACTCAATCACTTTGTAGGACTGCATACCGACGTCGAACAAGGCTATTCTTATGGCCTGTTGCTATTGCACGAAGCAGGTAGTCAGCAAGATTATCGCGGGGCGTTCTTCGTCGCGCAGATTGAGCCTGACGGGAAGCCTGTGAGGTGGACGTGTCGAGCGGTGGCTCACCGGGGCTATGTGACACAGACGCTCCTGGGAGAGATGGCCGCGCAGAATTTGGAAGCTGTTAAAGGGATGCGTGGGCGATGGCCGGGTGCTCACTCCGTTCAGGCCAAGTGCGCGGTGGTGATGGAGCAGTCGCTATGGACAGGAGTGACGCGCAATGAATCCCCGCGTGGGGGTCCAGACGTGCTGCATACTTTGATAGCGCACATCGTATTTGCACCGAGTTGATCATAACAGGAAGGCAACTCAGTGCTCAAAGATGGTGAGGTCAAGCGCAATACTTAATTACTGTGTGATGAGTTGGTCTCCATTCGGTAGTGTGTGGTGTCGAGTCGTGGGAGCCAGAAGGGTGCGCGGGAGATCGACCATGTTGGCGCACACCCGTTCTCTCACTACCGCAATCAAAGTTGCCTCGAGCTTCTAGAAACGTACATCACCAAGTGTATCATCATTGAAGAGAGTATCTATGATTGAGAAGTAGGGACCGAGACACAAGATCACCTGATCGGTCGGTTACACTCGTGAGGGGTCGTCTCAACAATTCGTTGCCTGTTGGAATGAAGATCTCGTCATCGGACAACAGTATTGAAGGACTCGGTGCAACCCTGGAGGCCTGGAGAACCCTGAAAGACGACGTTGTCTCCACTTTTCTAGGCCCCTTCCTAGGCCTCTCTCAGTGCCCTTGATTTGCTACAGCACTAGAACTGCCCTAGCACGGGCCTAATGAGCGAGCCTAGTTTGATGAAGAGGAAAAAAGTGGCGTGGATTGGAGGGACAGACGACGCGGCGCGAAGGATCAAGACTACAAAACACACTACAGACTTCCTAGGGGAATGCACAATTGGGGCTTAGCGCTTGTCATCATTGTCATGGACTGAGACATGGCTTTCTTCGTCTTCCATTCCTCTGTTCTGACGACTTGATGCCAGCTATGACAACCCGCTCAACCTCACCTCTTGTCATGCCACCAAACATCGCACCCGACCCATCAATTGATTGCATCTCCAAAGCACATGGCGCCGCTTACTCCTGACGCCATCTCTAGAACCCAGCTACACGAATTCAAGCTACCGCCAAGTTAGCTTCGATTAGGACAGCAACGCGCGCCTCGAGATTCCACGCAAGCACCTCAGCATCGATGACCTCGCTGCGTTTGCACCGTCGACTGCCACCGCTCCCAGCTACTTCCATGCCCTGATGCAAGACCGCTCGACTTATGAACGCCGACTGTCCTGATATCAAACTGCCACAAGTAGCCATCGCCGGGCGCAGAGTGCGCACTTCGCGCCCGCGCCTCGCCAACACTCGCCAGCCATGTTTCAACGATTCCATCGGCGTGGTCCATCCAACCCAAGCTCTCCCCTTCCGGATCAGACCAGTCCTTGGGACACGACACCTGCTCCGGACCAGCTTCAGGTACCCAAGGACCAACCTCCACGCCCCGATGTCCGGTCGCAGTCACCCGGTGCGGCGAACCTTCCGCCTTCCTTACCCCCGATTCCCCGCGTTCTCTCGGGTGACTTCAGCTCCTCGTACTCCTTCGACCACCAGAACCACCACGACTCCGATCCGGCTTCGCGCTCCGACTCGCAGTCTCCGCCCACGAAACCCTCTTACAATAGCAACGACCATGGCTTCATCGGCGGCGTGGCCCTGAGGAAATACCGCCAGAGCATCCAAGATGCTGGCAGGGACGCAGACTTGCCTGCCATCCCGAACCCAAACAATAGCCTACCCGAGAACCTGCTTTCGCGATCAAAGCCCCCACCGCCACCCATCGACACGAGCTTTTCCCAGAGACCCCCTCCACTGCCCCTCAAGCAAGTCAAGGGAGCATCCTCCTTTGCGACGCCCACAGAGCTTCACAATGTTGCACCGGGGGCTGGGAAGCGGCCGTCTGGCATCCGCATCGCCAGCGACTCGACGGTGGCACCGTCGTCCCAGGCAGCTAGCGAAACACAAAAGACAAGAAAAGGCCTGCCCTTCCTTAAGAATCCCATGTCAACCTTGCTCAACAGGAGACGGGCTGGTCAAGGTCCCTCGGAAACGTCACCTCTTCCGCCTCCCGAAGAACCAAGCGAGCCCGCCTACGTCCCGATCCGCGGAACAAGAGTACACGACTTCAGTGCTCCGAGATCGAAGCGACTCGCTCCCAACGACCCTCGAGCCAGCCAACCACGCGATCGGAGGACATCTACACAGAGAGATGCGCTGGGCCTACCGATGGACAGCAGCTATGGGTCAATGGGCCAAAGCAGCGATATGACCGGCTCATTTACCGAAGGGTCGAGCATTATGAGCCACGGCAAGCCGCCCGGGCTAGTCCAGAGCTCCTCTGGGCAGAGTTGGGCGTCCGAGGACCGTCTTTCAGAGGCGGAGACGCTCCCTCCTGTTCCTCCGAAAGACAGCCCGGACCCCAACGCCGTGAGGAGCTCGCGCACCTCGAAAACCGCCTCTGTTGACAGTTCTTCGGGTCAGGTACGGTACACGCCTTCTAATCGTACCGGTAGATCGAGAAACGTATCCCTCTCCGACGCGTCCATCAAGGATGGGCCGAGTGCGATCCCGCGCCACATGAAGAGTACCTCTTCAAGATTCAGTTTCATGGTCGGGTCTGCCAATCAAGAGCTCTTGCTTGAGGAGAGGCACAGGCAAAAGGAACTCGAGAAGCAAGGGTCTACACCCAATGCTGCTGCGCGGGACTCGCGCTTTGACGACTTTGACGAGGACAGCTTCGACTACGATGCTATGATGGATGACGATGGGCTAGAAGAGCCAATACCCGGAGTGAACGCTGATGCAGAGGACGACGACTATGCTTACGAAGAGGAGAACATATACGAGAACGAGAGCGTCTACGATGACGATATGGGTCAAGAAGAAGACATGGACCCAGACAACGACCAAGAGAACTTTGCCGGCTTCGTCTTCCAGAGATCGAATCCCAGTTCGTCGCTAGCCACCCCGCACACAGCTGGCACGGCCATCACTCCACGAGACGCTACAGGGAATGCCATAGGTTTTGCAATGACCAAGGATCAGACGCCGGATGTCTCCCAGCCGCCCTCGGCGACAACCTACCATATGAACGATGCGATCATGCAACTCAGATCTGATGATGTCGAAGGACTAGGCATTCAGGGCCTCAAGCTACGAGATCAGCCACTGGAACCCCATGAGACTGCGCCTATCACAGAGGAACAGCCTCTGCCTCGAGGACAGAGACTGTCCGTGGACATCCCGAGGAAACCTACCGGGTTAGATGATGGACTCTACTTCGACGAGGGCCTGATGGACGAGTTGAACTTTGGTGACCCGGAATCGGGCGAGAAATTCGACGAGTCAATCTTTGACATGAACGACACCGATCAATACGGCCGCCCCATCCCAGGTGCCTTTGCCCAGGCTCAGGCCCAGCGAACAGCGATGAGCCAAGAGGCTTCGAAACGCGAAAGCAACGCTACATCACGCCTTTCTGGTCAGTCCCAGGTATCGCAGTCCACGACACATACTTCCATGAGCGTCGGATTGCAGCACATGACTTCGATCTCCGAGAAGCATCCCGAACCCGGGACGTTCCCTCGTGGTCATGAGATTGCCCCTGCCATGCTGCAGTCACCTTTAACGGGAGAAGATCGAGTTGCCGCCTACCAGGCTGCTTTGGCCGAAGCTGCGCATAAGGCTGCCGCGTCGGGTAAGTTCCGCCGAGGCTCGTCACCACCTCCACTTGGAGAAGCATCCGTACTTTCTCCTTCAGCCAGTGGGCAGGACGAGCTCGATGAGTACGACCAGCCCGATCCCACGTTCGATGATTATGACGACGAGGCCTTTACGCAAGACATGGACGACTACGACTTTGATGACGACGCTATCATCGCAGCTGCGAACGCCGAAGCGCTAGCTAATGACATGGATGGCTTCTACGGCCAGGAATTCGGATTCTACTCTGCGCCGACTCACCAGGGCCATGGCCACGGCCACTTGCCAGCAAAGGCCGCCGCCAGCGCCTCTGCACCGCTCAACGAGCAAAACCTTTACGAGTATGCTGCTGGTGGCTACTTTGGCCCTTCTGGCATCGGTAGATCAAAGAGCGGTCGCATTGTGTCGCGCGAGCCGAACCTCACGCCCATCACGGAGCGCTCGGAGTACTCGAATCGTAACAGCGTCATGTCTCTGGGCTTCCCGCCCGGTGGCATCGGCAGCGCCGGTGATCTGCGGTCACCGGGCCTGGCGCAGCTGGCTATGATGGCCGACGACAGCGACATGACGCTCTCGGCCCTCATGCGCCTTCGCAGTCGAGCATTCGGCGGCAGTCAAGCCAGCCTCGCTTCGAGCAGAGAAGGAAGTCCCAAGTCAGCGCCTGGCGACCGTGAGGGCGCGACCTCGCCGTGGAACATCAATAACGGGCAGACAGGGTTCCTGGGCGTCAGGGATAGCTCGCACGGACGCATGGGCTCTCAGACGGGCTTCTCCATCCGCAGCCGCGACTCGGACGCGGGCAGCGCCAGCGGCAGCCCAACGCTGACGATGAACATGCCCATGCCGGTCTCGTCGCCTTCGCCCATGCCCATCGTGCCGCCGCTGCACCCTCACCGGTCCCAGAGTCCGGCAATTATCGGCTCATTGAACGGATGCCCGCCTGTGCTCGAGGACGACGAGACTTTTGACGATGTGGAGCCGCGTAGCGCCGTGACTCGCGCGAGCAGTAATAGCATGGCGGGCTCGGGCCTGTGGATGAGTCCCGTCGACGGGCCCCAGCAGTACACGGCAACGACGATGTCACCCCAGCAGCAGCAGCCGGCACCTCAGGGGTACCCGCCTAGCGCGTCGTCTTCGTCGCGGTCCAGACCAGGCATGGGACACCGGCACAAGGGGTCGGCGGACAGCATCTCGTACATGAAGGAGGAGGAAGAGAGCGGCGAGACGCGGTGGGTCATGGAGCGGCGGCGGACGGCCGAAACGGGCGAGGTGGAGATCCTCGAGAGGGAGGTCGTTGAGGGGGGGAGGATATAATATTACTTTGCATGTATAGAGACAACAACATATGTAGCGGTTCATCTTCTTTTTTTGTGTTTATATAGAGAAAAGCAGCGCTTGGGTATCGTGCATTGTGGCGTTCATAGGGGGACAATAATCCGAGTCAAAAAGGGCAGGGTTTGCTGAGAGCAGCAATGGAGGGATATCTTGTGGAGCAAGACTGGGGGATTGGGTTGGAAATAATACGACATACCATGTTGACTTGCATCTCGAGACTTGGATCCATCGTCTTTTGTCGCGCGCTGACAGCCAACAGTCAGGTAGGGCTGCTGGATGGCCGGCCTCCCGCATATGCATTTCAGGTCCGATTGGTTAACAGGATGGGCCAAACCTCTGCGATGTTCGTACATCAGTGGACTCCAGTACAACCTCTGACCTTCATTTCTTTATTTTGCGGGCTCAACCTTGATGGACAATGGCAGGAACGGCAAACATCTGGACGCCAAAACTGGAGCGAGAGTTCCACGGTGCTGTCTGCGAACTGTACTCGGTTACTGAAACCCCATCGCTCCCAGAGCAGTATGTACACCCTACCGAAGCAACGCCGACAGAATCCCATGTGCTCTCGTTCGCAGATGAGAGCACACTTGCGGACGACTTGGCTTTACTCTGTCATTGCCGGGAACGCGTCGAGGTTGTCTCTGCTGTCACTCTACTAGAGCATGCCGATGGCCTTGAGATTGTCGTCGCCAGCAACGAGACGCCCTTTCCCGAAGTTCTGGACGGATTGAGAAGAATCTTGGACATTGCTACCGAGTATGGGTTGCGTAGTGAGCTCTCAACCTTTCCGATTCTGAATGGTTCGCCATTTTTGCTAAACACAGTATCTCCGAGCTAAGACCGCGATCGAGACCAGTACCGTCAGAGAATATTTGACGAGGTCCTACAGATGAATGAAGCGAGAATCCTTAGCCGCATAAGACCTCCAGGACTGCGGCCGCCACAGCACATCGCCAACCCTCGGCCGCCGCTATATGCTGATATTTGCAGTTTTATAGATGCACTTAGGGTTGAAACGAGCAATATACTAGGCCTTGAGGATGTGCTCACAAGCGCCGGCGAGCTACGGGACACTCTTCTTCGTTTCAACGAGCGCTGGAGTGCAGATGCTCCTCGCAATGGCATAGAGGGCGTGATCCACAAATGCGTGGCACTCGCACGCATGGAAAAGTCTTCGTGCCTGGAACAGCATCTCACCTCTCTAGGCGTACCAGATGTCGTCATCGAGAGAAAGGCCGTCCGACAGATCGACAAGCTAGCGCGATACTCGCTGCTCTGCAAAGAGTTACTTCGGATGGCAAGGAACAGTAATTACCACCGGCTGTTCAGTCGGGTGCGAATAACGCCCCTGGAATCGTATAGGAAATTATTTCGCCGGGCGACAGGCCGGCCGCAGGGTCTTGAATGTCACGTCCACGCTGAAGTGCAGCAGATCCTTCACTACGAGCAGAGTCCGCACACCCCTCCTCCGAGATTCATTGGGTGTAGCAAGTCGGCGTGCTATCTCTGCGACATGTTCATCAAACAGCACGGGCAGTTTCGCATCTCGAACGCGCATCGGAGGCTGTACGAGAAGTGGACGGTGCCGGACGTTGCGTGGATGACCGTTAGTCAAGCCGAGCACTACCGTGAGATCTTGCGTGGCATGAAAGGAATGTTGCAGAAGGAGATAAGTAGACGCAAGGGACGGACACCGTATTCCATGCCATACCCTCCGGAAAGTGTGGCCGCTCTGCCGCATTTTCGGAGCAGCTCAACATTGAGCCCGGCAAACAGTGTTGAGCAACATCGAACCCCTCAACGGAGTAACGTGGAGAAGGAAGATCATCACGCTATCGCTCGCAAAAGCTCGAAGCTTCCCACAATCACTGAAACAATGGCGTTGCCACTTCGACTGGAGCTGGGTACGGACCAAGGGCCGATTGACGTGGAGGTGGGCAACGCCAAATTCTCCTTCGAGTTCATGTCAGTCCAGTCAGCTGTCCTAATAGTGACACGTGTTGCTGAACCGGATGAGCCTTCGACGCGGTCTTTCGATGTGAGTGACATACCCACGGATGCAGATATGAGGGTCGCGTGTTGCGCGGGTTCCTCAGAAGTCAATTTCTGCGTGCGAGTTGAAGACGCGCTCTTTATCCAAATTACGGTTCAGTGGTTTGAGCCAGGAGTTGCCACGGTCTGATAAGGAGAAAGGCAATTCAAGGCGAGCGTGTCGTCTTTCAACCTTAGCAATGAGCGGATATCCCATTGGAGTATTCCTATCTACGGTGTTTCAAGCCCGGTGGTTTCAAAGTGGTGGCTCGCCCAGTTGAAAGTCAACCGAGCATCGCACGCGAAGTTTTGTCCCAACCATTAAAGGCCGCATGTCAACCTTGGAAATGTCTAGGGTTGAAGCACATCTGGAAGGGACACAAAACCGGCATCTCCTTCATACCTTGTCCGGCTCCAAACCCTCTTCTCTTTCCAATTTTCTTTGCCAGCGTACTCAATGCCGGATATCAGCACGAACATCAGGATGGTCCAACATCCGACCATGAGGACCTTGTTCCTTGCAGGCCTGCTCGTTACTCATGGCGCCGCAGTCCGTCCCATCATCGAGAATGACGGATTCCGTTCTACGTCCTCCTCCATTGTTTCGTCCCCTAAGACCGCCGTCGAGCCCGTCACCACCGAGGAGGCCCTTCCCCCGATTGCGGTCAGTGGCGGTGGTGACCCCATTCTCGCACCAAACCCAGTACCACCGCCTGCAGGAGTCACCACAGCCGCTGGCAAGCCCAAGCAAAGCCTCATTGACAAGTTCCGAAACCTCTTCGGGCGAGGCCCTCCTTCCACTCCCGAACCCTGGTACCAGGAGCAGCTCCTGGCCCTGGCGAAGCAGAGGGAAACAGCCGAAGAAGACCTCGCGGTTGCCCTAGAGACCGCAGGCACAACATCTCTTGCCGCGAGAGACGTCCAGCACGACGTCAACGCCGCCCCCAATGCTCCCACCCCGGCTCCTCTCCCCGAACTACCCCGCTGGAGGCCTGCATTCCGCAGGAAGACCATCACCAAGCTGGAGACCCTGACCATCACCGGATCAAAGCCCAAGGTCACCGAGGAGCCCAAGAAGAAGAAGAAGAAGAAGCCGGACGACAAGAAGGGTAACCTAAAGGATCTCGTTCAAAACTGGCCCTGGGAAGCCAAGTCCACCGTGACGGCCACGACGACGACAACCAAGACGAGGAACAAGGTCATCAAGACCAAGCCTGCTGAGCGGCCCGTGATCAGCGAGGACCTCGGGCCCCTGCCTCCCGAGGCTACGGCTACGGCGCCGATCGTGACGGAGCTGCCGCAGCAGACCGTCGAGAGCGTTGTCACCGTTCTCAAGACCAAGGTCAAGTTTGAGACCAGGACCTTTGTCCGTACTCGCACGCTGTTTCATACTGTCGTCAAGGAGGTCACTGTGACCCAGGTTGTTACGGCCGCGGAGACGCCTGATCCTGCTGCTGCTGAGTATAGTCCTGTCATTGCGATTGAGTAAGTGTTGCGGGGTCTGGGATGGCGGATGAAGGTTGATTCATGTATTAGCAAGGAAGCATGGGGCATTTGGGATTCTGAGATTGATAGCTGCTCGAAGAAATAAAAGTACTCTCTGATTAAGACTCTAGAAAAAGTGAATGGTCGTCGTTGGATCTATAGCGGGTATGCAAACTGCTCAAAGGTCACCCTTCCCGTGTAGGTAGGCTTCCCAGACAGGCCACCCGAGATGGTACCGACGAATCGCGAGTACGTCTTTCGAGTTTGGGCAGCGACCTTAGCCTCTACTGCCGCATTGACCTTCAAGATACCCTCGCTTCCCAAGTCAAATTCGATATCGTAGCCATCCGGATCTCCCGTCTCTGGAACGGGAGGGTACGCATCGTTCGCCCCATATGGTCGCACCTTGACTGAGCCCGGCTGGCAGGTCGAGCTCAGCACTTTTCCGTCTTTGGCGACATACGCGGAGAAGTACTCCTTCCCGTCACGACCAAGTGTGTCAAACCATACCACGGCGTAGGGTCCGAAGTGACCGTGGCCCCAATACCATGACTGGACGTTGCCTGTGAAGGGCGTGACTCCCCAGTTCTTGTCGTGGTATCCAACTCCGTCAAACTTGACCGGCTCTCCGCCAATGATGAAGTCGGCAGATCCGTGCGCGTCCGGAATGGCATTGCTCCAGCCTACGCCGGGGCAGACTTCCTCGTTCTGTCCTGCTTTGTTGAGACCGCAGGGGTAGTGCGCCGGTGCCCTCTGGAATGGGCGGTTAGAACAAGCTAGTCACAACCCGCAGGTCTAGAGAGTGATGGCGGAGAAACATACCGATTTCAAGGTCAAAGTGCCGTGGACATCGAGAATGGGACTGTCGATTGTGACCGTGTACGTCGCCAGCTTTCCGATCTGGATGCTGGATCCCTCAAACTTGGCGCCGACAGACTTCCATTCTCCCCGTACGCCGGACTGGCCAACCTCGAGGTGGACGGCTGACTCCAAGGACGGGTCCACAGGAGCGGCGAGTTGTACCCATGTGCCGTTGTCGAAACTCGCCCACACAATGACTGCCGCTGCTCCTAGCTGCTCCGCGCCCGTGTAGCCTAGAGACTCGGGCCCGAATTCGTAGAAGACAACCTGGAAGGACATATTACCTGATGATACCGCATCGAAATACCACCTTTGTGTGTCGAGTTAGTCTGCGGCCCGCCAAGCGTTAGTACTGAGGGAGTGGTCTCACCAGTCGTATGCAGTTCTGTTGGGGCCCGGAGCCAACTTTTGTCCGTCGAGGTTCCCGGCGACAGATGCGAACTCGGCTGTCACGGAACCATTCTGCCAGACATTGGGTATGTCATAAGTCTTGGAGCAGCTTGGACTTGCTGCGCCTATGCGTAGCAGCCATAGCGCTGCGAAGGCAATGTAGGCAAGCATGGCGATTGCGTGACGAGATTTGAAGTTAGCCGGCTGGAGATGATGGACACTTTCGTGGGTTCACTGCGAGGAAAGGGTGAGCAGTCAGTCAAATACAAATGCAGAAATATGCGACCCTGGTAAAGTAATCGCCATTTTGTCAGCCGCGGATGCCGATCTTCAGCGCAAGCATCAAAGCAGGTCTCCCGGGTATCCGGGTATTGACTGGGTTCAGGCTCTCTGACGTAAGCGCTACCACAACTACCAACCTTTCAGAGACAACAGCGTATGCAAACAAGTGGAAAGAAACTGCGTACTTCATTGTCCGACTCGTTGGATTAAGCTTTTTCTTGATAGGTTAGACGGCACTCGATGGGGATGCGGTGGAGCCGTGATTAACATTGAACTTCAGGGCGTTGGGGAATACAGCAAGCTTACCTTTCCAAGAACTATGTCATCATAACGACCAACTTCCTGCGAGTAAAGAGTACTTGCACATAGATAATCAACTACTTGAGTAGATATCTACATATGAACGCACCTCCAAAGTCCGGGAAGCTGGAGGAGCCCCGCATAGCTGGACAGGGACACCCACGCGTGCCTGCCAAGCTTTTTAGAACCCCCCTTTTTCGCACGCGACTGTCCATTTTCTCCTCCAGCCCATCGTGACGCTGGCGGGGTACATTGAAGCATCCTTTGGCACGACCGACTGCACAGCCTTGCGTGGAGTTTGTGGAGATCGGCTCTGAATCAGTCGCTCAACTTGCTGGCAAACATGGTCGTCAAAATAACCACGCTCCCTTCGGAGATACTTGCCCTCATCATTTTCTACGCGCACCCAGCAGACCACCTGAACATCGCACTCACGTGCAAGCGGCTCGGCGAATGTGGTCAGCCTAGCCTCAAACGGCACCGGACAGCCCACGACAAGTACCGCGTCACTTCTGATCTCCACCCTTGCACGATTCCCTACCTACTTCGAAACATCGTCCTAGGCGACGGTGTTGAAGCATGGCATGTGCGGTCCCTCGAGATATGGACATGGCGTCGGAATCCGAACCATTGGCGCCCTTTCATCGTTCCCAGAGATGGAGCATCAGAGAGGGATTGGCAGTGGGGCAGACCCCCTACTTCCGAGCAGACTCTGTGGGGCTATGATGAGTTTGGGGAGATGCGCGCGTACCTGGAGAACTTGCGGACGCAACTTGGATGGCCTGCCGACATGGCGGACCACGCCATCACGCAGATGCAGAACTACGATGACCAGGCCATCAAGCTCCTGCTGATAGCTCTCTGCCCACGCATCACGAGCCTCAAGTTCGTTGATGGGGCCTACCCTCATGATTTATCGTAGGTACTCCTTGAAGGTAGACTCCTTCTGGCTGCCAGTTGACCAGCTGCATTGCAGGGCGATGGATAAGCTAAATTGCTTGCCTGCGTATATCTCTCTCAGCGTGATGACTAAGCTGGACAATGATGAACTTCGATGGCCGCCAGGGTTCCATTCTCTCCACGACGTCTCTGTGGGAGCAAACAACACGATGAGTCATAATCATCGGTACAGCTCCAAGAATAGGCCGTACGTCCTTGCTGCGCTCTTACGGCTGCCAAACATCAAATCTGTGTATTTCTGCCACTATAGAGACGACCCTTCGCTTGGGTTGATGGGAACAGCTTTGTCTCAAGTGTCTGACTGGAGGAGAGACAGCATATTTGCTCATAAGGTGGTCAGGCGCCCGGAGGCTTGGCTCCTCTCGGGACCTCAAGCCTTGAGGACCTCTACCTTGATGATGCTGCCACCACCATCCATTCCAGGTACTGCAACGCGCTTTTCCGGTGCATTCGTGGTCTCAAGACGCTGTGTTTGCGTGGAGCACCGTACACATTACATCCTGTGACCCACGATCTTCTGATGGACGCCCTGGCAATTCACAAGAGAACACTTAAAACCCTGATGCTCTACAACATGCGCTATCTTTGGCGTTTGTACACCGTCATGACCCCTGTTGGGCCATATGAGCCTTGCCTGGCCGGGTCGACGGCGCTCAAGACGCTTTCTCTGTCAGCAGAAGATATCTTTCAGGGCGGCGGGGCGTTGCCTATCAAAGGTGGGAACAGGCTCGATTCCTTGAACTACTACTTTTTTCAAAGGATGGGAGGCACGCCACGAGTGCATCGATCTCTTCATCGGGTCCTTGCCCGAGAACCTGGAAGTGTTAGTTCTGTCACTAAGTGAAGACTACTGGACAGAAGAATGGGACCAAGAAAACGGGGACAGTCCGACCACCTGGGAGGATCACGTCAGCTCCGATGACGATTATGCAGACATGACACACCGCCAGGAGCTCGACCAGTTCGAGGAAACCATCCACGTTGCCGAGGTGTGCCTCGTGCATCTGATCAAACGACGCCCGAAGCTCAAGAAGATCTTCATTGATAAAGGAGATCGTGTTACGCAACATCCTATTCCTTACTGGAAATGGAAGTGGTTTCAGCGCGCCGTCAGAGCAGGCAAACAGCATGGTGTGGATGTGTACATCGGGAACGATGACGAACATGACTTTCCATTCCCAGCAGCACCGGACGGGGCCGACTTGGAGTCCGGGCCGGAGGCTAGGAATAGGAAAGAACGGACGTGGGAGATTCAACCTTTTACCGGGCGATGGCTAAAGAGAAAGACACAACAAGTCAGCAGAGATTCCTCATCCTAGGCCAGGCCAGGCGCCTTGATGCAGGAAACTTGGTCAGAAGCTCAAGCAAGAAAGAATCGCGTTCTATTTGAAGTCATACCCAGTCTTGAGCTTCGGTCTATTCACAAGAGAGATAATCACGAAGAGAAGATGAAATCAAAGGTCAAGCCGTCCAATGTATGCGTCCACCACGGTAGCACTGAAGCGGGGCCGCGGTCTTAACATTCCTCCAGTTGGAGCTTCCTGTTCCTGGGGAGATGTTGAATTCCCCTTCATGCAAATGAATTGCAGCGGCCTTACACGGCGTTGGGCTCCGCGGCTACTACGTCAGCGGTCTCCTTTGTCTCACCGACGGCCTTGGTGTCCTGACGGTGCTCCCACGAGTGCGAAGGCACCCAACGCTTCGACTCCCGCGCGACACTGACCTCCTCATACAACTGGTCCACCTCCTCCAGACTGAGCCCCTTGGTCTCGTAGATGAAGAAGTAGACGAAAGCGATGCAGATAAAGCAGGCCCCAAACCAGACAAAGAAGATCTTGGACTGCAGGTTGGCGTAGCCCTCGCCGTAGTTGACGAGGTACGGCGTCGAAAAGGCGATGGCCCAGTTGAGCAGCCAGTTGGTCGCCGTCGTCATGCTCAGCGACTTGGCGCGCGTCTTGAGCGGGAAGATCTCGCCCGTCACGACCCAGGCCAGCGGGCCCCACGTCGCCGCGAAGAAGGAGATGTAGACGCAGGTGAAGGCCACGGCGGCCTTTTGCCCCGCGAGACTCTTGACAAAGATCTCGCCGTTATCGTGTTGGCCTGTCGACACGGTGCCGCAGACGGCTACGATGAGCTGCGAGACGGCCATGCCGACGGCGCCCCAGAGGAGGAGCGGCCGGCGGCCCCATTTGTCGATGAAGTACATGCCCGGCACCGTGGATGCGACGTTGATTGCCGAGGTGACCATGGATATGGTGAAGCCGCTGGAGACGCCCGAGTTCTGGAAGAACTTGGTGCCGTAGTAGAAGATAAAGTTGATACCTATATTTTCTCAAACTGTCAGTATGATGGCGTGCAAGACGTACACGTCGAAGAAGCACTCAGTTTGTACGCACCTGTCAATTGCTGCAGTGCCTGCAGAGCCATACCGGTCAACTGCCTCTTTCGTATGGGTGCCTTGAAACAGTCGAGGTACGAGCCGCTGTCCTGCGTCATCTCGTAGTTGTGGATGGCCTGAATCTCCGCCAGTTCCATACGGATGGCAGGGCTGTCAACAGGTAGGCGTCGGATCTTGCCAAGTGCCTTGGCTGCCTGCTCAAGCTTGTCCTTTTTGATCAGATAACGTGGCGTCTCGGGGAGCACAAGCATGCCGCCAAAGAGGATCAGGGACCAGGCAAGTTGTACGGCGATGGGAATGCGGTAAGATCCGGAGTCGTTGCGTTTCGAGGTCGCGTTGTTGACTACCGAGGCAAGGAGGAGCCCGATTGTAATGGCCCATTGGTACGCGCCGACAATGACGCCACGGATCCATTTCGGTGCGGTTTCGGACTGGTAAAGGGGTACTGATCCAGACAATCAATGTTAGTATCATCTTGTCATCGTGTCATGGTGCAGGGAGATAAATGTAGCGACATGAAATGGAGAAATACTCACCCATAGCAGAGATCAAACCAACCCCAAGGCCAGCAAAGAAGCGACCGGCGAGAAACAAGGGGAGCGAAGTGGCAACTGTATGTAAGACAACTCCAAGGTTGAAGACCCAAGTGGAGATAAGAAGCGCAGGTCGGCGCCCGATCGAGTCAGTGAGCAAGGGCGAGGCGAGGGCGCCGAAGAAGGTGCCGGCCGATAGAATGGACACGACGGCGGATTCCTGTGAGGCATTGATGTTGAGGTTGCCCGAGGGATCGATGTAGCCTGTACTGAACAATCGCTGCCAGTAAGGCATTGCGAGGATGCCGCTCACGGTTCCGGTATCGTATCTGAAGAGAGAGAGAGACGCATTGTTAGTTCTGCGACTTGAAGGATGAAAGATGTTTTCGATACACACCCAAAGAGTACACCTCCAAAGGCCACAAAGAGGCCCATAGCAATGGCCGCCCATGATTTTCCTGCCTCTCCCTCGGGCTTCGAGAGTGCGATTGAGCGTAGGAAGCCCATGGTGATGGGACGGAGTGACTTTGGCACGGAAAAGGTGCTGTACTGATAAGCAGGATGGGAACTGGAAGAAGCGACGAGTAGGAGTTGGAGATGCAGACTCAAGTCAATTCCAACAAACGGGAGCGGAAGAGCGCTTTTAAAGTTTTCTATGTGGCTCAAGGCTTCCCCGGGTCTGACTGTGTTTACACACATTCCTGACAAGCTTTCCTCCTATCTCTCGCCCACTCCGTGTTTACACATGTTGATGACAAGACTGCCGGTCTATCATTGACTCCATGCCCACGAGACGCCCCGTTTGTTGTCAGTGCCAGGGACGGGAAGACATCATCGGGGAGTCCGATGAGCACGTCACCAGTCACTGGGGACTGAAGGATGGTACTGACCGGCACTGCGACATAGCTGTTCAAGCGCATGTCTTCAAAGAGCCTTGTGATGGAGTACCAGCCTCCCTAGCCTACCTTCGCAGATGACAGGACCTTGGAACCTTCCATTTTCCTTCTAGAAGGACTGATCGACTCCGCTCAGACGCATCAGCTACCCCATACCAGCGCCGTGCCAAGATCCATGGGGCTGCTTACGGACCCCGACACGGAGACCAAGCGACGAATCGGACCTTTTACCCCGGCTAATAGGCCGCAAGGGTTGCCCGAGTAGCAGAGACTCCTCACTGTCTACGTAATTGTTTCATTACTGTGGGAAGGGCTGATTTCTTACATGAACGCAGTGCATCCCAGCCTCAACATCACTGGCAGGCATTATCGTCCGCGACACGTCTGGTGATCGTTCAACAAGATCACCCTCTGAGAACTCATATGACGGCGGTTCCGAAGTCGATCGATCGGCAGTTCCATGGATTATCAAAACATCAACGCCAGAGTGACTCTAGAAAGGTGGTGTGGGGGCTGCGGCCTCCCCTCCCAATGAAGTCGACGCCGCTCACATGCATAAGCGGTTGGAGGTGTACTACTTAGTGTATGTGACTGCAACCCCATGGCGATCCTCACCCAACATGCATGAGATATCGCGGTTCAACATCTAACTCCGCGTGCAAAAGCAGGGGGCTGACGACATGTTTCCCCGCGCCTTGCCCGCAAACTCATTAGTCTCTCCACACACCAGCCTTCTATCGACCTTCTAGCGGCCTTCTAGTCTCTTCCCAACGATGCGCGATTTATCTTGACAACGAGACGGTGGCAGTTGGAGTTGCATGCGAAATGGAGAAGCTGAGCTGGTACCTGGCCGAGTTCCTGAAGTACCTTTGCAGATCAGTCCAAGCGCCGCCGTGACAACACAGGTCTTGGCCAATCATGACTGCGAGCGGCGCGACGCGATGGTGAGATCTGCGAACGCTAGAAGAACGCATGGAAGGCGGACTCATCATGATCTGTCTCAGTGTCTTGTACACAGGCTAGGACGGCATTCGCAGCTTCAGCCGCGTGGCAGAGCATGCTCATAACCATGTCCCTGTTCTGAACGGTCCTCGGCGTGGCCGAAGGGACGGGCCTTGGCGTACGCTGTCAAGGTGCGATGAAGACGAATTTGAGTAATCCTTGATGTGAAAGGCGCTTTTGTAGGACCTTAGCTAGCAAGTCGCGAGTCTCGTCTCGCAAGATCAACGGGACTCGGCCGGATAGATTGAACGGAAGAAAGAATCGAATAACTTTCGTGTCTTGGGTTACACCATTAGCCTCAAGGCCAGCTGCCTAAACAAATAAGTTCAGTTGCAAGATCAATTCATGTCTTCAACGGTGTATAAATATTCATGCATGCCTCTGCCTCTTGACATCTCAGAATTATCTCTGCCCCGTCAGCCATCGAACTATCTCTATCATTTGCTCTGCCATCTTCTGGTCACATCATGAAATACTCGACTCTCCGCGGCACTCCGCGTCAGTGCTTCTGTCTTCTTGCGGCAGCTCACCTTCCCTGGGCTACTGCCTTGAAGCCACTGCCAGACTGCACCGTCAACTCGTACCCAGGACCACAGAATGCTGGGTTTGAGTCCGGTACTCTGGAGGGTTGGGAAGTTGTCAGCGGCAATGCTTTCGGCACCAACTCGGTCAGCAAGGAAGTCTCGTACTGGGACGGCCCTTTCCATCAGTCAGGCTCGTACTTTGTCCTCGGCAAGGCTCAGTCGGGTGAAGTTGCCGTGGGAGAGCTGCGCTCCGCACCTTTCAAAGCCAGCAATGTCATGAGTTTCCTCATCAGCGGAGGCTACGACACCGAGAATCTCTATGTTGCGCTCATCCGCGAGGACGATGGGCAGATTCTCTTGAACCAAACTGGCGCCAACGACGAAGCACTCGTCCGCATTGTTTGGGACACCAGCGAGTGGGCCGGACAGTCTGTTCGCGTGACTGTCGTGGACCGCAGCACAAGCGAGGGATGGGGTCACATCAACTTTGATGACCTGAGAGTCGGCTGCGCGGCTCTTGGGGATGACAACGGGGATCAGAAACTTACGTTCAACGTCATCGGTCAGGCCAACCAGCCGGCCAAGGACAGCATGAATGTTTGCGATCTGTTTGCCTCCGATCCCCTGCGCCCGCAGTACCACTACACCCAGTACCAGGGCTGGATCAACGACCCTGCGGGTTTGTCCCAGTGGAAGGGGAAACACCACCTCTTCAGCCAGTTCAACCCCGACGCGCCCCTCTGGGGCCCAATGCATTGGTCGCACGCAGAGAGCGAGGACGCCGTGCACTGGCGGGAACTACCCGTTGCGCTCTACCCCAACCCTACCAACGATAGCAGGGACACTTCTGGGCGGTTCACGGGTAGCGCAATCGCGGACGGCGATGTTCTCCGCCTCTTTCTCACGGACTTTACGGATCAGACCTACGGGCCGAAGAAGGTCCAGGAGACAGTCATTGAAGCGACTACTACCGACGGCGTCAACTTTGTATACCTCCCCAGCAATCCCGTGATACCGGGCCCTCCCCCAAACGCATTCTCGCCCGTATTTCGCGATCCCAAGGTGTTCCACGACCCCACCGATAACTCCTGGAAGATGGTCCTTGGCGCTGAGAACGCAGATTCTGGGCTTGTCCAGCTTTTTGAGTCGTCCGACCAAATCTCCTGGTCCTACGTCGGGATTTTGCACAGCGGCGACGGGTCTACTGGTAAACCGTGGGAATGCCCAAACTTCCTGCCGTTGGAAGACAAGTGGGTTTTGTTCTACGGAGGCGAGGCCAAGGGTTTCTACGAAGTGGGATCCTACAACGGCTCTGTCTTCACCAGCGAGAAGATCGGGCAATTCGACTACGGCCCTGCGAGCTACGCCGCGCAGTGGTACAAGGACGAGGCTGGCCGCAACCTGGCCATCGCCTGGATGGCAAATTGGCCGACACCCAAGTGGGCCAGCCGCTTGAACGGATGGGCCGGCCAGCAGTCGGTCACGAGAGAGCTGTTCATTCGTGAGGACGGCGGCCTTGGGAGTCGCCCTATCCCAGAGCTGGACAGCCTCGCCAGCGGCCCTGCCACCAACTACGGTACCGTGAAGCTGACTGGGGATGGGGGTACGCTCCACGTTGGCCACACCAATACGGCCAGGCTCAGGTTCGTGGCGAATCTTGGCTGCGGCACAGACCCTAGCGCCGGCTTTTCCGTTTACATGTTTCGGTCGGCGGCCGAGGAGGTGCGACTTGCGTACGACATCGAACGGCGGGTTCTCAGGCTCGAAACTACCAAGGCTGGGTATGCCGAAGCGAACACGTGGGAAGCCGTGATCGACGTCCCGGCGAGCAAGAAGCTCGCTCTGGACATCTTCATCGATCGGTCGAGTGTGGAGGTATTTGCTGGCGACGGAACGGTCATTTCGGCACTCGTTTGGCCGCGCTATCAGGAGTCACAAGGCATTGACCTCGTTGCCGACAGGGGACGTGTCAGGTTTGAGAATGTCACGTTCACGCCACTGGGTTCGAGCTGGTGCTAGATTTGCCAAGGACGAGATCCTTGACCCTGGATCAACTGTAGATGATCAGGCTTCTAGAAGCCAACCTGTACGTAGACTCGGCACGCATATCCGGAACTTGATGATGCGGGAGGACGTGGAGCTCTCTCACAAATACAATCGATGAATGAACAATGACAAACAATTCTACTTGTAGCGCCGTACCCCTGCTTCTGAAGACGTCTTCGTCCTGCATGAGACTTTTAGGCCAATGGGCGCGTAGGTGGGCAAAACCAGTGATATCGAGTTGTCTAGGGGTTGAGAAAATAGCGCATATGGTGTGGAAAGGGGCTGGGATCATTTGATTCTGACAGTGACATTGGTCAATCACTCAGGTACATGAAGAAACTCGCCGCGAATTTTGGGGGACTGTACACATGTGATGCCACTTGGTTCTGATGGGGGGTGGTGTGCAGCCCTGGTCTAGCGCTGCAATACCTGGCATTACTAGCGGGGTACTTGGACGAAGCTGAATGCAACTTGGCAACCAAGACAGCCAACCCCAACAAGACCTAGAAACTAGCTCCAGACCAGTTGCTATGCGGGGGAACCCACCCCCAAGAGGAGCTGATGGGAAACATGGAGATATAAGTACTTCAGGGCCGAGCCATCGTTCGCCAGCCGTCTTTCGGTCCACCATCACTTCCTTCAATCTTGGTCGTCGTGGCCTTGATGACGAGACCTTCAGCAGTGTTTTCCACTGTGCCGTGCTTCGTGAATATACCATTTTGAGCCAATACCACAACAATGGCGGGAGTTCAGGTAGCCGGAGCCGTGACCAAGCCCACGAGTCCTGAGAAGGTCACCCTCGAAGCGTGGTCTCAAGGCTTCATGGTCGGGGCATTGATCATCATGGCAGCCATCACGCTGGTCAACATGCGCAAGGGCGTGCTCCTTCATAAATTGATTTTCATCGAGGTATGCGGATTCGGCTGGCCCTCAGACGATCGTGTATATGTATCATTCCATGATGGCTAACATTCCATTTCTGAATCAACAGCTAGCCCTCGCAGTACCCAACGGCTTCTTCGCTTTTCCCGACCCACCGGCGTGGGGCTGGTTTCTCTCCTCGACGGTTGTGCCCCTCATAGCATCCTGGTCGCTGCACAACATTGTTGCGTGGATGAAGAACAAGCCATTCCTCGAACAAAGAGCAAGCCTCATATACATCGGAACTGTCGTTCTTGTACAGCCGTACTGGATACTGGAGATATACGCCAACTTTGCCTACTTCAACAATGTTGGGAATACACGTCTCTTCAACAGCACCCGGCCGTTCGAGGCTGTGTGTCGGTGAGTGCGACTCGGACATTCAAAGTCGATCTGAAGTGCTAACACTGGCGAAATAGTGACCCTTGGTGGATCTTCACAACCGTGAACCTCTTTTACAACATCCGATACCGTTACGAGCTCAGGCTTATCGACATTGTCAGGATCTGCCCACGCTTCGGCATCCTGCTCTTCTGCATGATCCTCAGTGTCATTTTCATCATCATCGATCTGCTATCCGTTGTCCCGGTGATTCCCATTGGGTTCATCAACCCCTTTTGGAAGTTTGCCTTCGTCTTCAAGTGCCTGGCAGATACCATCGTCCTTGACGATTTCAAGACCGCGCTGGACAAACTGAGTCGTCATCGGAGATCGCAGATCCTCCCATTTGATGTTTTCGCGGATCCGTTCGGTGCAGATGTGAAAGAAAAGAAGGCATCGGCCTCTCGATTGGATTCGGGTTACTCTGATCGTCTTGCCTCTGTGCAAGAGATTGAAACAGTGGCCGAAGGCAGAAGGCCAACCATCTCCTTTCCACCACCCACTCTTTCTACCAAAGCCTTAATATAGCTTAATGTGGGCGTATTTCTTTGACGCCGAAAACCTCTTTATCGTACCCGATGCGCAGTATCCCATTAATGTGTGATCCTCGATACTTGGCCGCTATGGTCTTGCTACGAACCCCGTCCTTCGCAATAACAAGGTTGCTCCTGACGGGCTTAACGGAGAGGAGAGATGGGACAAAAGTGAATAAAAATTAATGAATGGCGAATGCAGCGAAACTCCAGATCAGATCGCGGCATGCGATGACAGCATCCGGACTGCCTCGGCCTGCCGAGTCAGCATGGTCGGGCGGCACCACGCGCGTTGCCTAGGGACGATCCTCATCGGTCCACATTAGTAAAGTCTAGGCGCTAACACGGATATGCTTATGTATCTCAGCCGCGCTGTCGAGGCGTGGCAACAGCTGATTGTAGCCGTGCACATCAGAGGCAGACAGTCACACGGCATCTCACTCCCGGCTCAGATTTGTCATCTGCTCCAAATCGAGCTTACGGAATGTGCCCCACTTTTGTCGAGACACCAACGACACAGCTCCGAGGCTTGACCTGATTAGGAAAATGAGATGTTAGCGTAAAACGATTCCATTTGACGACGATGTTATAAAAGGCGCCATGCTCGCACTCGCGAACCTCCCTAGAGGGCCAAGCAATCTCAAAAAAGTCTCCGGTAACGTGTCTGGAAGATACCTAGATACTATGCTTCGAGTAAGCAGTTCGTTCCTGACCGTTTCCGCTGGAGTGTTGCTTCTCCCGACGCCGACTCGAGAGGCCCGCAATAACCGCAGCTTCTCCCGCAGCCATGGCGACGCATTTGTCATGTAAAACACATGAGAACAAGTATAAGACGCGACCGAAAGACACCATTTCACTGTTCTAACTCTGTTCAAACATCAATCCCATCACCTCACACCTCAAGCACTCTCACCCACTACCTCGCCCATCATGTCCAAGATCCTCGCCGTCTTCGGCGCCACCGGCCAGCAGGGCGCCTCCGTCATCAACCATGTCCTGAGCGACCCAGAGCTGTCCGCGCAGTACAAGATCCGCGGCATCACGCGCGACACCACTTCCGAAAAGGCCAAGCAGCTCGCCGCCAAGGGGAACGTCGAGGTCGTCCGCGGCGACATGGAGGAACGGTCCTCGCTCGAGGCCGCCCTGAGCGGCGCCCACACCGTCTTCATCATGACCGTGCCGTCCCTCGCGCCCAACGGTACCGAGATCGAGTACGGGCAGGCCAAGACCATGGCCGACGTCGCTGTCGCCCAGGGCGCGCAGTACATCATCTTCAGCACCCTGCCTTCCCCCTCGGAGATGTCGGGCGGCGTGCACACCAAGGTCGGGCCCTTCGAGTCCAAGGCACGTGCCGAGAAGTACATCCGCACTCTGCCCGTTAAGAGCGCTTTCTTTTCTGGAGGCTACTTCATGAGCAACTGGGCCCTGCAGCCCTTCATCGGGCCCATGAGGGTGCCAGGCGAGGAGACCTGGGTCATCAGCCGTCCTTTCTCGGGCAAGACCCTGATGCCGTACTTTGACGTCGATGCCGACGCCGGCAAGTTCATCGGGGCCATCCTGGCAGAGCCCGACAAGCTGGCGGGACAAGTCATCTGCGCCGCGGAGAACCTGTACCCCATTGAGGAGGTCGCCAAGATCATCTCCAAGACCCACGGCAAGAATGTCATCTACAAGGAGGTGTCGCTGGAGGAGACCAACGCCACGCTGAGCGCCATGGGCCTGCCGCCCGTCTTTGTCGAGCTCTTTGTCGACGGCTTCCAGTGCCAGTCCAAGTACGGGTACTGGGGGCCCGAGTCGGAGAAGTGGGTGGCCGAGGGCAAGAAGCTCGCGCGTGGCCGGCTGACCACCCTGGAGGAGTTCTTCACGAAGAACCCTCTTACCCTGGCTTAAAGTCACGATGATACAAATTTGTGCAGTACTTTGTTAGCATCACCTTTGACACGACCTGGTGTTTTATTTATCCTAGAAAGATTGTGAATGAAATAAATATATATGAATGACTACTTTAAATTTATTTTGTTGATCTCCCTTTCACATTTGCATGCCTCCCCTTCTAAAACGTAGGCGCAACCCTCGCCTCCGGCTGCCCAAGCACAGACTTGAGCTTGAACGACCGGAGCGACCCCGCGCTCGACGGCGCCCGCGACCGGCTCTGCGCCATCGACGCCATAGACAGCTGTCGAGCATGCTGCTGCACCATGCCACCACCACCGTGCACAGACCCCGAAGTCGGCGACGACGCCCGCGTCGTCGACCGCGACCGCACATGCAGCTTGCCCATCAAGGACGCCATCGCCGCCGCCGAGTCCAAGGGCGGCGTCGGCGGTTTTCCGTGTCCTACCATAGCGTCGAGCGTCATGCCGCGACGGCCACGGCCGGAGTGATCGACGCTCGAGCCGCGGCTCGACGGCGGCGTCGGCGCGCCTACACCTAAGCCGGGAATGCCGCCCGCGAGAGCGGCCTCGATGGTGAGCGCGGGCGGCATCTTGGACAGGCGCCGGATGGCGCGCTGGTTGCGCGTGATGAAGGTCGACATGCGCAGCAGCGCGCTGCCGCTCTCGTGAGTCTCGAGGCCCGACTGGCCGGTCGGCGACCGCGGTGCGCGAGCGGAGTTCATGGCATCCAACTTGGTCGGCGCGGCCGCGGTGGGTCTGGCCGGCGCCGCGGCGATGGTTTGTTGGACCCGGCTCATGACACTGTCAAAGTCTGTGGCCGTCTGGTACGCCGCAGGCTGACTGGCCCCGCTGCTGCCGCCCATGACGGGCCTGCTCGCCATGCGGAAGAGTGACCCGTTGCGTGCGCTCTGGCGCACGAGCGCCCAGCGGGTGCGGGCCGGGTTGCGCTCGAGCTCCGGGGCGTAGACTGAGAAGAGTGCGAGGTTGGTGTAGAACACCTCGAGGCGGCGGGCCATGCGCTCCATGATCTGCATGAGGAACGTCGCGAGCAGTGTGACCTGGGCCTCGGCATCAGCTTCACCTCCAGCGGCCGCGGCCGCAGCGGCAAGCTCGTCGAACGCGTCCATGCCGGAGCACGCCTCCTCGCGGATGTCCTCGAGTAAGCCCATGTCGAGCTCGACGGAGCGGCTCGCGTACGCGATGATGCCACGCTCGTGGTACAGAGCGCCCTCGGCGTTGGAGACAAAGTCACCGACGAGCGCGACCTCGCGCGACGTCTTGATCGCGGCGTCGGATGTCTTGGCACGCGCTACGATGCCCAGGACGTCCGGCAGGTGCGCTGACCCTTCGACCGAGTTGGCCAGCGCGAACGACAGCTTGAGCACAAGCTCCTGCAGTTTTGGGCCGAACAGCGCCGAGAACCCCGTCTGCAGCAAGCGGCTCTGGTACTGGTAAAACTGCCGGACGTGCTTGATGTTGAGCAGGTCGCCCTGGTACCAGAAGCCGCTGGCCGAGACGCCGGGGGCCGCGGCCGAGGACTCGGCCAGGCCGGACTTGTTGGCGGCGATGAGGACCGACATCTCGAGCTGCTGCGCGACGAGCGTCTCGACGGACGTGCGCAGGTAGTCGGCCCAGAGGTCGTACAGGTCGGAAAGCTCCTCGCTGGCGTGCAGGTCGGGCTTGGGGGTGAGGTGGCCGACAAAGTATTTTGTCAGCAGGCTGGAGACCTCCGGGTTGGTCGTGTGGGCGAGGTTGTCAAACGTTTCGGAGCAGTCGACGCCGGCGTTGGACTTGATGATGAGCGTGCCGCCCGGGTGCATCGGGCAGAAATCCGTAATGTCGTAGGCCTTGCCGTGCACGCCGATCCACATGCGCCCTCCCGGACGGTGGCCCGTGTTCTTGGCGAGCTGGGACAGCGGGATGGTGGGCACGTTGCACGGCAGGGGCTTGGGCGTCATGAAGACGTCGAGCATGAAGCGGCGCTCGGCAAACGCCGTGTTGACGATCATATCGGTCGACTCCATGGTCGCGGTGCGGTGGTTGTAGATGGCCTTGCGGATGCCCGACATGACCGAATCGAAGACGGAGACGGAGCCGCAGACGTATAGATACCCGCCCAAGCCGCCCTGGCTCTTGCTCATGACGAGGTCGCAGACCGTGGCGCCCTGCTCAACGATCAGGGCGTCGATGTACCGGGGCTGCATCGGCTTCTCGACGAGCTCGCGGCCCTTCATGGCCAGGCCGCGCGAGTCGCGCGAGAAGGCTAGGTGCACCTCCATCTGGCCTGCGCCGACGTACTGGCGCAGCTCGCATTCGTAACAGAACTTCTCGCGCGACTGCACGCCCAGATAGAGGATGTTGCGGCCGACGGTGCGGCCGATGCGGGCTTGCCAGAAGCTGCGGAAGGGGGCGATGCCGCTACCTCCTGCGAAGAAGGCGCAGGGAGCTGCACCATTGAGTGGCAGAGCGAAGGAGACTGGACGCGAGACGCCAATCAGAATGTCCTCATCGACTGGGATGACCTCGTCGTTGGACGTGATCCTGGGATTGAGGAAGCCGCTGCTGACACCGCCGCGATTAATTTTGGACGATCCGGCAAACGTCGAGCACAGCTCATATTCGGCGCGCGAGACGGTCAGCTCGACGGTGCTCGGCAGCATCTCATCTGGGTAGTTGGAGATGGAGTAGGTACGCGGGACCTCGACAGGGATGAGATCGCAGAGCCAAGTGAGGTTTTCGAGATCGAAGGCTTGGTCCCAGATCTGCGAAGGCGTGTCCACCAGGGCGGCTTGCAGGAGGTCACCGAGGGATCCGCGGACCGGCCACTCGTCGGTAGCAAGGACCTGGAGAATTGTGTTGGAGGAAGCACGAAGCATGTGGTGGACCTTGAGAACCAGGTCTTGAGTCAGTGGAGCGAGGTGACCACGGCGGAGGATGTGCTGAACCGTGATCGGTTGGGGTGAAGACATGTGTGACACCGAGCCAACGTGTTCGGCGAAGCGACCCCATTTCTTGTCAAGCGTCGGCCTGACGTCGAGCATCTCTCCCAGGCCCAGAGAGGCGGCAACCTTGGCGCACTCCTCCCAGCTGTTCAAGGGCATGACAGCAAGCCGGTCGCCAGGCTGGAAGGTGATACCAGTGTCATGGATGTCGAGCGAGACGAGAGCGATTGACCTGTCCGCATCATTGTCGACAAATGAGCGGCCGAGGAGCTTGGCCTGGTACCTGCACTCCTCGAAGCTTCCGCGCATCTGGTGAGGCTCGACGGGAATGTCGGCACGGAAAGGATCCAGGCGCTCCTTCATGGCTTCCGAGAACTGCTTGTGCGTCTCCTCCCAAGGCCGCAAGCCGGTGTCTGCTCCGGCACCTGACGAGCCGTTTGTTTCCGTGCGGCCAGTCTTGCCAGCAATTTCGAGAATACCGAAGACTTTGTACCGGTGGACACCCATGAAGCCGCGCTCGCCCGTGTAAGCCTCCACAATCCCGTCGAGAACGCCCATAAGCCGCGCATCGCCGGACTTGGCCACGAATTCGGGGATGCTGTAGTAATTCTCCACCGCGGCGATGAAGGCACGCAGGTTGGACGGCTGCCAGGCGCGGAGATGAATACCCTCCGCGCCGAGAAAGGATGTGTATTTCTTGCGGCCGAGGAATGCGTCCATGAGGAGATATGGTGGGAATTGAAGACCAGAAGCAGCTGGGCATCGCTTGGAAAGTGGCGTCGAGAACTTGGCCCATCGCACCCACTCGTCTGCCGAGACGAAGTTGTCGCCCGAGTTGGGGCTGGGAGAGATGGAGTGGAAGGCGTTTGGCATGCGCTCAAGGATTTCCTTGAGCCGGATCATCTCGCGGAGGAGCCCTTCGATATTCCTGTTCATGACGTGTTCCTGGCAGCTCGCGATGGCGTCGGGACCGTGTTGGAATGATGCTGGACAGTGCTAGTTAGCCATCACATCGAAGTAATACAACCATGAGTCCTTACCTGAAGTATCAGCACACCCCTTGAGAAACGCAATCTCCGTTCGATCCCCAAACATAGGCCATCGCAGATCCATATTGTCAAACCTGGCCACATAGGGATACGTCGACTTGTTGTCCCGGATCTTGACATTGTACGACGACTGGTCCGGGAACGACAAGTGCGGCACCGCCCTGCCCATCCGCCGCGAGATCTGGTAGTACGGCAGGCCGATCGTCTTGGGAATCCCTTTCAACTCCTCCACCACGTCGTCGCTCATCTCGACCTCGGGCCGCGCCTGCTTGACCACCGCCACGCCCTCGTGCCCGTCGTGCTTCTCCTCGTACCGGTAGATCGAGCACAGCATACCCAGCGCCACGAGCGCGGCCCACAACGCGTCGTCCGGGATGACATCCTCCGTGCCCTCCACCAGCGGCAGCGCCGCCACGGACTCCCTGACCCGTCCGCGCGCCACACAGCCTGGCATACGCTCGCAGAGGTCGGACCACACCCGGCCCGGCGAACCCGCGAGGGCGGCGACGTGCTCGTCGATGTCGGGCGGGACGAAGCCGTACTCGGCGGTCAGGAACCCGTCGCGCCAGCCCGTGCGGGGGCCGACCTCCTCGGCGCGCAGCATGACCTGGCGGGCCGGGGCGCCGAGGGCGACGGCGAGCAGGTCGTGCTCGGCGGCGGCGAGGTCGTCGATGTTCTTTGTGCTGTTGATGATGCGGGCTTCGGGCATGGACGAGTAGATAATCTCGTTGATGGCCTTGCGCTCGCTGTAGGGTGAGGAGACGGTTGTGTTAGTGCACTGCGGTTAATCGAGTTTGGTTGGGGTCTTTGTGGGTGGTATCATACCGTAGGCGTAGCCATTCTTCTGGGTTGACGCCTCTCGGGATCTAGTACCGGGTCAGTATTGGTGTTATTCTTGTTGTGGTGTGGCTGTGGACTCACATCAAAAGCTGAATGCAGGTCACCTGGCTGCGAGTAGCCAGAGAAGGAGCAACCCCTCGGGCCCATGCGGGCGTTGTTGCCTTTGCCAAACGGGCAGGGTCCGGCTCCAGCCGACCTCGACACCGGGCATGATCTTTCGGACATGGTGAAAAAAGGAATGTAGTGAAGTAAATATTAAGACAATATGAAGGAGTCACCAGGACCGAGAGAAGGGAAGATCGAGCTAATCACACCTAGGCCGTAACGATCATTAGAAAGCGCACCGAAGGAGAAAAGAGTCGTGATGGGGCTGCATGATGGGATGTGCATCTGGGGGATTTATGGAAACATGCATTTTCGCCAAGCCAAACCGCTGGGAATAGCGACATGGTGGCGTTGCGGCGTTTCCCGTGCTGTCACTGGGGCATCGCCTCCTGAGTTTGTTCGAGAGAAGCAAAAAGCAAGGCCCAGAGCTGTGTAACGCATCAAATGTCCGGTGTCTGGGTCAACAAAACCGGGGAGGCTGGCTGTCTGGCCCCCGTCACGGTCACAGGGGAAGCTAGAAGCGTTAGTGAGCTGTCAAATCCAGGCGCCCACGATGTGCAAGTATTCAGGGTCGACATTCCCCGTCGATTTTACGTTAAAATTGTGCCACAAATTCTTCAGGAGGTGCCAATTTGACACAAGCGACAGCGCGCCAAGCCGCCGCGGGTACCAGGGTTGTTGGGGGGAGCTAGGATCGGGCGGCAGCATGGCCAAGCTGGGAAGGATTGGACACCCCAGGTGGGCCCAGAACTGCCATCGCATAAATCGAGGAGCTCGAGCGCCAGGGAGAGAAAAAGAGAGTAAGTCTGGGATCGCCGTTTGGAACCAGAAGATCATGGAGCTGCACGAGTGTGAATCACTGCAATTGCCGGCCGCGGGATCGGGTCGATCACTGATCTCTGCATGCAGACGACCTGGGCGGCAAGCAACACAGACCTTCTCGACATGTCGTGTACCATTATCATCCTGCCAGTACTGTCAACACCAGTGTCAAATGCTCCTGCAGATTTTGACACATCGTGACAGCGACGCCAATTGGGTGAAGGCAGGGCGCGCAGCACCCGATCGGCTCTCGCGAGAATGAGACAAAAGAGGGCAATGCGCCTCAGGGGTTTGGTTGCTGTAACGGCCAAGACTTATTCTCCGGGCGGCAATTCGTCGCACGCTCTGTCGCGGTGGGGAACCAAATTTCACAAACCTGGTTTCCAAAGCTGAAACAAGCTTAAGCTTAAGCAACTACCGAACGTGGCAGCAAGATTCCGAGGGCAAATTTTCATGATTGGGTTTCTCCACGGCGCGGAGGAGACGCGCGGCCGCCTGATGACCCTTGCTCGTCTGTCGAACGATAAATACCTCGCTTCCACCAAGAGCTTGGTCGTCTTTGGAGCTGTACAAACAGGGGATCTTGTATATCAAGGAAGCTAGCATAACAACCTCCAAACAATCATCTGAGCATTCTCATCTTGATGCCTGTTTGTGTTTGACTGGAAGTCAAGAAACGGCTACATCTTCGATATGCGCCTTGCTTGTGGGAGATGGCTTTGGCCGGCTACCCATCCAAAACATGACACGCAAGAAATTAAAGACTGTGTATGGGTAAGGATAGAGCTGCTGCGATGAGATTTCAAAGCTACAATAGTAACGCTGGTAATGAAGAGCACTGGGCACTGGTAGTTAATTTCTCTTCTGTGATGGTTGACCCAAGACTAGCAGCTACGGGATGGCCATCACGTGCAGAAGACGCCTTTTATCGATGAAACATCACTTCGCATTCCACTCAGATTCTTCTCGTGGGGAGAATTGCCTTATCATTCAGAATAAAGGCAGCGAAACCTCGACGGAGATGATGTGGTGTACCGGTCCTTCAGGTCCGTTGAAGCCTTTCCGTCGAAGTCACCCGAGGTTCTCCTCCCTCTAGCAAAATCCGTCTAGAATACCCATTCGGGAGGCGTGTTTTCGCAGCCAGGCTTTCGAGCCCTGGCTGAGTTTTTTTGTTGTTGCTACTTTTTTTGGCCCCGTCTTTCCTTTTTCCTCTGCTGTTCTCTTGTCTCTTTGCCATCGCGTTTGTTATGCCTTCCTGTCTTTCCCCATCGCGTGCTCACGGCAGTCCAGTCGTTTGAAGTCATCATTATTCGGAAACGGGTAGACTTCTGGGGGCTTCAGAGTACCTTGTTTGATGCTACGGGCCATTCTCGAAAGTATGCCACTTCATCCAGAGAGACTAACTTCACCAATAAAATTTGCTTGCTTGCCATCTCTCAGAGTCATCCTTTGCAATGCACGTTAAAGCTGCCTGTTGATTGCCACTGACTTATGAAGGGGGATATCTTCTCCATAATCCTATTAACGATGCTATCATATTCCATGGGTCCGATTGGAACTCAATTATTGACGCGCATATAGTTTGAATCGTAGTAAAACTACCGCACAATGACTGCAACGCGCTGGAAATTGTACTCGGCTGTTCCCATTGTTCCGACGACCGCTTTCAAACACGACACGCCTCTCAACTTTCACATAAAACAGAGTGCTTCCCTTGTTGCTAGAGTCTAGTTTGGCTGTCCCGCGCCTTTTCCCCTTTCCTTGGGCTCAGCTATATAATCGTCAAGTGCCGGCAACGCCTGTTTAAATGGCATCTATATATATTCATAATATCTCGACAATTGTGAAGCGAATTCTGAGAAGAAGCTGACCTCGTAGCTCACGAGCACAATAGCAGCAACTCCCAACCCCCTCGTCAATGGCAGCGAGGCACTCTATTGGCTGAGCTTAAATGCCTTTCGGGGACAATAGCGACTTACACACGCAATGGCAGAAACTCACAATTGCGAAATGCCTCTATTCAAACTGAGTCTTCGCAACACAGATCTCGGGTATAAAAGAATCTCTTGGCCTCGAGATTTCAACTCTCGATCCTTTTCTTTCCCATCAACAGCTTCGGATCTCGCAGTTAACTTTCTTTACCAAAGATCAAGTTCTTCCTCGCGTCGAATCTTCTCTTTCGTCAAGAAAGATACCTGCATCACCACCACCAGCACCGAAGTACCAGCGTCTTCTGTCTCCCAGAGACACCTTCTCCGCCGCCGACAATGCCTTCATACATTGTCACCCCTCCTTCCTCCTCGGACAACATGTCCAACAGCACCGCCGGAGACGATGACCTTCTGGGTATGTTCCGCACTCTAATCCATCCCCTCTTTCCAACTTATCTCTCTCTTTCGGGCGAAAACTGACAAAGTGACCAGCCGAGTTCAGGGCCGCCGGCAACGACGACGACAACGGTCTCTCCGGAGACACACCCGCGCCGACCCAGGCCGAGTCCCCCGTCGCCGCTCCCGCCCCGGCATCGCCCTCGAACGAGGCGTTGCTCGACGCGATGCGCGCCCCAGAGCCCGGAAAGACGAAGAAGGCTGCCACCGACAAGCCCAAGAGGCAGTACAAGCCCCGCAAGAAGAAGGAGACCACGGGCTGCCTCGACCCCGTCCGCCAGCCGACCATCGCAGAGAGACTCGCAGACAGCCCTGCGCCCGCCAAGGTCCCGGCCGCGGGCCGGTCCGTCATGGACCAGCTCGTCGACCTGACGCACTGGATGGACGTGGCGCGCTTCGACCTGGCCAAGTTCAAGGAGACGGGCGAGGTCGTGCACCACTTCGACTTCGGCCTGAACGAGACGTGGATCTGGGTCCACGGCCAGATCGGCCGCTGCCCGGGCGTGCCCACCCGCGAGGATCTCTTCGCCGCCTACCTCTCCGCGGCCGCCGACGACGCCGCCACGGCCGACCTCGACGCCGCCGTCTACCGCTGCTGTCTGAGCTGGGTCTTCAACCCCAAGTTCAGCAGGCCTCGCTTCTGGCAAGGGTTCGAACCCCTTGACCCACTCCATTGTCACCAGAAGGAGGAGGTAGACAGCGAGCTCCCCGTCGCGCCCGTCACCAAGTTCGAGATGGCGATGGACGAAGCCTCTTCTCTCTCGAGCATCCCTCCCGCCGGCCCCGACACAGCCGACACCACCTCTTCTCCCCCCGTCGCTGCTCAGAGAGCTCCGACCACCACCACCCCGCCGCGCGGTGGAACGTCCGGTGCCGCCGCTCCCTCGAGCGCGCCCGGCCATACCACCGCCGGCGGCGGCCACAATAACAAGCGGAAGAGGACCGCCGCCACTGATGAAGACGACGAGGTAGTCGAAATCCCGGCGCCGGCCAAGAGGGCTCGCACAGAGCGTCCGTCGCGGCGACCGAAGACCGGTTCCTCCTCCGCTGCGCCCATCGTCCTCGCTAATGATGACGACGATGTTGCTGCTCCTGTCTCTGGCTCCTTGTCTGCCTCCGCCGCACCGCCGCCGCCACCAACGACGAATGTTGCTCCCGTCTCCGTCGCCGCTTTCGGCTCGTCTTGGCCAGAGGCCAACACCTACCTTTCCGCCCCCGCCGTCGCCTTGCCGCCCGCCTTTTCTGCCGGCCTCTCTTCTGCTGCTGTCTTGGGCCCCGCCGCTTCTGCCGCCGCGCCTTTCTTTCCCGCCGCGCCTGTCTTCCCTGCCGTCTCCGTCACCGCCGCACCCGCCGCCCAGCAGCAGGGCGTCGCCTTCCCCACCACCGCCACCGCCGGCTACCAGAGTGGTGGTCACCTAGGACAAACGTCCTATTTCGAGAACGCTGCACCGGGCCTTGGTGCTTGGCAGAACCTGGTGTCGTCGGCGCCCGAGCCGACCGGACGCAAGACCGCGTCGTTTTTTGACCTGTCGGAGTATGGGTTTTGAGGGGACGGGGAGTAGGGGAGGGAGAGAGGGGATAGGGGAAGTCACATTTTATGAGCATGAGGAGATGGAGAGATGATGAAAAAAATACTATTCTTTATGGTTTCCTTGAAATATTTGCCTTTCTTCCTGTGTTGATCCATGTGTGACCTTGAACTGTGCTTGTTGACGGTACAAACCTTGAAGCCAGCGATGTGTGCCTAATACAGCATCGTGACACTAGCCCGAAGCACGCGGTCCGGAAGTCGTCATCCTCCCCCGGTCGTGGATCCCCGACTTGCCGTCAGCCTATCCAATGAAAGCAGAGACAAATCCTTCTTTGGGCTGGCTGTGTGGGTGTGCCCCGTTTGAGGCTCTGTCTTTTGGCAGCCGAGCTTAAGAGCCTGCAGGATCCGGACGAAGGGAAGCGGGAGTTGCCGAGTTTAGTCCGAGAAGGTCAGGTACAGCGCCAGATATTATCAAGCCACTCCCCGCCTGTCACGGTGCCGCTGCAGCTTGACGTCGCACTTCTCTTCAATTCAGGAACACCAGTCACGTTGTCTGTATTATGCGACAGTAATTTCTTTATTGATAGCATCGTCTTGATGCTTCTTTCTTCGGTCGTAGAGCAAGAGAGCAATGTCACCAGATGCACTGAAAGCAATGACGAAACAGGTGGTCAAAGCTCAAGCTTGCACTGGCCGAGCCGGGTACGAGTTACCGACGCTGACAGCTGGTTCGGCTAGCAGACATGGCAGTGCATTTGGTGCAGAACTGTTAGTGCGGTAAAGCTGAAAGTGCCCCGCGCAGGCGCGTCTTTGGCGTCTCGATTTCCTTTGCCTGCCCAAAGTAAAGAATGCGCCAGCCAAAGAATACCTAGTCCCTCCTGCTATTTCTGCTACCTAGTACTTTTTGATAGCCGGCGGCAAAGGAAGAGAGAGACAGGGAGCTTCAATCGTCTCTTTGAGAGCAAAATGAGATAAATCAGGTGCAGCGTCATCAATACCGAGGAAATTCCACTGCGTAATGGGCTGATCGCAACATGACCCAGAAAAAAGTTCCAGATCCTCCATACCTGCCCGCTGCTTGTCTCGTCTCGCCCATGCCATCCACTTAAACTGCTTAACAGCTCTGCTGACTTGTCAATTGGCTTCTGGGAAGCATTCCCAAGATCCTTAAAACCTTAGCCTGCCGCTAGCCGAGTCGTCCCCCCCATACAAGCACCCAAGCTTGTCTCTCCCTTCTCCTCCACACACCTTCTCTCCTTCTCTACTCTCCTCTCTTTTGTTTTCTTTTCGTTTGCTCTGTCGTTCTGTTGCTTGACCTCGAGGAGACACGAGACCACCCATCATGGCCTCTCCCATCGCTTCGGCCGCCCTCAAGGCCCGCGTCCACCGCCCCTCCATGCTCAAGAAGCTGTGCCAGCCCCAGGACCTGCTTCACCACTTCCCCAACGGTGCCGCCATCGGCTGGTCCGGCTTCACCGGTGTTGGATACCCTAAGTAAGTGCGCCCGCAACCGCGAGAGATGCTTGTCTCGGGGTGCAATGCAGCAAGGCACGAACAAACCAGCTGACTCGTCACCCCACCACGCACAGGAAGATGCCCACTTTCCTCGCCGACCACGTCGAGAACAACAACCTCCAGGGACAGCTCAAGTACACCCTCTTCGTGGGCGCGTCGTCGGGCGCCGAGACCGAGAACAGGTGGGCGGGCCTGGACATGATTGAGAGGCGGAGTCCTCACCAGGTCGGCAAGGCCATCTCCAAGGGCATCAACGAGGGCCGCATCCACTTCTTCGACAAGCACCTGTCCATGTTCCCCGTCGACCTCGTCTACGGCTTCTACACCAAGGACAGGCCCAACAAGGCCCTCGACGTCGCAGTCGTTGAGGCTTCCGAGATCAAGCCGGACGGCAGCATCGTTCCCGGCGCCTCGGTCGGTGCGACGCCGGAGCTAATCCAGCTTGCCGACAAGGTACGTTTTGGCTCCAATCGCGCGCAGCGTCGGAAAAGCCGACGACTGCTCGCATGGCATCCAATTGAATGCTAATCCGATCCCGCAGATCATTATCGAGGTCAACACGGCCATCCCCAGCTTCGACGGCCTGCACGACATCACCATGACCGACCTGCCGCCCCGCCGCAAGCCCTACCTCATCATGGGCGTCGAGGACCGCATCGGCACCACCTCCATCCCCATCGACCCGGAGAAGGTCGTCGGCATCATCGAGTCCGACTACGCCGACCAGACCGCCCCCAACTCGCCCGCCGACGACGCCTCGCGCGCCATCGCAGGCCACCTCATCGAGTTCTTCGAGCACGAGGTCAAGCACGGCCGCCTGCCCCAGAACCTGCTCCCGCTGCAGTCCGGCATCGGCAACATCGCCAACGCCGTCATCGGCGGCCTCAACGAGTCCAACTTCAAGAACCTCAAGGTCTGGACCGAGGTCATCCAGGACACCTTCCTCGACCTGTTCGACTCGGGCAAGCTCGACTTCGCGACGGCGACCTCGGTGCGCTTCTCGCCCGACGGCTTCAAGCGCTTCTACGACAACTGGGAGCGCTACTACGACAAGCTCCTCCTGCGCGCCCAGCAGGTCTCCAACTCGCCCGAGATCATCCGCCGCCTCGGCGTCATCGGCATGAACACGCCCGTCGAGGTCGACCTGTACGCCCACGCCAACTCGACCTGCGTCATGGGCTCGCGCATGCTCAACGGCCTCGGCGGCAGCGCCGATTTCCTGCGGTCATCCAAGTACTCCATCATGCACACGCCGTCGACCCGCCCCTCCAAGACGGACCCGCACGGCGTCTCGTGCATCGTGCCCATGTGCACGCACGTCGACCAGACGGAGCACGACCTCGACGTCATCGTCACTGAGGTCGGCCTCGCCGACGTGCGCGGCCTGAGCCCGCGCGAGCGCGCGCGCGTGATCATTGACAAGTGCGCGCACGACGTGTACAAGCCCATCCTCAAGGCCTACTTTGAAAAGGCCGAGATCGAGTGCCTGCGCAAGGGCATGGGCCACGAGCCGCACCTGCTCTTCAACTCTTTCGACATGCACAAGGCGCTGCTCGAGGAGGGCAGCATGCAGAAGGTCAAGAGCTGGTAGAAAAGAACATCAAGGTGGTGATGTAAGAGCCTTTGAGTAGGTATAGTGTCAGGTGATGGTGAGGAGGAAAACATGATATCTTGTACACAGACATTTGCTAGGAAAGAAGGCTTGTAAATGGCGCTTTTACTGGTTCTTGGGCGATTTACTTTTTGGATAGAAGCATAGATTCGATTAAGAGTCGGTGTGTAAAGCAGTGGATAGCTGTCTAGGGATGTTACCCCGTGAACCCAACCCTCTTTTGAGCAAGATCATTCTCATCTTCTACTGAGGTGACGTATGGTTTGCAATACCGTATCTGGTGAGCAAAGCCAGCAAACCTCGTTGAGTAGGTCCGTTTCTTGCGAAGGGCCGAGCTTCTTTACTCAAGCCTAACTGATCTCATCAGATTGAGCACACGGATGATAGCACCCCCATCTATACCCCCTCACTTTCAACTTTACTGCAACGTCGGTTTGCTTCCATCTCATCTCGTCTCAACTCGGCCACATTTACTCTCGGGCTTCTGACTACTTCATCACTGCTGATTCTCGCTTGAAAACAATCTTGAAGATCGACGTCTCTGAGCCGTCGTTCTTGTCGACTATAACACCAAGGTTCTAAACCCTCACAGCTGCTTCACCTACGATTCGACAAGATGTCTGCGCCACAACAGAACAAAGCCCTGAGCTCGAAGGTCAAGATCCCACCAAAGTATGACACGGTTCAAAAACGCATAAAGTCATTTCCTACGTCGGGATGCCCTCTCTCCCTTCTCCAGCGGCACGTTCTGGCCGTGTTCGGATTTCGATACTCTTCAAGCACACCAGATGACTGCTTTGGGAGGTGCCTAGAGTGCAGCTGGACCTTCGAGGAGGAAGAGATGGAGTATCTCGCAACATCGCTTGTCTTGGAGCTTGACGACTTTCATGACGACGGCTGTTCCTTTGCTGAGGCGAGATGCTCTACATGCTCCAAGACGTTCACACAGTGGGCGTTGTGGTGGGACCACATCCTTTCGGCTCATATTGTCCACAGTGTTCTTGCCAAGGAGCATGCTGCATATCAGAATCGCCACAAGAAAATTGAGCCGGACCTCGGATGTGGTAGAGAGAAACAGCCTGGCACTCTATCGGGACTGAAACGAAAGGGAGAGGGCGCAGTGCCTTCATCAACCAAGAAGCCCAAGGTTTCCGGCTCAGGCATCTCGACCAACAAGCCCTGTGTTTTGGAGTCCGACAAGAACGATGCTAAGTCCGCCGCTAGTGAGCAGGAGGTTAAATCTACCACTCTGAACGTCAAACTAAATAGCAAGCTAGATACCAAGTCCACCAACAGGCAGGATACCAACGCGGCTAGCAAGATGGAGCTCGAGTCCTCTGAGAGGCAAAACAAGAACTCGAGCAAGCAGGACGCTAAGTCTACTAAGCAGGACACCAAGTCGACCAAGCAGGAGGCAGTGAAGTCGACCAGCAAGAAGCCTGCAAAGTCCAGCAAGTCGGACGTCGTGGTCATTGCATCATACAATCCGACCAACAAGAAAATCATCATTGGCACTACGGATCAGATTCATGGCGCAGGGGACGTCCCCCAGCTGACCACGAGAGAGATGATCAAGAAGCTCACGACTTTGGTGCAGGATGCCGCAGCTCGGAGTCTCACGGATGCCAATCTAACAACCACTTTGGCGACCATGACTGCAGGCGAGTACGATACTCTGCGCGAAGACATCGAGCTCCAAAATGCGATCCAAGGCTCAGCTTGAGAAACTTGCCAGGTGGAGAGATACCTCCAGTCATCCACTGGCAACAGCCTTTGCCGGAGAGCCTCACTGGTAAGTGTAAATGTACTTATACCTTACATATCATTGTGCTAACGAGTACCGCAGAATCAGAGGTAGGGGCAGTGCGACTACACAAGAAGTACGTGCAGTTGAAGGAGGCGGCCTGACGATGACCTTTGGGACTTTCGAGGCTTTCTATGCCCGCATACAGGATCTCTGCTCTTTCTCTCGAGAGAGGGTTCGATGAGTGCGGGTTCTATATCTAAGAGACGACGTTTCTCCATGGTCAAGAATACAGAAGTGATACAATAGAAAAGACCATGGGTGCAGAAGGAGGAAAGCAGACCTTTTGCAATTGAGTAAGCTAAAAGACTAGGCTCACTTAATTCAAATGATTTACCATATCGTGGGAATATCATTGCTTCCTTTATGCGGATAAGCTGAATGTGGACCTCATTGAGTAATTGTCTACGACAGCACCATGAGAAGCAAGGATACTTCATATCCGCACCGAGAAGGTCTCTACCGACTACTAAAGCCCTCGCATACCCGATGTCTTCGTGCTTTTGATCACTGCGTCAAGTGACCCGTCTACAGTTCTTGAGAATGTAAAGATTGGGAACATGATAATCTGAGATTCTACCCTCAACGCATTGCACCCTTCATCCTCCGTTGCGCCACTGGAAGGCTCTACTCTTCTCTCGCCTCCCAAACAAATGCACCTCACCTGGTTTACATCACAGATTATCGTCAGCTTTCAGCTGTCTGGTTTATTCGCGCCAATCTCGCCGAAAGCCGTTTCTTCGTGGCCTCAAACTCACAATCTCGCCTAGTCATTTCTTCACTTCTGCGGCTCGTCATATTCCAGCTTTGCTCTCCTACGATCCCTTCGCTCTGTTCAACACGCCATCATCTCGGCATAAGACTCAGTCAGTCGTGTTCCGCCAAGATGAGGATCACAGAGTCTCCGATGTTCGTCTCGGAGCAGCCTCGTGGCGAGGACTACGTGGCTGTTCACAAACGCTTCGAGTCATTCGCTGACCGAGATTACTCCGACGTCAAATGCTACGTTCTTGCAATCTGCGGCTTCATCTACGCTGATTACTATTCGGTCGCATGCTGTCCCTGGTGTGAGAACATCGTCGACGACTACCAGACGAACCAAGTCATCCAGTCAATCGAGGATTGCCCCAAGTATCACAAACTCAACTGCACGTTCATCAACGGCCAAGTTCCCAAATGCCAAGACTGTTCCACCACCTTCAACACTCGACGGGCATGGAAGCACCACATGCTCAGCGAGCACCTCATCCCGGACCTGCTCAGACCCGAGACGGGGGGTGTCGCCAAACAGCGCCCAAAACGTGACTCGTCATCCCCTGAGTTTATCTCGAACTCCAAGCCTTTCGGCGATCCTAGCTGGGGCACTAGCAAGACCAAGCACAAGCACCGCGAAAACACCACCGGACTCCCTCGGCGCCCCAAGCATCGACAAAGTGGAGCATGGCCGCCGACGCCCAAGCGCAGTCGTGAGGCGACGGGCCACGACCACTCCGGCTCGCGCAACAAAAGGGCCAAGCGCACGCCCAACGGATCTTCGCCCCAGCCTGTTGTGATCAAGTTGTCTTCCCCCGACTTACCCGAGGACCTCCTGGCGATCGTCTCGTACAACCCTGCCAGCAAGAAGATTATCGTGGGCCGTGCGGAGGACAACCACTTAATCGCTGACTACCCGCGCTTCACGGCCTGGGGAATGATCAAGGAGCTCATTCCCATGGCTAGGGAGGTATCTGTCTTTTCGAGCCGGGGCAGCGAGGCGGACGAGGCAACCCGGAAGCTGAAGACGAGGTTTGCCACGATGAGCCGCGCCGAATACGACAACTTGCGCTCGCTTGTGGAGCTTGTGGCTACGATTCACGGTTGAGGGATGCTAAGAAACAAGAGCATGGCTGGCTTAAGTCGGAAACATTGGGCGGGTTTGGTCGTTCTGGGCATGCGCAGCGAGTGCTTTGGAGTCATTGAAGCCATTCAGGGGCATTGCCGCTTGACTCATGGTCTGCAATCCCTTTCGCTCTTGCCCCTCGGTATTAAGAAACGGGCTTGTCACAAAGGACGGGCACAGTGACGTCTAAGCTTTGCATCCTGGGTCTGATTTTTCAATAGCATGGTTCAATGCTAATTTAGGTTGCGATGGATTCGAGGAAGAGCGGCATGGACATCGGAATGGTTGATAGCGGGCGGAGTGGCAGCCAGTGCATAACATGAACAAGATGCACCTACTAATAAACTTCTTGCTCTGCATAAATGACATTGCATCGTACTGGGGCTGCTCCTGACAACCACATCGTTTCCATGCCAGACGGGACGGGAAGGAGTCCTCTTGTATCTGACCATTGAGGTCATTTGCTATCAAGTAGGCACGGCCCCCCGGGTGATGACTTTCATGGGGAATCACGGGCGATCGTGTGCTTTCCATTCTCGGGACAACCTGGGAGAGGATGACTTCATTTCCCGGCTCCGGGCAAGAACCCTGTCGCGATGAGAACATCGATTGAATCTTCAAACCGATTGTCAGAATCATATTTTCTCTTGCTGTCTAGAATTCTTGATTGCGGCACCTTCATCTATCATTCTCAATTAACAGCTTCTGGAATAATCGACGATGGGTATTGGATCAGACCCTCCACAGCCCGGTTCTCCAAAGAGAGGGTTTCCAATGCGGAAGACGGAGACACCGACCACCAGCACTGCTTCAAGAATCCCCGTACCGGAAGAAACCGTAAACACCAGCACTGCTTCCAGCATACCTGTTACGAAAGAGACCGTGAGGCCCGGTGAATACCTGCTCGACGAGAGCCTCCGTTGCGGAGACGCCTGGTAGGGTTCAAGCATCTCCACTCCAACAATCCCGGTTGCGAAAGCGCCTACCGAAGACAAGACGAAGAATATTGTGGGCCCCCCTTCGATGATCAACTTGCATTACCGATACAACTGCGAACGTTTCAAGACACTCTCTGACCGCCGTTGGCCATACACCCTCCTGGCAAGACATACATTAGCTGCTTTCGGATTCTACGACACGTACGGGCAGCCGCCCAAGAGATGTATTTCCTGCCTGAAGCCGCTCACACAGGGCGAATTCCATCAACTACTGCGGTCGAAAGACTGGGACCTGTCATCGTGTCATTATCCCGGGTGCGACTTTATCGCCAGGCTCAGGTGCAATTGCTGTGGACATATCGCCTCGACGTAGGATGAGTGGAGGCACCATGTGCTGGACACTTTAATCGTACCGCTCATGGTCACGCAGGAGATATCACTTTTCACGCCGCAGCTACCGCAAAAGAGGGCTGCAAGCTCCTAGATTGACACGGTGTGCAAGAAGTTCAAGCCTGTTGCCGCACTTGGGCATTGGGAGACGGTGATGGATTCGACTACCAAGAAGTAGCCCTGTCGAATTTGGAAATTGGAAGGGAGGATGCTGAGCTTGAGATCAATGGCTATGGAGCGTTCTTTTCAGAGCGAATTTGTATCATCTCTTGATTGATACTGTTTCTTCAGCAAAGCTTGATGATGTGGACTGAGCACCGTAGGACGAGAGGGGCATACGGGCGGCCTTCTTAGCGACATGCATACCAGCGAAGACAATGGCTAGGGAAGAGGTAGCATCTCAACTTGAATTAATACTTGACTCATTCGTATCATCACATTGCCGTCTGGATCAACAGTCTGCGTCTTACTCAACATAACAGTCGACGCACCCTCCCATTCATATCTCATCTTTCATTCGCTCTTCTCTTTCAACGGAAAAAGAATCAAAAGGAAAGAACGAAGGACGAGAAAAAAGATAAGGATAGGAAAATTGTAGGTGGAAAATTTTCTACATCCGAATTCCTCCTTCCAGCTCAAAGATACCCTGACCTCATCATCTTTTCCAATTTCGAACATCAGCCCACCCTCACCTAGATCTCACGACACCACAGCCGACAGAGTGTGGTGATATCTCCAAGCGAAGGCCAACCCACATTTTATCATCCTCTCTGACTCCGCGTGGATTATCACGAATCAGCGAGAAATCTCAAGTCATCAATAGCCACGAACGGCGGTGCCTCGAAATGGCTCCCGTTGCGATGCCGTACAAAGAGTTTCAGGGTCGCTACGACACCTTCACCAATGAAACATGGCCAGCTACAACCCTGGAACGAAAGCTATTGGCATATGCCGGGTTCATTCATAGCCGATGTCTCAAAATGAAGACCTGCGTGTCGTGCCGCCAAGAACTGAGCTACAGCACAGTAGAGCGCATGTTCGATACCGGCAACTGGGACATGAGCAAGTGCCATACAGACCACTGCGCTTTCGCCTTCTCAAAGTACCCAACATGCTACGATTCCCTATGCTGTTTCAAGTTGGAGAGCTGGAGCGTTTGGAAGTGCCACATGATCAAGAAGCATCTCATTGACGACATCGCCGAGTGGGAGATCCGCCATGCTAGAGATCACGACACCATCACCTCTCTGAAACAAATCGCGGGACTCACACCAACCAACAAACGCAAAGAGACGGACTCAACAACAGACGACCAAACCGCCAAAAAGGCCAAGTCAAACCCGCCCGCCCTGTCACTGATTGCTCCGATGACTGTAGCGTCAGTCACACCACCCGAGGAAGTCGTTGTCATGGTCTCGTGCGACCGGGTCACCAGGAAAATCAAACTTGCTCTAGTGGACGATATCGACGAGAGTATTGCGCCACAGCGCCTGACGGCCCTGGAGTTGATCGGCAAGCTGGCACCGGCGCAGGGCGTTGGCCACCAGCAGGCAGCCATCGTGCCAAGCCTAGTAACTCGCTTTGCAGCACTGACGCGAACCGAGTACGAAAGCTTGCGTAACTACATCCGTGTTGCCAACATGTGGCAGAGTTGAAGGACATGTCTGGCCTTCTGGGGTGGCTAGTTGAAGCTTGAACATCACTAGGTATGTATAGCCACGTTTGCGGATGCAAGCCAGTTTCCCATTGCCCATTACATGTCAGCTAATGCCATGACATAGGGTATCGTGACGATCTTGCCAGACCTTGAGCTGTTTCACCTTGGAGAGATTATTAGCGGGTGCTTCAGGACTTACTCTGCCGCTTGATGAGTCGGATCGTGCATCTACGGTCTTTTTGCCGAGAGCAAACTATTTGAAGACAGATTTGCGACTGGGGCTGCGTTGTTCTGATGCCACTGTATCGCCAGGTTAGCTGGCGTTTGTATTTTACACATTACATTCACGAATGCGCAATATTTTCGCTGAGGCCATGTTTCCAGTAGCGAACCCGATAGATACCAATCGGCAATTGTTATGTGCTAACCTAAAGTATTATTTCAATTCTTGCGGTGTACGTGACAAGTCGCCCCGTTCCCAAAAAATTAGCTGCTTCCTACAGTTTTTGATTCACTCGAGATCCCAAATTCAACCTTAGATCTTCTTATGTTTATCATTCTGACGTATTATTGTCACATACCACGTGCTAGTCTCTGAGATGTGACCTCTCTCAGAGAACCTTTTCGGTCTCGGCTGTTGTTCATTTCTTGACCCCTCCCTCAAAATGTGGTCCAGCTCGTCCGGTCCTATGAGGCGTTCCTCTCGCATCGCAGCCCTTCAGACCACAGAAATTGAAACTCACTTATCGACTCAGAGCCCCAGGGAAACTTCGAGTGCGATACCTTTCACAGATGCAGCTATGCCTCGCTTACTCGTGGCTCCGTCTATGCAGGAAGACTATGGAACGGTCATGGGGCGATATTCCTCTCTGCTCCAGGAAGATTGGGACTATGAACCTGCTACACTGTTTCTTGCAGCGTGTGCAGGTTTCTTTTGCACGTATAAAACATACATCCAGTGTGTCTCCTGTGTCCTCAAGCAGGAACCCGAGACTATCGGCAAGCTCGCACAGTCGCCGGACTGCAACCCGACTGCTTACCATGCGAAGGACTGCGCCTTCACGTCGTCGAAACATCCAAAATGCCACGAGTGCAATATCGAGCTGGAGTCATGGCTCAGCTGGAAGAACCACACGATCAAACATCACATGCCCGACTCCATGATTCCTGAGTCGGCCAAAGGATCCGGCAGATGGGCCAGAGTATCACTATCGTCCGTGGGCGGGCCACCAGCGAAGAAGGCCAGGCCTAACCCCCCCGAGCTCCACCGCATACCGACTGTCACCGTGGCATCCATTGCCCCATCATCGAGAAAGAAGACCAGGCGAGCTGAGGAGAAGCTCTCTCGCAGCGCGATCATCACAGTGGTATCGACCAAGCCCTCTCCCAACATCGCTGCCCAGGTCTCATACGATTCGGCCAAGAAGACGATCGCCATCTGCTCGCTGTATGATGTGGACGAGAAGCTGGATCTCCCGCGCTTGACAGTCTGGGAGATGATCCGCAAACTGCCTACGTTGAAGGACGCGACACCGCCTAGAGGAGCACAGAACCCTGGCGTTACAAACCGGGCCTATATCCTTGCTTTAATGGGTCGTAGCGACTACGACAACTTGCGAGACTATGTTCGTACGTGGAACATGATGCACGACTGAGCCAATGGCCTGGTTCTACCGTTTGCTTGCCTCGGGCTTGCTTTGAACCCCTGAGCTTCAGCTTAGAATCAGCAATCTGACCTTCCGCACAAGGTAGGTGAGCTTCCACTAACAAAATATTGGCAAGGGAAATCCTAACATCTTATAGCATACTTACATTCTCCACTATGGCGATGCCTCTGGAGAAACTCGACACATTGACAGATCGGCGAAAATGGGAGGTTCAACGTGATAACCAAGGGATGAAAGATTACATGGCTGAGTTTGAATCGCGGATTCCAGGGTTTCTTTTCAAAGGACTGCTTTCCAGACGGGCTGGTCGTTTGCTGGGGCAGATGGAACGTTGCGGGGAAGGGATTGACATGAATATCGAAAGCAATCGCCCGGAGAGGGAACAATGCAAATGGCATCTTCAAGCCACGGTAATAGAAGAGGAGGACGATGAGCTTCTCAAAGCTCGTATACATAGCCTCAAATAGCGCAATGACAATTCTACCTCTTTCACACACTCAAGACTTTGACAAACACCGAGTCGGATAAGCCTGACCGTGCCCAATGACTGCCGCTCCCTTATCTGGTGTGTCACGAGATCTGCTGGGACTACAATCCTCCACATGACACGCGCTACCTGGTACCTATCCCCTTTATTTCAATCACACGAGAGAGATCGGTGGACGAAGACAGCTAGCAAGTCTCACTGTCACAAATATCTAGACGGAGCAAATTCTAGAGATAGAAAAGGTTACACCTGCTCCTGGAGGTGTACCGAATCCTGGCCTCACTGCCCGGTTCGCTTTCCTCTTCGAAGATACCCACTTCATTTCACTTACTAAATCTCCGCCGCACATCTGTCAAACAAAACGCGCGCATTCTACTTGGCTTTGTCAGCGGCATCTTCGTTTCACGCAGACCTCATCTTGTCACCACATGCGATCGCAGTGACATATCTCGTTGACTCGACAATCACAGCTGGTATTACTGATACCGACGCGAGAAAAGATGCCGAACGAGGCGAAAGAAGAGTGTCATATCCCATCGGACATCCTACGCCTGAGAGAGACGCTCAAAGCCAAGGGACTGTTGTCTATCAAGCAACGGTCTGCAACATGGGCCGGGGGCAATCTTGACGTTCCATTTCCTGAGTTCCTTCAGGACAATCGCTTCTTGTGGGCTGCAGAGGGTCTGGTAATTCCGGGAAAGGGTCTCCTGGGAGTTAAATGTGTCTCTTGCCAGGCTACCTTCCACCCAGACAGGGAGGACACAATCATCAAGGTGGCTGAATACAGAAAGGGTCACTACGAGGATTGCCCTCTACGGCTGCGATGGTGCATTGACTGCACCGAACAATTCCCAAACTGGGAAGCATGGAGAGCCCACCTCGATGGCCACAAGAAGGTGTTTATCGCAAAGTCCACGCCACACAACCACGAGAAGGAAGTTGCATCAGCATCCGACCCAGCACGTATCGAGTCGGGCACCAGCCTGAAGAGAGCCCGCAATGTCGGGGATGAATCCAAGGTTCCCGACCCCAAACGAATCAAGCCATCGACACCCTCCCTCTTCATGGGCCCAGCCAGAGATTCGGCGAGGCTAGAGCTAGTCCCCTCGGAGAATGTCGAAGTGGCTGGAATATCTACATCTAAGAGCACAACGGTGACCCCCTTGGAACCTACACTTTCGACAGAGGTCCTCGTTGTCATCACTTACTACCCAGGCTGTCGTGATACATCGGTTGCTGTGGTCGATGAACTGAACCACGACAGGAAGGTGCCATGCCTCTCTGCACAAGAGGTCATCACCAGGATCGCTCCGATGTCAAAGATCTCTATGATTCGCGTGGATGGCGCTGATGCTGACAGCTCGATACATCTCTCGCTGAACGCCCGCATGAGAAGAGAGGAGTATGTCCTGCTGTTGGATCTGGTGAAGGCGATCAACACCATGAATAGCCTAGGATCTGGGAAGACCACTTCCGATAATTAGCGGAAGACGGGCTTGGGGTTCGGATTGATGCAGGTATGGGCTTTCTCCGACGCTACATAAATTACACAAAACTGACTGTTGGAAACAGGGCGAGTGAACGGCCAGCAGCGATGGCAAAAGGGAAGGTCACATGAATGGAGGAAGATGCAGCCTGGCATGGCTCTTATCCGGTCGAAGGTCCCACACAACATTTCGCGATGAGTTTTTGAGGCAGGATGTTCTGCTTTCCGCTGTGGTCGGGGCAACCATCGTTTATTAATCGTCAGTATTGAAGATACGTGATACTGGGCGACCTAAAAGGGATGGTCGGGGAAGAAGCCTAGACCTCGTCGTTAAGGGAAGAAGAACTGAGGGCACGCGAACATATCTCGCGTGATGTAGGCAGGTAGCTGAAATGCATGACAAGAATAGAATAATACACGACCAAAGACGCGTGCTATTAACATTGACTCAAGCGCACTCCTAGCCTCTACCGACATGAGCGACTGGCAGCTCCATCTTGAGCGAAAAGACAATACGTGATATTAACCCCATCTTCCAGAATGACGCCCTTCTTTTCGGTTCCATTCCCTGGCCTCTATCCTTATCGAGATTTCGGCCGTTCGCTTAGACGTTAATGGACAAAGCCCTGTTCCTGGCATTCAATTAGTAAGAACAGTAGTAAGCGTGTAGCTGAAATGATCCTTACGCTCGCTTGCTCTTAGATACTCGTCTGATGCTAGAGCCGACCACTCTTAGGAACCCCGAAGAGTAGATTCCCCTGCCTTGTCGCATGTAATCGCGACAATCTTTCAGGTGTTAGTGGAGGCATCTGTAGTTTCGTTGCATTTAAATGCATTCTCTTTCCTTCGCTTGGCTAGAGACATGTTCTCTTCGCTGAGCACTGTCTGTGTTCGTTTATTTGAGGGTCGCAGCTCTGCCGAACTTCCTCTATTCTCTGAGTCCATAGGGAAGACTGACCCAGATTCGGATTCGGTTTCGGTTTCGGTTTCAACGTCTGCCTCTGCACTCGGCTCTTCTTCAAAAAGTGCCAGCCTGACTATGTGGCGAGTAAGGTGGCTCTTCCATGATGACCAGTCCGCAAATGGCCCGAGACAATGTTTTTCGATGCATACGCGGTCGAGAAGAAGGCAATCGACTTGGTGATACTCACTCATATCCCAGGAATGATCTGCCAAAAGTCTGGCAGCTGATTCCTCCGTGATACGGTGGTGGCATGAGATACATTTGATGGGGCGTTGACCATCTTCCGAATACGAAAAGCCCATTTGGGCAAGGCAACGTCGTTTGGTGATAGAAGAATACCATCCGGTAAGTGGAAAACTCTTGCAACGAGCTCTGCACCTGAGATTCTCATTTGTGAGCCGTTCACGCAATCGACGTGATGCGTCGAAGACCTCCTGCCTGCTGCGCATTTTTATCGACACTGGGATAGCCCAGGTAACGACAAAATGGGTAAGAGTGACTGGGGTTTAAGAAGATGAGATGCGTGAGAGCGCCAGGTGTTGGGTTAGAACAGTTGGGGCGTTCCCCAGATAGTTCTTGTTACGAGAAAAGAGAGGCGAGAAGTGGTAAGGGCGCGTCGAAGAGGTGATGGGAGTGAGGGCAGACTTTTGGGTATGGTGTCGGGGGAATCATGCGCTTCAAAAATGATCCTTTGGAGAACAAAGTCAGCTTTGAGAAGCTCGGGGCAGTTGGCCAAACCCCGAATCAAACAACAACACATCAGTGAATGCAAATTCCAGCACTTTGCATTCATAGAATTACTCAAATACCCACGCTAAATCCACAAGGCAGCAAGAGGTCAATCTCCCAAACTTCTCACACTCATTGCCCACTGACAGATATCTCTGAGTAGACCTCGCAAACCCAACCTCACCCTTCCTGTCATCCACTCTTGCAATCATTTTTTCATCAACAACATCTCGCCTGACCAGGACATTGATCAAGACGAGCCATCTCCAAGCATGGAGCAAACTTTCCGAATCGGCGTCAAGCCGTTAACTGCTGACGCAGCTGGCGAGCTCATCGCCGACATTGCCCCCGGCCTATTCCTCGAGACAAAGTTCGCATCGTTTGAAGCCAGACTGGATTCCTTTGAGCGCTTCGAATTCCCACACTCCGATGTCGTCCGATGCATCTTTGCATTTGCCGGCTTATTTCGCATTTCCGAAGACCATAATGGCCATGCCGCGCGGTGCGGGCACTGTAACTTCGGCTTCAGCGAGACGGATCTCGAAATGGTCCTGAAAGGCGATCTGCAACCTCACCGCCACTACAGCGGCTGCTTCTGGCGCCGTACTGGAGCTCTGAAGTGCTTCGCCTGCCGCCATACCTGCGCGAATTGGAAGACGATGTTGGACCACGCTCTCCTGGCCCATCTGGTGGAGAGGATGCATTACAAGGCTGTGAAGTGCGACGAGATACTGCACGCCTTGTACGACAAGTTCATCGTTCTCATCAACTGTCACAACAAACGGGGTCCAGAACTACCATCGAACACTCTTGCGCCCGCCTCTGATCCTGAGTCTGAGGCTGCGGAGAACGCGAAGTTTGAGGCCTTCGTGCGCATGGTTGTACAGGCATATGACAGCATCGGCGTAGACATCAGCGATTACCTTGACAGGCTGCCCGACACTGACGACAACCTCACCTGCACTGGACCGAACACTCCGCTCTCAGTGGACTACCAGTCGTCCTCCCAGTCGACAGACTATTTCATGGTCGAGAGATCGGTCAGTGGCAACAATGAGAGCCCAGCCGAGGGCGAGGGCCGCCCTGTCCAAGACTTGCTCCACGATGCAGCTGAGCTGGAACACTCCGTCTCTCTGCACCGCTCCGAGCTCGACGAGCTCAAGATTACGCACGCCGAAGACATTGAGGCGCTGAAGCGTGAGCACCAGGCGGAGCTGGCGACAACGAAGGCAGCCTACGAGGAGAAGCTCGCGAACATGCAGACGGAGGTCTTTGAGAAGTCGCGGCTGGTTGCCAAGTTTGCCGAGGAGCTATCGCGTGCGCAAAAGCCGGAGGACAAGCCCACCCAGAATGTCGCGACGGGAGACATCGTCGTCATAGCGACCTGCGACCCGGTTACGAAGAAGGTCGCTATCGGTACTAGCACTGATGCCGGCCTCGCCTCCGCCCTCCCGCGGCTCACTGCCGCCGACATGAAGGACAAGATCGTTGAACGGCAAGCCATGGCGAACAACGAGCAGTCAGACAAGAGCCGCCTTTTCTGGAGAAACTCGGCGGAAGTTCGCAGGGCTTCCCAGGGTCAGGAACCTGTGGTGGCCGTGATGAGCTACCAGGAGTACGAGGCTCTTTGCTCGCTGTTCCGCATGGGCGGAAATAATGTCGCCTGAGCGAGGCGATCATCTTGAGACAGGGAGAAATAGCATCTTGAAGGATTGTTAGAAGACTTTGTCTGTATCTTCACGTTCTAGATCGAGGCCCGCAATGCGATGCGATGCTACGAGGAGAGCTTGCTTGCGACTTGGCCCATTTGCACCAAACACGCGTCGTTAGACTTTGATAGACTTGAAACAATCTGCCTTCATTATTCATTCCTGCTAAATGGTTATCTTCAACTGTAGAATTTCACTGGGGTCACATCGTCTTTTCAAAGCAGAAGCACCTAGGTACTCAATCCTCTCGATACTGAGCTACCTAGGTAAGTAAAGTACTCGAGATTCCAGTTATGTTGATCGTTCCTTCCACCCCAAATCAGAACGAAAATCAAATCACGTCACCTCATGACCACTTCAATTTCTTCAGCACCCACAATTCTCACCTCGCAATCAAATGGACGCTTCTCTTCCAGTGCGAACCCGATTTAATCTTCCCTCTCGCGATTCTCAGTCTCGCCGAGGCTCTCAACTTCCACACCGAATTCGAACTCATCAGACACCTCCGATGGATCCGCCTCAAGTGCCAGACCCTTCTCAGGGCTCTCAGCATGCTCGCGCGCTGAGTTCGGCATCTGTCGATAGCAGCACTGGCGCACCAAAACTCCTGACAGATTCCAGGACCAACCTGCTCGAATCTTCCACCGTTTCCGATGTCTATACCGAAATGCTGCTTGCAGAGCCACTGCGATGTTTGCGACACGAGGAGGATACTCTGTCCATGGAACAGCGGTACATGACTTTCAAGAGCTCAGGTTGGCCGCACTCGAATGCCCAGCGCCTTCTCCTTGCTACCCTGGGATTCTACCGGCTTGCTGACGGAGCAGTCTGCTCCGGCTGCTGCACCCTTCTTCCCCGCAGCGAGGTCTCGACTATCATTGACTATCCGAATGCTTGGCGAGCAAGAGAGTTTCATCAGCACAATTGTCGTTTTGCTGGAGCACAGGAGGACTGTCTCTCGTGTGGAGTTTACTTCCACGCCACAGTCCCATGGAAAAAACACATCTTCCATGCGCACATCCTGCCCATGCTCAAGAGCAGCGGAAACGAGGGTGAATACAACAATGCTTTTTGTCAGAGTGAAAAACTAGGATCAATCATCACTACAGCATCTCCTTCAGGAGAGCGCTCCCTAGCGGTTTCGCGCAACTTCATCTCAGACAACCCAACACCACCTCTCATACCGGCAACTCGTACGGCGGCTGCAATTCAGGAAGCCATCACAGCAGCACCGTCTCCGCCCACGACACCGCTCCCATCTTCTACTCATGATGCATCACGAGCCAATCTCTCTCTGACAGCGGAGATTACTACTGTGGCGTCCATCGAGCCCTCGGATCATGTTGTCGCTCTGGCATACTACGATGCCCACAAGAAGACATTTTCCTTCTTGTGTATCGACCAAGTCGTGTCCCGCCAAGTTCCCCTCCTTACGGCCCAAGAGGTGTTTACTAGAATGACCGGGTCGAACGGTAACCGAGCGGAGGGCTTAGGAGGCGCGCCTTCGGATACGACACGGGCTCTTGCACCGCAAAGTACGATGGCTTGGATGACGAGGGAGGAGTATGGGAACCTCAGGTGGTGGACAGAGGCCCTTCGGGGTGGCCAGGTTTAAGTGTGCTGAGTCACGTTGTGCGATGTGGTTCGCTCGATCAGTCATGTATTCGCTGCATGTTGCTGCTCAGGTCTTGCGACGGATCTTCGGGGCAGTGTGCTTGGTAACATCAGTTTGTTTGATTCTCAATTTGCTGATCTGGCTGTTATAATAATGCTTGAAGGAAGAATTGTGTAAAGCGAGCCTGGGAACAGACTACAAGGGCTGCAAGTCAAAGGACTACAAGATTGAATGAAAGACATTTGAACTGAGCAGATTCGCAGGCGAGGTGAGCCTACAAGATATCTCTAAAACGCTACTAATAGTAGTCGTGTCATCCTTTATCATTGTTGCAAAAGTACCTATTCTGAGAGCCAACTAAGTGTCCTCGGCGGGGCATTGGATTCAAATGAAGGACAGGGATCCGGTTCCGGGGGTCTCAACAGACGAAGAGGGATTGCATGGATGACAAGGATGACAAAACGGGCTGAGGATCCGGGGCGCTCATGTGTCGATTCAATGCAATGCTGCACGCTACTGAAGTTATGTGTTAGTACAACTCCACTCGCGTCGTTCCACTTGCTCATCCATTTCGCAACTTCAGGGAGCTCATTGATGATGTTATGCACAAATTCATCCCTGTGATCCCCCAGAAACATGTTTCAGCTTTGCTCAAAAGGAAAGCCCTGATGCGACCTTGGAAAAGGGGGCTGACCCCTGCGCCCATGTGCTGCCCGAACCAACAACATAACATCCATGTCTGCTCTAGGACACGGACGCTCCCGCTGAGCTGCGCGCACACGCGCGCAGTCACATCCTGCTCGCGCTGCTCGACTTTGTCACGACTTTCTCAATCATCGAACTACTTCTGGCTCCTCAGATCTAGAGATGGAAAATTCTCAAGCGCATCAACCGGCCCAGCAGCCTCCTCAGGCACCTCGAGCCCCTACAAGTCAGCCTTTGCAGACTTCCCAGGCCCCCCAGACTCAGAACACGCCGGCGGCGCGGGCTCCTCTGCCTCCTCACATGTCTGGTGGTACTCAAGTTCCCAAGAATACTCTATTCTCTCATATTGTGCAACCGTCTTTGCCGTTACGAGCCGCGCAAGCTCCTCCTGCTCCAAAAAGCCCTCAGACTCAAAGGCTCGGAACACCTGAGAAAGCCCAGGCTCCTCAATGTACTCAGACAACGCAGCCTGTCCAGGCCCGCCATGCCCCTCAGACGCCCCCGGCTTCCAATACTGCTCAGGCTCACCAGCCTGTAATCACTGGCCGGCCTGTGTCTTCCCCTCAGTCCGTGGAAGGGGGTGCATCCGCGGCCGCCAGTAGCTGTACGACTGCCCCGACGCCCTTTGCAAGCTTCGGAGCTGAGGTCGCCGACTCCGCTTCTACCTCCCCATGCTACTACAGCCTTACATCCACCACGTTGGGACCATCCCGATGCCTATTACATCAGAAGGACAATCTTTCCAACGAGCAGCGCTATGCGACCTTCCATCCAGCATCAGACTGGCCGTATTCGTGCGCCGCACGACTCTTTCTAGCTGCTTTAGGTTATTTTCGACTGGCTGACGGCGTGGTGTGCTCCGACTGCTTTAACATCCTTCCTCGGGATAAGTTGTCTAAAGTCCTTGACTCGGTTTTTTGGCGACCCGAGGACTTTCACCAGCACCGCTGTCGGTTTCTCAGAGTACAGGACATCTGTCTCTCTTGTGGAGTTCATTATCATTCCACTGTACCCTGGAGAGAGCATATATTGGATGCGCATGTGCTTCCTTTACTTATGAACAATCCGCACGAGTATAATCAGCTTTATGAAACGGGCGCTCAATTATCGGACGTCAGCCCGAGTGCTGCCGTACACAACGCCACCCCGAGTGCTGCCGTAAAACCCCCAAGAATGCCAGTCAATCAATCTGTCACATCTAAGATCACTACTGTTGCCTCTATTGAGCCATCAAGTCATGTTCTGGCAATTGTTTCCTACGATTCTTCAGAGAGATTCATCTCCATCATGGCTGTCGATCAAGTTGAGAGCGAGAAGGTGCCATTGCTTACAGCGCAGCAAGTATATGTTCGTGTGACCACGGGCGCGACTGGGGAGACGATTGGACGGAGTAACGATAAGACTACAATAGCCTGGATGACGAAAGAAGAGTATGAGAGCCTGCAATGGTGGTCGCGGGCTGCTCGGGGTGTTTTCACGGAGCTACACTGAAGAGGACCACCGAGTCTTCCTGTGAACTCTGTTGGTCCTGTCTGCTATGTACTATTTGCGTTATGGTATTTATCTCTGGAGAGGACTCGTTCCAGACTTGTATCATATTGCACGAGCTTGTGTCATATATTGATGGTTGGTAGGAGAAAACATTTGTGAGGAAGGGACTGTCTGCATGCTTTGCCTGGGTGTTTGCGGAGGGCCCTGTTCGTTTGTTCGCTAGTTGGAATTGCATACCCTTTTATATCGTGCCGACAAGCCTAATGACCCATTGAATGCAGCATCAGGTTGAGAAGCCTGCTACTCTCTTTTTGATTGCTAAGTACAAAGGTAAGATGATGCTGCATTGTGTCATGAAATGCTCTCAAACGAATCTTACACTATCCTTTGTCAATGTTAGACCAGTTCCTCTATTCTCAACCTCCTTCCTCTGCCTTGAATTCTCATAGAATGTGAAGTTGTTGCTTTGATACATATGAGCAAAAGCAAGATTGTTCTTTCCCTCTCTTTATTTTCTCCCCTGCCTGCTAAGACACCAAGGTTGCTCTTTCTGGTAAGTAGGCGCGACAGCCAGCGACACTCCCCCAAAACCAAACCAGACGCGTCCAGGAGAGTTCGATCATCCCCCTCCCTCAAACAACATCACCACTGAACATCGCTCTCATAGAGAACATTGTACACCAACAGCTCGAATTGCAGCATGGCTCATCACTCCCCTCCTACCACTCGGAGCAAGGTTGGGCCCTCTACAAAAGTCAGCTCCAGCTCCAAACCCACCTCGAAGCAGCCTCTAGAGGGATCCTCCGCGACATCGATCAATTCCACGCTCGAAGACAGTAAAAGCTCTCACAGGACACGCAAATCGGCCTCCAGCCATAACGAGAGCGACCCACTCCTCAAAAACCCCAACCCGAACCATCAGGAGAAGGTGCGCAGCACTTCACGCAAAGCCACCCCTCGCACCTCCACGTCTACTCCCACCACAACACGTCCCAACCCAAACCCAGACCACAGTGAGAGGAAGAGACCAGCCACACCAATCAAAACTTCGCATGCGACTCACAATCCCTCCCCCAGGCTACAGGTTGCCAAACCCTATGACACGACCCTCTCGGTGGAGCAGCGGTACCAGACGTTCAACATCAAGAAGTGGCCCCATTCCCACGCCAAGGTTCTGGTTCTTGCATTCATGGGCTTCAGCTGCCATGACGGCAAGATCTCCTGCCGTGGGTGCGGGAAACCCTTGGTTGCCAGCACGGCTCAGGTGGGCATCGACTCGGAAGAGTGGCAGGCCAACGACTTTCACCACAAGGGTTGCGACTTTGCCATAAACAACATTTGCCGGGCCTGCTACACGTCCTTCAAGGACTACGCCGCCTGGAAAGCCCACATCAAAGAAGCCCATATCGGTCTTCTGCTGGAGTACGTCAGCCCTGTCGAGTACAAGCTTTGGGCTGAAGAGAATCGGCCGTTCCGCCAGATCAAGTCCGGACCAGACGGGGGAAGCCCCACTCGGACTGACGCCGTATCCAAGCCTTCCAAAACCTCTGCGACAACGATCTCGGGCCAGACCACGCCCAAGACGAAGCTCAAAGACACCATGGCCAAGGCAGCTCCCTCTAGCGAACCTTCCAAACATGCTGCGGCCACAGCCAAGACTCGAGCCGAACCCACCATACGTCTTTCGCGGACCAAGAAGCTGTCAACTATCTCCATTGCGCCGTCCGAGTACATCCTGGTGTTGGCTTCGTACAAGCCCGGCGACAAGTCCATTCGCGCCCGTTCTGTCGAGGAGTCGCACGCCCGAGGAGATATTCAGGTCATGAGTGGGCTACAGGTGTATAAATGGCTCACCTGGCCCGAAGAGAAAGGAGAAACGGAGTCGAAGGATGAAGGTGCAGATCTGCTGGAGGACGGTGTGACGATTGCGGCTTGGATGACCACGACCGAGTACAGCAATCTTCGTCAGTGGATTCGCGCTGTCAAGGGACCCTGAGGTTTGGCGTCACGAGCACGGTTACTAGACCCGGGACGGGATTGGACGTTTTTGGAAACCATAATGTGGAAAGGATGGGAGTATTTGTAACTACGGACTGGAAATCGGCCTGCATCCAAGTACTATTTGAAGGAAGAGGAGCATCACTTCTGCAACATTGTACAGTAAACACGGGGATCAAGACCATTGTACCTGCCCACTTAGATAGCATCGATTGCCGTCTGCGCGGGCAAGAAAACACACTTAGCCAAGGAACGTCTTTTCACATTTGCTAGAAAGGCTCCTTCTAGTACCTACAGTGCATCACACCCCATCCGGGGTCAAAGTTCTCTTGCCACACTGCGACCGTCGCAGTCTGCAACAAAGCATCCACGATACCATTCTCCTTGACCATTCATGTCAGTGAGGTTTCTCCGCTTCGTCACGCCGCGGTACATTCTTATTTTCACCTTAACCACTGGCCATCAATCCATCCGTGACATATCCCTCCATCTCGAACGCTGCCAAGCCAGTCGGCGTGTCTTCATCATGGCGCCCGAGCTCAGGGACCAGATACAACGCGATCAGGCTCCATCAATGGCCGCCCCTGCCGCCTCTGAGACGCTACATGCTTGCGCTCTCGGGCTTTTGCCCGCGTCGTGGCGAACCGGACCTGACATGTTTCTCCTGTCGTACCCCGCTGCTACGTCGTGAATACTCGGGATTGTTCGCCCTCAGGAGATTTGATCAGAAGTTTCATCATACCGAAGATTGTGTGTACAACAACACGACCAGGCTCCGCTGCACCATCTGCGAAATCAAGTTCTCCCGCGAGTCACTTTGGCACGACCACCATCTGGAGTACCATATGCGTCCCATTCTCCAGAAGCCACCAGATACAGAACTCTATTTCGGCTACCTCGGATCTCCGATGATAGAGCACTACAAGACAGACAAGATTCCGTTCTCCGACGTTCCTGTCGATTACACCCCGAACGCAGATGCCGGTACAAGCCAAACAAGATCAGATGCAAACCAACTGTCGAATACTCCTGCAGCAGACATACGTTTCGCTGCACTCAGCTTCAATGTAACAGCCAAGCGCCTCATTCTTGCGGCATATCCTACGCATGCGAATCTGGACCCGTACAACGCGACGGTACCAAAAACCGCGATACAGGTTCTCTTGCACTTAATCTGGCGCAGCTCGATGTTCATCTCACCCGACTTGGAAGTGTGGAACACGACGGGCTTTGTGAAAATGACCCCGGCGGAGTACACAAACTTGCTTATCTATATTATACTTACTGCATGTTTGTTTGGTTAGCCTTATTGGCGCACGGGGTGGTGGGAAATATTTTCATAGATGATGGGTCTGCAGCTTTGCGGGTGTTGCATGGGACTCTGACAGAGGAGCGAAGCGGTCTCTTTTGTATCAGACGTTATCTCTTCATGGGTATGGGTCGGCACAGACCATAGCAGCGGCGAAAGGGAACGAGGTTAGCGCTACTTGAGAATCCATTTGTCAACGCTTGACTCAGCATCTTTCAGTGCATTGGAACTGCCAACTCGTTACGCAACTGCATCGGCAATCGACGTTCTACCTCCTCTCGCTTCCTGAATACAGGTCTCGGCGTGGGCGGAGTACGCGGCGAGCATCAAAGCTCCGCCGAGCCGGCGGACGTGATGACATATAACTTCAGCCGGGCCTCCCGCTTGGATTAGCGGCAGAGCTACAGCTGACCGGCAAATCCGTACCTCAAATCAGGCCCAAAATGTCCAATTCCAAAGTACTTATCGTCGGGGCCGGCTCCATGGGCCTCATTACGGGCTACCACCTCGAATTGTCTGGCGCGGACGTCACCTTCCTCATACGACCGCACCGAGCGGCCGAGCTGAGCAGGCCAAAGACTTTCTACTGCTACGATGACAACCAGCTCAAGCAATACAAGAACATCAAGTTCATAACGGATCCCGTGGCAATTGCAGATGAGCAATACAAGTACATCTTGATCACCTTGGACGGCGCGTCCTTGCGCAACGAGACAGGCCGGGCCCTAGTGGAGGCCGTCGGAAAAGCTGTGCGGGGCACGAACACCAATGTCATCCTCGGCAGTGTTTTCCTCGACCTACGCGCATGGTTCATACAAGCCTCCGGCGTGGCACCGGAACAGGTCACCAACGGATACCTCAGCATCCACGCTTATCCGACCAAGAAAGTGACTCTCCCGGTGCACGGCCAGACGAACTCGGATCTAATTGCGCGGGCCGACCTCGCCTACACGGACTGCCTCGGCCAGGGCATCATACTCGACGACAGCTCGCCGGAGGTAGCAAAGCGGTTCGCGGGGCTGTACAACGCCTGCGGTGTATCGAAGGCCGCCGTGAAGCCCGCAGCCGAGACTGCCCTGGCTGCGTTCCCGTTGTTCACTGTCTTTGCGGCGTGTTCTTTGTTGGACTGGCCGAAGTTCCGCGACATTGCGAACATGGACAAGGACCTGTGGGCTCTGGCGGTTGAAGCAGTGAAGGAGGTTCAACGTCTCGGTGTGCACGGGGAGGCGGGCCAGCAGGCCGCGCTTGCGACTACGGAAGAGGGTCTGGTAGCAAGCTTGGTAGGCTGGGAGGACGCCATGTTGCCGTTTGATCTGCAAGCGTTCAACAAGTTTCACCACGGGATGAAGGTCAATGATCAGGACTGTGAGCATTTGCAAGCTTGTATTACGCGAGGTGAAGAAGAAGGAAAGAATATGTCTGCGCTGAAGGAGTTGTTCAGCCGTGTGCAGGCCGCAAAGAATATCCCTGCCGCAGATATGTAGAAGGCTAGAAATACAGAACTCCAAGATCGTTCTCTGAGTATCTGCGCCTCTACTCGGCTGGAGACAGTGTCCCCTGGATCTAGCCTCGTCTCCCAAAATCCTTCAACATCTAATGGTCCCGTTTCCTGACCGTAAGGTCGATCCATGTCTGTTCGCTGTTATTAGCATTATGTTTGATACCACGCAGCCTGTCATACAAAACTTACAGCTCAACGGGCCAAAGATCGGATCAGGTACATATGGAATTTGAGGGCTTTAAGTTCTTTCGGTGTCATTCTCACCATCACCGATGTTCCGAGATGTCCCTCGTTCTGCGCCTCGTCTTCAGCCTGTTGAGCCTGTGCATCCATGCGGAATAACTGCTTCATGACATCCGTGGCCGTTCGAGAAGGAATCGTCTGGCTGCAGTCGACACTGGCAACAGTTGCGAGCGAAGCAGACTTGGTTCTAGGGTGGAATGAAGCAATGACAATCGTCTCCTGAGTCATGCTTGATCTGCCGTCGAGGAACGGAGCCAGGGAATCTTGGGTGAGGCAGTGTCCCGGGGCTTCGAAAACCGCTGGTGCGAAGGAAGGTGTCAGGTGGTAGAGGACGTGATGATGCCTCCAGTCCTGAAGGCTGGGAAATTCCCATTCGCATATGGTGCACGCCGTCTCAGTCTTGTGGAGATAGGGGCATCCCCACCCATGCAATCCCTCCGAGCAATAGTCCTCCTCGCCAAAGAGTTCGTGAAGTTTTTCTTCGTCAAAGCGTACGAACCCGGGACAAGAAACACATGTCGTCTGCTCGTCCTCCTTTTCTGCTAGGTAAAACCCTCCTACCGCGAGCATATAATGTTTTGCCGGAGGCATATCGCCCCATCCATGGGTGCCGTGGGCGAAAGTATCAAATCGAGCCTTGAGGGAATTGAATCTGCCCTGATCCGAAGCCTCCATATTGATTGGCCAGTGGAAAGGGGTGATGTGGAAGGTGGCTGTTTGAAAGATCTGTGACGGGGTGGATTTCAAGGGTGACGAATGTGGAAATACGAGTCTACACTTGTGACTGGCCCTTTTTTGGTCAAAGGCGAACAAGTGATTCGATAATGGCGGGTGACGTTTAGGTAAGAGGTGGTTGAGAGAGGACGGTCAGATAACAAGACCTCCATTGTTCGGGTAAGTAATCGCTAGCCCGTTCTCAGTACCTCTGGACGCTATAAAGAGAGCAGTGAGTCAAGGAGTCTTTATGATCTAGGCGCACTTCAATCTTCATAATGTTATCTGTGAGTGTGCCACCTACCGGCAAACAATGCCCTACTAACAATTGCCTCGGAAGTTGAAGAATGGTAGGTATAAAAAGGGAGTGTTTCCCGGCTGTCCGCTTTCCAAAGTCGTGAAATCCACATTGAGCACGAACATCAACACCAAATACCAAGAACCAGCATTACCTTCGAACTCCAAATCAAAATGGCAGACAAGAAACCCACAGAGGAAGAGAAAGGCACGCTGGATGCCTTCTTCTTCAAGCGAAACCACAGATTTCTGACCTTTATGACGCACCAGCACTGGCAACATGACACTCTGATGCCGGCCGAGATGGCCGACGCCGGGTTCTATCTCGAGGAAACGCTGCTCTATGTCAGGTGTTCCATTTGCGGGCTGCGGGTGAACCCTTACAACGATGGATTCGACCCGTGGCAATACCACATCGAGGCGTCGCCCGCCTGTCGATATGTCGCATGGATGAAGAGGCGCGATGCACAAACGGCGGCTTTGGAATATGCACGATGGGAGGCTGAGCAAGCTGCCCAAGGCGAAGCTTCGCAAAATCAGACTTCCTAGGATCAGCTTTCGCAACAAGAAGCATCCGAATCAAATCAGCAAACGTCGGCTTCGAGAAAGACCATGCGAGGGCGTGTGATAAAAGAAGGAATTGAGGGAGATGGAGTATGGAGAGTTGCTTTGCTTTTGGTAGCGGTGGAATACCCAGATGCCTGGTCAAAAAGACATAAGGCTAGCTCATTTTACTGAAGCAATTGATTTTTGGTTTTCCTTTATCTGATTTCTGCAAATTAGAGAGCTTGACTGGTAGGCTGGGGGCATTGCTACTAGTGGTCGGCCCGTGCATTTGATGATCTAGGCCTTTTAGTTGTCTTTCACGCGAGTGTTCAACGCGATCAAAGGAAAACAACCACTCCTCACTCGCATCTCACCTAACCACTCCAACTTTCTGGCCGGAGTGAGGGCTCCATTTTGTCAGCCTGCACACACAACACATTACATCTTGTTTGATTTGACAGGACTCTCATCTCTATCAACTGTATCGCCTTCACCACAGGGTAGAGATCAAGGCTTCAAACCGCTTGCAGCACGGTTCGTGACCGGTAATCATGGACCGCAACGCCAATCCACTGCCGCGGCCCGGTCAGGACCAGGGCCAGACACGAATCAACCAGATCCACTCCTCTGTTCTTGGAAGCTACGCGTTCTTCCTCCTTAGCCCTTTGTATCTCTGTCTCTTCGGCCTCCTTCCTATCACTGTTACCCTGGTTCACATCTTCCTGGACTACGCAATGTCCTTGTTCAAGCCACGGATTCGCTTTGTCACCCTCACCTGCAACCAAGACACCCTCGAACGCTACCTTGACAAATTCCGACGCGAGGGTTTCCACATCAAAACCAACCCCGATCTAATTTCACAGGGAGGTCTCGCTCGCAACGAGAAGCGGACCTGGAACATCAAAGTCACTTGGCACATCGATTCAGCCATCTTTTATGGCGTTCGCTACCTGATCTCGCTTCTCGCCGGCAAAAAGAAGAAGGCGCCCAAGGCTGCTCTCGACAAGGATGGCTACAAAACCGCAGTCAAGCTCATGGGCCCAGGCTTCAAGCCAATCTACAAGCCTGGGGACGAGGAGGCATTCTGCAAAGTCTTTGACCAGACCAAACTGAACCCATTGATTCTCGCCATGGCCCCCGAGGATCTGGAGCTCCTCGGCAAGGATGACTTTGTCCACATCCGCGCCACCTACCACCCGCTTAGCAAACAGTTCGATGTCACGGCCCTAGAGGAGAGGTTTCTGACTCCGGGCATGCGACATAGGAACCCCACTGATGTGGTCAATGCACTTCTCCACAGCGTTCCGCCCAAGGACGATCAGCCTGTCTGCTTCGCCAAGATGACTAAGGAGGAGTACGACGAGCTGTTGCGCCTTATGAAGTCGGGCTACTCCGTAGCCGACATCTCGACTCGCCGCCAATGGCTCGCGGATGCCGGCTATGATGACCATTGAACACAAGCACGACTGGCAGGATGAGCCGAGCGATGGCTTTATTGAGGGGCGTCAACCACGTCTTTCTGCACCAACGGACAGAGAAGGAATAGGAAGAAGATAGCTCGTGTGCTCGAGTCGGGACTGGAAAGCAGATTCACCATGGATATGTCTATGACGGTCAGAAGTGCTGATCTCATTGTCCCCCTGTACACGGACTTATTACTCGAATGAATAGAATTGTGAATCACGGAGTGAAACATCGTCGAATCGTTGAATATGATGTAGCCTGGAGCCCTGAAGTCACTGATCATGCTGACATTCCGTGAACTCGAATTTCTCCTTATAAAGTCGTAAATATGTCCAAGACCCCTCTTGCTTTACACATCAACTTCAAGTCAAAGTCCATTACTAACAAACATCCCCGATACGTTAAAAGCAAGAGTTCAAACACAGCTCAACGCACATTCAAACCATACCAACTTAAAAATGCCTGCCAGTCCGTCAAAGTTTGACCATGAACACGAGCGAATCTGGACGCTCACCGTTCGCGGCTGGCCTCACCAGTCCCCCACAGCCCGGGATGTCGCCTATGTCGGCTTCTACTTTCCCGATGCGAGCAAGACCCTCCGCTGCCCCTACTGTGGCTACCAATTCTGCGACTACGCCGAAGGTTTTGACCCCCAGGCTGTGCATCAGCGGAACTCACCCAACTGCTCGCGTGTCAAGGCGATTAAGGAGTACCAGCGGACTGCCCCGCGGGCCGAGCTGCCCAACGGAAACTAGATGCCGGAGTTGCTACAAGTCTAGTGCTGGTGATGGAGAGTAATGGATTTTCGTGACAGGTGGAGGAGGTAGGAAGTCAAGCAAAACATACTTATGCCACAGAAGGAGTTGAGAGGTTGAAATGGGGCCACAGAAGCAGTGAAAAAAGAAATAGCAATATCTTTTTGGACTGACAAACACGCTTTGGTGGTTTTTGTTACTTTTGCACTGCTGTGAAGGGCCTTGAAATGCCGATTTAGGTTCTGCGTACGTATTCCAAATCTCTGAGTAGCCCTAATTTGGTTGCATGAGACCTGTCGGCCAGATAGAGGTAGCAAGCATCTCGTGACGAGGCTTAGATCCAGGTCCCTGGTCCCCATCGCTACGGCAATTGGTGAGACAGTGGCGCCAAGCCTTACGCCAATGACGTTTTAGTGCGGGCGAAGCAGCCCGCCAAGACGGCTAACCCTGCGGCCGCCGGTCCTTTGTTTGACGACACACGGCACTTCCGGCCGTTGGATCTTCATCAATTGCCGACAATATATCACTTCAACCCTTCCACAATCAGTGTCTTTGACGTGGGCTGCTTCATCAAACACTCCTTCACGCCAATATACTTCTTGCAGAGCAACACACCAGCATGTCAAAGCAGGACGAGCCCCTCCCGCCGCCAGGCGACCTGCCCCCACCATACCAGCCCGCACCATCATCATCCTCCACAACCGTACCACAGGACACCCTCTCCCCAGAAGACGAGCTCGTCCAGCCCATAGTCCTCGTAATAGCGGGCCGCGTCGTCCTCGCCGAGCAGCCGGGCGTCGACCCGCGCTCCGTGCCGCCCACGCCCATGTACTCGCTGTCGCGCGCGCTCGCCGACCTCGGCGACTACGACATGAGCGTCGAGCTCGAGCGCCTCGACTACAAGGTGCGCACGGCCGCCGACGGCACGCCACGCGTGGCGCCCCCGAGGCCGAAGCACGTGTACGACTTGTCGCACCCGCCGCCGCTGACGAAGCCGGCCTACGCGTTCGAGCTCAAGGCGCAGTCGCGCCGGGCGCTCGGCAGCCTCGGGATCGTGGCGCACGACCTCCACCACGGCAAGGCGGTCTGGCGAGCTGTGCGGAGGGACGGCGGGCGCGTCGAGTTTGAGGTGCGGAGGAAGGATCGGCGGAGGCTGGAGTGGCGGGACGCCGAAGGGAGGGTGGTCGCGGCTGAGGAGGAGGATGAGGACTTTGCGCTTGGGGAGATTGGGGCTGCTGGTACGGGGTTGAAGGTCGGGGAGAACATTGGACGGCTGAGGATGGTTATGATGATGCCTTTGCCGCGGAGGACGTTGGATGCGCTCGTTGGGGTGTGGTGTTTGCGGGCGTGGCAGGAGGGTGTGGAGAGGGCGGTTAAGCCGCGAGGCTTTAGTGGATGTGAGTATCGCTCTCTCGAAGCTGGTTGTGCAGCAAACTTACTGACGAGATACCATAGTCAAAAGCATACTGAAAAAGAGAAACGAAGAGCTTCCGAGAAGCATGTGGACCCGCTGAGGCCAGGTTGATGGAGGCGGTCTCCGGGATCGATGGTGACACGAGCAAAAAGACAAACAACAACCCCTGCCATCAGGGCAAACGACATCAATACAGAGCGCATGATTGAGGCAGGGTTCGAACCTGCGATCTCCGCTGTGTGAAAGCGGCGCGTTAAACCACTACGCTACTCAACCTGTGTGCCGGCCGTGTGTTTATCGTGATATTTATGAGTGAAGATGGTGGTCTGTCAGAGTGGGAGACCCCAAGACAACACAAAACTGTCATCACTACATCGTAGTAGCATAGACTTATGGTAGAGCTGTCATTATGTTTTCACCAGGCAGGAATTTGATCCCTCGCCATGTCATAAAATTGAAGACTGACCTCCATTAGAAATTACGTCGCGGTTATTTCCATACTGGCCTTTCCTCATCTAACCCACTTTCATTTCTTCCCCCATTACCTTCAAGTTCGTCTCACCCTACACTGACGCTTGCTTCACCTCAATTACATTTGTAAACACGGATCCCCATTTATCAGGTTCGACCCGGATCAGGTCGTGATCTAAGCACCATTCTCGCAGCGCCTTCTCATCAACAGAGACTTCCAAGTGCCTCCTCACCGGAAAGCAGGCGCGAAGCAGAAAACGGCAGTCAAAATACATCTAGGAGACAGGGTGCATTCTGTTCCATCAGCAAACCCCGGCTGGATCAAAGCCTAGCAACATGGCTGACGAAGGGGACTTGACTCCATCGTCGGCTGTTCTTGCCAAGCGACCTGGACAAGCTACTCTCGGCGAACCGGCTCGCAAGATCGCGCGTCGTGCGAAGGTGGAGGAAAGCTCAATCTTGAAACCACTTGACAAAACGTGTTACAATTCAGTCGCAAAGCGAGCAGCAACGTTTACAGGTCAATATCTCTTTTTGCCATACGGAGATGCAAAAGCCCTGATCCTAGCGTTTTGCGGATTTGCGTATATTGAAGTTGACCGGCGGACCGCTTGTTTTTCCTGTCGACGCTGGCTTACACGGCAACAAGGTGAGGATCTCATCAACTCAGTGGACTGGAATTCGGGAAAGCTTCACGACGAAGGATGCAATATGTTTGCAGTTGTGAAAAACTACTGTCCTATCTGTTACATCTATTTCACCTCCTGGGCAGCATGGAAGCATCACATTTGGATGACGCACCTCCATCCGAGTACACTCGACAAAGGAAAGGCGACAGCATCAGACACAAGCAAGGTGGCAGTCACCTGTGACTCGATGGTCACCATCGTGCCTACGACAATGATCTCCGTCCAGCCTTCGCGCGAGGTCTCAAGCCAGGTCACCGTGGTCGTTTCTTACAACCCTTCACGTAAGAGCATCTCAGTTGCGTCTGTAGACGAGATCGATGCGACTGAGAGCATTCAGACTATGACAGCAGAGCAGATGATGGAATTAGTCTCGACGATGATCTCTCGAGGGCAACCTTCGGCGGATCAGACGGCTCAGCAGTGCTCACATGTGCCCATTACAAGTCAGGTCACGGCATTGATGGACCGAGCGGACTACAACATTCTACGGGCAAACGTGCGTGCGGTTCGGCAGATGGTTGGACTTGTGGGCCGCTAAGCAGCTGCGCTTTGGATTGGAAGACTTGGAGATGTCTGGGGGCTCCAGTCGTACAAAGATTGCATTGCTTTCTGTGTTCATATGGAGAACTTTCTCTTTTCGAGGACGCGTATTGTCGTGATTCGTTGGGGTGCATTGCCGGTGGCTTGTGCACTTCGGAGAGTAAGCTTTGCGGTTTTCCTAATAAAGACAGACAGTCATAATACAGCGGGGAGCCATAGAGAAGTAATCAAGTAATTCAAATTCGAATACTCATTTGATTCAGCTTACTCGTGTACTGTGACTTGCTGCTTCTTCAGCTGACCATACTACCACGACTGCAAGTGCAAGCAGTCAACTCGAGCAGACGTATGCAGGGTACATAATGAGCCTGAACAAAAACACACTTAACGGGCAATTTCGTCCCGGGTTGTGTTATTTCGTAAGCCATACCTTAAGAAATGGCCGTGTTATGTCTCATGATGAAGCTTTTGGACCTGCAGGCTACGAAACAACTTAACCTCAATGAAAGGATGTCCCATTCATCCTCAGATAAAGTTTAATAGACACCATCACGTGCAAAAGGGGGTGATTCACTTCGGAGCACTTGTTTGCAAAACATCAAAAATCGCGATCCTCCCGCGCCGCGCTAGCCTCCTCGACAGCCTCGCGTTGCCTCCGCTTCTCGAGCCAGTAGGACTTTCCACTTCGTGACAAAATCCCCTCAGGGTCATCTCACTCATATATGATCTTCTCACTCAATTCTTCCATCATCGCATCGATCAAGTCGACAAGTTGGCAAACCTTACAGGTCTCATGATGGCGTCAATTCAGGCTGAGCTGCGACCAGACAGCCTGCCGATCCAAGCTGCTCTGGCAGCCGGCGGTACCGAATCAGATTTTGAGACTCTGCGAGCAAGGTACAACTCCTTCTCAGCTGGTGGTCAGCCCTGGCCGTCAGCTAGCATCAACAGATATAGCCTCGCCATTAATGGCTTCAGACGCACCGGTCGTCTCGAAGTCGCGTGCACTACCTGCGGTGGCAAGCCGACCTCTCATTCTATCAGGTTCAACGAGCCGATGGACAGAGATCAAGCTCAATTTCACGAGCGACATTGCCCCTTCCTAGCTACCCTGTCGTCCTGCGAGCTTTGCCACGAGAAGTTCTCCAGCCGTCCCGAGTGGAGAGCCCATCATCATACTCATCACTTCAAAGAGTTTGAGAAGGCATGCAAGATTCAGCAGACTGCAGAGCCGCGCACTCAACTTGAGCCACCAGTTCCATCCAACCCTCCAATTCAAGACGAGTCTTCTGCCAACCTGATTTCGGTGCTATCCAAGGCCGAGAGGCGCGCTGCAAATAAGAGAGCCAGGAGAGCCAGACAAATGGCTGAACGACTCGCCATGATAGAGGAAGGCGCCATGGAATGGGACGAGGCGCACAAAGAATCCCAAGCACCTGAACATTTTCACACGCAAGGAAGCTCTAAGAAGGCCAATACCACCCAGAAAAAGGCCCGAGCACGAAAGAGCGCGAAGGCTGCCGCCCGCGCTGTCTCCCAATCTGCGTCTGCCGGTATTTCTGGTGGCAATTCCAATTCTAAGATCTCATCCTCGTCAGCTCTAGTTCCGACTGTTCCACTCCCCACCGGGGAGTCTCGCGCTGCTTCAGACCGTCGGGGTCCCGGTGTGGAGCTGATCATGTCGACCTGGTTTAACTCTGGAACCAAGGAGTTCTTCATCGCGAAGGTTGACGACATGACTGCCGATCCCGGCCTAGGATTGTACCTTGCCAAGGACATAACCGATTTCATCATCCGCCGCAACAAGTACGAGACAGAGCAGGCCGCTGCCAAGGGCGGCCAGAAGCCGGACACGTTCAGCTTTCACGTCGTGGGCCGTATGGAGGTGGAAGAATATGCGTACTTGGCATCTTACGTCGGAGCTCTGAAGGTTATGCTTGCTTGAGACTCAACAGGTGTCAGTTTCGAGACTGGCAAACTCGAGGGTCAATATTCTTTTTATCTGATTCCTTTCCATAGTTGTTTTCTTTTTCTCCACACGCGTTGTTTTGTCTTCATCTTCAAAGAACAGGTTTCTTCCATATAAAACTATACATCTCGAGGTAAGTTCATATGGTTACCATCCATTCCTTTCCCCGCCATGATTCTGTTTAGGTTGCTAACATTAGATGCTAGACACGATCAGCGTTCAAGAGTTACAAATGCAGGCTTGAACCGAGCTTCATCGCGTACTGCGTAATGCGCTAGAAAGATGCTCGAGGAGATATGGTTTAAGGGGGCAGGCGTTACGGAACAGGAGCATGAGGATACATAATACTAGCAGTATTCTCCGTAGCCGTTACAGGTGTTGAAGACGGCACAACGACTTCAATCTCTATTCGCGGGATCACTGTACTTTATTTCTTTCTCGGCTGCGTTGTGTTCAGTACCATTGCTCAAGACAAGGGAAAATAAAATAGTTCTTCAACATCAAGAAGCTACATACAGCGCTCGGCAAACAAGACAGGCCAGGTATCCTATACCAGCCAACCCAGTAAGCCCACTAGGCTCTGTCCGGGATGCTCTTCAAGATCTCCTGTGCCGCCTTGAGCCGCCCATGCCCACCACTCGTACATATCGCCGCTACCTCCTTGGCCCTTGCCTGCATCTTTGTGGCGTTGGGGCCGAGGACCACCTCGATCAGAGCTGGCCCGACCTCAGCCGCCCTGCACTTTGGTGCATACCAGGGGTTGCCCCAGACTCCTACACCGAGGAACGTGGCTCGCTGAGGTGCCTCGTAGGTGTCGGACCAGACCGGGAGAATGACTTGGGGAATACCGGCACTAGATCAGATTGTTAGCGACGGTTGAGAAGAAGAGTAGGAGTGAACGTCGACACATACCATAGAGCCTCGTACCATGAGCTAGCCCCTCCGTGATTAACAGAACAGATGACGTGACCAGACTCAAGAATAGCGATAGGCTCTGCGTCCAGCCAGTCCGCGATGCGCACCCTATCCTGGTCGATCTCGCGCTTCAGGATGGAATACAACTCGGACCCTTCTGTAGTGCTGTAGTTACCTTCCTTCTTCAATTTCCACAGAATTTGTAGCGGTAGCTCCCCGGCCTGTGAGGCAGTCTGGGCCTTGTCCAGAAGCATTCGCAATGCCGTACCCAACTCCTTGGCCTCGTTCTCGGAGTACTTCTTTAGCGTGCCCATGTTGATGTAGATGTTGCGGCCGCGGGCTAGCCATTTGGCTAGTGCAGGGTCCGTCTCACCGATCACCGGCCCAGGCCGTACGATCGGGCCGCAAGGACGGATGAAGTCGGGGACAAGAGTCATTGGGAAGTCCACTTCGGGCCGGCACCCGAGGAGCACTGGCACGGGAGGTGGCTCAAGGACCATGTCCTTCATGCATATAACCTTGACGCCGAGCTCCTTCTCCACTTCCCCGGCGATCTTGGGGAGACGGGGATCCGTCAACATGGATATCCCAAAGGCGATTGAGTAGAAGACGTTGAACGGAATCTGGTACCAAGGAACGGGGAACGCAAAACCAGAACCGATTCTGGCCTCTTGTGTCAGCCTAGCTCACAATCTTCGGATTTTGGCACACACATACGCAGCATATTTCCAGAGGGCCTGTCCCTGAGGCTGCGATCCCAACGAGAGCTCCTTGATGCTGTTGGGCAGATACAGCACGTAGTCGAGCTTCTTCTCGACGCAAAGCGTCCAGCCAGGCGCGAAGACCGGATCCAGCACGGTGAAATGAGGCTGGACCTTCTCCAGGATGGTCTCCAGCTGGCGATAGATGGCGACAAAGTCCTTGGCGTCCCACGCATTGAAGACGGTGCTCGTAGCTCTGGCAGTCGAAAAGATCTTGAAGGGATTTGGCTGCATCCGATCAGCTATGATGTCCCAGAACCGAGGCTCCCTGGCTAGCAGGGCCTGCCCGAGATGCGGTCCCTGCAGCTCATGGAAGATTGGCGGTCGCGCACGCGGCGCCGCCTTGGTGGCGTAGTCGACGGCACTCTTGTAGGTCTTGCTGATGTTGGTGAACGAGACGAAGTGTATCTCCAGGTCCGGGTCAAGCTGCATGAGCTCGTGGATGGCTGCGAGGAAGATGTTTGCGGCCCCTAGCTCCGAGTTCGTCAGCATCAGGAGCCGCCTAGGCTCGCTGGTCTTAGCCATGACTTAAGACCAGTGGGGCTAGCTGGACGGGTCGTCAGAAAATGAGTAATGCCTTGGCAGATGAGGATGGCGATTTTGCTGAACGGTGAAGAGGTCCGCCTGGCTGTGGAATTTGAAAGTCGACAGCCATGACGAAGTAAGGGGTCGACCGTGCTGCGGTATTTGGGAGACGTGGACGCGGGACGGCTCGGACTCCTAAGGATTAGGTACCTAGTGCCTAGCTCGAATCAAAAGCCCTTTTCTGGGTCGTATCTAAGGAGCATAGATTACGCGGATAACCTCGCAGTAAGCAAAGGATCGGCAGGGTTTGGCGTCTCTTAGCTCCATTATTTTGCCTGGGCCGTAATCACAAACGATCCACACGCATCCTGTTTAAGCTTGTGCAGTAAGCATACAGGGATCAAATCCCACAGCCCGTCCCATCCAGATGGGCCTTACAGGGGTGGATAATTGCACTAACACCGCCACAGAGGCCTCGTAGCCGCGCTCTAGATCACCACTATTCTGAGCGTGAGAGCCTTGTGTTGCAATCATGTGAAGAGGCAAAGTCTCGGTTGCTTTCTTGAAATGTGCAGTTCTGGTTAGATGGCCTTCACTATCTGCTGAGAAGCCGGAGGTGTCTTGTCAGGCATGCATAATTTTCAATTTCTTTAGAGCTGAGCAGAATTGCAACGCCAACTCGAGCGTCGAAGAGGCAAGCCATGTAAAAATGCGCTCTCCTCTTGTACCCAGGTTGATGTTTCTCTGCCATGTGGTCAAATATACATTGATGCAACTGCTAGCGATGAGGAAATCAGAGGAGGGTGATGCGACTCCATTAGCACTGAAAAGCACCAGATCTCTGAGCAAGTTCACTCTGTCCCATCAAATTCCCACACGCCAGCTGATTCGGAAATCCGATGTGAGTTGCCAACCTTCTGACCCAATCTTGGGCTGAAGCTACTGCTAGGCTATTTCACGAATACCAGAATAATGAGTTTCTACAATAAGGAGAGATGTCGCGATTTAGATCAGGTGGCAGGTGTTGTGGGTGATACAGACGAAATCGAGGGTCCAATTTGTACGGCACTGCCATTCCTTCTGGTAATGATCTGGCCCTGCTCTGGCCTCACTAAGGCCGTCAGAATGACACGCCGACAATTCACTGAGCTGGACTGGGCTACGAAAATGGCGGAGAGCTCTTTCCGTCTGCAGTCTTTGGCAACAGCGTCAAATACTGACGACACTCTCGCCCCCGCAGTTGACTCTACTCTTATTCACAGAAGCTGCCACTGGCTGATCTGACCCAACCCAACCCGCGCTCAGCACATCTTCCCCCTTCACTGATGTACATTTTCGCGCGCACTTCACGGCATGTGTCAGACCAACATTCGACATCTCGTACTGTCCAGACCTCGGGTTTGATTGGCTTCATTGGCGTCACCTAAGCCTCGCGACCTGCCAACATGTCGCATTGGTCGCCTGGACAGGACAAACGGACCAACCCGAAAAGGGCTCGCCCTGAATCTTTCGGCTCAGACAGCGACGTGGATACCATCGTGCCTGCAAAGCAGCAAGTCAAGCTAGAACCGCTTTCAGCCCCGTCTATGCGAGAGAGATTCGAAACCTTTGCGACTTGCCCCTCGCCTGGAAATCCTGATCATCGATACGCCCTGGCCGCGAACGGATACATCTACATTCCACACACAAAGGAAATTCGCTATTTCTCTTGCAGATATCGGTTCACAAACCGTATTCATGCCACCGGCGTTTACCGTGAGCATTTATCCATTGCCAGGTCCGATAGCTGGGACTCGGAGAGCTTTCACAAACCGTTTTGTGATTTCTTTCCCAAGCGTTGGTACTGCGGAGAATGCGATACGACTGCTGAGAATGGTCATACATGGAGAGATCACCACTTTATGGAGCACATACATCATATACCTTCCAAGAGACCGAGACCGTTCTCGAGTGACACCTCGGAACGGACTGAAAAGCAGCGAACCCCTAGCGAATATGAATTCGGAAAACTTCCTAACCCTTTCAGGGACGAAAGAGGAACACCAGCTATCGAGGACGACATCAGATCACAGCCTTCAGGGATCAAAACCGATGCTGAGCTTGTAGTTGTCGTGGCCTACAAGTGGTCCACCAAGAAGGTCGAGCTCACATTATCTGAGCTCATCTCCACCAGCCAAACACTACCAAAATGCACCGAAGAAGAGGTCTTCGGTCAAATTCCACAACTTAAGGAAGTCCAACGCCACATCGCCAAGAACTGCAACCTGCAGCAGACCAACTGTGCTGCGTCCATCACAGTCAGAATGGACCGGAACGCGTACCAGGCTTTGGTGCGGCTTGTCGACGTGATGAACAACATGATGATTTAGTGGCTGATGTCAAGAGCGGGAGTGCTCATGGGGGGCTTCTCGCTAGCCAAATGAATGGACCACAGCTAAGGGATAATGGTAGGAGAAGGCTTGTCCCATTCCATCGCGTCTTGTACTGACGACCATAACAGCAGATTGCGAAGGAGACGCATCCTTCCTTCGTCGTCAGAGTGATGCGAGAGCAAGAGTGCAGAGTAGCACCACGCTGGAGGGAAGGTCATTGCATGGCCATAATGCTTTGCTTGTGCTTTTCTTTTCATGGGGACCAGGACGGTCTCTCCGCCTTCAGTCACACAGTGTTGGGTCAAGGACGGGTATGTCTGATGCAGACCTCGGTTCCTATCTTTCTACTGCTTTCTTGCCCTGAACACCTATTTGTTTCTCGCCTTACAGTTGCAGGACAGTGAGATAGCACCAAAAGTACAAAATGTATTGAACACATTGCCACACAAAACCTGCTGCACTGAACGCCCAATACGAAGCCCCTCTACCTCAACTACTCCAAGTACAGACTTAACGAGGGTTCCATGTAAGGAACAATCTGTGAGTCTTTGCATAAGGGATACGAGGTCCGGGATTGAAGTTGTGACCGGCAAGGATCTTCACACCAATGGGTTACGCGGTCGCCAATAAGGCTTGGCTCGAGGGGACTGCAGATCATTCTATCACCCATAAGCGACTAGAGAGGGCAGCTCGCTGAGATTGGAATCATTCGATGAGGGAAGGACACGAGCTTGTTACTGTTCGAGCCAAATTTATTTCCACCGCTCTCCACATTAGGAATTATCCCACTCACTAAATCGCGTGGACATCTACAGATGGGACACTCTGGGTACATCACCAAGAACCCACAAACCTCTCAGATCATCAATGCATCACCCAGGCCAGTGAGTTGAACCCAGCATTGCTTCAATTCAAAGCTAGCTCTAATAAGCTTTCATCTAGAATGCCATCTTCAAAGAGAAAGCGCCCTGCCGCAGAGATGTCAGGAGCCAACGACCACGCGTCTCCCGATCGCCAACCAGTGCGTTTCCCACGCCCGAACCCGCGGCCTGGCTACGCTGAGTCTATGGCAAAACGCTTCAAATCCTTCCTGGATCCAAACTGCCCAATCAAACAGGAGATCACATATATGCTTGCAGCATCTGGGTTCTACTGGATGGTTCCGAACTCGAGCATGGCTGTTGAGTGCTCCTGCTGCGCTACCACGCCGTTGTGCGCTCACATCCAGGGTGCGACCTTCTGGGACTTCGTCAACGACCACGAGCCCGGTTGTCCGTTCACGTTCAAAGAATGGCAATGCCAGCTTTGTGGTGCGGACTTCGCAAAGTTCCAGAATTGGCAGGAGCATCACAACGTGGACCATCGCATTCCGCTTCTTCTCGACGCTCTAACCGCACGCAAGACCGATGTGGTCATTGGCAAGAAGATCGGCTCGGCCGCCAACCTGGTCGTCCCTTCTGCTTATATCCGCGCGACGATCACCAGTGACCCCACCACGAAGCGTATTCTTCACACAAACTGCGGAGCATGGGACAAGGAGAGCGAATCTGACAAGGCTCACACGGCAGCAGAGGTTCTCTCCCGGTTCGTGCAATTGGGACAACGACAAAAGAAGTTGAACAAGGAGGAATATGACGTGGGCAAACTATCCCTCACATTGACTGTGCGGATGACGGAGGTGGAGTATGCGAAGTTGAGCGATGATGTCCGGGGCATGAATGACATGTTCATTTGAAGCCACAGAATTGCACATGTATGCGCCCACAGGGCATGGGGGCTAAGGCTTGCTTGAAGACCTACGATGATTGTAGAGATGGGAAAATGCTAGGTCCAGTCTCGGTAGTAGAACTCGGACTAAGAACATGATGCGATTGCGTTATCAAAGATATCACAATTTACGGGATGGCAAATTAGTCCATCTCCTTCTCTGTCCGCATTGCGGGTTCGTCATCACACATCACAGTCGACGGAAATGATTGAGTCGGTAAAGCAAAGTCAACACATCGAAGGCCCTCGGACCCATGATGGCTCAGAGAGCCCAAAAAAGAAGGAGGTGGAACTGAGATGGTTGAAGGCCTGGGGTGCCTTCCTAATGGGTATCTTCACGATGTCAGGGAAGGAGCCCAGGTGTTCCACCCCAAAGGCGCAGGTTAAATCTTTCTCGAAGCCACCACAGGAATTCCATCACTCAAAAACATCATCAATGCCGTTATTTGACAAAGTCGAGCAGGCCTCTGACTGAATATCCTCAAGAGGCCAAACCTGTCTGCCTGGCAGGTATCAATCACGCAAGACAGCCCTCATTCCCATGTCCTCCTCCGGGTGGGTTCACCAGACTGATCCCATTTGCTACCGTTGATGACCGCTAACAAACCATCTAATCAGAATGGCGCCTTCCACAATCGTCCCTTCGAAGCGTCCCGCAACCGAGACCTCAAGCGACCATGATGCAGAGATCCCAAGCGAGCTCGACGCAACGCCGAAGGGATCACCGAGCCTAGACCCATTGGATATCACTCCACGGCGGGCCTCGACACCTTTCCCGAATCTGTCTTCTCTAGATTCGTTGCGACGCTCTGAACCAGTCCCCGACCTGGACACTCTCGAGGCTCGTTTCGACTCCTTCCTTCAAAAAGACTGTCCTGTCGACAGAAAAGACATCTACATCGTAGCGGCATGTGGATATCACTGGAATGCATCCAGAAAGTGGGCGGAGTGCCGGGACTGCAGCGATGTCCTCTCCTTCAAAGACCTCTACGGACAGACGGCTTTCCAGTACGCGATGAGCACCCATGACAGCACCTGCCCATATATTAAAAAGGTCGGAAGCGCAAGCTGGACGTGTCCGGTCTGCCTCAAGCGGCTGTATCTCGAAGAGATATGGAACCGGCACGTCAATGACGTGCATTGCACTCCTTTCTTGCTGGACTTCGTGACAGGGCTCAAGGGGCTTAGGGTGGCGGGCAAGGAATAGACGGGCAATCGCATGGCAAAACTACAACATAAAGCTTAGCTGTTATCATGGTACCTTCTATTATGTAGAGCGCATTACAAACTACGGAATTGCAAAGCGTTACCTCTCCTCCTCCTGCTTCCGCACCACTGGCCCCGCAACCGGTGACGTTGCCACTGCTCTTGGCGGTCGGATGACCACGAATCCCTTCTCGTCGCCGCCCTTGTTGGCTGGCTTAGTAGCCCACTCCCTCCATAGATCAGACACCTTGCGTCTGACATTCGGCGTAGTCGATGACGAGCTGGGCTCCGACTCGTTAAGTGCCTGCTCATCCTCCTCATCGCCCTGCCGCGCCCGCTTGTAGTACATGTCGACCTCGCGCACGGAGTAGTCAACACTAACGTTCGCCACGCGCGCCGCCTCGGCCCAACGCACTGCGTCCGCAGCGTCGGCAGAGCTTGCATCACTGCTGCTACCGCTGCTCAGCGAGCTGACGCCTTCCTGGCGTGTGTCTGTCGTCATGTCGTCCTCTGGAATTGGAGGGGAGAGGGAGACCTGCGAGCGCAGGAGGTCGGCTGACGAGAGGCGGGACCTGGGGCGGCGGTAGTAGCGGCTCGTGTCCTCGGAGACGGGGCTCTCTGGGCTGCTTGGGTTGGGCGACGAGGTGGCGCTCGGGAAACGGCCGTGTCCGTGGGATGGGGTGTGCTGCATGATGGCTAGGTGGGGGACGGTTGGGAGGGCCAGGTTGCTGACGGTTGTGGGCCTTTGACGGAGCCTGCGCAGGCCGTAGATCTAGATTTGAGTTTAGCACTTGCCAGCACGGCGAGGGGTAGGGTCGATGTGTGCTTACCTGTGGCTCCTCCGAGCGAGGCTCGGGGAAGTGCGCATCAGAACCGCGCAAAGTTTCTGCGCCCAGGCGGGCCATTTGGAAGAGAGATGGACAAAGGAAACCAAAGACCAGCACGCTGCCGTGCAGGGCTAGAATGATATACCCAAAGATGCTCCTCAGCTCAAGGGCGGCAACATCGGGAAGGAAAAGAACAGATAGGAGAGTGACGAGAAGGCGCACGACCGTAGTCAGACCGCTAATGGAGAGGAGAGCAGCCGGAGATCGGATGAAAGCGACAAGGGCCAGTTGGACGAACTCGCAAGTAAGGAGGAAGATCAGCTGCGGCAGGCCCGCCAACTGCAAGCCGCCGATGGCAGCGCCGCGCACGAAGAGCAGGCCAAACATGGCGATGCTCAGGACATCCTGGGAGCGCGACATGGAGGTCAGCGTCTGGTAGTCCTTGGAGCTGTCGAGGATGAGGTAGCCCATGTGCCGAGGGCTCGACTGGGTTGAGGCCCACCAGTAGCAGGCGACCAGCACGAAGAGGATGACGGCACAGATTGCGGTGTGGTAGAAAGGAAAGAGGGTGGCGTGATCGAGCTGGTATGTTGTCCATGCGACGACGGGCAGTAGGAAATAGCTGATGAGTGCCCGGAAGGCAGTCCAGGCGGTGTGCTTGACACCCCTCAGGGCCTCAGCGGCGCGCGCTTCGGGGGTCGGCGGGGGCGCAAACCAGTCTCGGGTCTGGCTGAGGCGCTTCCCAACTTGGATGATGACGACCAGAAGCGCAAAAATCAATGCCGTGTAGGTGATCACGTTGGCCCATGTCTCCATCGTAACGGGAGCTCCGATGACCTGCGTCATGAGCTCCATGCCGTACGTGCCACCGAACGTGCCGTTGACTTCGTAGATGCCGTCCTTGATGCCGTGGTACAGGGAGAACTGCGAAACGGGGCCGGAAGACGTCATGAGGGTGGCCCAGCTGCTGTGGCTCACGACGGGCTGGAAGAAGCCGGGGTAGTTGAGGCTCAGCGCGCCAGAGAAGAAGATGAATTGGATGTAGGAGAGGCAATCGGCAATGTGCGTGAGGTGGGCGCGGCCGGCCTCGCGGAAGAAAGGGCCGGCCTGGTCACTCTCGGACCTCGTGGAGATTTGCGACAAGGACTTGAGGCCGGCGGCCGCGATGGCGAGAGCAAGAATGGCGGCTGGCACCCACCGAGCGACGGCGGTCACATCGTCGCCAATCTCGGGCGTCAGAGGCGCTCTGAGACAGGCAAAGTTCTTGCCATCCTCTCCCTTGAGGCGCACTTTCAGCTCAAAGTCCTCAACGGGGTGCATGCGATTGACCGAGTAGGTGATGTTGTACTCGACGAGGGGACCCTTCTGCGTCGCAAAGAAGACCTTGGGGTCGCAGGTAATGCTGTTCACCTTTCCATCGTAGACAGTGGTGCCGGCGACAGAGGCTACACTGAGGCGGGAGAGGGCCATTGCAGGTGCGTCATCGCAGACTCGCTCACCGGGGAAGCGACCCAAAATGCGCAGGTTGACTTGCGTCGCATCACTCCACTGGTTCAATTCGGCTCGCAACGACTCGGGCGAGAAGCGCGGCTGGCTGGAAATTTTGTCTGCTGGGACGGTGTCGAGGCAGTCCTTGAACTGGACGTAGGCGGCAAGAGCTGGCTGCAGACAGATTGACAGGATCGCGAGCGTCGCAAGCCATCTGCCGCATGCCGGCCGGAGCGATGATGCTGCAAACATCACTGTTGTCGGGCGCAATCCCTGCTTGGTGTTTCCCGGGCGTGCGCTCGCTTGGGTCGTCGAAGTCCAGCGAAGTCCAGCGAAGGAGAGGTGAGAAAGCCGGTCGTCGCCGCCACGCGGAGGCAAATCCAGCTCACGAAGTGCCGTTTCTCTTGTGCTTCCTGCTCTTGTGCCTCGAGGACTTCAGGGACTGTGATTGAATTGAGAAGCAGGAAGACATCCTCGAATGCGAATTCATCTTGAAATCTCGTGTTCGCCCTGATCTGCATGAAGACCCATGTGGGGTTCAGGGGTCTAGGGTGGAAAATTCAGCGCCGTTTTTGATGGATCCCAGCAGTTCCAGGTACCATTTTTAGTAAGGCTAGCCGTGCTAGGGGACCATTCTGGAGGTTGACAAGCGCTGTGATTGGGGACGCCCATGCCAAGCGCCCGGTGCAGGGGCCGCGCAACGCGTGGAAAGATCCACCCGCCTTGAAAAGGTTCGCCCTCAGCACGATTCAGGTCGGCATCCACTCCCGGTCCACACGAGAAATGTCGTCGGGATCAGATGCGGTCATGATACATTCCGCAAGTCCTGATAGAGCTTGCTGACGGACATACTATGTCTTGACCGGCATGCGAGGTATCCGTGCAAATGTTTGTCGAGCGCAGTCTCGTTAGCCAAGGACAAATCCAGAATCTGGATGCAGCGCGCTGCTCGCGAGACGAGCCACGGATGAAGGGGCGGGTCGGTCATGGTCATGGCCGCGGTACAGAGACACCAAAGTATTGCTTCAGTCTCGCTAGGATCATCAAGACTGGCATCCCGCGACAAAGATTCGTAGAGGCGGAAAGCAGTGACCCGGGCGGCCATCCGCGACCCGTGGTATTGGGTGTTCTCCAACAGAAAGGTCACGATCGCCCAGCGCATGTGGTTCTCGAGCGAATTTGGGACTGTGTCGGTTCGCATGAGTCTGAAGATGAGGGCCTGTAACCTCAGGAAGAGCCAGGATTCCTGACTGGGGCTGACGTCGGTCGATTCCCAAAGATGAGTCGCTGTGCGGATGTAATCAATGGTGTCTTGGATCGTTACAGCCATTCTGGGGCCCAAGTCGAGCAGCGCAAAGCTCTCCCCCATCTCAAGACTCTCTTGGGTCTGGTATGCAAGAAGTGATTTATTCCTCAGCAACCATAATGGCCGACCAGGATCAAATGTGTCGGGATCCATCACGGGAGGCAAGCCGGTGATAACGGCGAGATACTTGGCAGCAAGAACCGTGCTGTCGAGTATGTAGGGATCTATATTTTTCCAGCCGCCCATGTCCTCGACTAGCTGCAACAAGGCCCTCAAATGCGTCTTGGATGCCTGGAGGGCGGCCGCGCACGAGCTGGGCTGTAGTGACTTTTGCCTTGCGGGACATCGAGTCCAGAGTACTGGTATGCCGTTCCAGAGCTCGGTAATAGCCAGGGAGTATATGCAGAGTAGTGCCCAGTATGTCATGCGCCGATGCGGCTGTTGCAGCATGCCTCGTACAGCCTGGAGGGCCTTGTCCAGGAAATATTCGGGAGGCTTCTCGGGTTCTATCGCCCCGGTGGTCCACGCCAGATTGCTCGAGCCGTACGCCAAGGTCGAATACATGAGCGCATCGTCATCAATGCAACACCGCATCCTTTCGCGCACTGTGTTATCGTGCCTCATGGAAGGTCTCCATGATACAGCTGTAGAAGGTGCGAACGCCTCTGCTAGAAAGGTCGATCGCGCCGAGCAGGAAAACGTGATATAGAGTAGTGTGTGGTCCCCGGCATCGATCCCTGCGGAGGTGGAATGAAAGGGGTCGGTTGAATTGTTCAAGGGTTGGACAACAAGAAGACTGAGGAAGACCTCGTTGTCTCTTTCCGCGGCAGTTACGGCCTGCGCTTCAGCCTGCCGCTGCTTGTACTCTCTCTTCCTGCGTCGTCCCTGGACGTGGCTGAGGATCTTGCTCCTCTCGGTGGCCTTACTGCGAGAGAGCTGCAGCGACTCCGGAGTCTTGTTCACGAAGAGTAAGTTTGGCGCCATCTGTGTGATGCGCGGTCTGGGCTGATGGGCTTCCCAGGTCGAAGACTTCTAGACGACGACACACTTCCGTTCGTGGTTTGGTCTGCGGCTGATCAATGGGCGCGGCAAGGCTTGATCGCCGCAGGGCCAGACAGAGGGCAAGGGCGGGTAAACTAGGGCATATTTGAATGAATCGAGATAGGTATCTAGACCTCTTTTTTCCCTTTCCGGAGCTGACGGGGAGCGTGGCTGGGCCCAAATGCAATCAGCATTGGCGCTGACTACAGACAGATTGGTCAAGCTGGCGATGCTAAACGCCGACGCGCCCCGTTCTCGGAGTGGGGCCAAAGTAAGAGACACACTACCGCTTTTGGTCTAGTCTGTCTTCAGCCTCCTTGTCCCAGTCGGCATTCGGGTCAATTGCCTGAATGGGAAGAACAACACGGATGAATTGACAGATGTGTAGAACTATCGCATCGAGAGATTCATCCGAGTTTCTGAGAGAAAGGTCTTTGTGACATGAAAGGATGATTGCGGGCTCGTATATAAGACGGGAGGGTCCTGGTAGCAGTCTTGATCGAAGGCGTAGTACTCAACCACACAGAATACCAGCTTCTCTGGAGTGTTTCTTTCAACAGAGAAAACAGAATCTTTAATAATTCCGATCACGATCTCTACAAGACACCCGCAATGTACCCCTCAATCCCGGCCGTCTTGTTGATGGGCGCCCTGTGCGCTGCCGCACCGACACAAGACACAGGAAAGCAGTGTCTCCCCGTCGTCGACTTAGGCTATGTAAGTACATACTGTTACAATGTTATCATCACGTTCTCAAGACCCCGCTGACTTGATGAAAACCAGGAACTTCACCAAGCCATCTCCTACAACTCGACCACGGACGTGTTCAAGTTCTCCAATATCCGCTATGCCCAGGCCCCTGTTGGAAATCTCAGGTTCCGAGCTCCTCAGCCGCCCTTACCGAACCGCCAAATGGTTCAAAACGGCTCCGAGCCCCATACCTGCCCTCAGGGAATGCCGGCCTGGCTGGCGAGAGCCTCACCGGCCATCGCAAAGTACTCGGCAGGCAAACCTTTCACCTTGGACGATTGGGTGAAAGACATCACCGATGCGCCAAGCAATGTCCCGTCACTCAACAAGCCCACTTCGGAGGACTGCCTGTTTCTCGACGTACATGTGCCTAAGCAGGTGTTCAAAACGGCAAAGAAACCAGAAGAATGCTCTGCACCAGTTCTTGTCTTTGTAAGTTTCTTGTCTGCTATCAAATGCATCCGTTGAAGCAGTGCTGATGGAAAACTATTGTGGTACAGATCCATGGTGGTGGGTACGTGCTCGGCTCCAAGACGGGCTACCCAAACCGTGAGTTCGACCCTACAGGCATCATGGAACTGGCCAAGACGTACAATGACGAAGGCATGATCTTTGTGTCTCTCAACTACCGCCTGGGCGCCTTTGGATTTCTTGCCGGCGACGAGGTCCAGGCGGACGGTGATCTAAATGCCGGCCTTCTGGACCAACGCCTCGCGCTTAACTGGGTGCAGCAAAACATTCACCTCTTTGGCGGCTCGCCTTCGCGTGTCACGGCGATGGGCGAGTCCGGCGGCGCCTACACCGTCTTGCAGCACATGACAGCCAATGGTGGCGACGGCAGCGCTCCGTACGCCCGGGCTATTGCTCAGTCACCCGCGGCGGCTGGTCTTAAGGAGCAGGCGAACGCGACACCGGATTTCCTTTCTCGACTCAACGTGAGCTCGATAGCAGAGGCTCGTGGCCTCTCATCCGCTGCCCTCATCCAGGCAAACGAGGCGCAGGTCGGTGCCGCGATTCCAAACTCTTACATTTACACCCCGGTCGTCGATGGGTCATACGTACACGCACCGATAGGGAAGCAGCTAGCGGCCGGTGCATTTGATCACAATGTCAAGGTCCTGGCGAGCCACAACTCTTTCGAGGGGAGTTTCTTCTTCGACCCGGATGTCACGACGAATGCCGACTTCAAGCAGTGGGTTATGCAGACACTGTCGGGTCTCTCCGAGACATCGGCCGACTACATTGTGAACGAGCTGTACCCGGAGCAATATGATGGCAGCCTAGGTTACGTCAATGCCGCTTCGCGCCAGATGGCCGTCTTCGGGGAGGCTGCCATTGAGTGCAACTTCCTAAGCGTCCACAAGGCTCTGGGAGGACAGTCGTTTGCTTGTGAGTGAAATTCTGAAAGTTGATACAAAGTGAGTGACTTGACTGACAGACCCTGTTCTCCAGATGAGTTTAGTATTCCGGCTGCAATGCACACTGTCGATCTTGGCTATACCTTCTCGGACTCGAAGAATCCAGCCCTGTACTCTGCGGCGCAAAAGGTCCTCCAAGAGGTCATTGCGAGTTTCGTCATGACTGGGAAGCCGGGTGCCGAAAACATCCCCTTCCCACCTTGGGGCTCGGAGCAGCAAGTCTTCAACATCACCAAAGATGGGGGCCTCATGTCTACCAACCAGGTCAACCAAACCAGATGTGCTTGGTGGCAGAACGAGCTCTGAATGAGGGTGAAAGATGCATAACAAAGAAACATCTAGGGAAACGGATGGATAATAGCTTTAACTAATAACGTTTTGCTTTCGTAGAACTTAGATCCTTAGACTTCCTCGCGCAATTCTATAAATATGAGATGATTTTATTCAATCTATGTCTATATCCAAGTCTTCTACAATATCTAAAGCAAAATTCCTAAATCTAGTCCCCCATGCAAGTCGAAAGCAAATACGCCACTATGCAATCTAAGCCATAAAACGATTCCATACATTGACACGATCATCGGTATGTGCTGCGATACTCCATCTAGCACTTGGCGGACTGGACAAAGACGTGCCAATCACTCTGGAAAGCCTTGCCGCTGACCCTAGGAATGCCGTCCTCGAAGATGCCGCCGGCGGTGCGGCAACGATTGTAGATCTCCTGCGCGCCGTCGGCGACCGAGTTCCAGGACCACAGCGTCTTGGTGCTCTTGGCCTGCGGAAGGAGGGTGAAGGGTCAGTGAAGTTTACGTGGGTTACACAGCATCGCGTCCCTTTTCTGCCCCAAGAGCGACTTACACTGTTGCACCACCAGATGGCTGCACCGCCAGAGCAGCTCACCCGGCCGCAGCCTCCGGGCCCGTTGCTTGGCCTGCCCGTGGGTCTGCTTCCGCGAAGATAGCTGATTCCCTTCTTGACGTATTCGGCATTGGCCCTCTCCTTGTCCCAGCATTGGACCTCGGAGCGGGAAAAGTCGGTCCGCTTCTCGACCGCAGTGCCGTTCAGGGCATCGTCGTCATCATCGTTGGCGATGCCCTGGGGGAAGTCCGTGTCGTAATTCGGGTTGAGCTTCTTGAGCTGCGCGTAGACCTCCTCGACGGTGCCGTAGAGGGTGACCTCAGTCGAGTTACGGAAGACTTGGACGTCCCAGGCCAAAGGACCACTCTCGAAGAAGCCGGGCGCGATTTCCCTTGGTGCGGGCGTGCTCGGCGCGGCGGAGACCAGCTTTTGACATGTCAGAAACCGGTTGCTATGAATCAATTCTTGATGATTGCGAGACCATCACGTACCTGGATGCCACACCATAGCAGAGTGTGTACAAGGATAGTCTTGAAAGCCATTTTGTCTTCGTTAAATATTGTCGCCTGAGTGCTGTTGGGGAGTGTGTTTTGAGATGGGTGTTTAGTGGAAGGATAGATGTTACTGCTGAGGATGTTGGATGAGGATGTCAAAGACTCTTTTTGATTTTTTGGAAGGCTTGACGGCCCCTTTATAGTAAAGTAGCATGTTGAACTTCTCTAAACAGGACCAATAACATCGTGTACTGCGCCCCTCCTCCGGCAACATAACATCGCGGTATGATCTATTTGCAGCGTCGACGCTCCTATGAAGGCTGAGGTAGATGTGGCAGATGAAGTCTAGACCGATGCCCCGGTCCAACGTGCTCCGTATTGCATCCTAGATTCAAGAAAACACTGACTACTGCGCCACCCCGCTGTGAGCGGCCTTGGCAAGCCGCTGCAAACAACGCCAGCTACTCCATACACAAAGCACAGAGAAGAACACCGGATGCGCTGTATCCTAAGTTTAAAGAGGCTTGTCTGAATCGAAGTCGACTAGTCAGGGGTAATGATTATTGGTATGTGGATATCTATCTGCAAGGTCCCCTGATTCTCAGTTGACATGCCTCCTTAGGTTAGCGACCTGGCAGGGGAGGTTTGCAGTAATTATTCTAGTAGTGAAGAAGTATTTACGAGGCGGTGGAGTACTCACCTCATTCAATACCATAGGTGAGAGCTGCTACCTGGAATTGTAAGCAGCACCGAGACTTGAGCGTCAAGTGGTGAACGCAAAGCATGAACAGGTTCAATAAATGTTTCAATCCTGCCATCATGTCGATCTGCAACATTATCTTGAGTCTATCTGAGCAGTGGGTGTTCGTGGATCCCTCACGTCTCTAGTTAGAGGTATCTGGAAAGCTGATCGTTGGAATCATGATTAGATCATCATGCTTATTTAGGATGGGAGTAGAGGAACTGTTAGCGATGGTGCTCACATGCTGAGCCGGCCCGCTTCTTTGCCTGAGCCTCCTGGATCAGCCCCGGGACTTTATTGTCAAGTTGTCAATCTGTTCCTATTTCAGGACTCGGCGGCCGAGCTTACTTTAGCAGTGGAGTTCAATACCTTAGGTTGGCATAATGATATTTACCGCCGTAGAAATACCTGGTACCAGTTGCTGCCCTCTTAGGCAAGCGAATCCCTGTCGAGAGCCCCGTGTTTGTAGTGTGATTGGGCACTCAAAACCATTGAATTTCCCACGGCACCCCACAAACTGTGAGACCGATAGCTTTGATCCTCCCTTCCAGCTCCGAGCGGCCGCCGGGGGCGCAATGCTTCAACAAATCGCCCTGAAAATCATCGCAGAAGGGTTCGGCTGAGCACACGGAAAAGAAATTTGCAAGTGTCGTCCACGCGAACGCGTCCTGCCGTGAATCGGCGCCGTAAGAAGCCAAGGCATTACATTACTTATGAGAGGTCACATGAATCATTAGATTCTCTCTTCGTATAATCATAAATGCGTAACAGAACTAGGTGCGAGTCCTGTGCAAGACCAACATGTCCTCCATGCAACTTCTGAGGGAACCTGTCTCACCACAGTAATCCATCCAAAGTCTAGAGACAGCTAGACAGATTGCAATTCAACCTATACAACACTTTGACGTATCGTCGCTATCAATCGACCCGCGCCATGGCGGTCCATCTAGCACTTCTTTTGTTTGCGAACAATGACGTTCCAGTCTTTCTGGAAGGCCTGTCCGGACACAACCTCATATCCGCCGTTCTCAGCCGAGTCGTCGCCGGTCTTGCAACGGTCGTAGATCGCCCGCGCGCCGTTGGCAATGGAGCCCCAGCCTAAGAGCGTCTTAGGCTGCTTGGACTATGGAGGGGACGAGTGAAATGTCAGCAACATTCTCAAGATTATAAAGGTAGTGTATTGCTTTTCTGCCCGAGAGATCGAGACTCACATCGTTGCACCACCAGATGGCACTCCCTTTGTTACACCTTACTTGCCCACAGTTCCCGGGACCCGGGCCGTTGCGCGGCGGCCGCCCCGACATCCCGGCGAGTTGTTTAATACTGTCATTGATCTTTTCGGCGTCGGCTGTGTCATGTTTATTCTTGCCCTTGGACCAGCAGAGGATCTTGGAGTGCGTAAACATGGCCCGCTCCTCGATCGCCGCGCTATCCCTGGCGTCGAGCTGCGGATCCTCGGCAGCCGCCTCGTTGTCATCGTCGCCCTCAATACCCCGCGGGAAGTCTGTATCGTAGTTGGGGTTAAGTTTCCTGAGCTGCGCGTACACCTCGTCGATAGTGCCGTAGAGCGTCACCTCGGTGCCATTGCGGAACGCTTGGACGTCCCAGGCCAAGTCAGGGCCTGCGAAGTATCCGGGGGCGAGTTCCATGGAGGCTTTGGCGCTGGGTGCGGCGGAGACCAGCTGGTCAACAGGTAAACATTAGCAAATCAGCTACCAAAAGTACATTTGGGCTTGAGTAGGACATCCCATGACCATCACATACCTGAATGCTGGTCCACAGCATAGTGTTTATAAGGAAAGACTTGAAAGCCATGCTGCCCTTCAGACGCATACTGTATCTTGGTGCTCTTTTATTTCGTGATCGAGAAAGTTCTGCTGGCAGATATCAAAGGGTCTATCATGTGTCGAAGAATTTGATGCCTTCTTTATAGCGAGAACAACATGCTAAGATCTTCTAGATAGGAACAAGACACGACTGGAGGGAGCGTGCTTCGCCACGAAGTAGATCCAGGTCCAATCCCTACGCTCAAGTGCATCAGAAGGACGCGGGCGTCTGTTGGCTTAACCACTTGCGTTACTGAGCCTCATGGGATCAAATGCAGCGCTTTTGCATGGATTTGAATCTGTTGCTATTTCAGGACTCTGAGGCTACAACACATGTAGGATTTCCTCTTCGCTCTAGTCTACCGACGGGCCGGCTAGGCTAATGTGCCAACGAGTCCGTTCCCTTAAAAAAGCCTGCATAGCACGATCTAGTCGAGCTAGCCACCAAATCACGAAAGCTGAGCAAGGCAAAACATTCAGACTTTGTGATGGAACGAATTTAGTCGCTAGACCGCCGACATACAATCTTGTCAGTTCAACGTGTATTGTTCGTTCCGATTAGAATGAGGGATGATGCGGTTGTGTCTTTGTAGCGATGATGTTGCCGATGAACCGGGCCGGAAGGAGCCGAGATGCTGCACTGCCGACAGCCAGTGCCATGATGGATGCCTGAACATATTCGCCATAAAGATCAAGTTGCATGGATCTCGACGGCTTTGCTGGCACTAGCTAAGAATACTCACAGACGCCGTCTGACGACATCGACTGCGAGTGGAGCAGCGTCCCTCGCCTAGCATTTGAAATGAACTTGGAACTCGAATCCGGAGGATGTTGTGAGTTCAAGTATATTTGTAATCAACGTAAGAAATATGGAACAAGCCTCTCGAATGCCTCAAAACTCGATCCTTCCTCGTATGGAAGGGTTGCAATACTCTTTCTCAGCCTTTCCGCCTCTTGTCGCATTGCATCTGCTTCACTTAGGCGACCATCATCTCTTAGTACCTCTGATAATAGATATGTGGTACGAGCTACCCTTGGCGTCGGATCGAAGCACTTTTCGAAGATAGACAAGGCCTTTCGCGCATGATTTCTTGACATGGTCAGCTTCGGCAACTTCAAGTCCGCCGCAAAGGTCAACTCACTCAGCTGTGCGAAAGTCGCCATCACGTCGCAGGAAAGTGGCCATCTTGTGCCAACTGAGTCCCGTCTTGAAGTGATGAGGTGAAATGTTGCAGCATATGCCGAATGACGTCTCGTGGCACTGCCGTGCTTCGGCGATCCGCCCTTGGTCCAGGCGGAGGTTTCCCAGGTAATACATGCATCTGAACCACAAGTCAGTCATTTCGTGATAGGCCTTCAGGTCTTCATTGCGCTCACATTGCATATCTGTCCGAATCGACTCCGTAGCTCTGTCGCCACAACTCTTCGCTCTTTTCCAAGCACTCAGAGGCCTTGTCCAGCTGGTCCATGCGTCGATAGATCAGGCCGAGATTGCCATATGTGAACGCTAAAAGCCCTTCTTGAGAGTCACTACATTTCTGTGAGACTTCAAGAGCTTTGAGGTTGTACTCGAGCGACTTCTCCAGCTGATTATACTCCATGTAAAAGATGCCAACTGAGTAATATGTGGTGCCAAGCATTGGGTCGTTTGGAGGTAGCAGAGCCTCGCGAATTTGAAGACACCTCAATAATAGTGGCAGCGCCTCTGCGATGCGGTTGTTCTCGATCCGGATACCTGCAAGTGGCCATAATATGGAAGCGATCTCTAAGTTCTCCTCATCTTCTGGGCATGCCGCTAGGCCAATCTTCACTAATGGATCAATTTCGTTGAAAAGGCCGCGCTCGAAGAGGTACCTACTCGACTAGAGTCAGACCATACGAAATAATGATGAAGTTGCAGGATATGTGACTTGGTCTCACCATGTGACAGAGCTTACTAAGATTGCAAGCCTGGTGGACTTGAGCCCCTGAAAGTCCTTTTCGAAGCGGCGACACAGAAACACGGCATGTGGGAGATATCTCTCACACTTCAACCAATCTTTCCACATCTGCCCATCCCTATTCTTCGGAAAGCTCTCACTGAGAACGGTGAGAACTGCATCGAAAGCCTTCTTCCGGTCTTCCTTGGACATGAACAGATACACTACATCTTGAACTAGGCGGTGGATGCTCATGTCATCCTTAACCTTGGTAAGTAAGGACATTGTAATGAGTTCTTCTAGACTTTCTAGGTAACTGTAGAGGATTTTGTCAGTGCTAGAGCAAATTGAGTTCTCGGATGTGAGGGCACGTACTCCATCTCGCAAATAATCGTGTTGAAGCCTTGGGTCTCTTCCTCTTCAAAGCTTGACAGAATGACTTCGCACGGTATTCGATCCGGGTCAAAGAAACACATAGCATGCATTATAGCCTTTGGGTCATGGTCCAACTGCTCGGTCGCGAACGCGGTAGCAACACTGTGAGGATATTCGTCGGAAAGATTCCGCTTCTGCAGCAGACGGGGCGCATTTGCACAGTAGAGCTTAGCAAACCTATCGAGATCCATTCCGAATTGGGTGATGAAACTGCTCATCTGGTTGATGGCCAGTGGAACGCCTTTCCACTCACGCAACAGCGCCTCAATTCTCGGATTTCGTTTTTGCTGTTGTGACTTGCCAACCTCGTCATAGAAGAGATCTAGCGACTCCTCAGTGTCCAAGGGTAATACAGGGATACTGGCGCAAGCACGCGGCATTGCCGTGTAGGGATTGCGGCTCGTGACAATGATGTGACCCTTGCCTCCTGTGGGCCAAAATTGCTGAAGCATCTGTCTGTCATCAAGATTGTCGTATACCAGGAGCCAACTTTCAGCTGAAAGTTTGGGTATCAGCAATCTGTAACACACGATAAATCCCTATTATAAGATTACTTACTTGTTAACCCAAGCCATTCCAGCAAGATACGACAGTTCACAGCGGTCTCACCGCCCAATTTGGCTTCAGGCAACCCCAAGTTGATAGCATGTCTGGAAAGAGCCTCCTGGACTTTCATAGGGGTATCTGTCTCAGTCCATAGAATGATTTTGTAGTTATCGATCCGAGATTTACAGTATCGCATTGCCAGCTGAGTCTTGCCAATTCCGGGTAAGCCATATAGCGATACCAGAGCAGGCTGTGCGGTAGAAGAAGCAAACCTATCGTCGATTGTAGTAAAATAGCCCTCTCTTCCTTCGAAGTGTTTGCTCAACGAGATGGGAATCGATCTGTAAGGGCAGACGCTCGTTTGTGTGATTTGCCGTTCTCGTACTGGAAGGATGGTATCACCTTCCAAGGGATATGACGAGACGCAATCCTTGAATTTTGCACACCAAATCCTCAGTCGCCCAACAGCTTTCTTGTTCTCTTCAATAAGTTGGACTAAGTTTGTAGAAGGTCTCGAGCTCAGATGTTCTGCATCATCATTGTTATTAGAAACCGCTTGAATCGTTGACAAATGTGCGTACAAAATGGCATGCGAACCTGATTTGTGCTTGACCATGAACAAAGCAAGCTGCAGAAGGCCGTGCGCGAGTTCAGCAAAGGTCTGAACAAGGAGACCTGTTGAAAGGCTCTTCTTGATACACGGCTGGTTGAAGGGCGTTTGAGGTAATGGTGTTTTGGTTGTGAGTTCTTCAAGTGGTTCAAGGAGATTATTCCGGCATATATCTTTGGGCTTTCCCGTTGACAAGACTTCCTAGGGACCCATCAACTTGTGAATACTTGGTGCAGGACTTTGACTACACTTACACGAAGGCAAACCGATAGGCTGCCAAGAACAAGAGCTGGCCAACACTCAAAGTCGCCGGGGATGATCCCTGCCGAATCCACAACAGTGATGAATCCTTTGCATGTCTTCATCATGCCGTCAAACCGTACACGTAAGGATACATTGACTGATGGCCAGTCCTGAGACGACTCGATCCATTGCGTCGCTTTCAGATCGTCAGTGATACTTAGGATACCTTTTTGATCTTCCTTGGAGAATTGGTGAGCGAGTTCGTGGAAGCTGTTCTCAACGCCCTGAATGGTACTTGTGACCTGATCTCCCACCATCGTGTAATGCTCTTGCGTTCATTCTTCTTACAAGGGCAAGAAAGGTGGATGAAGTTGATGACAAGGAATGATAGGATGTATCTGTCTGCAAATACTGGGCAGCCTGTGCTACTAATGTACTGGCGTCTTGGCTTCATGAGGCTGGCACCGGTGGGATGGAAGGTAAAGTGACGTCGGGTGTAAATTGCCAAAGGGTGGTCAGCATTTAGTGACTGTTCCTAAAAGAGAACATCGTCCCCCAACATTACCGAATTGCCTTGGGTGCTCCAGTACAGCCCGACAGGAAGACCCCTGAAAAGCGCCAGTGCCAAAATACACCCTCGAAGTTTCGTCACCGAAGAGCATGCCGCCACCCCTGCTTGTATTCGTCCCCGTATGGGCATATTCTATCCCTGAATACTTGTCAATCACGTATTCGTTGCTCTACTTGGAGGTACAGCGATGCAGGACATTTCAACCTGTCCGTGCCCTTCCTTCGAAGTTATGATAGCGCATATCGGACCGCAAGTCCTGGAGAAAGGAAGAGAGGCATTGTGAGTGTGTGGGGTGCCATGGCAAGCTTCGGGTCATGGCTCCTCGCCCTACGTATTTGCGGTGCGATTGGTTAACTTGTCGTAAAGGGATCCAGGCATTCTCGGATTTAGAGGGCGGGGTGTAACCCGTAGGGTGGCTATATCATTGTGACAAGGCGATCAATATATGCAGTGAAACCTAAGCCAGCCCCCACCCCTAGCTCTAAAGAGGGCTTTGATCACCTTTCAGGCTCGAGGCATGACCTATCAGGTTGATGAATATGTGGCTAGTTTCAGGTTCAGTGTGAAGGCAGGGTTGAGATGTAGAGTCGTCGGTCCCGATGTCGTATGATCCGCAGTAGGTCTGTCGGTGCAATGTACGAGGCTCAAGCAGAGCCATTTGCGATTAGTTCGCGCCCCAAGTTTGCGGCTCAAGCTGCGGCTTGTCGGTGGTTACATGTGCAAGTAATGCGCGCAATCATTCGGGCATTCTTTTACTCTCACACTGATATACTATCTTTCTCATGCTAATGCATGCTGCTGCCGACTATTGCAGCATCCCTTCCAGCACCCTGCGAAGCATGTCCTGTCGCCCTTTACCTCGTACGTCATTTCGATACGACTACGCTCGTTGAACTAGGCCTTTTGTGGTTTGCTTCTGTAGGAAATGCCGTTATCTCGTCGCCCGTTCAAAAGACATATCAGCTCACTACGAAGAGTGACCATCGGCAGGAACCCGCCAGATTTGCCTCTAAGTAAGTGCTATAGGAAGGGGACTTTATGTTCAAAGGCTGAACCATCCATTGCTAGCTGAGATCATTGATCCATCCGTGTTATCGACTTTTGAAACCGTCTTCAAGCCTATTGATGTGTCTGGCATTGCACAGGACCTGCTTGTACGACCTTACAGATCTTACATGCGCCATATCACTGATTCCTTCAACCGTCTTGGTGATACATTCGAAGCGATCTGTCCCGAGGAGTACAAGACCAAGCGAGGGTCATGGTATTTGGCCTCTGTAGCGGCTTTTCAGAATCATGTTCTCACTGAACAGTACTTCTCCTTGGAAACAACCGCCTCTCATATGAAAGCAGAACACCTACTTGAGCCGTCTCAAAATGTTGCAATCACTCGCCTACAACTTTTCTACGCCTTTTCCCTAATTGGAATATCATCTCATCTTTTCCAGCCATCTGTCGATGGTGTCGAGCGTAACATGCTCATCATCGAGGACTGTGTGCCCGGAACGCAACATCGTTGCTGGTCAATCTTGTCTAACAGGGTTTTTGCTAGAGATCTAGGAACACCAGTTGCCAGTCTCATCAGCGGCTTTGGACAGCTCAGCCCTGTGACGGACGGCGATCAACGAAGTTATGAGGCAAAGACGGTATCACTTAGGGCAGACAGGTTCAACGCGCGTCTGCTTTGCTCTGTCTTGAAGATGAAGATCGTTTGGACGGATATTCTGAATACCCATCTCGACTACGATGGCGATACCAACACTTTGTTTTTGTTCCGACACGCGACATTCTGCACCATGAACTCCAAGTTCACCAAAGATAACCGAGGTGACAGCATATGGGAAAGGTGAACTATCCCGCTTGTCTCTACAGTATGATGTGTGAACTGACATTGCGACTTAAGCTGCGTCGAGCTGGAGGGTCCGACGGACTGGGACCATCCTAACGATCTTATGTGCGAGATCCTACTATCGCTTTACATGCTATTTGGCCAGGACAGTGGTACTAGGCAATATTTCAATCCCAAGAAGGTGTTCGAGGGTTGGCCAACCGCAGAGCATGATCGGCTGCTTGTCATGCTTTGCGGGGGAAATTGGCCGTTTCAAACCTCAACATATGAGCCCAAGCCGATTTACTACCTTGCCAGAGATTTCCCCATGATCCAGTCCAAATTAGACTTTCTCAACAACGTTGTGATCCACAAAGAACCAAAGAGCCTGCTTCAGTTGTGGAGGGATAAGCGCAACGCTGGACAATGGTACACATTCTGGGCAGTCATCTTCTACGGGACATTCGGTTTGCTGGTTGCTGTGGCACAACTGGTTACATCAATACTGGCATTGTATAAGTAGTGCGCCCGTAGAAGTGTACTATAACAACTTGCACACTTGATGCAAAATATACATGGGAGACCTTTCCAATCAAATAGCCGACTTGTGCTGGCAGGTACACTTCATACGTCGGACTTGGCCGCGACGCCATGACTGGCTGCACCTGAATGTTGATCATTTTTTACCAATCTTTGAAGGAATTTGATCATGAAAAACGATGGCTCGTATCTCAATACTTGCTCTCTTAACTTCCTTCTCGTTCAGCTTGGGGGGTCTCGTCGGTGAGAGCCGTGCGGGCACACTTGAAGGGGTAGTCAGTAGACTGCTCTCTCGTTCCAATAACAACGCACCTCAAACAACTAAAGAACGACGTGCAGACTTACGTCGAGCTCGCCCATCCGTCATAGAGTCAAAATTCTTGAACAGAATGGCTTCGTCGGGCTGCATCCCGTTAAGGAAATACCATCGCTGCTTGGAGTTGTATTTGAGCTGGAAGTTCTCCCCTAGATAATGCGAGTACACTAGGTCATGCGCCATGAGGTCTTCGCGTTCGAGGGTGCGGGCGTCACAGACACTGAGCAGCGAGTCATCCAACGGACCGTTGAGAGCCCTCCAAAGACTGGGTTTGAATACGCGTGAGACGATAGATTGACACGATCTTCACACTTTCAGTGGGGAATTTCAAGATAGCACTCACTTCACCAACTGGATGCGGCCCTTAAAGAGCTCTGCGAGGTTCTCTCCCTGATGGAGGGTCAATCTTCTCAGAGCAGCATTGGGCGTTTGGTCTACATGATTGTGAGTTCGATGAGTTTGTCTCACGTAAGTAAGATCTGGGAAAATGGTAGCGCACCAACATGAGCCCCCGAGGCCGGAGGTCGCGGTTCGTCCTCGTTGTAAGAATACCCGGCGGGTTGAACCTGGCGGATCTTCCGATAGTATTTGTCAGTAAACGAAGTAACAAGAGGTGCTAATACTTCAAAGAATGCCAAATCGTACGGTGTAGTCGAAGATGTGCACCATGTCAGCCTTCAGTCTGTTCTGCAGCCACTGCTCCATCCCAGGGATGAAGACAGATCTCAAAGCATGTGTATCGTGGATGTCTATGGTCAAGTCGGGCATCTTCACGAAACAGAAACCATGTTTGTCCAAGCTGAAAGTGTCTTCTCTGCCTCTGGCATCGCCGAACGAGATGAGATGCTTGTCGTAATTGAGATTTGATCTTGGCTGGCCTTTCGGCAGGGGAATGTTAATGCAAAATGTCTTTTCCGTCAAGTATATTGGGTCATCGGCGAAGAAGCTAAGAGCGCGAACGTGTTCCCGGCTTGTGTCCCAATCCTTCTCCGCCTCGTCGTAGTCCGGAAAGACAATCTCAGAGGCGTTTCGATATGCCGGCGGTGCTATGTATTACTCGGTGAGTTTGCTTCGAAGCAAAGATCTTAGTAAAGGGTGCAGCTTACTTGCCATGATCCCAATCTCTGCTGTGGCCCAATGTAGCCTAATAGACAAGACCTGTTAAGGTTCGACTAGTCAGGCAATGGAACTCAAAAAGTCACTCGATTGTTGAGTTGATATCGTTAAGAGAACTTGAGATAGATTCTGGATCGCACCGCGTTGGAGTACAGATCAGCGTCCAGATGAATATGTACGACTCATGGATGTGTCTAAGAAGAGTTACGCACCACATCCAGATCAAAGCCCTTTTCATGAGCCCGAAGAGGAACACTGAACTCCCCCAACTGCGTGATTGCTTGGCCAGATAGGGCATCCCGTGAGAGTGGGATTGCGGCAAGCCGAGTACGGCAATCGTGGACTTCTTCGAAGCCGCAGAGCCTCACTACGCTGCCGACCCAGCCTTCTGCCCAATGAACTATGCAGCACGTATTTATCCGCTGCTGCATGTCTTGTCTAGAGGTGATTGACCCCTCATCACGTATTCACATGGGATTCGTTGAAGAGTGATGATCGATGCAGCAGGAAAGAAGACGAGGCGAACTTTTGACAAGCATCCCACATCCATGGCCAACTTTCTCACTTGGATGATACCGTTCGTCCAATCGCAAGAGGCCGACTTTCTGGTGCATGTTTTTCCTGTCGTCAAAAGCGGGAGCCAGACGGGCCAGGTGACTCTTCGTGCATGTTATCTGCAACACCACCAATTACAGTAGCCAATTTCTGGCCGTGGCAGTACACCACCCCGGTGTGTGCCAGGCTATTGTGGCGATACTTCCTCAATGATATTCATGTTCAGAAATGAGGCTCTGCTCTTAGTCCTGGGCTTGATCTCATGCTTATTTACCGTTGACACTCCCTGCCAAGCGTGCTTTCCGATCAATGCACCATCGTTGTCCTTTAACTAGGCATCTAGCTGAGCCCTGACTGCCGCTCAACAAGAAGACATCAACTCAAAGAAGTTGCAAAGCTTGGAAGCAAACAATGTGGGTAGCGAGACAATCATCAAACCTGAAGATCATAAGCTGACCACGCGCCAACGAAGCGTTATCTTCATGGCGGACGCAACAGACAAAGTGCAACCGTGGCGCGAGCTCTACAGCAAGTTGGACCTTGCTGTTCCTGGTGAGCTTGGAAGCCGCGATCCTATCGCTGATCTGACGGGAAGCGAAAGCGCTCTCCATGATGGTCGGTTCCTGACCAAAAGATGGTTCGCCTTGGAGCGCGGGTGCGTGGGTCAGGATAAGATGGACGACCTGGCTGCTCGAGTGGATGGCGTTTTCCAGGGCCAGCCGTGGTACGCGAACAAGAGGGGTGGGTGCGGGACTTGTGGAAATGACCCGTGCACTTGTCGAGTCTTTGAAGGTGGCTAAATGCTAGCAAATCACTGCAGGATGTCTCAGGATGGGGACACTGGCTTTTCCCAGCCTTGCTCGGGCGAATCACGAAACCAGATAGCGGCATCTGGAAAGAGAGGGGAAGATTGAACTATCGATGGAGAATGTCGGCACGTAGGCTCCGATCAAATTGCTTTCTAAGTCACTGCACTCTCGTAACGCATGTGATAATCGACCTATGAACCATTCTTGAAACAATAAATCGGATGCCTCTGGGCAGGCACTGACGCTCTCTGCCTGGAGATGCTCCTTGCTCCGCACAATTGTGTACACGACCCAGCAAAAACGGCCTTTGAAAATTACAAGGGTCTGGGCCAAATGAGCCTGGTGACAGTCTCATGCAGATGCATGCGGGCTTCCTGTGGTCGTGGTGGGAGGTGATTGGGTGCCCGAACTGCCAGGGTGTGTCCCTAACATGCTCACAACCCCGCGTTGACTGCGAATCAAGGCTGCAGACGTAGGAATGAGGAGGTGACGAGAAATGATAAGGCGCCTGAAAATGTCGGGCCTCAGAGGGAAGAAAAGTTGTTGCATGCAAGTTTTGAAGGACCGACTGAATAGAACGCACGAAAGCTTATCTTTCTTGGCCTCCAGTCCGAACCGTGAGGGGTGAACCACCCCTGACACTTGGGACGCACGCAACAGTCACGGGTGATGACCACGTCTGTTTGTAGCACAAGCGGCATCCATGGATTCAATCCCCCCAAGCGAAGAAAATAAAAAGAAAGTGAGGGGTAGAAGAGGCATCCCGATGCGAGGCCGGTGTGACGACGCAGGTGAGATGCCCCACTCCACCTTGACCTCGCGAGACGATTGGCCAAATTTCCGTTTTCACACCCGTGACAAGAAGGACAGCCCTGATAAACCTCTGCGATTTCGCCAGCCAGAGCCTTACGCGGATCCAGACCGACTTTTCTCCCGAGAGCAAACGCACCTTCCCTGCATGACTACAGGTCTCGGCTTAGCTCAGCCCCTGGCACGACCCCGGATCAGGTGGGATCTGACGGATGTCCTCAGCTAGACTTCATCACTATCTTTTGCTGCACGGTTTTCCTCCGCGATTGAGGTTCGCCGTATCTTGAAACATCACCTGCCAGCGGCCGTCGCGCAATGGCCTTGAGCTGCTGTTTTCTACGAAGCCGCCCACACAAAGCTGCCAGTGCCATGAAGCTGTTCGAGATCAATCTCACAGCGTTCCGCAAAGCGTCTGGCGAGAAGCCAGTCTTCAAAACGCGTACGTCGTTCGACTCCGATGACAGCGATTTAGACAAAAAGGCGAGGCGAACCTCCACCGTCATTGGGCTCGGAGGCGTTTCATACCTTTGCCAAGAGACCCCTTTGGTGAGGTGGACCTTGTCGTGGAGCTAGCAAACTGTTTACATACTAACTCTACTCCAGCATGCACTGAGACTTTCGGAATCCCCCGCTATCGAGCAGCTGGCATCCTTCATCCCCCCTGAGGGTTCAATCACGTGTCAGTCATTACAGAAGGTCATCGAAAAGGACTTGCAAGAGGATGACGTCTTGTGCTCCTGGTTCATGAGCTCTGTTATGTTGATTACCCAGGAGACATCCGTGGACCCTGAGTCACTTGAAGTACTGTCTTCATTCGGATGCAAGAAGTTATTTCTGACAAGCTCAAACCTTGGGCGAGGACCTTTCTTCTACTCTTGCGATGGGATCTTCCAGGCTTTCAAGTTATATCCTGACACGCACGATGCCTTTGTGACGATCGTCATTCCCAGCCCGTATGACAAAAACACGTGAGTCCCATCTTTACCTTACCGAGCCCCGCGTTCCTTGAGAGAAGCTCACAAAGATTATAGATATCAATGTCTCAGCGCATCGGCATACGGGCATCGCACTCGTTGTGTTGCCGTCCCCTCTCGCCTCTACTTCAAGCGAACGGAGGAGCAGCCCCTCGCTGGCCTTCGGCTCTCTGTCAAGGACGTATTTCACCTGAAGGGAGTGGTGACAACCAACGGGAACCGCGCATACGAGGATCTATACGGGGAACAAGATGTCAGCTCGGCGTCGGTTCAGGCCGCGATTGACAAAGGAGCGGTCATCGTCGGAAAGGCGACAACGGTGGAGTTTGCCGGAGCTCAGGAGGTTGAAGGTGACTGGGCTGACTACCGGTATCCGAAGAATCCACGGGCAGATGGATATCTTCGCGCGACGGGAAGCAGCGTTGGGGGCGCCAGTGGCATGGCGACGTACCCATGGCTGGATGGTTCTCTTGGAAGTGATTGCGGCGGAAGCATCAGAGATCCTGCCGTCGTATTCGGAGTAATCGGATTCCGAGCTTCTCATGACGGAGTACAGGAGAAAAACACATCGGTGCCTTGTCCGTAAGTAGTGATGAAAGCTTCTGTTTTATGTCTACTAGACCTAGCAGGCCATGCACACAGAGGGATCTAGCATCCACTGACCTCATCTCACCAGGCGTTTCCAGCGGACCGGCTATCTGGCCAGGGACCTCAATATGCTTTACGACCTCACACGTCACGCAATTCGTCTCCCATTTGGTAGCCAAGAAGTAAGATAAACCACCATTCAAGGACAAGTGGCTATTCCTGACCCCGTTTCCTAGTTGCATCGGCCAAAGCGGGTCATCATGGTAAACGAATATGACAGCGGAAGAGATGATGTAGATGCACTCATCAAGAAGACAGCCGAGAGACTAGCCAAATGGCTGGGCACAGAGCTTGTCAATGTTTCCTTGGAGGAGATTTGGGAGCGTACCAAGCCCGTCGACACCGACAAAGGGTTTCACTCACATTACGCCAAGGTGAGAGCCGAGATTCACATATGACTGGATCGATCTGACCACAGCCCCTAGACCTTCATGAAGATCATTAGGAAAGACTACTTTGACGCTACAGCCGAGTTTCGGGAGGACTACTACCACAAATTCCATGCGGCTCCTTTCGTATCACAGACGACGCGGTGGATATGGTATGGTTTCCCCTTCCCACATTGAGGCGCCTCGACTAAGAAATTCAATAGGGAAGGAGGCTCACCGCCCCCGGAAGAGTACCTTGCAGCTCTAACGCAAGTCAAGGAACACAACGAGTGGTTCTCTAAGAATATTCTCGACCAAGACACGATCATGGTAGTCCCGCGGTTTAGCCTAGATCGCCGCGACGAGTATTTGCCGTGAGAACGCCAAATCCCAAGTCCCTTCTTGATCTGAATACTAATCTTACAAGTGTTCCTTCCAAACGGGAGTGGGACGGTTGGGATTCAAACCTGCATGCTTCTATGGGAGGCTATCCAGAGCTCATGATCCCCAGTAAGTGCACTCGCAGCGCTGCCAGACCATGCTAGTCCCTTAATTGTACAATCGAAGTCGATTGACCACTAATGTGCAACTCAAGTCGGCCAACTTCCATTCGCATCCGAGATCTCAGAGCGGCAGGAGGTGTTCCCAGTCACCCTCGCCATCACCGGGGCCCGAGGTAAGTCAAAACAGTCTACCGTGCATATGGTAACTGATGATTGTTCTAGGCACCGATTTATCAATCCTTCGCTTTGTACACGACTTTCTGGCCGAACACGGGATTGCTACGTATGTGCACACCGGCAGAGCTGCTTATCTCGAGTAATAGACTTCCTCGACGTGGAAGCCATTCGGTAACAACGGCGGAGTTCTACCCTTGTTATTTTGCTTCATGAGTCCACTATCATGAATGCTGCGGAATTTTCTTTTTTTCAGAGCTCATGGAGATCAAGAGCTAAGATTCATGCGTTACATAGACATGACAGAATAGACAAAGAATGCGTGTGTTCGTTTTTCATTTACCCGCAGAATACCGTAGCTTCAAGTGATATTTAATATTGTCTACAGTCTATGATGGAGTTTTCTAGTCTACCTCGAGGGCCTGTATTCATCCTTGTGTAACTCACTTCAATGCTGGTTCTCGACTTGCTGAACCTGCTCAACCTCCTCGCCATACACCTCCTCGCCGAGCGTAATCCGAGGACCCTTGTAGTTCTTCCTGCCGTCGACAACCCACTGGATAGTCGAGATGATGAGGATGATGGCAAACGCCACGATGCAATAGTTCATTGAGGTCCCGTCAACCGGCAGGGCGGGCGGGAACAAGAACAACACGCTCGTGATGACGGTGTAAACGAGCCCGATGACGTTGCACGTCCAGCCGAGCCAGTTGGGGAGGTTGAACGCGCGCTCCGGCAAGCGCGTGCGCGCGGACAGCAGGTTGAGCGCGACGGGGATGCCGTAGCTGAGACCAAGCGCCGTGACCGAGGACGCGATGATGGCGTTGAAGGCGACGTCGGAGCCGAGGTAGATGCACCCAAAAGTGACCACCACCAGTGAGTTGAGGTACAGCGAATTCAGCGGCACCTCTAGTTTCGGGTGGACCTTCCACCACAGGCGCGAGGCGGGCAGGCCGCCGTCGCGCGCAAACGCAAAGACCATGCGCGACGAGGTGGTCATGACGGCGGTGCCGGCGAAGACGAGGCACATGAGCGGGAACATGAGCAGGCAGACGGCGCCCGCCTTGGAGTTGGTCGCGAGGTAGAAGATCTCGAGGATGGGCCCGTTGGCCGAGTCGATGATGGTCTGGGCGTTGGCGGTGCCGCCCGAGACGAAGAGCACGACGACGAGGAAGAGGAAGCCCGTCGTGATACCGACGTACTGGCAGTAGAGCATGATCTTGGGGCCCTCGACGGCCGCGTTGGGGATCTCCTCGATCATGTGCGCGACGGCGTCGAAGCCCGTCAGGCCGAGCCCTCCCTGCAGGAGCGCGAGGAGCCAGGCGACGCCGTCGGGCCAGCCGGTCGTGTTGAGGAAGGTGGCGAAGACGTACTCGCCCGTCGCGTAGTTGGGGGCCGCGCAGGCGAGCAGGGTGATGGAGATGATGAAGAAGCCCGAGATGCTCCAGGTCAGCGCGAAGCCGTTGAAGCGGGGCAGGATCGAGTGCAGGAAGGTGTTGACGGTGAAGGCGAAGGCGGTGATGCCGAGGTAGATGAGGAACTGGTGCCACCTCTGAAACTCGTAGTCTGGGTTGTAGAGGTTAATGATGTTGATGACGAGGGTGCTGGACAGGGAGCTGTTTGTCGCGACCAAGGCCACCCAGCCGGACATATTGATCCAGCCTGTCACCCAGGACAGACCGACGCGAACGGGTTCCGGCGCGATGACGGCTACCCAGTGGTACTGGCCTCCCGCCGTAGGGTACGCCGACAGGAACTCGGCAAGACTAGCCGCCAGTGAGAGATTGCAGATGCCGGCAGTGACCAGGCCCCAGATGATGCCGACGGGACCGCCGGACGGTAGAGCCAAAGACAAAGAGGCGGACAGAGCGCCCCACGAGTTCAGGATGGCGAAGGCGAGTCCCAGCATGGTCCAGCGGCTGAACCGACGCTTGAAGGACTGTGAGTGGCCCATCTGCGCCAGCTGGATATCGTCGAGGGTTTCCTCGTGTTCCTTCATCATGACTGGATTATATCAAATGGTAGTTCAAAAGTGGTGATGCATGAGCGAAGCATCATCCGCATGATGACGGCCGGGACCGAGGGGTTTTATGTCCGCTGTCCCATCCCAGCCGCGGCATGCTTTGTGCGAGATCGGCATGCCGAAGGAGGTGTAAGCATGACATTGACTGGCTGTGATGCTTATCAGCATGCGGGGACTCATCATGTCTGGGGAAACTGGGGACGTTTCCCTAAGCTGCTTCAAGATAAGCTTCTTAGTCTCGTGTCGTAACCCCTCTCACGACCTAGGTTCTGGTGCATGTTTACGCGTGGACCTGCTGGATCAGGAAACGAATCCGGACCATTCGGAGTGGGGCGGAGTTTCTCGATGGAGTTAGAGATAGGACTATCTCTCTGCAGAAAGACTCCTTGCTCGGTGAGTAAAAGTCCCTCTGTTCAGCTGCGTGCCTACCGATATCATGAGCCGCAATGATATCGACGGATGGAGTTGGCGCTATCGTTTGGAATCATGTTGGGTGCATGTTTACGTGATGAGACACACAATCATGACCCACCACGCCCTTCGCAATATCAATAGAGCTTCAATTCTCTGTTCACATCTCGATAGATAGACAGACGTGTTTGTCAGGATGTTTTGATCACGCTGGGGGCCAATAGATACCAACATGGGCAGTTGAACATCCGAGCTGGGAAGACCGAGGTCGTCTCGGGGTCTCCACAGGTGCTGCATCGGCCGGCTCGGCGCACCGGTCAAGATGCAATCGAGTGAACTGCCAATTTGATGTCCATGAGCATCTTATCTCAAGAAGAACTCCCACTCAGGATGCGAGAATCATGAGTGACTGTGTATTATTTGATCTTGAATTTGACAAACCTGACGCGACAAAGTGTCCCCAGGCGTGTCACGTGATGCCGCCTGGCAGCGGCTTTTGCCAGTCCGCCAAAGCTTCCTTCGCTAGTGCAAATCCGGCTGCTCCACCATTTCACGACATCAACAACCTCGATATCCGCGATCTTTGATCTTGTCATTCGTTCAACCATCACATTCCCCGCCATCAGACCTTGATCATCTGCGTGCCATCTGATACACCAGACGTGTCGATTTGAAGAACTTCATTTCCGGACTTTGGCCCGCTCTTTCCCGCCTCCAGCGCCCTCAGATGCACGAGCTCTTCCTCACGGCTGTGGTCGACAGCGCCGACCTCGATGCGGCCACTGCCGTCCTCCAGGGCTTGTGCGGCATGAACGGCTGGCAAAACTACCAGCGGGCGCTCTTCTTTGCCGGTCCCCCTCAGCCCCGCGGTCTACCCGCCCCGCGGTCCATACAGCCATCCCAGTTCGGCCGACAGTGGTCCGAACTCAAGCAGCACCTGACGCGGCAGTCCTATGTCTTGCAAGCGCGGTATGAGGTGTCGAGGAATCGTGACTTTGGAGTGCAAGCAGACGCGAATGGATCGCCTGTAGCGTACGTTGGGCGCAGTGCGAGGGCTTGATGGTCATCATTGGCTGACCATTTCTTGTAGCCAAGGCAACTTGAATGCGGTACAGGGCACTTTGAGGTGGGCAGACCTGCCGGATCCGACCGGCAACAGACCCGTCACCCAACGCAAAAAGGTCGAAATTCCAGATCAGAGGAATCTGTTGGCCATCCTGACAGACAACAACCACAGGTACACCCCGCACCCGCCTCTCCATGATGCTATGCTAATGCAGTTCCCGTAGGTTCAAGAGCGAGATGGTAGAAGAGACATTCACATATTTCCGAGAGAACGTTGAATACTCCATCACGAGGTATTACCGGTTACCGATCATCGCGTCTCAAGATGGATCAGTACAGCCCTTGCAGAGTCTGCCGCCGTTCGAGGAGCTCAGCCTCATCGACCAGACCGGTGCTTGGTTGCTCGTCGTCAAGAACAACGTGGTGGAGGATAACTCTCCCGAGAAGATGCAGAAGGCACACGACGAGTTGATGGCGATAAAGGAGGAGCTCGCTGGTGTATTCGATTTCAAGACATTCGACCGGAGAGCGCACGACACTAGGGTCGCCCAGCAGTCCTCTAACATGCCGAATCCGCTGCCTCAGACGGTGAGGGCATGAGGGCCAGTCACTGCTACATTACATCACATCGCCTCGCCAACCTCAGAGTCTCGATTAGACATAGTTGCCAAATCAACCAATCAATCGATGTTGTCCACATCGAATACGAGCTGGTGCGCAGGCTGCGAGTTGAATGTTCCTGCGATGGTCTCTAGTCGTGCCGTCACATGCCAGACTGTCATGTCCTGGTTGTGATTTGTCGTTTCAATCGCATGCGTCCACTGAAAATCGGGTTCTTTAGTCTTGAATCTCTCCCAGGACATCGGCCAAAGCGTATCGCCCTGATTGAATAGAGGTTCGAGTGAATCTTTATGTTCGTGGAATTCCATTATCCCGCACCGAAGTGTCTCGGTCGAAGTCGGGTCCACGAGAACTACCAGCTCGCAAGTCCCAACCAGCAGTCGAAAGCCACAAGCAACACCTCTGACGGGAACAAACGTTCGGTCCGAAGGATCCCATGCAGCACGAGGGACATGGTCGTAAGCAAGGTAGAAGGGGCCCTCCCGCGGTATGATGATACGGCCCTCGAGCAATCGGCCGAGCGTCGAGAGCGACTGACGTACATAGAACTCAAATGGCCCGATCTTGGTGTTCGTCCACCCCTTCAAGACGACGCCCATGCCAATCCGAACGAATGTGTTGATGTCCAGCTTCCGCACGTAGATCACCGTCATCTTGTTGCCGGAGCTCACAGGGAGAGCTACCCGATGCCGTCCGTCACTTGTATTGATGAGGCGCCATCGCGACTCAAGAAGGATGCCTCGATTAGTGACCAGAAAATGCTTCCTGCTGAAGTACGGCCTGGCTGCGGTCGCGTGTACGAACTGGTCAGGCGAGTCGGCCAACATTGAACACCCCACTTCACAGAACTCGTCAGGTACGCCCCATGCAAAGATGCTGAGATCGGCAGAGTTCTTGATGATCTCCTCCTGCAGGCGAATGAATGCATGCCTGCCTCCTTCGCCGTAGATCATCGGGAGATGCGTGCTGAAGATGCCAAGCAGGCTGTACGCGCGGTCCTCCGGTCGACTGGTCTGACGTTTCGATGCCCATGACATTCGCCGCGCCACCGAGACATCACACAGCTCTTTCGCACCCGACAAAATGTCTCGTTCAATGTTGGTGATCTTGGATACTGTCTCGCTCAGCGTCGACTTGCTCCCCAGGTTCACCCATTCTCTGTTGTAGAATCGCAGGTCACTCGGCGCGATGAGCTCCTGTAGCGTCCACCCACGCTGAAACCAACGGCAGTCCACCATCTGCTCTACCGTCTCGACGTCGGCGAGATGCGCCACGCAGAGCTCGGCCTTTTGATACCAGGCAAACATGGAGTTGATGCCCTCGCTCAACTCTGCGCTGCTGGACTTGTCTATGCAGCAGGTGTCTACCCAAACAAAGCCTACATCGCTCTCCCGCGCAATTCGACATGTCGCCTGAATCTTTACGAATGCTCTTTGTTTGTGGGTCGCGATGTCCGGCCCAGATGCGTCTTGGAAGGTGATCTCGTCGTTGGCATGACCCCAGGTCTTGGTCGCCTCGTCTTCCCAGCCCCATGTGTGCGACAAGATAATGTACGGGGGGATGCTGGCCTCGTCAATGAACTCCTCCAGGTGGATCGCCCCTTTGTCGAGCACTGAGTCCACGGTTATCAGGCGCATCTTGCTGCCTTGCGATCAAGCTGCGTACTTCGGGATGTAGTACGGAAACGCTGCCTCCTTTTCCCATGGAGAATTGGCGCTCTCGCCTGTTTGCTCTTGGTCAGAAAAGTGAGCTGACAGGACATTGAGGGGTTTTAGATCTCAGCAGCTGCATGCACACTTCACGAATCACAATCGCGACACCAGACCCTGCAGCTCAGGACCCCGCTTCATACCTTACTTTGCTCCCAGCAACATAGTGCAAGATAAAATCGATGAGAACCGACAGGGAACAAATGAGGTATGTTTCCAATCTCCTACGCCCGACTTGATGTTTCCAGTCAGCTGGGTTAACCTCCAGCAATCAGACGCCCTTCTCTGCAATTCTCATCATTATCCGTACAACCACAGCTCTTCTTCTGACCTTCATGACACCAAGATTCAAGGAGACGAGACCGTACGACGACCTCACGGAGTTGCTCACTGGAACACGCCATTCTCTCGCCTGGATGAGTCTGGGCTTTTCGTGTTCACAGAAATCAACTGAGCTATCCCACACTCAAATGTGCAAAATTGATCTGGATTTCAAAAGTGACAAAGCATGAAATCCAAGAGAGTCGTCAAAGGTTGGAGGTCGAGGGTTGTTTGTTAGCACAGAAAACGAAGTTTTAGATGTTTTCGGTCGCTGATTTATGCCGAGGCACCATGCCTCGGGAAGCGTCAATTGCGACTACCCACCGTCCGGTCCTCCACTTCAGAACCCCGCGGACTGACCAGCCTACGAGATCATCGATGAAACAAAGGTTGCATCCGATAAGCTGCCCCGTATTGACTTACAAGCTACCACCGTTTTCGAAGATGCCTCACCGACCAGAGACATGCCGGGCGTGGGTGCTCAACACAAAGCCCACAACCCTCCCCACCCTGACAGGGCCGGATGCAACCTTCGCCTTGACGACCGTCGACGTGCCATCCCTGCAAGAAAACCAATTACTCGTCAAATCTCTGTATTTCAGCAATGACCCGGCCCAAAGAGCATGGATAGACGCGACCATCCCACAGGAGCGGCTCTACGTCGCGCCAGTCGAGGTCGGCGAGATCATGCGCGCCCGCGGCCTGGCAGAAGTCATTGAGAGCACAACCGATGCCATCCCGAAAGGCACGATCGTCCGCGCGGCGATCGGCTGGCGCGAGTACGCGATCGTGGATGCCGCGACGGCCTTTGTGGTCGAGCCTCTCCCGCGCGGTCTGAATGCAACGTATTACCTAGGTGCCCTTGGCAGCACGGGTATGACGGCTTACTATGGCTTGACTGGTATCGGCGAGGCGCGTAAGGGAGACAGAGTTGTTGTTTCTGGGGCGGCGGGGGCCACTGGGAGCATGGTGGTGCAGATCGCGAAGAAGCTCATTGGTGTTGCGTCGGTGATTGGCATCGCTGGTACGGATGAGAAGTGCCGATGGGTTGAGAAGCTTGGGGCAGATAAGTGTAAGTGACGGTTCCAGATCAGCGTCGAACTCTGCAGACGTTATGACATAGCAAGTGCGTCTTCTCAAATGGGCAGGTCGCTGACTCAAGCCCAGGTCTCAACTACAAGTCTCCAACCTTCGAGCAAGACCTGCGTGATGCAACTAGAGAGGGTGTTGATCTCTTCTACGACAATGTAGGAGGAACCATCCTCGACTTGATGCTTACGCGCATGTCACTCAACGGCCGGATTGTTGCTTGTGGAGCCATCTCTGAATACAACTCCAATGATCCGTGTGTCCTTCACAACTACTTCCAGATCATATCGATGAGACTACATCTCCGAGGAATGATCGTCTTCGATCAGCCCCCGGACCAGGCCTCTAAAGCACAAGAGATTCTTCGAAAAGCTATCGCAGATGGTGAAATCGATGTGTCCAACAACAACGAGACCGTGGTGCCCACCAAGTTTGAGGACATTCCGTCGACTTGGTTGAAGTTGTTCCAAGGCTCAAATACCGGGAAGCTCGTCTCCCAGTTGGTTTAGCAAAACAGACTTTCCATATGTTCGTTTGCTCAAGCTACTTCAAATCACGGAAGGATGAATTCTGGAATAGTTGTACATTCGATGGATGTCCACGTAATTATTTATATCGATACGTAGGAACCTGAACCGTAGTTTGCAAGGACCCCGAGTGTCAGCTCTTCATCAGAAAGAAGACCTCAAACACATCTCTGATTCATTTACTCGAGAAGGAAAAGGATGGTGAGGGATACCGCCTCGTGAGACGTCTGTCTGAGAGAACTGCATCTCAAACAAGGATGACTGTCTCCCAAGGCTCTCTTGCCTCCATCATCCCTTCCAACTCGTCGCCACGTAACTGTAGCCAGCCAACCCGCTTCCACCGCGTCACACCATCGTCACCGATATCTCCAGCCGGTACCACGGCCAAAGCGAAAGTGTTGAACATCGGACCATGTCCCGCGTCCACCGTGGTTAAGGAGTATCCTCTTCCCTGATCCACGTCCTCGGCTTCGCTCTGAGCCGCCAGAATCAAGAGATGCATGTCCCACTCGCGCCACTCTTCTGACCGCCTTGCTGTGTCATCGTCTAATGAGACCTCAGACCCCCTCTCAGTCTTATGAGACCACTTCGTCTTCATGCACGCTGGTGGCGGAACATCTGCTCGCTCACGCTGCTCGGCAATGTGTGCCGCTTCGGTCCAAGTGCTGGGCGTAAGCTTCGTCATGGGGCCGTGTATGCGAATCCAGGCGTCTCTCACGCCACCGTAGGGATTCTCTGCGTCCTGAAGCTCGACGTGCCATTCCTTTATCTCGGCCAAAGAACGCCAGGGATCATCATTATTATTGAACCCCGTAGCTGCGATGCCGGCGTAACTAGCCCAGCTCCAACTAGGCCCAACATACTCGTCAGGAGATATTGGCGCCCGCGTCCCTATAGACTGCCAGCACAGGCCCTCGATCAGTGCATCGCTCCACAGGCCAGCAATATAGCTCGCGCCGAACCGTTTGGCAAAGAGGTTGGCTAGGCCGCTCATGGCTGGGAGCTTGTCGGTGGCATGCGACAGCTTCCTTTCGCCGTACTGCCAGAGTAGATGGTACCACATGTTTCGATCGTCCTCGACGCTTGCTTTGGTGTCGAGCTCATTTCCTCTGGTATTCCGCAGATGACCCTCATATCCTGGGTCGCAAAATCCGTCCTCGCCAACTCGGTTATGGCTGCACTCAAAGTACATTTGCGTGGAGGTAAAATGGAGGATCCTCGAGGCGAGCTCGCATTCTTGCAAGGTCCAGCCCCGCTGAGTGAGCGGCTCTTCCTCAAAGTTATCTGTCCAGGGGCGCTCGGTCTCGTTATAGACCAGTTGCATGCACACTTCACCAACTTTCGGGATGGCAATGCTGGACGTTGGACGAGGCGCGCGGACGTGGAAACAACCGTCATTGCCGTCTCTAGCATGGGTGGCCGCGATGACCAGATGAGCCCCAGAGTACACCGCCGTCATGTTTGCCGACTCGCGTGCCCAATCAGCTCTGTCGTCCTGGCAGATACACAGGCTATCAATCCACAGATATTGAATTCTCATGCGTCTTGCAACTGCCACCGCATCACGGAACGTCCTGGGTAGTTCCGTGACCGAGATTCCAGCCATGCGGGCCTCGCGAGTGTCCCGGGTTGTTGTCAGGAAGGTTGCCGATCCCCAACAATGAGACAGTGATGCATATTTCCCCGGCGTTCCGGGTTTCGGTTCCACCAGTTTGATCATATCACCGCTCAAGCCCACGTCTAGTACCCTCGACGGCAGATGGGCCTCGCCCTGGGCACATTCTCGATGTTCCCGTACACAGCGTTCTTCCCACCTTGCTGCCACGTCGAGACTCTCTTCTGATCCAGAATATTGTCCAATCGGCCTCAGCTGAAACTTGTGGGCTAGTAGGCTGTCTGGCCCCACGCTGATGCTCAAGCTGGTCAGCAAAATGAACGAAGGCCTGTGATATATTCCCTGGCTCATTAGATCAAGGTTTCGTATCAAAACGGAGAGCCCATCCCCTTCCTCAACCCGTTTGGACACCCAAAGCACTTGTCCATGGGGGACTGGTTGAAACTTGAGACCGTACTCGATGAAATACTTGTCATTTGCCTCGGCTTCCTTATAATTCTTCATCCACCTGTCGGCCCCAGTCTGCACAAGGGCGCACAGGGGACAGCCTCGCTTCGCTGACTGCCCAAGCGCTTCCAGGTTTTCCAGCCACGGGAATCCAAGGGGGTAATTTGGGTTCTTTTCGCTACGATCTTGATCGGAACATGGTAGGGCAGTTCTGTCCGCAATCCTAGTCCACCCATCGTTGGCGGGGAAAGCGGGGAGGTTGTCAAATGGAATGAGAATACAAGCGTCGCAGAGAGCCATCGCGGCGTATAATGTAGTCTAGCGCTAAATTAGGAAAGATGACAACTTCTCACCAATTCTCCGACTCTGGCGAGTGTACTCATGGTCGGTGTGATGGATGTCAGCAGGACGGCTGCCTTGATGATTCTCTCAGCTCCCCAGGCGGTGAGCCGGGGCACTATCTGACATCCTTGACCAAGGTTGCTATCCGTAACCGCGAGTTTTGTCTGAAATGGTTTCGAGTCGGTTTTTGATTCCAGAGTTAGTTTCTACACGGGACGATTTTACTTCTGATGATCTGAGTTGCCGCATGAACCATATGATATCTGATTATCCATGTACAATGATCTGACCATTCACGGTTCCTCCAGACATGACGTTCAAATCCCTTGAGACAGCATGCTCCTCGTAGCCGACGCATTTCGAGGTACAAAACGTACTATATGAGCCCTCGGCTGAGCCTGCGGGTTCTCCTTGGCGAAAAGACCATTTACAGGATCAATAGAAATGAGATCCCGCGAGTCATCGCCAGGAAAGATCTCGAAATGAGCAATAAGATGCAAAAGAACGGTGTAGATGGCCTTGGTCGCAACATGGCTGGCTACACACATACGGCCTCCCATCCCGAAAGCGAACTGGTGGCGATTGGCTGTCTGATCGCCGTCCAGCCACCGTTCAGGGGCAAAGGTGTCGGCGTCGGGGAAGACAGTGGTATCTATTCCATGGTATTAGAAAAGACTTGATCAACGACGTGATGAGGACTCACCCCTAGCACAAGCCCATGTGTTCAGAAATAGTAACGTGTTTGGTGGAATGGAAGCCCCTTTCCAGGTCACAGTTGAGTGTGTCGCTTTGGGGAGAGCGAGTCGGAGGACAACAAAGTACCGGCCAATTTCCTTGGTTAGAGCTTCAATATAATCAACCTTGGAGTGGGCCACTTCTGGGGAGCTAAGTAGGCTCGGGTCAACATCCAAAATCGCCTGGTAAGCCTTCTTCTGAATATCCTGACGGTGTGCAAGAAGCAGCATGGCCCACATGAGGGAGCGCTTAGTCGTGTCAGAGCCAGCCATCATGCTGAGACTGACACTGAGTAGTTCACCGTCCGTCAGACCTTTGCTCTCTGGGTCTTTGAGGACGTTACCCTGGATGCTAATAATACGAGTTAGATCACGAGCTCTGGCTTGAGGACTTCGCATGACTCACCATGGTTTGTCAGTGCCTAGAGAGATTTCCTTCTTCAGGTTCTCCTGTAAAGCAGCGTGATATGCATAGCGTCGCTTCCCGACATCACCCATGTGCGTTCTGTTCTGGAGTCCGATCCACCCGGCAAACGTGCTGAGTGGGCGCAGGAGGGGAATATAGTTTAGGTAGTTGCCAGAGACATCCCTGAACTTGGTAATTTGCTCCTCGATGTAGATGATCTCGGACAACAGGAGATCTCTATGCAAGTCCCGCACATCGTCAACACTTAGAGGCCTCATATTAGTCTATTTTCCGGACTACAGTCAGTTTCGAAGTTTTTCTTTGGACGTACCGAGTTCCATAGCTTAACGTCAGGCTCAAGTTCAATGCAAACTTGCGGCAGGGGTCAAGAACATCCACCGGAGTCTTTCCATCGTGGCACGCCTTGAGGATGTCCAGTAGAAATGCCCTTGACTCCAAGTTAAGAATCTTTCCAATAGAATCAGCACAAGAAACACAAGGAGAACATCTGAGCCACGAACCGGTAGATATGTCTCAACACTCGTCTTGTTCAGGGCGGTAGCGGCCACCTTTCTCCTTCGCTTGCAGCTGTGATCCCATGCACTTGTACCAATGCTCGTGACAGGCCCTCCCTGCTGTACCTTCTTATGAAGCACGTAGAAAGTGGGTCGAGAGTTCGTCGCCTCGCGTTGGGCTATAAAAAAAGCTCGTGCTGCTGCGGCGCTGTTCACGACCACTGCCGTAGTGTTGCCCAGCTGCAGCTGAAATACATCACCGTATTTCTTTGCCCATAGCCGATACTCTTCCGATCCAGTCTTTCCCTTCAATGATGGAAGGCTGCCCAACAACGGATATCCTCTGGGCCCGGGGAGCCCTGCGATACGGGACCGGAAACGTACAACCTCGTTGACAGCGATATACGTCAACAGCAACAGAGGCGGTCCGACAAGAACCCACTTGAAGAGTGTGTAGAGAATAGCCTCTCTGGTATTGAAGCCATCCAGCGAGGCAAGATATGAGAGACTCGGCATCTTGGTTGCGTACGACACACTTGTACCCGGTATGAGGATGGCACGCGGTCAATGTTTCCTTTGCCTTGGGATCTGCGTTGAGCCCTGACTTGCTACCCCTGACTTTCTCGAACAAGAGGTGACAAGCAATAGCCAGTGAACTGCTCGCGTTCCTGTGTGATTGCTATAAATGAAAGACGAGTGGCCGGGAACCTCAAGCAGCGTTCCGGAGGTGGGCGGAGGCGTGTATCCGTCCCCAGGCCGGCTTCTCCCCACTAAACCCGTGCCTCAAGCGTCAGGCACGAGTTTCTAAATCCCCATATTTTGCTCCCGCTTTTGCCGTGTTGGGACGGGCCCCGGCCATGTCGTAATCGGCCATCTGCATCGCAACACACTGGAGGACCCTCCCTGGCGAGAATGGTAAGGATGGCTACTCCCCCACCCTACAGAGAGATAACGGCTAGTCCTGTGCATCTTCTGCTGCAATGTCCGCTGCTGGTTGGCTGCCACCAATGTCGTGATCCGGAAGTGTCATCGCGACACTGCTAATGATTCCCTCCAGGATCCAACGACCCACATAGTCCGTGAGCGGATCCATGCAACCGGCATGCAGCAGGGTCTGTCAAAAAGTGTCATCGGCGCCGAAGTCGCATGAGGAAGATCGACTGTTGGGGCAGAATTGGGAAACCGCCTACTGGTCAATCGCGATGTGAGGATGGCTTTGCGGCCAATCTCTCCTAGCTTTCTACACTGGACTGTCGTCTAAAGCATTCATACACAGATTGCAAGGCACTGATCATACACGATGCCGGAGCCAAGTCCAGTAGAGACGTCTAGGCCGGAGCAACAAGCGACCCGGCAGCCGCAGGGCTCGTCGTCTGGGACCAGACAAGAGTCCGATTCACAGGCGGTCGTGCTGCACCCTCAGCGCCAGCGAAACATTCCGTTCTGGCGCTGGCCCTACGCGTTTGCGACAGCAGGAATCGCGATTCTCCTAGGACCGCTCGCATGGTGGTCGCAAGCCGAGGCGCCCATCGACCCGACAAACTATGCTCTCCGGGCGGAGCGCATCCTCAAAACCACGCCTCTGATTGACGGCCACAATGACCTACCCTGGATGATCCGTATCGAGCTGCACAACCGCCTCAATGACAAGACCAAGAAGTTCGATCCCCACCAGCGCCTGCTCGGTCACACGGATATCAATCGCATGAGGGAAGGCCGAGTAGGCGGGCAGTTCTGGAGCGTATATGTGCATTGCGATGCCTCGCAGAAGCACTTTGAAGACCCCTCTGTAGGTGTCTCAGTGACTCGTTGCAAGGCCAATGTGTGCTGACTGTCCATCTAGTGGATCGTCCGTGATACGCTGGAGCAAATTGACGTGGCGAAGCGGTTCATCTCTCAGTACCCTGACACTTTTACCTACTGTACGACCTCGGATTGCGTGCGGAAAGCTTTCAGCAAGGGCCGCATCGCCAGCATGCTCGGCATCGAGGGCGGCCACCAGCTCGGCGGCTCGATCGCGTCGATCCGCCAAGCCTACGACCTGGGCGTGCGGTACATCACGACGACGCACAACTGCGACAACGCCTGGGCGACGTCGGCCTCGACCGTCGCAGGGCGCGGGCCCGAGGCGGACCGCGGCCTGACGCAGTTCGGCGCCGCGTACGTGCGCGAGATGAACCGGCTCGGCATGATGCTCGACCTGTCCCACGTCTCGCATCAGACGATGCGCGACGTCATGTCTCTGGCTCGTGCGCCCGTCATCTTCTCCCACTCAGGCGCGTACGCCGTGGAACCGCACCTGCGCAACGTTCCAGACGACGTCCTGCGCAGCGTGCGCAGAAACGGGGGCATCGTCATGGCTGTCTTTGTGAACCGGTTCCTCAAGATGAAGGATCCCAGCTCTGCTACGATACACGACGTCGTGGACCACATCTTTCATCTCGCGGAGGTGGCCGGCTGGGAGCACGTAGGTCTCGGATCCGACTTTAGTGGAACGCCGTATGTCCCACAGGGACTTGAGGTAGGTCAACTTTCATCCGGCAGTCTCTGTTCTTATGCGATGTCCCGTCAAGTGTTGGTTTACTAATGAAGCACTAGGATGTTTCCAAATTCCCCCGACTTATTGAATTAGTCCTTGAGCGCGGAGCGACGGACGAACAAGTTCGCATGCTTGTCGGCGACAACCTGATACGGGTATGGGGAGACATTGAGCGCCGTGCTCGGGAGATCCAGGCTGAAGAGCAACCTGTTGAAGAGGAGTGGGAAGGTCGCAAGTGGCACAGAGGCTACAAAAGCTCGCCTTACATGTACCGAGAGACGAGGGAGTTGGCAGCCAGGGAGGACTGGGGCGAGCCACATCAGTTCTCCGTTGGTAAGGATGGCAAGCATGAAGGCTTGAAGGCCGAGAAGCACGTCTAGGTGGGACTTTGTTCTAAACTTGAAGAGCGATTGAGAAATTGTTTCTCGTGCATACAGACTGTCTAAGCGTGTTGGCGATCATTCATCTACATTGCTGGCGCACTAGCCAACCTCCTTATATCAACATCAATGCATATCCAATTCTGAACACTCCTCGTCTCCTGTCACTTGCCAAACTCTGCGATTGAAGAGAAAGAAAATTGTCTGAATTCATCGCCGGTACCGGCAAGTCGGACTCTTACCCGACGTGCCCCCGCCTTCAATTGATAGCGGTGGTGCTATCCCTGTCTAGATCTGCAGCGCTAGTTGTCTTGATGATTGTGGGGAGAGTGATACGATAACAACGAAGCTACTCCGTGCATATACCGAAGTCACTGGTGTTGCCGTGTTCTACCCGGAGATGTTGCCAAATTCTTGCATGAGACCAGTGAGCCATTATCAGATACCTCGTTACAAATCAAGCCACCATGCAAAGACCGACGGGGCCTCGACTGAGTCTTGACAGGGGTCGTTGAGGTTTGTATTCTCCACTTAGAACGACGTTGTGCTTAAAAGGCGATGGCCTCCCATGGCGCAATCCGGTCCTTGCATCATGCGATGACCTCGACAGCTAACAATCCCACGCACTTGGATCAAACCCATGCCTTACCAGCCAGGCACGTGGCTTCGGGAAATCTTTCTCTCCACTTCGCGCGGCGCTGCGTTCTTAAAAGGAGATGGTGAGCCATGGCGTAATCAGCGCTCGGGATAATGCGATATCCCTGGTGGCCTGAATGGCATAGATAAAAGCCCATGCCTCGCCTCTCAGGCATGGGTTTTGAGGCATGGGATTTCCTCGGGGAGAAGATGGCTCCCCCCATGGGAAGGATCGGATTTTTTGGAGGGTGTATATGAACTCGGCTTTTAGCACTGTAAATAGCATTCGGACGAGTGCATCTCATAATTGGAACAGTTGATCTATACCGCATTGTGTCTTGATCACCATCAACCGTCATTATGGCAACCTTGAACACTGCCAATGATGGGCGCGAGAAGGGCAATGCCTCCCCGTCCGTCCAGTCCGATGCCCATAGCGACCAATCCGTCGTCAGTGACGCTGTCGCCGTCAAGCGTCTGGTCAGGAAGACTGATTTCCTCATGATACCTGGGTTGGGTGAGTGATGCGTTACTTCCAAGGGTTCCGACTTATGAATTCAATATACTGACCGCATCATCAGCGCTGGCATACTTCACCCATACTCTAGACAGAGCAAATCTTGGTAACGCAAAGACCAACACGTTTGAGAAGGACCTGCACCTTGTTGGCAACCAGTTCAACCTCCTGCTCGTTCTTTTCTATGTACCCTATGCTTTGTTCAACATTCCATGGTCGATTCTCGCGAAGAGGTTCAACTCCAAGGTCATCATCCCCATCACCATTGGCATCTGGGGCACTTGCACCCTGGCTTCGGTAGCTACAACCAACTTTGGTGGCATCATGGCTTGTCGGATCATCATGGGCGCGGCCGAGGCGGCATACAAGCCGTGTGAAGTCTACTATCTGTCCCTGTTCTACACCCGCAAGGAGATGGCCCTCCGGGTCTCGTGGATTGGACAGATGGGTTTCATTGCCGGAGCAGTCAGCGGCTTGATCTCTTGGAGTGTGTTTCAATGGCAAGGACGTCTCAAGGTTAGTATTGCATAACGGGATCAGTGAAAGCACTGTATAGACTGACACTTTCTGTCTCAGGGCTGGCAATATCTCTTCTTGATTGAGGGCGCCATCACCGTCGCTGTTGCGATCTTCGTCTACGTCTTCGCACCTCGCAGTCCCGACAAGTCCAAGTGGTACACCGACCAAGAGCGAAGGCTCGCTCGAGCACGCCTCGAGGAGGACTCGCAGGATTTTGACAAGCAGTACCGGTGGGAAGATGGCAAACACCAGCTCAAGCAGTGGCAGACCTGGGTGTATGCATTCATGGCGCTGATGTATGGCGTCGGTGTGGCTAGCAGCTCCAATTTCCTTCCCGTAAGTCTTGTCGAGATGAAGCCATCAACATTTGTCATGACTAGACGTGCTAACATGCCCATTTTTAGACACTCATCAAGCGTCTCACCAACAGCACTCCGAAAGCCAATTTGTACACTGTAGGCCCAAACCTGACAGCTTCAGCTATCCAGCTTGCGACTACGTGGTTCTCAGACCGCTACCAGCAGCGGGCATACGTCGCGTGCGGGACCGTCTTCATCTCGCTCCTCGCATGGATCCTCCTCGGCACCCTCGATCTGGTCCACCAACCCGAGGTTGGATACTTTCTCACCTACCTCATTACCTTTGCCACCTTCACGCCAAGCTGTCTGGTTCCAGTGTGGCTGTCAGCCAACACTCACACAACCACGGGTCGCGCTTTCGCGCTAGGTCTCAACTACATGGCCATGAACCTGGCGGGCATCGCCTCGTCGCTAGTGTTCCGCCCCGAAGACGCACCTGTCTACCGTCCTGCTCTCATCACCATTGGAGTCACACAGGGTATCTTCGTGATTGTATGTCTTGCTATGCGGCACTACTATGCGCGGTTGAACAAGAAGCTCGACTCTGGCGAGCTGCCCTTTGCTCCTGGCATGGAGGCACGACCGCAGTATCGGTATGCTGTCTAAGCTTTGGGTGGCATTTAGCGACCAGGTGGAGTGAATCCGTGGTTCTTGTGCAGAGAGGGTTGAATCTAGAAGGATTGCGTTGTTTTCCAGCTACATGTACCTCATGAACAACAGCAGAGCGACCAAAAGATTTTGTACATGGTTACGATGGTAGTTAAGCCAAACTCAGAAACATCATAACCTACACGTGTTTAACTATTTATTGTCTATAAAATCCAAATCAATCTCGTGCAAAGGGGGACTTGAGAGATTTCAGAAAGTGTTCAAGATCACTTCTTGAATTCAAGCATCATCGACCGATCTCGACTATTTTTAAATGCTCCCGTTCTCCCCAGCGATGGTCGACCCGATACTCATGGCTAGACACCATGGCAAATATCAAAAACTCTCTTCATCGGATGACGATCAAGTGACTCTTCTGTCCTACAACCACTCAAACACCTCTTCGTCCTCCTTCAGTCCAAAAGCGGAATGCAAACGAGCTTCCCCTTGTTACGATGAAAAACAGGGGCTTGCAAAGGCGGCCAGAGCCTCCATGGACAATAAGGAGACGACCGGCCCAACTACCCCGTGCAAGAAGCAGTCTCGAGTCAAGAAATGGTTCAGCCGGCTCTACAAAAGGGTGCGATCATCAGAAGTGACTGAATACCGACCACGCCCACGGCCAACTGATTACCTACCACGCCCATCGCCCACTGGATTGTTTTGGCATGAACCCTTGCGCCGTCGGACTCTCATCATCCATCCGCCGGCCCAAACCCCAAAACAGCCTTCATCACCCCCTCTAGCTTCGCCCCAGTAGCTTCCGCATCGCCGACAACCTCCCTACACCGCCACGCCACGAACCGGTCAGGCCGCACGAGCACTGCTCCTGATTCTTCCACCCCACGCAACGCCTCCCACTCGAAGTAAAAGTCTTCCCAGTCCTGTCGATACCCGATCGAATGCACTTCGATCGGCACGCCGCCCAGACCGGCCGACACCTTCGCCGCTGCGGCCCTCCATACCTCTGCGCCGCCGATTCCTGTGAACAGAACAAACTTGCCGTGGCCGGCGATGTCGATTGTCGACTTGGGCGCGCTGGGCACGGATGTGTTGAGCCATACATGCGGCAGGCGCGAACCTGGGTACGTGTTACGATCGAGATACAGCACGGGATCCTCCGCGACGTGCGGCGGCGGGGCGTAGGGCTCGGCCTCGTCTGCGCTGACGACAGCGGTGCTGGAATACCGCTGGCCCATCTCGATGCCCAGGGCGTGGAACTCGTGGCGTGTTGCATGAATGGCCTCCTGGAAGGCCTTCCTGCGGGCTCGACCGTCTGGGCCGGGGATTTCGAGTTCGGATAGGATCTTTTTGCGTTCCGTTATGTCAGTTGGCGTCGCTCCGAGGGCTTCCCAGACCTGGAAGTGCTCGCGAAAGGCGCGGTTCGCCTGTCTGATGATGGCTTTGCCGACGGGTTGGCGCTCGGCGCTGTAGGTTGCCAGCAGGGACGGGTGTGCGAGGCCCTTGTGCACGTAGGCGACCTTCCAGGCCAGGTTGAAGGCGTCTTGGATGCAGGTGTTGGATCCCAGGCCGTTGAAGGGCGGGTGTCGGTGGACTGCGTCGCCGAGACAGAAGCTATCGAGCAGTATCAGCCAAAGCAATAGAGCTGATGAAGCATCCGTTATGACTTACATATTATCTCCATCATCGTACTTCTCAGCCACAATCTCGTTGATAAACCACTTCGACACACCCAATATCTCCGCGGGAGTGTCGTCCCCAATCATCTCCCTTACTCTCTTCAAATACTCCTCTCGCGACGCGTGGTGCACGTCCTGTCCGTCCGTCCCTTGCTCCGGGAACAGGATGAACATCCACTCGTGCCACGGCTTGACCATGCGCACGAGCGCCATCCACCCGAAGGCCGGGTGCTCCCGGTCCGGCTGCATCACCCAATGCAGGTTTCCCCTACGCGAGTCGACCAAATGCGACAAGTCCGCACGCACAAGGACATTGATGGCTAAGCCGCCGCCAGGCTTCTTGACCAGGGGAATGTCGAGCTGCTTGACGACCTGGCTCTGCGCGCCGTCGGCGCCGAATAGGTAGCGCGTGCGTATGACGTATTCGGCTCCCGAGAGCTTGTCGCGCACCGAGGCGGTAATCGTGCCGGAGCCGGCGTTGCGCGTGAACGATGTCAGAGTCGTGTCGAAGCGCACCTTGAAGCCTTTGTGGGTGGCGTGCCGGACGAGAACGGGCTCGAGGAGGGTCTGGGGCAGGTCTACTGGCGAGCAGGGGCTTGCGAGCTCGTAATCGCCCTTGCAATGGCTGTTAGTACTACGAGGGGTTGGGCAAGAGGGTCCAGTATGTTCATACCTTGCGCCGCGGATCGTTTCCCCAGGAGAACATGCGTGCGTATTCGACGCCGGCCATGCTGTGACACCACCTCGTGTGGACCATGCAGTGGCCCTTGGACGAGACCTGCTCCATCTCTTGGTCGAGACCGATATCACGGAGGCATTCTACGATGAAGTAGCATTAGCACATCAGTTGTTCACACCTAATTCCGGCGCAACGAGAGGACACACCTTGAGCAGCCATATTGGTGATGTGAGCCCGCGGCGTGTCAGCCGTGCCGGGCGCCGAGCTGATCATGAGGCCCTTCAACCCGTACGACGCGAGGAAACAGGCCAGAGAGGCCCCAGCCGGACCTGCGCCGACGATGAGGAACTCCGTCTCCAACACACCGTCAGCAGAGGTCTTCCCGCCTTCGGCTGGCGGTCCCGGCTTTCCATCTCCGGCCGGAGCCCGAAGGCTACCGTGCGTTGCCATGACGGGAAACTTCCTCGGTCAAGCTATGGAGCGGAACGATGACGTTGTGTAAAATGTAGGAGGGGTCGCGTCAACTCGAGATGAGACGCGCATCAATCTGTTGAACAGAGAGCCACGACGATCAAAGTCAGACGGTGAACTTCTCCAACGTCAGCCTCAATTTTTCGTTCCCCTTCTTATCCACTCCCATCGCGCCCATTACACAACCATTTGCAAGCTCTTGGTCAGCAGGGTCGTTCGACGTGTCGCGGCGGTGGGGCGGAGCTAGACCTTGTCCCCCCACCGGCTCCTACCGAGATCCGCACAAGCCCCGGCAGTCGACCCCGGAAATTGGGGAGAATGCCACACCAGCACCCAGCACCCACGTCGCCATCTACCAAGCGTCAACATATATGCAACAGGAGCAGAGCCTCGGTTTCATCTTGGACGTTAATGTTGACTCCACTGGCCCAAAATCTCCGCACCTCGTTTGTTGTTTCGCTTTCCAGTGAAGTCATCCGGACTTCGGCCGGATGCTGCCGAAATTGGGGTTGGCACGCAACCGACGGCATACTTTCTTTGACTCGAGGGTAATATGAATGACACCTGTCCTTGTATAATGCAGCAAGAAGACTATGGATGTTCAACAAGGCTCAAAAGGGCAAATGTAACCTCGCGATTGGTAGCTATTCGCCGGTTGGCTGATAACGGAATGCAAAGTCGACTTGAAGCCACGAACGCACACTCAACTCAGACAGTCCTCCTTGCAGCATGCACCTGCAATTGCCTTCGGTGGCGGAAATGTTGAGGCACAAACGGTAATACCGCATGACACATGCATCAGCACGCATCGCGGCGAGAGCACCATTGATTAGCGACCATTCAAATGGTGCAAATACCTAGCAATCAAGTCAGCTTCTTCAGTATGAATATGGGTGAAAGGTCTGCCCGTATCTTCACCCAGCTTGGAACATGCCTCCTTAACGGCCTTTCGTCGTGCTGAGTCAACCTTGACCGACTGCCTAGGCTGTGCTGACCACATTGTAAATTTCCTGTCGGAAGTTGACATAATCTCCGTACCATCTCAGTCACTGTCCGGGCCGTGTGGGAGAATAGACACGGATAAGACGGACTAGTCACGATGTTGCATCGATAATCAAAAGAAGAATACGAATTCTCTCTTAAAACGCAAATTCCTCGTTCAGTACAGATACTAATAAGGGTATAAATAATGCCGTGCATGTTGGTCATTGTCATGCAAGGCACGGCCGGCCAATATCACCACAGGCTTCAACCTACCACATATTTTCAAGGTCCTTAAGATACAGTTACGCCATCATGCCTTCTTTTCGAGTATTTAAAGCAGGCAAGCCCGGCAACGTACAACCCGCGCAGACCACCAGGCCCCAGCTCGCAGGAGATCAGGTCCGCCTCCGCATCACCGCATCAGGCCTATGCGGCACGGACCTGCACTACTTGTCCGCCAACATGGTTCTAGGACACGAGGGTGCCGGAGTCGTAGAGGAGCTCGGCCCGTACGTCAAGCACCTCGAGCTAGGCGACCGCGTCGCCTGGGGCTACCAGACCGGCGCCTGCGGCGACTGTGACGAGTGCCTGGGCGGCCACGACAAATACTGCCCCGAGAGGCAGCTCTACGGCGAGGCCAACTTGGACCAGGGCAGCTTTGCCGAGGCGGCTGTCTGGAGCGAGAGCTTCTTGTTTCGGATACCGGACAACATCGCGGACGCGGACGCAGCGCCGCTCATGTGCGGCGGAGCGACCGTGTGGAACGCACTGCACAAGTACGGACTCACCGCGGCCTCGGCCGTCGGGGTCGTTGGTCTTGGCGGACTAGGTCATCTCGCTGTTCAGTTCGCCTCCAAGATGGGGATGAAGGTCGCCGTCTTCTCGACGGACGCGACCAAAAAGGAAGCCGCTCTGGACATGGGCGCGACGGATTTCGTGGTGCTCGCCCAGGGCCAAGACAAGCTTCAAGTTGCCTCCTTGAGTTTGGATGCTCTCCTCATCACGTCATCATCCGCTTCAATGAACTGGGACACATACCTTCCGTTGCTCAAGCCGCGAGCCACGATCATCCCTCTGACGGTGCACTCTGGCGACTTCAGCATACCGCAGTTCCCAATGATTGCAGCTGGGATCAGGGTCCAGGGGTCCGTCATTGCCTCGCGGCTCGAGATGAGGAAGATGCTATCATTCGCCGCCCTTCACGGAGTTCGCCCAACAATCATAAAGTTTCCCTTGACTAAGGAGGGTATTGACAAGGCGATTGGAGTTTTGAGCTCGGGTCAGATGAGGTACCGAGGTGTCTTGGTCCCGGAGCAACAGTGTTCTGCTTGATCAGAATCGTGTCTCGCATGTTATCTGATGTTGAACTTCGAAGTTGTTTCCAATAGGAAACATCATCTCGTTAGCCTCATAGAGACATTCCTTACTATATCGCTAGAAATGCAATAGGCCACTTGTTAGCGTGTCGTGGAAAAAATACTGATCTAGCCACATTCGAATTACATTTGGTATGTTGTTTCCGAACCAGTAGCTGTGCATGCGGCCTACAAAGGTGTCTATCTAGGAGCAGAGCTCAAACAAATCATGCACTTCACGTCATTGGAAAAATACATCTGGAAGACGATGCTTTCATTCAGTACTTTCATATCTCAAAATAAAGCTCAAAAGTTGGGTATACGTGCGTGCGAACTCAACCACAAGCAAACAGACAAAAGGAGTTTCGTCTCATCCGGAGCCGCGTGCAAACGCATACACCACGCAGCCCCCGTCATCAGGACAATTATTTCTCCACCTCTTCCCTTCTCTCCCCACACACATCGACCCATTCTTTCTCCGTCACACCTCAGGCTCGAGACGACAGAAAAGGGAAGGGGTATCTATGGGAGTGAGGGATCTGACAGAAGACATCCGCACAGCGCCGGTAGTCCCAAGCACCGTGCAAAGATCTCTCTGCCCAATCTCTCCACCATCTTCCCGCTCTTTAGATGAAGAACTGGTGGAACAGCCTCTTCCACGCGGGCATGGCCGCCATCTCGGCGCGGTAGGCGTGGATCTCGTCCCACGGCAGCTCGCGGCGGCCCGTGTCGACGTCCATCTGCGACACGCTGAGCCAGCCCTGGCGCTTCCAGATGTAGCCGCAGATGTAGAAGAAGATGACGACGGGCAGGGCCAGGTACTGCTTGAAGAAGCCCTCGGCGTCGTTGACACCGCCGGAGGCGGGAGCGATGGCGGTGAATAGCTACAAAAGCAGCACGTCAGCATCACGTAGACAAAAGGGGACGGTAGTCCGGGGGGAAGAAGATTGTTGACTTACACTGGCCAGGAGCACAAGAATGCAAAGAATCAGACCGACCCACGAGCCGTAGACACCAAAGATGGCGCGGAAGGGGAGCTCGTCAAGGGTGTGGCCGTGGTACTTCCAGGCGGAGCGGAAGCGGATGTGGGCCAGGCAGATGGAGCCCCAGGTGAAGAGGGCGGCGAGACCGGACAGGGCCTGCAGCCAGTCGAACACCTCGGGTCCGTTGTTGTTGACGTTGACGTAGCCGAGCAGACCGAAGGCCAGGAGGATGGAGACAGAGAAGAGCGGGCGGCCAGAGCGGTCGACATAGGTGAAGATCTTGGGGGCGTAGCCCTGCTGAGCGAGGGCAGTAAGGGTACGGGAGCCACCGTAGACGGCAGAGACACCGATGGACAGGACGGAGATCAGGATGATGACGTTCATGAACGAGTCGAAACCCTTCAGGCCAGCATACTTGCCGACCAGGACGAAGGGGGAAGCGTGGACATCAGCGTAAGGGTTGGCACCGAGGAGAGCGTCATCGTTGGAGTTGATGAGCAGACCGACGAAGAACAGACCCAGGATGTAAAAGCTGTACGGCTACAAGTCAGTAAAAACGAAGCAAGGGGATCTCGAGGACGTCGCAGCAACGTACAGAGTGATACGCCAGAAGACCTGCTTGATGGCACTGGGGAGCGACTTGACAGGGTTGCGGGCCTCGGCAGCAGCCAGACCAACCAGCTCGGTACCACTGAAGGAGAAGGCAGCCGTCACGAAGATGGCGCAGAAACCGCGGAACCCGTTCTTGAAGGCACCAGGCTCGTACCAGAGTCGAGCACCCCAGTATTCGCTGTACTGACCGCTCGAGGGACCGCCGCCGAGGACGAGCACAAAGGCGATGATCATGAACACGCAAATGGCAATGAGCTTGAGCACCGAAGCCCAGAACTCCTCCTCTGCATAACCAAGGGTACCGAAGACGTTGATAATGACGATAGTGACCAAGAAAACAGTAATCCACACGGCTAGCGAAGGAATCAAAGTTAGCATCGAGTTCACACACGACACGAGATCTCAATCGCATGGTCGAAGCTTACCGACAGATATATCAGGATTCCAATAGCCGACCGTGAGACCACAAACCGTAAGTTCCAGAGGGAGGACGACAGCCCATTGCATAACGTAGTTCCAGCCCATGGCGAAGCCCCAGGTGGGATCAATGAAGCGAACCGAGTACGTGTAGAAGCCACCAGAGACGGGGAACATGCAGGCCAGCTCACCAAGAGCGTAGACGACGTTGAACATCATGATACCGATAATGAGGAAATCCAGGAAGACAGAGCCCGGGCCCTAAACGCCAATTGTGGTCAGCTCAAGGTGCACATAGCAAGCAGACGCGCGCGCGGATCAATGGCCTGGGAGGGCGACAACCGCGCGGGTGTGCGCGCATGTGAATGTGAGGAGACACTTACACCCTTGTAAAGGGCGCTGCCAGAGCCGACGAAGAAACCAGCACCAATAGAACCACCTGTGAGGAAGCGCAAAAACGGCCACGATCAGTCCTGGGCGCAAAATTGACAAGGGAAGAGGGATGGCACGCGGTGCGACACCAGAAAGGACTTACCGATAGCAATCATCTGCAGGTGGCGACCGCGCATGCTGCGGTCAAGCTCGACGATGCCCTTGCCATACTCGCGCTTCTGGAAGGACTTGAGGTTCAGACCATTGCGTGTCATCCAGTCCTCCTGGCGGACAGACTCGGCAATGTTGCGAGTCTCATGGGGGTGAAGGCCATCTTCGTAGCCGGGAAGCTCAGTCTTGACGCCATTGTCGACCGGCGCGGTGGTCTTGGGCGCGGCGGCGCCGTGCTCAATATCCTTTTCAGACATTGTTGTCGTTGTGCGACACACTTGTTTCCCAGACAGAGGAGCTTTCTATGGGAGGTTGTCTGTGGCTTGTCGCAATGAGGGGACAGAACAGAAAGAGGACCAAGCTCAGGCAAAAGGGGGACAGGCGGGAACCCTGGGTATTTAAAAAGATGCTACCTTGGGGATCTCTGTAGGCATGGACGGGATTTGGGTGGGGAGTGAAAGCAATATGAGGAGAGACTGGGGGGTAAAAACAGAGACGTGAGTGTGAGGGGTCAAAGCTCCTGACCCTGGGAGTACAATGGGCTGCCTTCGGTCGAATGTTATGTTTTGAGTTCGGCGGGAGCGAGAGATCGACGGCATCCACTGGGAGTGACTACTTGGGGTGGTGGAGGGGTGTGTGCGGACGCGGGACCCTATGAGATGTCCGGTGGCGGGTATGTCTCTGCCAGAGAGATTGCGCAGATGACGTTGTCACGGTGGGAGCGGGTCTAATCTACTCATGCATGGAAGGGAGCCAGCTCGTGCGATAGAAGCAATGGAAGGACTGTAGAACGCACGAGGAGGGCAGTGATGGGCGCGCGATGGGCATTCCGCGGTCCAATACGATGGCCGGGAGGCGTTGGAGTTTGCATCGCGTGCGGGAGAGTAAGCGATAGCGCCATTCGGGCGACACCTATCATCGGGCGGAGACGATGGAGACGATGCAAAAGAATGGGGACGGGGAGTTATTGATAGGAAGGCAGTGGGTGTGATGATGGACAAAGTGGAGGAGGCAAAGACCTGGTCTCAAAGAACCAGCTTCTTCGTCGGGCAGGTCGCGAAGAGGTGAAGACCTTAGGTGAAACAGTACTTACGGTTCACTTACATCCAGCATGCCATAAACAAGTACTGACTGCCGCCAAAATAGGCCACAAGACAGGCCAACGGAATACCGTACTTTTCTCACTCTAGGCGGGCGAAAGAGCGAGCGGGCGACAGTCACAGCGGGAATGGGCAACTGAGTGCAATCTCAAGCAGCCAAGACCATTGTCTGTCCTATTGCGGCGCAGTGCTGATCTTGGCCTGTCCTGGGGTGCACCCCAATCGAGGTGTCGCCGAGTGAGTGGAGGACCTGGGGATAGTTGGAGTGGGTGTGGAGGAGGCACCGTTGACAGAGATTCTATGTGTCATGAAATGGCCTCGTTGCCTTCAGCTTTTCCACTTTACCCCAGGTTTGCCCTCGGTCGCCAAATCAGAAGCATTCCGTTTCGATTCCGCACGTTTCTGGCCCGCAGCAAACCGAGGGGCAAAACAAAGAGAAAGAGAGACAAAGGGAGACGAGGTTTCTGTCGATGTGATGAGATGTGACTAGCGGACCACCGCCCTTGGCAGAGGGTAGTTACAAGCAATGTGTTGCGGGTATGGTGGAAGCTTGAATCCCTCGCGCCCCGGCCTGTCACCATGCACCGCCAAGTCAGGTCAGCGGGTCCAAGCATCTTGGGTTTGATATCTGCGGCCGCCTGCGTAGCTCGGAAAACAGGGCTGGTATGGGCTGACGAGCTGATAAGAAGCAACAGGCGACATTGCAAGGGAAGGCTGATTGACACCCGACATTTTGTCCACGCCCGCCCGCCTGTCTGGAAATAACATGCCACCGATCACTGATCTCAGGCGCCGTTAGTAGGGGCCGATGGCGTAAGAGCGCGCTTGCTATTAGCCCTCTTGCGACCTTATCAATGGCACCTGGTGGAGAAGGCTGTCGATCCTGGTTCATTTCGCTGAATGGAACCGCGATTGCCAGACTTCCAAAAGACATAACATGCTGTCAGGAAACGCCACTGAGAAAAAATAGCACTGATAGATAGTTGGAACGACCAAAAGTCAGTCCACCGCACGAGCGCCACAACGAATGTTGGAATCAGCGCGTGCATCGAGCATCGACAGAACAGACTGAAGGGAAATGCGAAAGCGCCTTGGCAAACCGTCATACAAAAGTCTCCAGAGGACTTGCTAGGCCCAAGGAGGCATACTGGATGGCCAAGAAGCGTAAGGGTTGCCGTGGTCAAAAGGACGCGCCCCAGCGGTGCCAGTAGGCTAATCGAGGCGCCAACCCAAGGGAGGATAGGGTAGCCGATTCTTGAATCAACGACGTTGCAAAGAGCCCCCATCGGATGCGCATGACTGAGTGAGCGAGCCTCGGTCTTCCGTTCTGGCATCAGTGGTCCGTCACCAAGCAAGCGAGGGCTGAAGAATGGCGTGTTAGGTCGATGTTTTGGGTTGATTGAAGGGTGAAGGGAGGCCATGGAGTGAGGTCGTCAGGCTTGGTCATCATGTCTCGCTTGAGAACGCCCCTTTCGGGCGGCATTCATTCCTTCCAGTATGCTCTCAGTACCTAGTAAGTAAGTCTACCTGTGATCAATCTTTCCTCCCTCTGCCGCTCGAGCGTGGCTTCCTTAAAGTTTCATCGGGCGGAAGCCCGTGTGCGGGGTTGCCCAGTTGCCACGAGGGGATGCCGCTCTTCTGTGGCTTTCACATACAATACAATCTGTGTGTTTCAACATTTCGCAGATATTCTTAGACGATGGAATGGCAGATCGCTGCAGAGATACGGCGTCGCAATCGCGATGCACACAATCTGGCCTGTTCAGTGTTTGATGATCCCTAGCAAACTGCCCTGCGCTGTCTCGGTGTTCTGATCCACAGCGGTCGTGCAGTGAACGGAGCATTTTCCAGTGGGGTAAGTCACCTAACAACGCCCACCCCGGCCACCCTAGCACGGGTGTGGGGTACGCCCAGCGCCCCTAAGCTGAGTGGCGCCGGGACTTAATTCTCCAAGTATGGCAATACAGACCGCCAATCACAGCCGGGTGAAGTCATCGAGCTCGTGCGACAGTGGTCGTTTGGTGGTGCCAGTGGGCTGCTCCAGGGGCTCCCATGACCACCTCCAGCATGCTTTTGCCCACCCGCTAACATATGCCGCTATTGCCGGATAAGGCACTGGACTGCCCGCCCTCTTTGACATGTACCGCTCTGCAGTCCCAGGGTGCTCCTAGCGGGCTCAGAGAGCCGGAAAGGTACTAATGCTCGGTTCACGGGTGATGGGTACTGACGTAAGAGGCGTTTGCTGGCGTGATGTTCAAAATCGACGACAAAGCAAGGAAGCGAGGGAGTCGGCATTGTGCAAAGTGCAAATCTTTGGTAAAACAGATAGATAGCTGTCTTGGCAGAGTCATCTATCTTCAATAGCGAGGGCGAGAGGATCGTGAAGGATATTCGGACTGTAACCAATCCTACCCGACAAGCCGCCCGTTTGGTGGACATCTTGGATGGAAGGGGTGTGCAACTCTGGGTGCTGATGCGAGATTTTAGGGCAAGATCTGGGCATGCACAAATCATCCATCCGTGGGCATTCCGATGCCAAATGCTACTGGGGAGCGGCTTGGGTGGAACTGTAGATGGATTTAATTTTGATTTTCTGGAACAGCACGAGAGAGCCCAACGCGTCCCAAACACAAAGCACCTTCCCTGCTGGGGAGCCGGCCTCCATTCTTTTCCGGTTGGTGTGTTTCGTGATGCTGGCCATGCACGCTGCTTGCGCTTAAGCGCGACGACGGACAACCGAAACCCATGGGCGGCGTAGCATGTCGCCATTTAAAGGCAATTTTGAGGTGTGCCTGACAAACAACGGTTGGCATGAAGCAAGCGCCCGGCACACCATGGCGCAAATGCCAAGCGCCGTCAAACCTCCTGTGATTTGCACAAAATTCCATACGAGGACGGTTTACCTAACCGACTCCACCACAGCACTTTACCACCTGCTCTATCAGTCCATGGCGCCGAAGTTAACCCTATCGGGATCCGGTCTAGGCCTCCTCGAGCCAAGACATGGCACACTTCTTTACAGTGGGTGCAGTGCAATACTTTTCCCCAAAGGGACACCGAGCCTCAACTTGCCTGTGAATGGTACGGGTTTTGAAGCAGCGGGAGGGATGGCGGCCCACCTGATGTTTACTGCATCTTCAATTTCCGAATATGTACACATTTTTACAGCGTGCCTTTGCAACCGATTTGCTGGCTCTTGGCCCGCAGAATACGATACACACCCTCTTTCTCAGTTATTCCCGCACCCCCTGACCCCGTCGCATCTCCCTTCTCTGGTCCCTGGAAATCCCTGGGGGAAAGGGTCCCATTACTGCTACAGGGAGCCTTGAGCACCCATAGAAACGGGAAGGCAGTAGTGATTTTGATGACTTCCCGGGTACCGAGGCGACTCCGCGCCCGGCCGGTCGGCTGCTGCCACGCTGGGAAGGAGGCGGCTCTTCACCGTCTCAGCATTTGCTCTGCCTTCCTCTTAAAGAAGACGAGTACTTCCATGTGACTGGCGTATATGTATGTAATAAAGGGGGATTCGCACACGTGAGACTACGAGGCTTGGGAGCATCGTTTGGTCCTCAATGCAGCGCCGAGCCATGCCAAGGACTTCCAGACCATCGCTATCGGCTCCTCGCATAGCATCACGCCATAAGCCCAACAGTCATTTCAATACGCTGGGGAGGCCGCCCGAGCCTGCTTCAAGCAGACCCGTCTGCGCCCCCTTCACGCGCAAGACGAGGAGCCGATTGTGCACGCACACGGGAAAAGGTGTCTGCGGGTACCATCCACTGTCTCCGTCGTGGTCCGCCGACAAGGCTGGCTTTACATCGTGACGCGGGTTGTTTTTGCGGCCCGTTAACTGTCACTGACTTGGCTTCTAGCCTCAGCCCTACGGTCGCAAACACTTGGCCCTGCATCGTCACTTGGCACCTTGGTGATTCGCGCAAGGATTGCAAGTCATTGTGCTGTAGTCCAACTTGGCTTTCTCTTGGGTAGCAAAAGCTAAGGCGGTAGTCCCGTTGCCCAGGCTCGGCGGACAAGACCTTGGCGATCTACCCCTGGCTAGCTAGGCATCGGCCCCTACCGATGACCGAGAATGGATTTTCTCTAATTCCAATAACAGTCTCAAAACAACTCCCGCGGATTTGTAACAAGAGATTCCGAAAAGGCTTTGCAAAAGGACCGCGACTGAGATATCTGGGGCGCGCCTCGGCTGCTTACGGCTTACCCCAGATGCTTGATGGAGACGCACTATTACGCGATAACATCCCCAGGCCTCTGCCTCGAGACGCGACGCTGTGGTTGACCCATCATGGGGTAAGTGTGGAAAATAGTATGTAATAGCGCTTGAATTCTCGGTCAACATAATGGGGTAAGGATAGAGTGTTCTGTTGGTTGTGATTAAGATGGCACTGTGAAACTTGGCACAGAAAGGCTTTGTGCTAGTGGGGGAAGAAACTGGCGATGGGCAGATGGTCTTAGGAAAACCTTCAACAACCTCATACTTCGAAAAGAAGTCTCCTACCGCTCGTGGGAAGAGTAGAGTAAGGGCTTAGTGCACTTCAAATCGTTCAAGGCATCCTGCTCTTTGACGCAGAAGCTCTGCCGGATCTCCCTTCGACTCCCAGTGCACATACGCTTCGCCGATATTGACCCAGTGGTCTTCAACTTTCCGGAGAAAAACAGGCGGTAGATCATCACAATAGACAACTATCCGGTCCCCCGGTTTCAACCCAAGTGGCCCACGTCCGAAAAGACCTCCTCTTGTGTAGAAGAAGCTGTTATCACGACAAGAAGCGACCTCGCGAGGAGATAGTGAGCTCACACTATGTTCGTACTCTGCCTCCCATTGTTCAATCTCTGCAGAACTCATGCCGCGATGAAATTCATATAGAAGTTCCTCTCGAAGCTCCTCGAGTGTTTCGAGACCTAGCCTTGCGGCGGGGTTCAGTCGCCCCGGGGCTATCATTGCATAGTCATCCTCCAGCTGTGACCGAAAGTAACGTGCCTCGGACTGTGTCGGGTGAAGGATGACGCCCCCTCCGTTGCCGCCAGAGGAGAGATGCGTTCTGAATATCACGTGGAACAGTTGATGTAGAGGATTGATCCGATGGCGAAGATATTTGGCCCTCGAGAAAGCCAAGAACTCCGCTGCAAACAGAGATATGAAGAGGGCGTCGCGCGTGTTCAGGTCAAGGACGTCCCGAACTTCATCGACCACAACACCGGAAAACCTGAGAACGCCAGAAGTCGAGATCTCTACTAGTGCTAGATCCCCTATGTCTGGCTCGTTCAAGTTGCTGGGCTCCGGTGTGTATCGATATTTGTAGTATTCAGGCCAAAGCTCACGCAGGTCAGGAAGCCACGTGGGCAAATGACATTCTTGCCGCTGTAGGGTATGCCCCGAGTAGGCTAGAGCCTGATGAAGTAGGAAAATGCTTTCTTCGGGGCAGTCGTCCGCCAACTCTACTGTCGCCTGATACCAGCGAGTATAGACTTCCCTCACTGACTGGCTGTAGTCCGCCTTGAGGTTTGGTAGATTAAGAAGACCTAGCATGCCGTATACATAGTCTCGCGGGTCGGTCGCCTCCATGCCGTTCTTTGCAAAGTCTATCACTATCCCTTCGCGCCTGAGACCAATATTCGGGGGTTTGAGACATTTGATCATTGTGGCAGTATAAAAAGTCTTCGTGTGTACTTCGATCTGCTGTGCAAGACGCCAAGGCAGATTTTGATACAACGCAGTCGCATTCGACTTGAAGGTAGATAGTAGTTCGTTGACGGTGATAATTTCCTCGAAAGGGAGGGCCTCTGGCCCGCACACAAAAATATTGCCTGTGGGCAGGGCGCGTACGACTTCCTGGACAATCCAGACTCTTTCCCAGTACTCATCTCTGGCAAAGAACGATATGCCTTCCCAAAGGGGATCGAAGTCATCGCTTGTGTTCATCAAGGCATACTGTTGCTTCAAGAAAGCGAGACCCGTCTCAAGATAGTCATCGACCGATGTGTGAAGAAGCATGGCAGCAAGCTCGCGCATGTATACCAATGCATCATCCAGGCGACGGTGGTCTGGTGCACCGAGCCAGGAGATTACCACGGCAGCCCTGGAGTAGATGTCCCCAATCTTCTGGACTTCCGCACTGCGCTCATTCATGTCGCTCTGGTTGATACAAATTGCATCAACCCAGAGTGGCAGACTGGCAGAGTGACTAGGAAGATAGTGATTCATTCCGACAGCGCGGAACTGACGCAAAGCGTTGGCGAGATTGTCTGTCACATGCATAAAATGACCATTGACTAGGATTGCGGTCGTTATTTCCGGGTCTCCCCAGACATATGACAGGGCAGCGTAATGTTGGAAAGGACGATGCCGTACGAAGGGGGCCATTGTGAGCCGCACCGAGATAGGATCGCTGTCGTGTGCCGCGGGTTCGATCGTGATAACACGTATTGTTTTCTCATGATGAGGAGAGTTAAGTGGCAGGGGCTGATAGATGGCATCTCGCACATCTGGCTCGATTATTCTCGCCATGGATGGCGGCCGCGCTTCGATGCTGGCATCCATGCTCAACGGCGCTAAGGAAATGAAGGCAGCTTTTCAAAGACAACTCAGACGTCGAAATAAGCATAGACGACTAGTCGTTCGATTAAGCATAAAAGATCGATCTGCGATCACTAATCGAGGCGTTGGAAGTGAATGATGCCAGTAGCGCGGGCGCAACATGATGCCGATTGAGGTGGTCGCGATGTTGGCACTGCCACGACCAGGCGGCGAACCCCGCTTTGACTGCATATGCGGCTGAACTAGGCGTCAATCCTTGTCAGGCCCTCTCGAGAAGCTTGGACTGTCTAATGTCGTCGCTTACTACATCTCTACGAGGCATCAAAGAGGCTAATATCGCCATGTATCTTCCGAGATGGCCTCGGGCTCGTGAAGAAGCCCACTCGGCACCCGATTCTGTGAGCGGAAGCGTGGGCAATGCTAGGGCTGATGGCGATGATCTCCTTGGGCGCGCAAGGTCCACTGCCGCGAATGCTTCGATCGTGGCCCCAGGCGAAAGCCCCAAGACAGCGCCGCTGAAATCTCACGATGAATTGCCACATCGTCTTAGCAACTGGCAAGCCCTCTCGATGCTGGATGATGGAACCATCTTACATACCTGGCGGCGGACCGACTGGTGCCCTAATTGCAAGCTCTGTGCCCTCTTTGTCAGCGAGATTGATAGGGCCGGCCGCTTCAGCGCTCGGGTTACGCAAATCTGGTAACGAATGACTTGCATTATTTGAGGATGGGAGCCTATATTGACAGGGAACAGGCGATTTGCAAGCGCATACGTAGCTCTCAGAGGCTGGGTAGCTCAAACGACATTCGAACGTAACATTGAAGAAGAAGTGGACCAGAATGAGTCTGATGACTGGCACACTGAAGACCATGGGAGCAGTATTGCCAAAAACGAATGCCTTCTCTGTAATCCTATCAAAGCTGCGGATCTAAGGAAGGAGAGTGAACACTTGGATCCCGCAAAAGCCTACTTGTTTTCCATGAATATGGTCGAGGCGATAGAAGTGACACGGCGGTACCATTCATTTGCAAGGGTGAAAAAGGTCCTGGATCCGTTCTTGCTCAAGAGCGAAAGGGCGCTGACCGTCATGAAAGACGTCCTCGGCCCTCACCCAGGCTCCGAGTTATGTCTTGTTTGCGAGTTTGTCTCAAAACATGCGGAGGACCAGGAAAGCATGCCTAGCCTTAACACTCGCTACGATGAACTAAGCCTAGCAAGGCGGAGGGACCTGATCCGGAATCATAAGCTACCCTACCCACCTGGTAGAAGCTTTGAAGATGAAAATATTCGCAAGATCACAATGGAGTTGGTTAAGAAGGGGTCCTGGCACGGGCTCGCTCTTAACGAATACAAGCGAAGTGCAAAACATCCCTGGACTCGACAGGAGCTCCGCGGTACGATCGGTTTGCCTCCTCTTTCAAGCTCTTCCTCGTTCGGTCCTACCGGACCGCCCGAAGGAGAACGACTATTGCTCCGTGGACCTGGCCCACCAAATTTGCTTAGCATCCCAGCAGAGGGAGCGTCACCACCGCCAGAAGAGCTAGAAAAGGCGTACAGGCAGCATTCAAAGGACTTGGAAGCTTTCGTAGCCCTGAATGGAGATCGTGTCGGCTCGGCGCGCCTTGTTCAAACCAAGTTTGATGTCGGCCTCATCAACTTTTGGCTCACAAGCTGTCAAGCGAAGCACGGCACCGCGTGTAGACGGGACACGGAGCATAAAGCACCCCAAGGCATGATTCTCATCGATACCGAGGATATGTGCCTGCGCCATGTGGGAGACGGGAGGCTGCCAAGCTACTTTGTCCTCAGCTACGTTTGGGGAGCTGTTGCTCAGCCTGTGCTAACGACCCACAACCTTGAGTTGTGGACACAACCTGGCGCACTGAAGCTCAGCACTGTTCCAAAGACGATCCGCGACGCAATCATTCTGACCAAAGAGTCTGGCCTAAGGTATTTATGGGTCGACGCGATGTGCATAGTGCAAGATGATGCCGAGCTCCGAAGCATACAGATCCAGCAGATGTACCTTATTTACCACCAGGCCGAGCTGACCATCATCGATGGGAGCGGCAGCGATTGCATGAATGGACTCGCGGGTATCAGCGATCTCGACGACAGACTTGATAAGGAGACCATATACACCATCGGAGATGTTGCTCTTTCTCGCGTACTCCAAGAGCCACGCTACAGCCTGGAAGCATCTCCCTGGAGAACAAGAGGCTGGACCTTTCAAGAGGAACTTTGCTCCCGCAGAGCTGTGGTGTTTCTTCCGAACGTTGTCTTGTTTTCTTGCACGAAGGTTGTATGGAGGGAGGACCTTTGTCTTGAAGGCGAGCAGGTCCCACCATGTAAGCCGACAGGGTTCCTCAACTCACTGCCAGCTCCCTCGGCCCATCGCATGGACCCCGAGGAACGGGTTTCGATCTTCCGAGACCTGGTCAAGCAGTTCACCAAGCGAGTTCTTACACGCATTGACGACATTGAGAATGCATTTGCTGGCATTGCTGGTATGCTCGAGTACGCGATTGGGCCGCTTTACCACGGCATCCCGGAGAAGGATTTTGCTCATGTTATTGACGGCTGCTGGTTCTGGAACATGGGTGTCCGACAACGCTCGGGGTTCTCATCTTGGTCCTGGACCGGATGGATCTACGCTGCAGAGCAAGCAGACACTGGCATCGCACCACTTCCGTCTCTTGGGTCCACTGTCGGCTTGCTTCAGTTCTACAAGCTTGAAGGGGCATCTGTGCATCCGCTATCCTCCGATGTGCCACCGAACCTCCCCACAAGAGAGGACCTGCGAGAGCACTTCATGCCGGATTGGACTCATTTGAAACTTTGGCTGGACGAGCACGACAGTGTTCACGGGGGTCCCACTAGGGGTCTAATAGGCTTCTTTACCAGTTTGCTGTATCTGCGAATACGTGCACCTCGAGGACTAGCCGCCGGGCGGTTTCGGGAGGTCAGTGTATGCGACCCAAGCACGCGGGATGTGCTTACCACTCTCACTCTACTGGAAGACTTTTTGAAGGACAGAGAAACACTCCAACCATTCATCGCCACCGCTTACTCGAGCACAAGCCAGTCTTTCCGTCTCATGCTTGTGGAGGTCAACGATGGGGTATGCACCAAAATCAACGTCACGGCTCCGAGACGCATGATTCACGAGAACAAGTGGTGGAGCCTTAGACCGGAGAAAAGATTCATCATCATGAAGTAGGGCATAAAATATTGCTGAAAGCGCTGGACAGAGCCTTCATTCCCGCTGCTACCCTGGGTTTATGAGGGTCCTTCATACGCTCTGCAGCGCAGTAACCTTGAGCGCACGCGCTTTCCGCGTGGCAGTAGGCTTGGGATCGAGCAGATCGAAGCCGTGCTGCAGACCAGGATAGATGTGCAACTCAACATTCACCTTCGCCTCCTTGAGCAACCGCGCGGCATACACAGTCGCCTCGGGCGCGAGGATGTCGAGACACGGGGCCTCTATGAAGGCGTCGGGCACGCCGTGCAGGCTCTTATTCTGCATCGCCGCGATGTACTCCACGCCCTCGACGTCGTCCACGGGGCCATTCGGGTCCTTCTTCAGGATCTGGGTCCACGCCTCGAGCGCCTCCTCCGGGTGCCAGCCGAGCAGGGGCTTCATCTCCGGGTTGCAGTGCGGGGTGCGGCAGTCGAGCGAAGGGTACGTCAGGAGCTGCTTGGCGGGCATGGGGCTGTGGTTCTGGTCGCGCGCGTACACGCACAGGCCCGCCGCGACGCCGCCGCCGGCGCTCTCGCCCAGGACGGCGATGCGCGCGGGGTCGATGTTGAACTCGCCGGCCTTGGACTGCAGCCACTGCAGGGCCGAGTAGGCGTCCTTGATGATGCCGACGCCGGACATCTCGGGCGCGAGGCGGTACTCGACGCTGAAGAGCTGGAGGCCGCTCTCCTTGGCCAGCAGGGCGGTGTACCTGTCCGTGTTGGCCACGGTGCACGTCACGAAGGCGCCTGGGTGGAAGTGCAGACCTGCGGATGTGGGTCCTGCCGCCGTTGAGCTCGCTGCTGTGGGAATGTACTGGTACACTGCGATGGTTGCCCCGTCCCAGGCGGTGATGTCGTGCTTCACTCGCTTGACATCATCGCACGGGTCAAAAGCAGCGGCAAAGGCGTCGAACATCTTGGGAAAGTCATTGCGCATGGCCGCGAGCTTGAAGTCGGGATTGCCTCTCTTCAAGTCTGTTGGCATGAGGGCCAGGGAAGGCGCAATCTCTGCGAACCATTGTTGGTCGATCGAGTAAGGCATATCGGATGTTCAAGGGGGTGTAAATGTGGCCTGGTGTTGTGGTATCGTTTCTATGGTGGTCTGCATCTCGAGATCAGGAACAGTGACGCCGCTTCGCGATATATAAGCTCATTCACGGAATCCATTATCCGGCGAGGCAACGTAAAACATGTCGAAGTAGCCAAGCATGAATCCTTCATGATGATGCTCCGTGTGGTGGTGAGAATTTAGCGCCTTGTCATGGCCACTAAGATATGCCCGTCCCTGATTTTGGATCAGGGTTTGTGGGGTGCACGCGAGGGTTCCGAGGTTCGTCTACTGCAGAAGCAATACATGTATACGAGCTTGGGTCTTCTTTCGAGCCTGGGACATGGGGTGATGACTGGAAAAGTTGTGATTTCCTACGCTCTGCTTTCAACGAGGTCTTTGTCGGGCAGTAGATATTCTCGCTACCATGCTGGGTTCAGATAGACCATATACCTCTCCAGTGCTGTTAGCAGGTCTTCTTGGCTCGCACCACGCGTCCACTCACCCTCGAGCGAAGTTCGGGCGCTAAGGCATGCATGCTGAACAAGCTGCTAAGACTCTAGTCGAGCGGTGGACGGTACATGCCTCTAACCGCACTAAGAAAAACAGAGTAGCAGCCCGGAAGTAATACCGGCGTTATGAGAAAAAATGACCGGTATTCCCCTGAATCACTACAAGCAGGGCTGGCTTCGAAAGAGGAAAGAGCTTGGATCATGGAGCCTGCTGTCATGCGATCTGTTGATCCTTCTATTCCCTGCGGGTTTCTTGAAGTCGCCAGACGCGGCAACTCTTTCGAGTCAGACAGCGGCCAATTCTTCCCAAAACAGTGTTGTCTTGACTTGGGTCTTCCCCACCTAGCTAGGGAGCTATGAACTTGACAACCCCGCTTAAAAAGGGACCGCTACGTTAAGCTTATGCTGTATGGCACACAATGACATGTGGGCCTCAGCCTCTCCACCCATCACTCAGCGCGTGGCTCACCTGGACCCTGTTACTTGTAGTATTTTTGCTGGTAACCACTTGACCATAGGCTGATGTTGTTTCGATAATATGGCCCATTCCCTCTCAATTGCACCGAAGCTCTGTCAAGCTCGGCCACGGAGTCTACTTGTAAGGTTGCTCGCTCAGCTGCCAAGCCGTTTCCCGGCATCTACCACCTTGGCGGAGTTGCCACGGGCGGAGTTGGCGGAGAACCACGGCGCTGTCAATCCCCCGGACACAACCCCTCTGTCTCTTGTTATTCCGTCCTCCATGTACACTGTATTTGACCCAATCTTAACAATGGAGAGTTGGAGGTTCGAATATGCGGGTTCCTGCTCTTCAACTCGTAATCAGTCCGTTCTCCTTTACTCAAATCTTGCATTTGTTGATGCACTCTTATTTATACGCGGCTGCTCCCGAGCAGTTTCAACTAGCAAGATTCAGAGTGGCCTCTCCGTACTGAGTTGGGCCATGCGACTTGTCACAAACCTTAATCCGGGGTCTGAGACAGCCACACCACCCGTTCGATGCACTGAATGTTGTTTCTGGACAAGTCGCTGCCATTTCAGGATACAATTGACGAGCAAGTCTTGAGCATCGCTTACAAAGACCTAGCGCTGGTTGTCGGAGGTGATGAGGCTGAGAGGTTAAAGTGACCGGCTGCCCGAGTGACGAGGTCCTGCTGACCTTTAGAGCAGCCACGGCGTGCAAGGACTGGGCTGACTTCTGGCACTAAATCACATCTTGCCTATCGTCAAGAGTTCACTTCGACGGTTTTGTGACGATCCAACCCCCCGCGTCTCGACTGGCCAGTGAAATGCAAAAGCTGAGAGGGCGCCAAGGAAGGCGGCGGCGTCTCCTTGGTCTAGGCCAAGCCATCTCGTAGGCAGGAGGGTGGTAGAGGCAAACACCAGGATTTGCTGCGTTCAACTCACGACAGTATGGGTTTCGTTCAATGTTCAATGGATTGAGCATAAGTAGCAACGAAGTGCCAGTGCAGTTCCCATGCCATTCCTTGTTATTCACCACCTCATTTCACAGAGTCATTAGGCTGACTGCTCTCGTTCGACTGAAACCTCAATCTTCTCATTCCATCTGACCTCTGGTCCTCTCAATCGGCGGAATCTTCCAGTAATGTCTTCTACTGTCGAAATCCCGCACTTCTGTGCGCAGAAGTTCCTCCCCGCGGTTCGAGCGGAGGAAGCCATCCAGAGGGCACTCCAGGACAACCCAGAGAACATGATTCACTCCCCAGACAGGGCTATGGCCCCTGCTGGTGGTGTCGTGCCCGGCAGAGGCATTTCTCACCCAGTGGTTGGAGTTACTGCAGCTCGACTGGGCCTGTTTGTCCGCAAGATGTGGTCCAACGGCAAAACCCTGCGTGTGCGTTTCCTGGCCGGTGGGAGCACCTACGTCCACGAGAACATCATCAAGTACGCCAACATTTGGTCGAAGTACGCCAATATTCATTTTCAGTTCGTCGAGTCTGGACCGGCCGACATTCGGGTGAGCTTCGTTCCCGATAAGTCGTCTTGGTCCTACATCGGCACAGACTGCTCTCTCATGCCAGAAGACGAGGCTACCATGAACTACGGTTGGTTCGATGAGGAGATCACTGATGAAGAGTTCTCACGGACCGTTACGCACGAGTTTGGACATGCGATTGGATGCGTTCATGAGCAGTCCCAGCCCAATGCTGACATCCATTGGGACAAGGAATTCGTGTACAAAGTCCACAGACAACAGAATCCGCCATGGTCCAAAGAAGCTGTCGATTCAAATATCTTCATGCGGTACACTAAAAGGGACGTATCATCTACTGCATTCGATGCCACTTCGATCATGGAGTACCCCATTCCTGCGGAATGGACGACCGATGGCTTCACAATTGGCTGGAACACACGGCTGAGCGCGGCTGATATCGCGTTCATTGGAAAGATGTACCCAAAGAAGTCCAAGCAGTTTGGTGACCCGGCCGACAACTTGGAGATCGGAGTCTTCAACACCATGTCGGATCTGTCGCCAGGTGCTACGGCAAAAGATCACCGTACTACCATCAGCTTTGCCAAGCCTCACTCCTCTCAGCCTGAGTTCGTCGTTGGACTCAACTTCCTAGACTTCGACAATTCCCGTAACCTCCGGATCAGATCCCTGGTCGAAGCCGTCCAGCCTACCCAGGCAGTACTCAACCTTCAGTCCTGGGACGACACCATCCAGTACGCCTCGGGCGTGTCCTGGTTCCTCTACCCTTCTGACGACAAGGACTTCCAGCACGGCTCCGTCACCACCAAAGATGCTCATACACAGCAGAAGATCACCTTTAATCACGAGTACTCCGCTGCTCCAAAGGTACTCGTCTTCTTCACCGCCCTGGACATTGACAAGTCAGCAAACTGCCGAGTCAAGACTTATGCTTCGGAAGTGACCACGACTGGCTTCCAACTGAACATAGAGACTTGGTCCAACACCAAGCTCACTGAAGGTGGAGTCTCCTGGGTTGCTATTGCGGCCGACAAAAAGGGCGTCGCTACTGGAACTTTCAACACCGAGGATGTCAGACCTTCCACTGCCCCACAGCCCAACAACCAGAGCACTGTTACCTTCAATCCGGAATTTAACAAGCCTCCAAAGCTATTCATGGCTTTGAACATGCTGGATGTAGACAGGGGTACGCAGACTCGTGTTCGTCTCTCTGGCAGTAGCATCTCGGGCGAGCAGATGGAGTGGCACATTGACAGCTGGGGTGACACTACGCTGTACGCGGCTGGAGCGACTTACATTGCCATCGAGAGCTAGACAGCAAGAGTAATTGGCTCGCCAGCAACAAATTTGTTGCTTCACCGACTTCGAGTTTTATTCTGGATGGCGTTTTATGCGACTTTTTCTTAGTATCTCTCGTCTAAATCCGACACCTCAATTGGTCTGTTCTTATGGGATAGCAATAATAGGCCCTTTAGCCCCAAGAAAAATTTGCAGTTCTTTCTAACAATATGACTGCTAAAGCTTGCTCATGTACACCTGCGGGCGATAGTCACACGGATGTCCTTGACCGGCTTCTTCACGCCCGTGCCAGGTATCATGTTGGGCAACTGCCACGTCCCGCCCACTTGCTCAATGTCCCACAGGCTGATGATAGCACTGCCCATGGACAAGATCTCCCGCTCGGCGAAAGTCCGCCCCTTGCACATCGCATGGCCCATGCCCCATGGCCGTAGCCTCCCATATCGAGCCACCAGCTTGCCCTCCGAGTCGGTCTCGAGGAAGCGCTCTGGGGCGAACTTCTCTGGGTCGGCAAACACAGACGGGTCGTGGTTGATAATCGAGAGTGGCGCAGATATGAAAGTTCCGGGGTTGATGTTGTGTTGCAGGCTCCCGTCCTTTATCGAGACCGGTTTCTCCACGTAACGGATCGAGGTCGGCTCATTCGTGAGGCGGTAAGACTCAAAGACACTCGCTTTAAGCAGTGGACAGCTCTTGGCGAGCCCTTGAATGTCCATGGAAACAATTTCCTGAGACTGCGTGTCGGAAAGCTTGACGAATGGGGTGATCTCTTCGCGGACTTTCTGGACCAGTCCTGGCGTAGAATACACGTAGGTCAGGAACCAGAATAGCAGCGCTTGCGTATTGGCGTTCTGGCCCCAGAAGATGGTCATATCCAAAGCTGCTCGCTGCGTGATGGTCCACCCGTCCCGAGCATAGACTTTGTTCCTGTCGAAAGGAACGAAGCTCACGTCGGACATGTCGTAGTCAGGGTCGACCGGCCCACCCTGCTGAACCTGGTCAACGCGCCGGTATATGTCCTCCAGCGCCAAAAGTAGTCGCGTTCGGGCCGCGATGCCCTCTTTGAAGACCTTCAAGGGAGCCCATGATGGCAAGCCGATGATGAGCAGGGGGAAAGCGTCGTTGTCAAACTTCCAAAAGTCGTCGACCATCGTGGGGTTCTTGTCCAGGAAGTCTTTGCCGTAGAGCTGCGGTACCGCCATGCAGAATCCAAAGTCCCTCACCAGGCTCTGGAAGTTCGCTTCGACGAGGCCTGGCTTCCCAGGCAGCTCGGGCCTGATCACTCGCATATCCGCAGAGAGCTCCCACCGCTTCATACTCTTTGGGTCTGAAGAGAAGGAGACAAACTGCGCACCGCGCTCGGCCACGCAAGCCCTCTCGATAGCAGCGGTCGCGGCAGCCTCGTTGAGGAACTGCCTCTCCACAACCACGCCGAGGTCCTTGTAGGACCTGAGGATCTTTTGCCTCAGGTCGGGAGAGTCGACGCCGCCAAACACGCGCGTGAAGAGGGTGTACTGGACTGGCTCGGCGTTGAAAGTGTGCATTGGCTGGGCCATGACGCGGTCCATACCGGGAAGGTCAACAAGGATCTGATGCACCGTTGAGACGCCAAATAATGAACCTCCATATCGCCGGATCGCGGAGCTAGATCAATCTCGTCAGCCAATTTTCTTTAGCATTGCCATGATTTGAAGTGTTCGACGTACAAGATACGTTTGCCAGGCCCGTCACCTCGCAGGACATAGCCGGCGATTCCGACCTCGATGATTGCCCATACTGGAAAGACCTTGTCCGGCTTCGACTTGCTGGTGAGTTTATGGAGAAGGAGAGCACCAAGGCAAGTTAATAGCAGCTTGTAAACGAAGTGGAGCTCAGAGAACGCCGACAGCGCCTGAGCAACGGAGCGCTGTACAGTCAAATCCATACTTTCGCTTTACACATGGACTGTGTAGAAAAAATAATACCCGGCAGCGACAGGAAGTTAAAAATGCTACGAAAGAAGCCTTGTCGATTACATTTATGGCTTCTGTCACTCGTCTCGCAGCCCCTGTCCTAATGACTTAGTGCTGACAGCAACGTAATGATCAGGAAGATGGATCCCTGGTTAGTGCTGATACGTTCTGGAAGGCTGAATCCTGCCAGCCCAGTCGAAGCGCCTTGGCAGAGGTGATTAAGCTTAAAGCCTGATTATCTGGCCCTGTCAAGACCCTTGGAAATCATGTTTTCAGAATATCGCAATGCTTTTAGATACCCTTTGACCTTAGGGGGGCCGAGGACCTTCACTGACTTCCTAAAGAGGTAAACAGAGGGAAACGTAGCGGGACTAGAAGAGGATCAGGGTGTCTAATCTCGCCTGTTTGGGCCAAGCTTGGACTCGGCGACGTGGTGTGGGGGCCAAAACTTGCAGTACACTGCCTCTACGGATTACTGAGCACGTCCTTTCAGGGTCCAAAAAGGAAGCCCATCATAATGCCCGACAGCTTTTCATATCCCACCTTGTCAGCAATCTCCATTGTCTTCTGCTTCCGCGGATCGCCGGCACGCAGCGAGCCAAACGCCAGATCCTCCCGCCCCTCCGCGCTCTCCGTCCAAGGCTTGCAGGGTTGCTCGCCATACATGAAGCTGATGATCGACATAGCAAATTGCTGCGCTATCTTTACGTTCTCTTCACTCAGCACATGGTTGTAGTTCTGGAACAGGAATGCAATCTCCAGAATGTGAGTCGCGTATCCCTTGAGCGCACCGTCCCACGGGTTCGGAACGGCGAAGCGGTAGAAGTAGCGCTTGTCGTTGGGCCAGCCGGTCAGATAGTGCTTGGCGGGCACGGCCAGGACGTCGGTGGCCAAGGACGCGATGGCCTCCAGAGCATCGGCCTGCGACATGTTCTCGGAGACGTTATAAGCTTTGATGATGTCGTCGGCGTATTCGGGCAGCGCCTGCTTGAGGTATCCCGGGAGTTTGTTGCCCACTTTGTCAAGCTTGCCCAACATCCCCATGATCATAATGGATGCCTTTGCAAAATGTCAGCATCTGTAATGACTTCTCAGCTAGGTAGTTGGTGCTTACATCGTGTTCGTTGTTTCCAATGAAGATCTCCTTGCACCAGCCCCTGTGTTTCTGCTTCTGAGCCACAAGGGTAGATGTCTGCGACTCCTGAAACAGGTCGCCATCGACAGCAAGTCCGGTGAACATCAGCGGGGTCTTTTGAACAAGATCTTGAATGGAAACCTTCTCGAAAGCTTCTTTGGACGCGTCGATTCCAAGAATGCCCGCCAGAGTGCTGTGCCGAAATCAGCGAAAACGTCAAAACCCATACTTGGTCAGGCAAGACCTACTTCAACTTTTCTTCCTGCTTCTCACTCGTCGCCATCGGACCAAGGAGGGCAGTACCTCCCGCCGGAATGACCTTGTCGAAGAGAGGTTTGTCCTGGTACAGTAGGGCAGAGATGATCCCAGAGCCCGCACTGTTGCCCAGCGCGGTGACATTGTTGGGGTCGCCTCCAAAGCCTGCAATGTGCTTTCGAACCCATTCAAAAGCAATGACGGCATCCCTGGCCCCCAAGTTGCCTTTGATACCGGCCTTAGGACTCGCAAGCCAACCTGCGGCTCCGAGACGGTAGCTAGCCACCCCTGTCAGTATCTGGCAACTGGGTTGCTTGAAACCCTCGCGGCACACTTACTTGATATTGACGGCGCTGATCGGGCGCCCCTGGGAAGAGGCCAGCGCCACGAGCTTAGCCTGATCGTAGTGAGGCCAGGAGTTTGCACCGACGAACAAGGCTCCACCGTGAACGAAGACAAGAACTGGCAGCGCTTTCCCCGATGCACCTTGAGGAACGGTGATGTTCAAGTTTAGGCAGTTGAGCTCATCCTCCGGTTGCAGCTCTGATGGCAATGCCTGCTGGATGAACATCTGCTCGTTCGGAAAACCATCTGCGGGCTGCGGAGAGGATGGTCTGGAGATATCTGGTCAGCTAGATGTCGCTGTCCTCGAAACGGTCGGGACCGGTGCAACTTGCCCCCAGTTTGTGGCGTCGATGTCTCTTTGCTCAAGTGGAACTGACTCCGCAAAGCGCTGCTTCACAGTTGCATACTTGATACCGCGATATTGCTGTACGCCTTCCTCTAGGGTCAAGCCTGTAACTTTTCCGAGACTCGGATGATCAACGGAGACATGTTGCCGTCCCGCCGCTTGGCTCATTGTTTCTCTTTTAGAAGTGGGGTCGGGGATGACACAAGATGTCTCTTCACCAGAACGTTCTTCTTTGAAAAGCACACTCTTTGTGTACTTATCGTAAAGAGATGAGTTGGTATCAGGTCTCAGAAGACGCTCGAGAAAGGAAGTGCCTCTTCAAGTTCTTCTTCAGGTATGGAATTGGGGCTGTCATTCCGCGGATCCGGTCAGCATGTCTTGGCGCAAATGCGGGGTCGGAAGCCACTTTTACGACACGGGGGCGAGTGGGCGCACCGGAGCCATCGGCCGGTCGGCATTTCTTTAGCAGATGCAGTCAAGTACACCAAACCGGCAGATCTAAGAGTCCGAGTTACATCGCGGGGTAAAATAAGCCAACCACCACCCTTTGGCCTTTGGGGGGGATAAGTTGTGAAATCTTTCCGTGAATTGTGTACTCGTGAAGAACTACCTTTCAGGGACTCCCTGCGTTCAAATTTTGGCCGCAACAGCACTCGGCAAGTATGGCGCACCACGAGGAAGCACAGTCAAGGATCCCCATCCTTCCCGAGACGCATTCGGGCATCCCGAGCTATCTGCTAGACAAAGCCCAACGCACCAAAGAAACGATCTTCGAAACCAGAACAAAGCCGACCAATGACAGAAGGCGTTTACCTGTTCTTCCTCAAGGCATTGAAAGAGACAAGTTCTTTGAGGCATTGGACGATTTACGACAGCGCCTTGGAGTAGCCTATGTCGAGGTCAACGATAAGCCGCTAAGAGATGGGTGGTAAGTTTGCGTAGCTGACAGCTGGCAAGTATTGACCAGTTATGCTAATGATAGCGTTCTTGCAGGTACATGGAACGTAAGAACCATGATTGTGGTGCTTCACTGTGATGGTGCTGACACCTATGACGATCTAGACCCTAATACGCATGACTGCATGGCTGTCCTGGACGAGGAGGAGCTAGTTGCATCAGCAGTAGTCTACCCTGGCAGCACCGCTGATGTTCAAGAAGTTGTGAAATGGGCCAACAAGTACCTCATCCCCATCTTTCCCATCTCAATGGGTCGAAATTGTAAGTAAAATAGTCGAATATGGAGCACAACCGTGAATTGACGTCTGGTATAAGTGGGTTATGGTGGTGCTGCACCAAGGGTACGGGGCTCTGTTGTGTTGGATCTTGGCCGGCGGATGAACAAGATCCTCGACATCAATCCGGATGACTTCACCTGCCTCGTCGAGCCGGGTGTCAGCTTCTACGCATTGTACGAAGAGATCAAGAAAAGAGGCTACGATCACCTCTGGGTGGACACCCCTGACCTGGGCGGCGGATCAGTGATTGGCAACACACTCGATAGGGGTGTCGGCTACACTCCGTACGGAGACCATTGGGCATGCCACTCTGGGCTCGAAGTCGTGCTTCCAACCAGTGAGTTGATACGGACCGGTATGGGTGCCATGCCCGGTAACAACACTTGGCAAACATTTCCCTATGGCTTCGGCCCCTACTCCGAGTAGGTAGTTAGCACTCGAGGCTACCTTGAATGTCACCCAACTAACGTATCACAAGTGGCATCTTCTCACAGTCAAACTATGGCATCGTGACAAAGATGGGCATGACGCTTATGCCAAACCCGGGTGGATACGAGAGCTTCGTGGGTAACCAGGCCAGTCGTCGTCCGCGGAAACTAATGATAACACACAGATGTATACTTTCCCCAGAGATGAGGATCTCGAAGCACTGGTGAGACATAGGCATCATCTCTGTCCAGACATATGTAATTCTGACACCTTGTCTGTAGATTGAGATCATCCGCCCACTCCGCATCAGCAACATCCTCGAGAACGTTGCCCAACTCCGACACGTCGGCCAGACCGTAGCCGTCCACGGCCGGCCCCGGACCGACTACTACACCGGCGACGGCCCCATCCCGCAAGACGTCATCCGCCGCGTGGCGGCCGAGCTGCCCACGGGCGACCACGCCTGGGCCTACTACGGCATGTCCTACGGCCCGCCGCACATCCGGCAGCACAAGCTCGCCCTCGTCGACGCCGAGTTCCACCGCATCCCTGGCTGTAAGCGCATCGACCCGGCCACCCTGCCGGAGGACGAGTACTTTTGGTCGCGCGACAAGATCGCCGCGGGCGTGCCCGACCTACACGAGCTGCGCTGGTGCAACTGGATGCCCAACGGCTCGCACATCGCCTTCTCGCCCGTGAGCCCGATCCGCGGCGCCGACGCTACGCGCCTGTGGGAGCTGGCGAAGAAGCGGCATGACGAGTTCGGGATAGACCTGTTCCCGGCATTTTGCGTGGGCCTGCGCGAGATGCATCTCATTATCGAGATCATCTTTGATCGGGCGGATCCGGCGCGCCGTAAGGCGGCAATGGACTGCATGCGGGCCATGGTCGATGACGCCGCGGCACTGGGATACGGCGAGTACCGGACGCACTTGGTGCTCATGGACCAGGTGGCGGGGACGTATAATTGGAATGATGGGGCGCTGATGAAGTTCAACGAGAAGCTTAAGGATGCGCTCGATCCAAATGGGATTTTGGCGCCGGGGAGGTGTGGCATCTGGCCCAAGAGTTACCGGAATCGCGGGTGGGAGATGGTGAAGGGCAGTGGCGAGAGGTCAGAGGGGACTGGGGTCGGTGATGTTCGTGTTGAGTAATGCTACAGAGGTGGTAAGGGTAAACAAGACATCACTACGAGGTATTGACCTATGGTTCTGGGTAGTGGGATAACCCTCCACCTAGCAGTCGATACCTGACAGGGGGTTCGAACTTTCAGCTTGCAACCTTTGTACATATCTGTGCTAAGATGAGCCCCTGGATTTGATTTTGGGCAGTTTAACGAATCATCGATAACATGACATGTCTATTTCATTGTTTTGTCTAGACTATCTTCTATTTCCCATGCGGCATGCCTTACTCCAGCGACGCGAGATAACGTTTCCTGATGTCCTTTGCGATCTCCACGTTGTTGCGAGCCCTCTCCCTTGATGCCTTTGCCCGGCGGTCAAGCCAGCTGTTTCGGTCATCCAAAAACTCCTTGAGTCTATCCTCCCGCTGAGCGATGTTCTTCTTTTGCAGGTCCGTCAACGGTCTGTCAGCGGCCGGCTCAGGAGGCGGCTTGACGGTAGGTCGGTTGGGTAGCCGCTCCTCAACAGGCTGTATCTCCAGCTTAGGGCCGGGCAATGTCTGATACCAGTACGCCGTGGTTGACCAGTCGTCACGAAGGTGGTTCGCGTGTCCATGCTCGAGCTTGACCTTGATCTTCTTGTCGAAACGGACCGGATCGGCAAGATGCCAACGGTACGACACCTGGTGGTTGGGCACATCCTCCTCGTGGATAATCGAGCCGCAGAAGGGGTACTGATTCTTCTGCATGCCCCAGCCCTGAGTAAAGTAGTCCTCGCCGCCAGTGCCATGCATGCTCGGAGGCCAGGTGTCGTCGTCGATGAAGATCATGTCGTCGCCCTCACCCCACCACGTTCTCTGGTGGTGCAGCACCGAGTGGTTGCATCCGATGTAAGTACCCGCGCCGGTCGTCTCAAGAATGGTGTAGCCGTCACCGCTGAGGTTCGGAACCTGGGTTTCAAGACTGTTGGTTTGCATGGCGTTTGGTGCCCAGCCGTTGGTAGGGTTCTCACGTCGCCAGTGGGCGTGGAAGTACAGCATCTCCTTCGCGTCGAATGGCTTGGGGCTTAGCTCGTAGTCAATGTAGAAGTACTGGAAGTAGGCCTCCTCGCCCTGATTCTCGATCTCGATACGTGCCCGCTTGTTGAAGGGCATAGTGAGGTAGCAGTTGAAGGCCGCAGAGCCTCCGTACTTCTTCTCCTCGGACGGCTTGACCGAGACGGTGAAGGGCAGAGATTGAAAGTTGGCTGCCATAGAATTGCCCAGGCAGAAGAAGTCGCCAATTGGTGCAATGACGTTTGGCGTCTCGGAATCGTCCCAGTACATCTTGATGATCACCTTGCGGTAGTAATCCGGGTCGCTATCCTCGTAGCTAAGGCCCAGCGCGTTGTGAATCTCCATCATAGCAACACCGGACTTTGTGTATGGGATGAGACCGGGACCTAGGATGCGGCGGCAGGTCTGGACGAACCATAGGTGAGTGATCTTTCCCGGACCTTCGATGTCTGCCAGTGTGGCTGTCTCGCCCGGCAGGACAACAAATGCATCCTCATTGAGTCCTGTCTGGTCAAAGCTGGAAATACGAGCAGAGCGTCCCTGTCTGCGCTGCGCGACAGAAGACAACAGGTCTCCCACAAAAGTTGATGATGCCATATTGGGACTGCTGTAACGTGCCTTTGAAGGTGGTGTTTTCCTCGTGTAGATGCTAAACTGAGTGCTGTCCGATATTACAACAATGATGACCGTCCTTATTTATAAGTAGAGGAAGCCAAGGATGATAATATCACAAAACATCCTCCGAAGAACGATATCGGTCGACGGGCAAATCTTGAACAACGTTCTTCGACCGAGCATGGAGCTCACATGGCTCTCTGCCCCACGAGAGACAACGGCGCCGGAGGGCGGGCCCCCATTTTGGTCGGTTTGTGGGGAACAGCTCGCGGAGCTAAAGAATGGACCGCGATCCTCGGACGCATGACCAACTTGCGCTAAATGAACTTTGGTGAACGCGGAGCTAGCGCCTCGTCCGCGACACGCATTGTTCCCAGCGAGTCAGTCTAGATCTTGGTCGCGGAGCTGACTTTATCTTCGCGGTATCCTCCCCTTGACAACCACTGCAATCACTCAGACCAAATACCCGCGCCTGGGTTGGCATCCCCTTGCTGCCCAGAATGCTTCCGTTTGACCCCGAAGCCACGGCGGCGGACGCTGAGGCACAGTCCCCGCAGCCTGAAGCCGACCGACGCAAAAAGCCGCGGAATCGGAGCACGACCGCTTGCAACGCTTGCCGAGCCAGGCGAACCAGATGCGACAGCCGCAAGCCCACCTGCGGCTATTGTCGAACCCGTGGAATAGACTGCCAATACGAACAAAGCCCGCAGGGTCATGCGCCCCGAGTCGAAGCGGAGCTCGCCGCCATCAATCAGCGACTCGATCAAATCACCAGTCTCGTGCGAGCTAGGCCGTCTACGACCCCTGAACAAGCGTCTTACGCGGAGCAGTCCCTGACAGACGATGTGTTCACCGGAGAGGAGAAGTCGCCCTTCCAGCTGCTAGGGAGCGACTGCATCATGGCTATCCTCGGCCTCGGGCCAGACTTTGCCCATGGCCTGCTCAAGCTTGAGCGGAGTACTACAGCGCCAGGGTCAGGTCATGCTCCCCGCATGCGCATCATGCAACAAGAACAGGCGATTCTGGCGTTAGCCTCGTTCTCCACACATGTTCACTGCTGGTATCCCATACTGCGTCCCGGGTTTTCGGAGCGCTATTTCGGCGTCATGTCCGGTCCACTGACGCCAAGCCCGGAGTCGTGCCTGGTGTTGCTCGTTGCGGCCATTGGCACTATGACCCACCAGGATCCTGCTCTCGGTGCCACTGTTAGGGATGGTAGTAGCGAGCAATATTTCGACGTAGTTATGGCGTCGTTACCCTGCGTCCTTGTGGACGGGAGCATCGAAAGCATCCAGTCGCTGGTTCTTCTGGCAGTCTACTATTGCTGCCTCGCGAGACCTTGTCAGGCATATGAATATGCTATGATAGCGTCCTTCAAGGTGCAAAACCTATTGAGAAATATCAAAGAGACCAACGGCGAGCTCTACGAGCACACGAAGCGGGCATACTGGGCAGTCTTGCTCCTCGAGAGCGAGCTACGGGTGCAGTTTGATGTCGTTGAAAGTGGAATCTGGAACCACGACGACGTGATTCCGCTCCCGGACAGTCGCCGCACATGGCAATTTGACGTTACGACCGGGTCACCTGCGAGCATAATAACAACGCCCGGCAGCGACATCTCGTCGATGAACCGACACGCCGACACAACGCAGTCGTACTTTCTTGCAGAGATATCGATGCGGCGGATGCTACATCGATGCAACACTGCAATACGCAGGACGATCGATGGTGAAATTGTCTATGCTCCGAATATTGCGCGGGAGCTCGAACTGCAGCTCGATGAATGGTATGGGTACCTCCCAGCTGCAGTCCGGTTCCAAGATCAGGGCCTCAGTCACGATCAGACTCCATCCAACAGCACAGTCACGAGTATCGAGCCTCTGAGCAACTTCCTTCGAGTGCAGTATTTCTGCTGCAAGATATCTATATACTGGCCAGCAATCTACCAATGCATCCAGGATGGGACTGCTAACCCTGAGGTCCTGGCGCACTGCGAGAGGTTCTTCCACGCCTACGTACAGGTCATGCCGAGTATGCTGCAGTCCATACGTGACTGCATTGTCAACCGATGGACACTGTACGCAACTGTGTTTATGACATCCATGGCTGTGATGTTGGCAATGGAAACGCCTTGCTTGAGGGACGGATGTACGGTGGATTTACCAACCATGTTTGAGTGTCTGAGATCTACGGAGACCGTTGATAGTTACGTCATACAAGCCAGTCCGTCTTTAACGTTACTTCACGATGTTCTTGTTAAGAGACTGTCAGAATTACAAAGCTAATTAGTGCAGATACCCGATAATCTAGTTCAAGTTTCTAAGATCTTCCCCATGCCATTCCATCCCACAAATTCGCAGTCTCCAATGTTGCCATGTTCTCTCCACTCCCGGTTGCAAAAGCGGAAATTCCTCCGCAAGCATCACTGTGGCTATCCGCGTAAACCATTGTCGCAAGAGCAAAGCGATCGTTTGCAAACACTTCTAGTATATCACCATCTGAGAATATACGTAGCCGGAGCTTCTCCAGGACAGATGCAGCTGGCGAACCGGGCTGCTTCAACCAAAGCAGCGTGAAAGGGCCTGCATCCGGGCACTTGTTGATGGAGATGTCTCTGTTAGATGCATAGCGATCGACTTTGATAGTCTCTTCCGTGGCAGAGAAGGTGACTGTCGTCCAGATAGCCAGATCTGCACTATGGCGAATGTGAAAGCCGGCTGTTTCGCAACCCGGTCCCAGTGCGATTGTTGTTTCCAGCTCCCAGCTTCTGGAGCGAGTCTCGAACAGAGTCTTGTTCACCGACGTGTTCATGGGACGCAATGCGATAGCACTACTCAAGCTGTGAGCTCTTTTGCTTGATTCGCGGAGTTGTGTCATTTCCAGGATCGGCTTGACGCCTAGCGTAAGCAGCGTGTTTGAGCCATCTGCCAATAGTCGAACTTCGAAGGTAGCGATATCTGACAATTTACTTCTCAAAGCGCCGTCGACCATGGGAATCTGAAGCAGAAACACCTCACGTGGAATCGCAAGCGAGCCATTCCAACCTTTTGTCTTTGCGGCGTCTAAGGTAATGTCTTCTTCAGGGATCCAGCCGTAGACAATACGTCGACCCGACACGGGGTCGAAGAAGGAGTTTGCAGCATAGAACGGCCCGTGGTCGAGATATCCTCCATGCTCGTACTTGAGCCTTATGCTGTCCCCTTGTTTCGTTAAAGATCCCGACATCCATAATTGTGCTCTAACAGTGCGCGACGGACACTTGGGATCCTTTGGAAAATCCTGAACGTGGTTCTTCTCCACGTCGCCCTCTGCGCCAATAATGAGAAAGTCTCGCGTCTCATCGCCAGAGGACAATGTCAGTAAGTTTGTGCATTCCCAATTGAGACCGTAGTTGCCGCCCCGGGGCTTTTGAGGCTGAAATCTGGCAGGCATATCGACCAGTGAACCGATAAAAGTCCATTTCTCAGGGTCTTCTCTCGAAATCTCATAGAGCCATGTGGTTGGACCGGACCCTTCAACACCACCAGAGATGAGACCATAGAGACCCTTGCCCTGAACTCCACGAATCTTGTCCAGAGCTGTAGACTCGGTGACATATGGGTCTCGAAAGCCTGTTACGGCGACGCCATCCGGTTCACCGTGCAACACTGGATTTCGAGGTGACTTTTGCCACGTGATACCGCCATCAGTAGACGATGCTATGGACAGTCCGGCTGCGTTACGAGGGTAAGGTGGTGTGCTCCAGTGAAAGGGAAGCTGTTTGACAGAGGAATAGGCAACTCTTAGGATTTTGTCTTCGTTGTCCAATGGTGGTATCCAGCAGCCTGTGAAAACACCTTCTGCCTCATAAGGCTGGTCTGGACAGATGGCCGGCGAGACTTCGGCCGGCGTCCACGTCAGCAGATCTTCGGACACGATGTGTCCCCAGGACATGTTGCCCCATTCGCAACTTGTAGGATTGCCTGTTTAGATATCAGCTATTCATGTTCATAAACACTAGATTGAGTCTCGTATACATTGATAGAAGAGATGGTAAATCTTGGTTCTTGGATCGTAGAAGGGTGCACATGGATCATTGATCCAACTATCAGAGGTAAAATGAAATCTCGGTTTTTGAGCCATTTTCGCCTTCCGTAAGCTCGGTGTAGTGTTGGTTATGCTTGGAAGCTCCCTAGATCTAGAGCTGCGAGATCCCTTTTGAATCAACAACAAAGCTGAGCTAACACTAACGAGTGCCTGACCAATTCATATTGACCACTAGTCACATTTACAGTGTTGGGACACTAAATCTGAGCAATCCGCGCGTTGTTGCTCGCTGAAACGGCCAGAATCAGACGTGCCTATAGAGGTGTCAAGGGTAAACAACACATCCCTGCGAGGTACTGACTTGTATGGAATTGGGCAGTGGGATAGCCCTTCACCCACCACTCGATACCTGACAGGGGGATCGAAATTTCAGCCTGCAACTTTTATAAGATGGGGTGCCCCGGTGAAAAGGCCGACGAAGGCCCTTCGCGGAGCTAAGTCGAACTCCGCGATGGTGGAGACAGGCTCTGACAATGGCGCGTTCACACCATGGAGGTGGCGTTGGCGCTTTTTTCAGCCCGCCCACCCACTGCGAGACATTTTCCGGCACTTCATCTGGATCGATGGTGCGAGCTTAGAGCCTGGCAGGGGCTTCGCGTGAACTTCGCGTGGGCTCACATGTGCCCCAGATTCCCGGACCACAAACCCCAGGCCTCGCCCCATGATCCCTCCACGTCCTCTAGCTCGGCTCGCCAGAACTCGGAGACTCGCAAGGCTCGGGATATAAATATTACCAGTCCCTCGAGGAGGAAGCTTTTGTCTTGCGATGACCATCTGCATCTCTTGCCTCTACTTCCACAGCTTCTACAACAACGGTCTCTGTTCTTTGAAAGAGGACTTGCTAGCAAGATGACTCTGATACACGGGTAGGCCTACCCTCATAGTCTTATGATCGACCACCATTGGAACATCTACTGACCAACCGTTCTAGTGTGGACTACTCTGTAGTCGATCCGTCCAACAAATGGAAGATCCTCAAGTCACAGGCGCGTTTTGCGTTTTGGGGTAAGTCAACAATACCCATTTCAACCCCTTGTACCCTGATGGGGCTGACACTGCTGTGTGACAGCTCTCTTGATCTCGTCTGGCGTCGTCATGCAAGGCTTCGACATCGTGGCGGGTGGCCAACTCGCCGCGCTGCCTGCTTTCAAGGAGAAGTTCGGCGTCCTCCAGCCCAACGGAACCTACCTCATTCCTGCCCGCTACCTCTCCGCCTGGAACTCCATCGCCCCGGCCACCGAAATCGTCGCCACGTTCATCTTTGTGCCGCTGCTTGAAAGGTTTGGTCGCAAATGGGGCATCCTCGTCGCTTCGCTCATATCTGTTGCCGGTGTGCTGTTGCAGCAGCTGGCACCTGACTGGCGCATGCACTTGGCTGGTCGTGGTGTCAATGGCATTGCCATCGGCATGATGTTTACCATTTCTCCTCTCTGGATCGGCGAGACTTGTCGTCCGGAGCTGCGTGGATTCTTTCTCTGCTTCTTCAACACCAGCATCGTGTTTGGCCAGTTTGCAATCGTCATCGTGTCTCAGGGCAGCAGTCACATCTCTGGTGTCTGGCAATGGTGGCTGCCTGTGGTAGCCATGTATTTCTTCCCTCGTAAGTACCATACCCTTGTTATGAATTGAATGGCGAGAAGAGAAGTGCTAACGAGTTCCTAACCACAGTGCTCCTGACTGCGATTTGGCCGTTCTTCCCCGAGTCCCCCTACTGGCTCGTCCGACACGGCCGCCCATCCGACGCAAAGAAGTCGCTACGTCGTATCTACGGCTTCAAAGAGACAGAGTTTTATGATATTGAAGTAAATCGCATGGAAGAAGAAATCCGGATCACAAGCGACCTACACGGACACATCGACCAGAGACCTCCACGGCGATTCCTCGGCGTGGACGTCGAGCTGGAGCTCGAGTGCTTCGGCGAGACCAACCGCAAGCGCACATTCACGGCCATCTTTGCCGCCTCGGCCCAGCAGATGATTGGAGCCACCTTTGTCATTGGCTACGCGACCTACTTCTTCGAGCTGATCGGCATCCAAAACTACTTTGCCGCCTCAGTCGCGCTCTACGTCGTCATGCTCTGCGCCAGCACCGCCGCCTTCCCGCTCACCGAGATGTTCGGCCGGCGCTTCCTCATCGTCGGCCCGCAGTTCGCGCTGTGCCTGATGCTTCTCATCATCGGCATCCTCGGGTGCGTGCCTGACAAGGCGCGCGCGAGCTGGGGCATCGTGGCCATCTTGTACGTCTGGGCTGTGATCTACCAGCTCTCCATCGGCGCTACGGGCTTCGTGCTGGCCTCGGAGATCGCCACCATGCGCCTCCGCGCGGCGACGCAGGGGTTGATCACCATCACCAACTCGGCCTGGGGTCTCATCATGCAGTTCACCGTACCCTATATGATCAATCCGGATGCTGGTGACCTCGGCGGCAAAGTTGGCTTCATCTTCTTGGGCACCGGTCTCATTGCTGGCGTCGGCGGGTGGTATCTCTTCCCCGAGACCAAGGGCTTATCGTTTGAGAAGATGGACGAGCTGTACGCGTTGAAGGTGCCGCCCAGACAGTTTGGTAAGGTCGCTGCTGAAGCCGGTACTGGACATATCGTGCCGGAGCTGAAGGAGGCGGCAGCAAGTCATTCCGAACAAACCGATACTCAAGCTGAAAGGGTGTGAGTTCTACTACCCTTGGAGCAAAGGGGCTTGAAGCGGCTCCCGGGAGTGAGAGCTTCGCATCCCCAAATTGTCTACGTTGGCACATATTTTCACGAGTGCGGCACAGTTCAATTATAAATGCAACGCTTTTGATGATTGTCCTACACAGATTTACAACAATGTTGTTTACAGGCCCAAATTTCCAAGTCCGTTTCCCGTTCGTAATCCGTCCTGTTTATGCCGTCCGATGGTACTCCTAACCCATGACTAAAGAAAACATGTAAAAGAAAAAGCCCGCATGCGTATGCTGCCCTTCTAGTGCTAGAGTACAACAGTCTAGTCTAAGTCCAACATGTGTATGATGCGAGTGATGTAGCAACAGGTATCTGAAGAAAAAGAGAAAGCGACACGAAATCAAAACGCCAGGTATCATCTCATCCATCGCTCATTACTTCGTCCATCACATTACGTCTCGGGTGCTTCTCCTTTGTGTCGTTGATTCAGAGGTGGATCTTACTCGCTGCCGGCCTCAGTCGGCGGCCGGACCCGGGACGGGCTACGCGAGGCGCGGTACTCGGCCTTGGGCATGACTTGCCTGCGTTCGATCGTTAGCCCCTCCTCATCATCCCAGTAGACAAAAGGAAAAACGGGAACGGGTACTGACATGGAGCCGCGGTCCTTGCTGCTGCGCACAAACACAAACTCCTCCGAGCGGCCCTTCGAGCCGGCCTTCTTGCGGATCCCGCCCTCGTGCTTCTTGCCGTCGCTGGCTAGGCGCGCCTTGAGCTGGGCGACGCGCATCTGCAGCGCCGCGAGCTCGGCTGATGAGGCCTGGTAGCCCGCGTTGGCGTCGGCGAGCTGCGCGTTGAGGGCCTGGAGCTGCTCGCCCAGACTGCCGTTCTGGTCACGGAGGACGCCGACCTCGCTGGCTTCCTTCTCAAGCTCGGCGACCTTGCCCTCTAGGGCCGACTTGCTCTCCTCGAGGGTCGACTTGTCTGCCTCGAGGGCAGATTTGTCAGCTTCGAGGGCGGCCTTGGCAGACTCGAGCTCGCCCTTCTCGCCCTCGAGCGCGGCGGCTTTGTCGGTCTGCTCCTGGATCTCCTTGGTCTTGGCTTCGAGCTCCTCGGCGTGCTGCTTGCGAAGTTCCTCGAGGGCGGCGGCCTCGGCTGCGGCGGGGTCGATGCCTGCTTTGAGGGACTCGTTGTCGGCCTCGAGCTTCTTGATCTTCTCCTCCAAACCGTCGGCCTCGGCATCGGCCTCTTCTTCGATCTTGGTGATCTCAGCCTCCTTCTCGGCGATCTTCTCCTTGAGTGCGGTGGTCTCCTCCTGCAGGCCGTCTCGTGCGGTAGTCAGATCCGTGATCTGGGTCTGCTGCTCGGTCTTGGCCGTCTCGAGCTCTTCGATCTGCTTCTTCAGGCCTTCTTTGTCGCCCTCGGCCGCGTCGAGCTTGGTCTGAACTTCGGTCTTCTCAGCTTCGAGACCTTCGACCTTGGTCGCTAGCTCAGTCTTCTCGGCCTCGACCTCCTCCACTTTCTTCAGGGCGTTGGTCTTCTCCTCCTCGAGTGCGGTTTTCTCGTCGGTCAATGTCTTGATTTCGGTCTGCGCCTTTTCAGACTCGGCCTGAAGGTTGTCGTACTTGGACTGGACGTCATCGAGCTTCATCGTCAGAGTCTCACGCTCCGTGTCGAGGGCTTTGACGCGGATGTTCAGTGCCTCTTGCGCCAGCTCGAGCGCAGCGATCTGAGCGATGAAGAGCTTCTCGCTGTCGCCCCTATCGTCCCTCAAATGGCCGATAGTCTTCTCCAGGGCCGCGACCTTGATTTCGAGCTCAGTCTTGTTGCTGGTCAGGAGCTCGCGCTCCTTCTCCACGGTCTCGAGCTTCTTGCCCTGGTCCGTAATCGTCGTCCGCAGCTCGTCAATAATCTCGCGCTGCTCGCCGAGCATGCGCACGTGGTCAGCAACCTCCTTGTCGAGCACCTCGCGCATCTCGCGCTCCCGGTTGCGCTCGCGCTCGACGTCCTCGCGGCCCACCGACAGCGCCGACATCTTCTCGAGCGCCTCGTCCATGGCCTTGGACGACGACGTCTGCTCGTCGTGCAGGCTCGCCGTCTCCTTCTCGAGCTCCTGGATGCGGTCGACGAGCACCTTTTCGATCTTTTGCCGCTGCCGGATGTCTTCGAGCGTGGCCTGGTTAGCGAGGACCTCGATCTGCAGCGTCCGCCCGCCGCCGCCGCCGCCGCGCTTGGACGACTTTTGCAGCGAGGGCGTCGAGGTGGCCGACCCGGCCGCCGAGGCAGTGGCGACGCCCACGAGCGACCTGGTCTTAGGCCGCGAGCGCACGCCGACGCGCCTCCCGGACAGGGCGACGTGCTTACCGGTCGTTGTCTTGTGGTTGCTGGACGACTCGCCCGAGGGCTTGGTGCCTGCCTTGTAGGTGGCATCTGACACAACGCTTGTTGCGTCTGTGTTGTCAGAGAGGTTCAGCGAGCTGGTGTCGGACTGATACTCATGGTCCCGAGAGAAGAAATCCGGCTCCCTGTGCTCCGGGAAAGCTCCTGGTGGCGGAGGTGGAACATCATAGTACCGTGGCTGAGCATGGTAGACTGGCGCCGGCTCAACTGGCCTGCTGGGCTTCAGTACGGTCCTTGGCGGCGGAGGTGCCTGTTGCTGTGGTGGGGGTGGAGGAGCTTGGTACTGCTGCGGCGGTGGCAGTGGCTGAAACTGCGGCACTGGGGGTGGCTGCTGATACTGCTGCTGCCGTGGTGTTTGATCTTGATACGGATGTTGTTGCCGTGATCGCTGCTCCTGCTCTTGGTATGATTGACGAGGAGGAGCTGGCGGCGAATAAGTGGGAGGGGCGAATGTTTGCGGTGCGTCTCCACCGACATTCGGCTCCATGGATGATGTCGAGACCTCTGAGATATCAGACAGACTGTTCCGTCGAGTCGACGGTCGGGAGAATCTGCTCCTCAGGCTCGGTGCCCGCGATGGGGCTGTGTTCTGCCTAGACATTGTTCCAGACATTTGGCTGCTGCCGTGGACTGAGTCCATTTCTATGTTGTTGGTGTCGATAGTATTCTTGGTTGTGACTTTCGGGTTCTCGTTTGTTATTCAGCTATGTGGATGGTGTGCGTGTGGTACTGGGTTGTCTGCTGTGTAAAGTCGTCGTGTAGAGTCTCTCATGGTATCGTTGTAAGTTGTGAGTTGTTTCGAGGCGAGTGAGTTCTGCACGTTGGGGTATTTGAAGGATTCGAGATGAAAAGCGCGACTGGAGTGATGGGATATGAGGGCGTAGTAGGGCTTAAAAAGAGACGACTCGACAGGCCAAGTAAACCGGTTTTGGACCCATCCCATGAGATCTGGCTTGTGAGGCTCACTGCCGGGAGGGTGTCGACTGATTCGGGCAACAACAGGGCGCCTAACCCTGACTGCGGATACCCAATTGTATGGTTCGGGTCCACAGTGGAAGGGGCTGGAGGACCAGGGTGACAACAGGTTACGGGGTGGATAAGGCCTCAACGGAGGTATTGGGCTTGCATCCGAGACAGGCATTCCATGAGTCGAGAATGTCTGCTTTGGGCCAACTAGATCCTGCAGACGACACTTCACAATCTCATTCGGCACTATTATCGTCATCTCCTGCAGCATCCCGCTTCCTCGCTGCATCCAAGACGAAATCACAGCGGAGACAGCAAAGCGCCACTTCTGCCAGTCTGCCACTAGCCTCCAAATGCCGAGCACAAGACCAAACAAGATGCGGGTGAACTTTGTCGATGTTGCACACCCGTACGATGGGATAGTGAGCTTCCCGTAACATTGAATTTCACAGCTAGCCTCCCACCTCGTGTTTGACAAGGGCAGGAGGGAATTGTTTGGTGATGGGACGCTAGTTGACTAGGGTTCCAAAACATTTCAGCGCTGGTTCGGCACGGACCGACTGATCCACAGCTAAGTAGAGCTTGACAGCAAATGTTTAGTCACTGTCCAGTGTCCACGAAGCAGCATCCAGCATGACATGCTAAGATTAGTCAATGACTCACAGGATGAAAGCAGACTCGCTGTGCAATTCCCCGTGTTTATTTGAGCGCTGCCTCTGCCGCGCCTCTGCTCTCTCTCCTTCGTTGCTGATGTGTCATGCCTTGTGTCCAGTCGCTGCGGTGCTGCATCCGCACATCAATAATCCTCAGCTTTCCGCGGCTGCTCCTGCGCCGGCCCATGCCGAAAGCTAGCCAGCCACCGTCTCCCATTCTCGCGGGTCTCCAGTCGAGGATTCCAAGGCGGCCAGTGACGTCGGCCAGCGGGTGTAACCCTTGTCTAGTCTCCTGATGCCCCTGTCCGGTCGGGCACCGTTGGGCGTGTGTCGTGGGGCCTGCCCATTCGTCCACGCCAAAAACAGACAAGCCCTCTCACGCACATTCTCCCCAGCAAAACGCGAATGACGGATGCCAAACCAGACCACTGCAGCGCTAGAAGAGTCGCTGAAATTTGCGCAGATCCACTTCCCCCGCCGTCTGATGCTGCTTGCCGGGCCTACTGCTGCAGCACTTGCGCGGCCAGCCGGGGGGGCTAGGAAGAGGGACCTGCAAGCTGAAGGGGCTGTTTTGCAGTATCGTGACATTTGGCAGGGGTCACCATGCGCCCCAGATCAAACTACGTCATAAGTGCAGGATGCGTTGCGTTCGAGCACGAATACCTAACCTGCGACGCGATTTTTGTTGTTGATGCGGGCTTCGCATAAGCAGGCGGTGCATTGCAGAGTAGTAAAATCAAGCTACAGATGTAGTTATCATACTAAGCACAACTCAGCCGTGAGGTGTGAGCCTGTCAGCCTATGGTTTGTCCTTGAATACACCGGAGAGAAACTTCTCGACAGATGTAAAGTCGTAATCCGGGAGTAACCTGTTCCACTCATCCGACACCTGAAACGCGCCCGCACCAACGGCCAGTAGGAAAGAGGAGTTTGCCATTCTGGCCATAACTTCAAGCTGCTCAGGCGGGATGGATGGGTGGTCAATCTTGGGCTGCCATCCCTTGACATTGAACTCTCCGGCCTTGAGCTCAGCGGCTGCCAGTCTCTCCACTGCGAATTCGCGGCCTGTAAGCAGTGTTAGTAAATATTTAATAACGAACAAAGTCTCAACGTGGTGACGCACCGCGAATCTTCCTTCCCAGTTCGAGAAGTTGTGCAACAGATAGCTCCTGGCCCTGGATACCGCCAGTGGCAGGCCACTCGCCTTCGTAGTCGACGGCTCGTACCACGACTTGAACAATGTCCTTTACCGTTGTGAACACAATACGGGCATCGCCATCTCCTTCGACTAATAGTGCCTGGCGGCCATCGAAGTCGACAAAAGTTTGCTGCTGGTGGATATGCTTCGCGGTCTTGTAGGGCGCAGCAAGATAATCCATAAAGTATCCCGGCTGGAACAGACAGTACTCAAGGACCTGATCCGAAGTTAGAAGGACCATCATCCCGTCAAAACAGTAACGGGTGTGCTGAGGACCACTTTACCTTCTTGTCCTTGTTGATCTCTTTCAAATGCCCGCGGATCACCTCCTTGTTGGCGTACCAGGACATGTAATCAAGTTTGTATCTAAGCCGAGCAAACCAGTAGCTCCTAGTCAACAGGAATCCTTGAAATGCAAGCGTGTGAGTTCAACGGGTAGGACTGTTGGCACTCACGTCATCCACTCGCTGGGCGCGAATCGTCTCACACCAGCCTTGATCGAGGCCTTGATGAGGTTCTTCTGCGACAGGCAGTCTATGTCCAAGTGTGCCACAATGAAGCTGAGAACCGTGTCAACCCCCTGTAGCGTCTCTACCAATTCATCGGGCTTCTCGTAGTCGACTGTGTGCCAGCTCACCCCAGGCTGAAGCTGTTTGTCTGATGCGCTCTGTGAGATGCCCATTTAGTCAGTACATAACACCGACTGACACTGTACCATGTTACGAGGGGTCTCATGGTAGGGCGAATCATACCTGTCTCGAGAGCAGAAGGATTTCATGTTTACCAGTGGCAGCAAGTCCATCGATGACTTCCGAGGCGAGACCACCAGAACCACCGGCGATTGCGATTCGACCCATGTTGAGTGACTAGCAGATATGAGTAAGTCGGGGTGGAATGTGTGGATAAACAAGGAACACTTGTGGCTAAAGGAAGTTTTGTCCGACTTGGAGGCTATCTTTAAATACATCATGGGTGTGCCGTCACCGGCAGCGGCATGAGTGCATCAAGTCTGTCCGTCCTGACAAATACAAGAATTTACGGCAGGATATAGACTAGTACGACATACCTACGGTAGCCTAGACTGGAAAATGAGACATCGTCCGCGCCTCCGCTGAGTGCCTTCCCACTCCCGCTATCTGCATCCCGGTGCCGTACCATCATCTGACGCCAGAATTTCTCCGCCGTAAGCATAAAACCGGCGGAGGGCGCTAGCGGCGATGTTTGGTCGAGTCCAAACCGCGAGTGGGTCCCTTGTTTGCCGGCCTTTCCGCCGCTTTTGGCTCAAATACGGCGGAGGTCCATGACTTCATCCGTCCTGACAAACCTTCGATTCCCACGTCCAAAAGGACTCACCCACTGCGCTTGGGTACTTTAAGCGCTTAATCTACTAGGCAATTACCCAAGGATCCCTGACACGACCGACTACGAGAGCGTTCGTCCGGAGTCTACCGCCTGTCGTCCGGAATCATGGCACCCGGCACTGACTCGCGCTCCGCCCTGCGGAAGCTGCGCAAGGGAACACAAAGCTGCTGGGAGTGCAAGCGCCGCAAGATGAGATGTTCTTTTGCTTCACCAGAGGACCTCAGCTGCATTAGCTGTCGGCGCCGCGGGACCTCGTGCGTCAGCCAGGAGTGGCCCGAGGAGTACCACACGGTCGCCAAGCCGCGACAGGGGAGAGGCGGCAAGAGCATCGGAGACCGTATGGGTAGAATGGAGATGCTGATGGAAAAGCTGATCCAAAAGATCGACCCTGATGCCGACGAAATTGGTCTCTTGACTGATTCTTGGCCCGCGTCTGGACTCAAGCCTCCGCCGGTCGAGGTAGAACGGCGGAACCACGATGAGAGCCGCCACACGGACAACATTCCTGTTCACTCTTCGCCGCTCCTAGAGCGCTTCGGCGCATCTCAAACGCCGGATTATATGAGAAACTTCTCGCCTAAATTGGAAGGCTTACGTCGTAATCTGTCCGCCGCTTGGCCAAATCAGCGGGAACTGGATCTTCTACTGGATCTTCCCACGACCTTCTCTGGATTACTCCACCGGATCGTCCTAGCACCATACTCAAACACACTTCCATCCGAATCGCCGTCTCCGAGAGAAATCCTCCAGCTTCCCGCCCCGGGATCTCACCCGATCCTCTACGCACGCAAGCTTCTGACACTCAGCCTCTTCCTCCAGGTCCTACCGACGGAGTCTGCAGAAGCATTCCAAGCACAGAGCGCCGAGCTAAACTGCCGCGACATCGAAGTTCGCGCAGTCCAAGTGGCCAATCGCCTAGTAACAAGCAACGATGAACTAGTAGGCTCGTGTGTCGAGGGCATCGAGTGCCTGCTGCTCGAGAGCACGTACCACAGCTATGAGGGAAACCTGCGTCAGGCCTGGCTGATTAACCGCCGCGCCATCTCTATGGCGCAGATGATGAGACTCAACAATGGCTCCAGCATGGTGTCCTCGTGGGTCCAAGTTCTCACAGATCAGACCCGTGCACGGTGCGATCCGACGTACATGTGGTTCCTCATGTGTCACTCGGAGCTCTATCTGTCGTTACTATTAGGTCTCACTCCCATGTTCTTTGATGACAGCTTCGCGTCCCCCGCGATGTTGGAGAAGTGCTCGCCTCTGGAGGCCATGGAGCGCATTCACTGTGTCGTGGCTGGCCGCTTGCTAAGACGCGATCAACGCAACAGTGCCGCTCTGGACCAGGACTCGCATCAGGAGATTGATAAGCTGCTTCACAAGGCAGCGTCCTCTATGCCTTCGCACTGGTGGTTTACTTCCGACCCAACAGGAAGCGATACTAGCAAGTACACTGCCATAGACCATTTCCACCGCTTCATTCAATATGTGGACCAACTCACCCACTTCTACCTCTTGGCCCAACTCCATCTCCCTTCTCTCTTACGCCCATCAACCAGTCCTAAGGATCAATACAGCAGAGTGGCAGCCATGAACGCCAGCCGAGGTCTGCTCACAAGCATTCTGTCTTACAGGCGTTCCTACTCTATCGTCCCGCCCTGTCGAGGAACGTACTTCTTCTCCTTGTTTGGGAGCGCCGTGATGTGCATCGCCCACATGGCTGCCCGATACCAGCAATACCAGGCCTCCGCGAGCGATACTACAGACGCGTTTGACATTTTCGCCCATCAGACACCCGGCGACAGGGCGTTGATGGAGGGCGTTGTGGAATCACTGGAGAAACACAAAGACCACCCCAACAACGATGCAATTTCTGTCAAGGTCGTCATCGTGGTTCGTCACTTGCTGGGCGTGGAGGCCAGGGCTGCCAACGGGGCAGTCTATCGCGTCAGCAGCTCGTGTTCGGTCGCCGAGGTGGACGAAACTGTGTGCGGTGGGAGGATAAATGAGGATGGCAATGTTCTTTGGCTTCGACTTCCTTATTTCGAGACTATTGCACTGGAGCGGATCCAAGTGTGATGATTAGATCATTTGGTCGTTGGAAATCATATGCAATTTCCAACACAAAGTCATACAACGAACGTAACAATCTTTTTCTTGGAATATAATTGTGTGGCGAAATACAAGATACTGACTGCGAGTGGGCATTCCATGTGGTCTTCTTGGTCCCACGCTTTGCTACCCCGAAAATACCGCTGGCCTGAGATGTACGTTTCTCTTAGCCGAAGAAGGGTTCCGTATCAAATCCTCCTTCATTTGACTCCAGAAGCAAAGCCCGGTGCGATGTTGATCTGGCACTTTACCTGCACCGTCTTGTCATATACTGCGTAGCCTGGTCAGGGTATAGATCAGTATCTCATTCAGGAGGGTTTGGAGCTCTGTCTCGGCTTACATTGAAGATCACGGTCCACTACTCTTAGTACGATGGTGTATTCAACCTTGTAGTATTTCTTGCCACGTCGACGTCCCTTCTTGTCGACCCATCCTTCTACAGGCTGAAGGCGCCCTTGGTCGCGGAGGAAGGTAAAATCAGCCACAATTTCTCCGACCACTTCAGCCCCTGTATTAAGTCAATGTAAGTTATCAGATGCAAGGCCTCGGGTGGACCAGGCCTACCTTTGTTTTTCTCGTGTTTGAGCTGATAGTGTGACTCGGTGGATGTGTCCGATACATATAGGACTTCGCGACATAAGAGGGGTTTAATCGGATAGCAGTAGAAGGTATGAATGGAAACAAAAGGATGAGATTTCCAAACGGGATCGACTTCTTGTCCCTTATGATGTCCAGGTAAGCATATTGGTGAATGAAAATATGCCACGGATGCTGTAACTCACCAACTTCAGGATCCAGTCCACAGTACGAGCCACGTAGGGAAAGCCGTCATGCACATCATAATGCTTCGTCGCCTCTTTGTGCTCATCGAATGCCTCATATTGTTCGGTTCTCATAATTCCATAACTTGATCTAGCGTAACGTCTCGGTCCATTTGCCTTGTTGAAAGCACGGAGAACGGCACCGGCGGATACGGCAGTGAAACTTCAGACGATTAGCATCGAAGGGACAAGTCTGGGCGGCGGAGCCAAGGACTCTCACGTGTTCGTCTCTCTTATGAGAGTGATATTGCAATTGTTCGTGGCGCAGAAGCTTTCCAAGTGTTTGAGAAGAAATGTATGCAACGACTTGGAAGCTGCGAAACCTCCGATAAGCACCACTTTCTATTGTCTCAAGGTCAGACTTCAGTGGCATACTTCTCTATAGTCATGGTCTTCACATACCTGCACCTCGTGGCCTAACATTCTGGCTTTGAGAATCTGGTCGTCCAACAGTGACGCGATGCCGTTCAGATGCGTCAAAAAGATGTTTCGTAGCATTTCACTACTCGACGTCAGATCCTGTGACGACGGGGCCAGAGACAACAGCAGGAAGAAAGACTTACAGCGAGACGTATGCTGAGCCGTCCTTGAACCTCTTCTCACGATTGTTTCGAAGACCTTGGATTTCTAACGGCTTGTAGCCCTTGGACTTGTAGATGTCAAAACTTCGCTTCAGATGGTATTCGAAGTCTTTAATGATTATCTTCTCCACAATGCCATCGATCGTGACCTTTGTATCACCTTCTTGTTTCTCAAGGTAGAGCTCTTCAGCAAGGAGTTCTCTGAGTAACTTGGTGAAATCTTCGTTGATGTAGCTCGAACCATGAAGAGTGCCTATGCTTGAATTAGACACGAGGAGGCAAGTCCCAGACAGGCAATTACTTACCCCCGGGTTGAACGAGCTCCCTCGTGAGCCTCAATGGCGAAGTGGCGCTCACGGTGTAGGTATTTGCATCGACCGTCCCTCCACCTATATCCACGATTAGCTAACGATTAGTAGTAAAGTACGGGAGTACTTGCCCGCATCAAGTAGTACGAAAGTAGATCCAGGCTAATTACACGACTTGATTAGCGTGCTAAGCGCGACGGTTTCAGTCCGGTATGATTCTTACCTGAACTGATCTCTCCAATGCCAGAACATATGCAGCGGCAGCTTCTGGCTCGGAAACAATGAAGAGGTTCTCGATGGTATAGGTCTCCGGGCTCACGCCCTCAAATCTCGCCCCTACCATAGCTCTAGCCAATGCTGTTTGCATGTCGCGACATGCCTTCTGGCTCCAGATAGAGGGAACGCACAGCACCATCTCCTTGCGGTAGCTGTCATCAATACCGGCCAGTCCCAGCTCATTCTTCACATGTCGCAAAAGGCATGTCAGGAAATCCACTATCACCTGTTTGCGGTTCCCGATAATCTTCTTCTTCTTCAGCTCGTCGAGAGTAAGGCTAAGCTCCTTTCTGATGGCCTCGGTCCTGTCGCTGTCGTCGAGGAGCAGTTTGAAACGGCAAAGGGCTTGATTGGTCGGCTTGGCATGGGTGGAGAAACGACCTCGCGCATGATGTACATCGTAGCCCCATCTGAACTTGTCTTCCTCATCCACCCACCACATATCCTCGTCCTCGTCCTCATCTTCAGAGAAACCGTTGATGTTTGCTCCATTCCCGTTCTCCATCGATCCCTCGATCTCAGCCATGTCTTCCTTTTGCCGAAATTTAGGATCGAGTGGGTAGATGACCTCGGTGGGCACCTCATCGGTCATCGCGTCTCCATTCGAGGCTTCCTGGGCCTCTGGAAAATTCGTAATGTTGCGAATGCGATCCTTATTCAGATACTTCTCCTCGTCACCTTCTTCCAAGGCAACATATGACACCGCAGAGAAGGTTGTGCCGAAGTCAATGCCAATGATCACACGCTTGCCATTGTAGGTGGGCAGGTCGTCCAAGACGTGATCTGGGACATCTTCCGGGTCATATGGCCTCGTAGCTGGCCTAAGAAAACGGATATCATCACGTCCAACAGTCACTGTAGATGATCTGGAGGCGTTCATGGTGGATGAGTGGCGGATGGGAAAGTGAAACGAGATGCTCTTGTCGTAGTCTACCGTCTTGTCCTTTTAGTGCCAGGCCCTGGGATTTCTTTATTTTCTACACTCCTGGTCGAGGGACTCAGCTCACCTTTTTTGCTTTTTCTGATCCTTGCTCCTAACACCCATGCTCCAGGCGGTGAAGCTGAAGGCATCCAAGGCAACCAGCTACGTAAAGCGAGCCAATCATGTTTCGGCTTGGAATGCTGTTGGTTCTCAAAATCCTAAAATGTGACCCATCCCGGTCTCGCAATTAGCAATACTTTACCATCTTTAGGCAGACTTGAGCCGTGGACCAGGTTGACCCTGGCTCTTTTGTTTGACCTTGTTTGGCCCGGCTGTGAAAGGGGGGGCTGATCAAGGAGTAAGCAAATGCGCAGACGCGCCAGACCCGTCACGAACATCATTTCACGCCCTGCAAAGTCATCAGCGTAACGACCCCCGGCGCCTTCTCAATCCAGCCAGAAAGATACGCGAAGTCATGGCTAGCAAGTCGAAGAAACGGCGGTCAAAGAAACCGCAGTCAAGTTCCCAGAAACTATGGAATCGACCTAATACCTTGGAGTTGATTGCGTGGTTGGACTACTGCCTAAATCACCAAGTTGACTTCGAGCACACAGTCGTTGAGTATCTGCGGATGGCGACTGGCTATACGTACACACGACCGCAAATAACGAACAGATTGGATGGAGAATGCAGAAGGAAAAGGCTTAATGAGCCCTTTCGGCTGAGGGCCTCCGTGAAGGACCTGATGGCCGAGGGCTCCTCATACCTGACCCACTACACCGAGAATGACTTGGCGGATATCCGAAAGGTCATATCTCGTCTGGAGTCACCAAATAGTAGACCTAGCTTGAGAAAAGGTCCCCGAACACGGTCCTGCACACCTTCGCTTGGAGCAGAGACAACAGATTCTTTAAAGATTGCTGGTTTCTCCCTTCGACCGACATCGACCGTCGATAATCAGGTAAGTGACACTCGAAGTTGAGTTTGGTACTTTACAATTTAACTTCTTTCCTTGGAAAGAACCGAGATGTTGACTCGAGAACGTCTAGTTCGACATAGATATCAATCTCAAGCGCACCGACGGAAGACGCGGTGCGTCTGCTTTCGATGGTAGCACAGATGCCGGAACAGATGCCGGAAGCTTATTGGGGAACAATGTCTCTAGTGATCCAGTCATGGAAAGCTGTGCGACAGCCCCTACCAAGCCGGGCGCTTCCGAACACCTCCCCGCGGAAGGGCACTTGGGCAAAATCAAGAGTCTGGAGCTTGGCCTCGCCGAAAAGACTAGGGAATTAGATGAGATGAGAAGGCAAAGTCTCGGGCGTGAAAGTGTCATATTCAGTCTCACCAACCGTCTATCAGTGACTGAAGCTGAATTCCAGGAAATGAAACGATGTACGCAGGTTTTGGGAGAGCGAGGAGCTGACTTGGATTCACCACAAACTCTCCGTTATGACAATTCCAAGCTACTGGAGGCTCTCAAGGAACAGAGTCGACAGCGACAAGATCTCGAACTCTTGGACCTCGGATCTCTAGCACCAACTGATAGATCCGTGCAAGAGAAGTTTGACTTCATCATGCGAGAAGTCGCAGACGCTTGTGGATCGTTCTGTTACGACAGACCCATCAACTTTAGGGCTCAAAGGTTCGGCTGGGGCAGTCAAAGCTTTTTAGCCTGGGCAGGGAGGATCTCCAACACAGACTTCCGGGAATACGTCGCAACTACAGCCTCTTCCGGGGTGACGAACCTCCAGATTTTGCGGACTGTCGTAGCTGCTGGAATTTGTGATCTTGTGTTCGAATCCCGTTTCCCGGACTTCAGAGTGTATGAGTCGCCCTTACTGGACCAATATCGAAAACATATCATGCTTCAAGGTATGAACACCATTACCCACGAATCTTACCTGATATTGACATCATGTAGTTGGGGGAGAAGTGCTGTTCCGCTTGGAAACCCTGGCGCATAAATCTCTCCTGAAAGCTCCATACTTCAAAGCACAGATGGTGCCAGAAATGGCTACGCTCGTTGCTGATAAGCTGCTGCAAACACTCAGTCCCATCTTCTCTAACGGGGACTCCTTGCGGAGTGAGTCAACTGGCGTGTCATTCAGTGAGGCTTTTCACGACGTCCTGTCTCGAGCGTTGAAGCTCAAGTCAAAGCTGCTCCTCTCTGGTAAGAGGTATCGGCTCGTCTTTTTCCAAGCGGGCGATGCCTTCAACCCCCAGAACATGATACAAGAGACCGATCTCCGAGAGAAGAGGTTGAAGGGCAAAGGAAAGGCGTCTTCACAGGAGGCGAATCTGGAAGGGGCGCGGATACGGCTCTGCATATTCCCCGCCCTTTACGAGGAGCCGCACAGGGGATACGAAGAGAACAGGTGTGCAGAAGTTGGTGTCGACGAGCACATCATCAATTATCAGAATTTCGCACGGCCAGAGGCAGCACGGGAGACCATCGAAGACCTCCATCTTGTTGTCCAAGCAGTTGTATTAGTCTAGTCCGACATTCACTCGTCCAAGGACGTCCGGATGGTGTTGTACAAAATGTGTTGGATATGCAGCCCCGGACTTGAATATCCTTGTTCAAAGTCAATATGAGTTATGACGGCTATCTGTTCACTGTGTATCTATCACCACCACCTCATGTACACAAGCGCCTATGGCACGTCGAATACGCTGCGAAAATAGGTTCTGATAGAAGTTTAAGTAGCCGTACTCGGTCCCTGAGCCTACTCCTGAATTCAAACCAGTTAGCTCGTGCTAGTAGGCCTGGAAGCGCATTTGGAGGTAGACTGTACAGGAGTAGAAGCGCAAGTCGGCGGCGCCGTCGACGCAGCAGACACCTGCGCCTGGGCAGATGAGACCTGGGCGGGGCTCGGCGACACGACTGATCCGATGCCCAAGCCCGCCATCCACGAGGTGATGGCGCTGACGTACGTGGCCGGATCGGCGTTGTGCATGTCGTGCGGCTGTGCGGGAAACTGCTTGAGCGTGAACGTCTGGTTGCCGTTGGCGGCGATCAGCGCCTGCACGTAGGAGACCTGGGTGTCCGAGACGGGGCCGAGCAGGTTACCCGTGGCCGGGTCGACGGCGCGCTGGTGGTGGGTGAAGAGCACGGGGACCTTGACGTGCGTGAGCATGGCCTCGTGGTCGCAGGTTGCGTCGACGGTGCCGGACACGAAGCCGTGGCCCCACTCCGGGTCGTACTCCTGCCGGGCGATGTCCAGGCCGCCCACTCCGGTCGAGTTGCCCAGGTACTTGAGGATCCAGCCGGGGATCTCCTTGGGGATGGCGGCCGTCATGCCGGCCTCGTCGGCGATGGTCCACTGCGCGCCGAGCCACTTGTACCAGAGGTTGAAGAAGGGGCCTGCCGCGGTCTGCATGACGCTCTGGCCGATGGCGGGCCGCGGCTGCGAGGCGAACAGCGGCGGGTCCTCGTAGACGGCGGCGCGGATCTGGCCGGGCTTGGCAAAGGCAGAGAGCCACGCGGAGAGGACGCCGCCCGATGACAAACCGGAGACGACGACGGGCCGCTTGATGACGGTGTCGATGAAGCGCACGAGGTCGTTGCCAAAGATGTCGAGGCTGTACCGGCCGGGGGTCCAGGTGGACTTGCCCTGGCCGCGCATGTCGACGGCGAAGACCTGGTAGTCGTCCTTGAGCAGCCACATGGCGACCTCGTAGCCCCACCACGACTCGGTCTGACCCGGGATGAGGAGGAGGGCCGGCTTGTCGGAGGAGCCGGCGGTGGCATAGTTCATGCGGATCTCGCCGAGCTCGGCGCGGGTCTCGCAGAAGCTGTGGTTGGTGAAGATGGCAGGGTGGTCGCTGGCCTCAAGGTACGTGCTGCGAGCGACTGGTGAAACAGCCGCTTCGGTGATGGAGCCGATGGCAAGCAGAGCGCCTGCGGTAACGAGTAAGTTTCGCATGTTGGCAACCATCGTGGAGAGTTTGGGTGTCGGGTGGGACGAGACTTGACCAGGAGGTTCGGCTGGCTGTTCCTGACCATATGCTTTATATAGCAAGGCATACAGAGATGATTGGCAAGGCTCTTCGAGACATGATTGCTAATATCGGTGGCACGGGCGCCTGTATTCCCGACTGGCGTTGATGCCAAAGAGTTGTTCCATGGTGCATCTCGAGATCTTAATTCCGGACTAACTTGAACTTTACCATTCCGGTTAATGAGCAACGGGCTGTCAGTCTAGTCTTGCCCGTTTGGGACGTGGCCCTGGGCCTTGAAATGTGGACTCGAGTCATTCCGGGTATGATATCGATCTCTGACGGGTCTCTCGAGTTGGCAAAGCTGGGCCCCGGTCCCATCGCAGCCCTAGAGAATATCGCCGGATTGAATGTCATCGTGGCACGGGAGCTACTAAAGAAGCACGCCAAAATGCTTAGCACAAGCTCAGCTCCACTACCCAAGATCTTAGTGGACTGCCGCGTAATGATGTCGGCAGTTCAGGGCCCGTTGCGCCGACCACCTGGTACTGAGTTCAATTAGAGCACTAGGTAGGTAGGTACTGAGTGCGCTGAAGAAATGCGCTGATGTTGGCGATCGGACTTCAATCACAGGCGGTCATGCACCCCGACGTCATGATAAGATCTCCAGGGCTGCTCTGGCCTTGGTGAATGCCCATTCCGGAAATGAAAAAATGCAATGTTTTATTTATGCTTAAGTTAGGGTAGGTTGTCATTGCAAGTAATACCGCCTCCCATTAAACCTCCCTACAGTCCGCAGTGTGAGCCAGGAAATCCGGGTGCTGGTGCGCAGGGTCCTCCTCCAAATCCGCCCACCACTCCAACTCCTTGAACCTGTCGCACGCCTCCCTAAGCGGCGCAAGCGACTCGTCCTCGAAAACATCCCAAGAATACGAGATAAGCAGGTACCGTGACAGCGCCATGAGCGACGCGTCGACCATGCCCGGCCCCGACAGGCCCGGGGTAAGCCACCCGGTCTCGCGCAGGTGCGGCCCGGCCCACTCGAGCATCTTCTTCAGCTCGCGTACCATGAGCCCCTTGCTGTAGCGCGCGATGACCAGATTGCGGTCCTTGTCGGGTAGACCGGACCACGAGCCCGTCACGGCGGCCGCGTTCTTGAGGTAGTACTCGCCGTGGAGGGTCGCGCCGTCGAGCTTGAGGACGAGGTCCATCGTCTGCGCCCTCTGGAGAGTCGAAGCGCCCCTCAGCGCCGGCGCGTCGGGGAAAACGTCCTCGATGTACTGGAAGATGGCGCCGCTCTCGTGGATCCACTGGACGGCGTTGGTGTTGCTAGGATCTTCAATTTTGAGGCACGGCAGGCTTTTGCCGTCGGGCTTGCCGCCGACGAAGCCGCTGGGAGTGACGGTGATGGGGACGACGCGCAGGTTCGGGTAGTTTGTCTCGCCCCGCCGGAGTTGTGCGGCTGAGCTGACAATGCCCTTGAGGAATAAAGCATATACGATTCGGCGAGGGAACATGCCCTCGATCCAGAGGTACAAAGTGTGCTGGGGTTGGGATGCCATGGTGGGCGTCCGGAGACTTTTTTCTTGGCTGGTGTTTCTTGATTCCTTGAGGCTCGGAGACTTACGCCACTTACACCACAAATCAACCAAATCGACCGTCAGAAGCTCGATTTAAATACACAAATACGACTGCTAGTGACGGAAACATTCTGTATCAATGTCGGAGACTTTTTGACTAAACTAGGTCAGGTAGAAAACAATAGAACTTTTGTAGGGTCGTAGTGACAAGGCCTGGAGGCCAATGATTGTGACTTTTGACGCCTCCACACCCGGCCTCGGACAGGCATTAGGAAAGCTGATAAATCAACTTGAACAACAAAACGCAATAATGAGCAGGTTTCAAAAGCCAAACGTCGTTATGTCTGACTTTGATAAACATGAAATGACGCCGTGAACCACTCGTCTTTCCCAGCTAAGTTGAGTCACCGTCGACAGTACCCTTGTCAGTCGATGACATCAGTTGACCAGCAAGGTCAGAGCATACTGTGTTAAGAATGGCCGTTAGTCAATCGCCCTTGATGACGGTGGCTATGAGAGGGAGAACTTACGTGAAAGAATGCTCGGGCATCCCAAAATCTTCATGACCGGCATGTCCTTGCCCAAGGTCTTCCAGATCCAGGAGCGGATCTCGACCGCGACCAGGGAGTCGACGCCAATCTCCGCAAAGCTGCTCTCTCCCGTGACGGTGCCAGCAGGCAATCGCAGCAGCGTCTCCAGCCGCTTCGTCAGAGCAGGAAGCAGCACGTCCACGACATCCGACAAGGTGGTAGCGTCCTTGAGCTGCTCGGAGATGCTCTTGCCGTTCTCCTGTCCAGCCTCTGCACCGGTACCTGAGGCACCACCTTGAACAGTGAAGTGGGAGAAGCGCGGGTCGCGGTGCCAGTGCAGCGGGTTGGGATCGTCTGAACGGAAACGTCGAAGACCTGTGGTCAGGTCGGTGGGATTGTCGGGGTAGTAGGGCTTGCCGGCGACGATAGCTTCCATGAACATGTGGTGGAGGTCTCGCTCTGAGATCGGAGGGTAGCCCTCCCTCTCGAGTCCATCGTACAAGTTGTCTTTCTCACGGTGGAGGAAGCCCAGGCCGTAGATGACGCCAATGTTCAGCACGGAACCGGGCAGGTTGCATCTACGCCGGTTCGCAGCAAGGCCGTTCATGTACTGTTGATCCCAACAGTCAGTAAATCGGACACCTCGGCGGTCATATCAGGGGCTCAACTTACCATGTTCGCCGCAGCATAGTTCGACTGACCAGCATGGCCGCCAATCGCAGCAAAGGAGGACGTCATAATGAAGAAGTCGACGCAGTAGTCACCGAAAACCAGGTTAAGGTTCTTGGATCCCAGGGTCTTGGGCAACATGACCCGGTTCCAGGTCTCGAGCGTCATCTGCGAGAACACGCGGTCGTCCAGGACCATGGCGCCGTTGACGAGACCGGCGACGCGGGGCATGGTCGCCTCGATGGTATCTGCGAATCGCTGCACGGAAAAGATGTCGGTGACGTCCACGGCCTCGATGCGGACATCGATGCCCTTGTGTCGGAGCTCGCGAGCCCATCGCGGATTCAGGTTGGGGTTGCGGCTGGCAAGGACAAGGTTCTTCGCGCCGTGTACCACCAGCAAAGTGCACAGGCTCTGACCCAGATCCTTGGTGATACCGACCAGGACGTACGTACGATCTGCGCTGAGAGGATCTTCAAGACGCACCTGATAGTCAACCTGCGATTTGACAAAGCGCTCCGCTCTCCAGTCAATCAGGGTGTAGGAGGCCGCCGGCTGAGTGGCCTCCAAGAGCTCGGGGACAGAGACAATCGACACAGGCGCTGTGATCTTCTCGTTCTGCGCCTGAGACAGGGCAAAGTCGACGATGTCATTGAAACGTCCTTTTTGGTACTGGCCTGGGGCGATGTCGTGTCGGGGCAGTGCCGCTTGCTGCCGAACGGCCGGATCTGCCGGCCGATGGTATTCGCAGAATCTACACAGATCCAGAACCGCAGCCAGATTGTTGATCTGCGTGTCCTCACAGAAGTCGAGTATGACGGTGTCTCGCTGGTCAAAGATCGGCAAGAGCTCGCGAGCCGAGACCAGAGGGTGGACGAAGCCCCGGTGAAGAGAATGCGGATGATCAGCAGACACCAGCAAGGAGCCAACATTGGCCCCTTCAGGCTTGAAGCAGCCAGGAATACAGGCTCGAAGAGTCGCGTCATCTAAAAGAATGATGACACGGTTAGTCGGGAGCTTGATGTCAATCGTTGCGAGATTCATGATCCGGAGCAGAATGCTCATGAACTTCAGGTGATCAACCTGAGCCCTGGATATGTCGACCGTATGGTAGTTGGCGATGTAGAGACGAGACTCATTGTAAGGAGACATTGCAATCAGTGTCTCACCAGTGTAGTTGTTTTTGCCCAAACAGACGTAGTACACGTCGTCCCGTCCAGCTCTGAATCCATGGGCAGAGCTGTAGTCGACGTTCATCTGAACATTGTGGGAAGGAATGCTTCGGTTGAGAACGAGGCTCCGATATCCCTTGAAGCCGTCGGCGCCGGTCTGGGGGAGGATGCGGGTGCGCGATCGCAACGTGTTCAGAGTCTTCTCCACGATTCGTCTGGGTGCGTTGACCCGCTCGTTTGCCGGCTGGTACGGCATGACACGCGGAATAATACGAATACCCTTTTTGATGTGAATCTCTGGCTCGTACGTCCACAGCGCGTCCTCGGGGTCTACTTTGCCGCCTAGCCTTGGGTCCCTCATCAGCCGAGCGAACGTCTCTGCGGTGATCCGTGTGGCATCATCCAAGACGCCAAAGTCCAGCATCTGCAGGGTCAGACCTGGAGTCTCAGCAAGCAGCGTTCTCGCAAACCCGAACGAAGCAGCACAGTCTGGGTTCTTGTTGACGGCACCCTGCGTGACCCAGAGGATGACCATGTTTGGCTTGAGAATAGCCTTCAGGGCCTCCAGCTTCTCCTCAGTCATGGAAGTCAAGAACGGCGCGTCGAGCTCAGCAAGCATAATCACAGATGTGTACGAGCCGAGTGATTCAGTAGCCGAGAACGATGGGACCGAGTCCAAGTTGTCACAGAAAGGCCGCAGCATCTTCTGCAGTCCTGCAGCGAGACCTCTCGTGCGGTCACTGGCTCCGCCGACGATTAGAACATCCTTAGTCTGCGGTGTAGGCTTCAGATCCTCGAGCGGCTTGCGCATCATGTTCTTGAGCTGGCTCGACGATTGTCGGACAATCAAGTTGCACCCAAGGGGAAGACTCATGTCTCCGTCGTTAATCTTGTGGTCGAATCCACAAACGTCGAGGAGATCCGGCCAATTCGGCGGCGTGGGTAAGTCCATGATTGGCTCCGAGTCATCGTCGCTGTCCTTAAGCCGCGTCTTGATCGGCAATCCTTCAACATGGACCAGGAAGAGGAATCCTCCCGGCCTCATAATGTTCTTCAATTCCTTAAAAATGTGTCGGGCATCATGACCATGAAGAAGTTTTGCCGAGAAAAGAATCAAGTCAAACTTGGTGTCTCCAAGCTGCTGAGCCAGTGGCTTCGTCAGATCCACGTCGACATACTTGACTTTTTGGTCAAGGGCGTCAGTCTTGGACAACCTGTGCCAGAGGTTCTTCTCTGGAGCCGCACCGAGCGTGTACGACGTGAAGGAGGTCTGCAGACCTTCCAGAGCGCTGACGTTTAGGCCCAATTCAGGGTCTGTGACGCTGAGGACGTTCATGCGTGGATACTTGTGCGCGATCTGGGAGACCGCAGCCATCAAGTGCTGCTGATAAGCGTAGAGCTCAGCCGCTGCCGTGCTGATCACCGGCATCCTACTGCTCAGCTCTACGGGTGCTTGCCAGGCGAGCTTCCGCACAGACTCTAATGCAGAGAAGAATGGAGACGTAAGAACTAGCTCCTGAATGGTGACCTCATCGTCTCGAGGAGAAGTGTCCTGTTGAACATCCAAATCATGAGCATCAAAGCCAGAGGCCGGGAAGTTTGGATACAGATAGAACCGGCAAACTCGGCTACATTGCTCCTTGAACAATTCAGCCTGCGAGTCCGAGTAGATGTACACATTTGACTCTATCTTCTCCTCAGGGTCCGGCTTCATGACCGTGTGTAGGTAAAGTTCATAATCATCCTCCGGCTTTGTGGTGACGAAGGAGCCCACTGTGAGGTCCTCCACCCGGATCTCCAGAGTGCCACGGCTGTTATAGACGAGAACATCGCCAGTGATGCTAGTTGGAGCGGCTCGGGTAATCGGAGTGAAGTTGGTCTGTTGAGCTTCAACAACCAGTCGCTCGGAACGTGATGCTGCCTTTGAAGCCGCCACATTGAACTGAACTCTGCCCATGGACTTTGGTAGGAAAGACGTCCAAAGGGCATTGTCGCCCGGAGAGGAAAAGGTTGCAAAGCATGCCTGCAAGCAGCTGTCCAGTGTTGCAGGGCTGATCGTGAGCTTTGTGGTGTCATCCTTGTGGAACCTCTGCAGCTGAGAGGTGGCAAAGCCAAACCTTCGCTCCAAAGAAAGCATGGACCTGAAAGGGCCGGAGTAGTCAAGACCGATGCCGGCCATGGTCTGGTAAAACCCCTCTGTGCTGACTGCCAGCGTCTCAGGCTGGACCATCTTTCGACCAGGAAGGACATCCTCTGAGCCGAGAAAGACAGTGCACTTGCCAGTGAAACTCGGTTTCATCTGTGACGTGCTGCCAACTGCAGCGTGAGAAAGGGCGAAAGAGGCAGTGATGGCATCCACCTTGGTGGGCGGCCCCACTAGCAACGAGAAGAGAATCTCAACACCTTCGGACTCTGGCTCAACAGTGATGCCGCTCAAGAACTGAAGGTCCTCCAATTCAATCAGAGAAGCCTCCCGATCTCCAACAAGCGTCTTTGCAGCGTCGATCGCCATGATGCAGTACGCAGCTGCAGGCAGCAGAACCTGGCCCTGGAACTGGTGTCCCTCCATCCACGGCAGCTTGCCGAGCTTCAAGACATTGCGCCATCGCTTCTCTTGGTCGGTGTCGTCTCTGGTACGGACTCCGAGCAGCTCATGCGGTGGATCATGTCTTGCTTGGTACTGTCGAGAGACCCTCGACTCGCGATGGTGGATCTGCGAGTGGTCCCATGGGTAGACAGGGAGGTCCCTCAGGGGTGGTTGCACGAGCAACTCGGGATATCCCGATGTCTCAATGAAGCGGTCGAGGTCGAGCCAGGAAGGGCCGAAGCGGGTCCATAGGAAGCCTATAAAGTTTGCCATGGCCACCCGGTCGTCTTGCCGGCGAGCTAGTAGTCCGATGTATGGGATGGAACCACCGTCCAAAGCCTTCACAATCTGAAGTACTGGACTTCGGAGGGCAGGGTGTGGTCCGATCTCAATCACACAGTCAAATGGACCGCAGGTCTTGAGGGCTTTGTCGACACCTTCGTTGAAGAGGACAGGGTTCACCATGTTCTCTGCCCAGTACGCGGCGTTCAAACCCTTCATGCCTTCGATGGCGACGTCAGGGTAGACTGTCGACACCCAAGTGGTCTCGTTGCCAGGCTCCGGTGAGATCTCGCAGGCTTCAAGGCCTTTCAGGTAAAACTTTGCAGGTGCCTTCATGTGATGCGAATGGTATGCGTTGGAAACAGCTAGGCGACGGAAGAACTTCTTCTCCTTGGTAAGTTCTTCCTGCAACTCATCTAATGCATCAACATCTCCCGACAGAGTGACGAGAGACGGTGAGTTGCTGGCAGCGACACACAGCTTGCCCCTATACGGTGATCGAGCGCACAACTCCTCTGCCTCAGCCTTGGAGATGCCCACCGCCATCATCCCGCCATGCTGACCTTGCTCGCCACGACTCCTGTGAGCATTCAAGCCGCGGTAGAAGGCAATGAGGATTGCATCCCGGTCTGTAAGTCGGCCAGCGGCGTATGCCGCAGCAATCTCGCCTGAAGAGTGGCCGACCACGCAGTCAAGTTCAACGCCGAGGCTTAGCAACACCTCAACTAATGCAATTTGCAGGGCGGTGCACAACGGCTGAGAGACGGCGGCCATATTGACATTTGAGATAACTTCATCAGCCAAGATCTGGTCTTCGAGTGTCCAGTTGCCATGGTCGGGGAGTTGGCGCAGGATGTCATCGAGGTCTCTGATGGTCTCCCTGTAGACGCGGTTGGTCCGGAAGAGCTCTCTGGACATCGTCGCCCACTGCGCTCCCTGGCCAGTGAAGACACCCAGGATTCGGGGCTTCTCCGCCAACTGGCGGGCTCGGTGGCCAATGTCGACTGCGGCCTTTTGAGACTTGTTGCACAGTGACTTGAGTCCCTTGATCATGTCGGGCCTTGACGCCCCCGAGACAGCGACTCGGTAAGGAAGTGCGGTCCGCCGCGAGAATGTATCTAGGCCCAGACGTCCAATGTCGATACTCTCATTCTCTTCAACATACTCGAGGTAATCCTCGGCGAGGCCGAGGAGGGACTTTTGAGAGTTGGCTGAGAGGAAGATGGGTATCACCATGCCCTCTGAATGGGATGCAGCTGCATGTGCCGGCTTGGGTGGCACAACCACATCATCTGCAAAGAACTTGGCGACCTCGTCGTGAATCTCAGGCGCGTAGTGCTCAATTACCTAGAAACAATGGTCAGTATCTCTCCGAATTGGGCGCAGGCAATGAAGCTAGAACGTACGGCATGCGAGTTTGTACCGCCAAAGCCGAACGAGTTGACACTCGCTCGGAGTGGCTGTCCAGATGGTGCCGATGGCCAAGGAACGAGAGTAGTAGGCACTTCCAAATTGGAACAGAAGGGCTCGACGCTTGGGTTGAGCTTCTTCAGATGCAGATTGGGAGGAACAAGTCCATTCTGCATGCACTGCACGACTTTCAAAACGCCTGCCAATCCGGCAGCGCCTTCTACATGACCAACCACAGTCTTGATGGAGCCGACAAGCAGCTTCCGCTGCTGGGCCTCTTGGCTGTGAAAAATGTCCTTGTGTCCGTTTACCTGGTCTGCTTCGCCAAAGAACGCGTCCTCGATTGCAGCCGCCTCTCGGGGGTCACCCTGTCCCTTGAGTTAGCACTAAGAAGATACTAGGGCACGGTGTACGTGGCAAAGAAACATACCGCCTGCGTTCCAGTGCCGTGAGCTTCAAAGTACTGGCATCGATCGTTCGGGTCTCGAGAGTCGAGACCTGCACGTCGGTATGTCTCTCGTATCAGCGCAGTCTGAGCCTCGGGGTTCGGCATCGTGATGCCTTGTGTCCGGCCGTCCGAGTTGACCCCTGTCTCTCGAATGACGGCTTGAATGACATCGCCATCCTTCAGCGCCTGGGACAGGGGCTTCAGGAAGACGGCTGCCACACCCTCACCGCGGGCGTAGCCATCTGCAGCTGCATCCCACATGCGAGAGTGGCCCGTGGGACTGAGCATGTGGAGATTGGACTCGACGATGAATTGTTCCGGCGTAAGCATCAGGTTAGCGCCCGCCACACACGCAATCGTGCTCTCGCCCGTACGCAGGCTGAGAACGGCTTGGTGCAACGCTACAAGACTAGACGAGCAGGCCGTATCAATCGTCATCGAGGGACCGTGCCAGTTGAAGAAGTAGCTGATACGGTTGGAGAGGATGGATCGGGCATTGCCGGTGGCATAGTATTGAGACGCTGTAAGCTCGTCCCGCTGAGAGAGGCTGTCGTAGTCAGCCGTCATCAGTCCGGCAAAAACAGCCACTTGTTCCCCCGCGAGCTGCTGAAGGGTGTATCCAGCGGATTCCATGGCCTCGTAAACAACCTCGAGCGTCATTCGCTGCTGCGGGTCCATCGCCTCGGCCTCTTTTGGAGCGATCTTAAAGAAGGTTGCGTCGAAGACCCGAAAGTCTTGTTCAAGCCAGTAGGCTTTGATGGAGTTAGTTGTGCCATGGTATTCCCCATCCGGGTGGTAGAAACCCTTGGCACTGAATCGATCTGCAGGAACCTGCTTTGAGAGGTCAAGAGGGTTCGAAAGCAACTCCCATAGCTTCGATGGGCGGTCGACCCCACCGGCCAACCTGCAGCCACTGCCAACAATGGCAATGGGCTCCTGAGGAGGCTTTTTGTACGACATGGTGATGGCTTTGGTCTAAGTCCGTGAAGTGACGGACGTAAGCGGCTGTCTCAAGCGAGGGCCAAGAGAGGGTATATAGTGCTTACCGGCTTCCAGGGGTACAGACTCTGTGGGAGGCACAACAGGAAGATAGGATGAAGAACGGGAGCGCCCTTTCGTTTAGGGAGACGGGATGACAGAGTGAGGTTCGACGAGGTGTCGGAATGTCTTGCCCTGAAATTCTCAGATCTAAGGTGAAAAAGATCTGAATTGTGAAGTGGAAGGTGATCTGAAAGTAAGAGTGATACACACTTGCCTTGGTTGTCAAACGTCTGAGCGCTGAGTGGCAGATGACAGACTACTTCTGCGCTTGACCCAAGAATATGGTGCAGTAGTTCGTTTGTGCAGGAAGAATTGAAGCACTGTCCACCCCTTGCCTGCGGCCACAGTCTGGGGTTCAGTGTGCCTTTGGGATGAGACCTCCTGCTTCTACCTTATCTGGTGGGACAGGATCAAAACAAAGCAGGTCGGTGGTGTTCACTGTTGATGATTCGGCCCTTCCCTCAGTGCAATTACTTTTTGAAAAGTCCCAAGTCAAGCTTTGTGCCTTCTGTCTGCTTTCCCTGCAAGGCACATGATTATCATTCTTAGTATTTCATACTTGCTCCTCCCACAACAATAGCTTTGCTTCAGTTTGATTGCATTCTTCTCAAGGCCTCATTAGGCTCGAAGGTCCAGTGACATTTCCAACTAGTATCGCCATTCTCTGGGTATCTAGGGAGTGATTTAAGGGAGCCACTTCTGATACTGCACTACCATTATGTTTGACCCCTTTCAGAGCTACGTCGACTGCCCAAAGAAAACATGATCTTTCTATGATGCTGCTGTTGCAATCATAACAGTATCGATCATTTCGCACAGGATGTTCTCTTGAAGATGATCAATCGGCTACCTTAGGCTCGAGCAAGTTCCATCAAGAAGACGAAGTGCAAGGCCAGATGCGACTCCTTTGCCTTGAACCAATTAGAACGCCTTGAGTAAAACATTAGGCAGCTTACACAACTGAATTCATCCTCTCACAAGCATGTCCAAGCACAATCTGGGTACACCCCAGGGTGATGACCTTCGGTGGATGGCAAGGAGGCGGATGCAACATGGCACAATGAGAAGGAAGATAGCGGGATCGAGTCCAAGAGTAGTGAACCCCAGCTCGCTGCAGTGCAAGCTTAGATATCCAGGCGGGTCGGTTGAGTCGAAGCTCTGTAATACTCGAACCAGATGCCTGGGTCACTGAAAAACACTCTTTATCGACAGGACCAGTGCCAGATGCACGAACTATCATCGTATTGCAGCATCAAAAGCATGCCGTCCCTCGCAGACAAAGTGACGGCACCAGAACCAAGGCCGATGCTGCAGTTGCACAATACTGTCTCGCTTCACTTTATCAACTGAATTCGAAGTCGTGAAGCCATCTAGTGAACCCATAGATCTTTAAATCTGGACTCATGAGTCCCATTCGCCACATGGACAAGTTACATTGTTTTCGGTGCGGCGATCGGATCGGATCGGGTCAGAGGTACTACCTCGCACAGGGAAACGAAGAAAGGCTCTGAGAAAGATGATGCCCAAGTAAGGTCGAAGGCCTATGGGCGAGTGAGACTTTCTGCTTCGGGGTGACTCGACCGGCATGGCCGTGCATGGAGCTAATCCCATCTGAGCGTTGCATGCAGATCGTCGTGTCAAGAGGCATTGTCATCCATACTGGAGTTCATATCCCACGAGGATGTATTGAGCACGAAATATTGACGTTGTTTTTGGTTTAGCGCACGTTGATGAGGTTTCATGAGGAGTGGCAATCGTAATGCCTTTTTACCCTAACAGTCACGTAGCATCTACATGTACCCAACGCCCGGCTAGGTTGCATCAAATGTCCTTCTCCCAAAGATGAACTCCATTTTCATGACGATAAGTGTCCAAATATTTAGTACTGTCTTAGTCGAAACTACGTATCTCTAGGATGGTGTAGTGTCTTGAATATGCTTATGTTGCTTATATCGTGTCTCTTCACGCCCTCGCGGACTCGCCCGATTTTGCAGACGGACCATCCCCCTTACCAGGACAGCCTTTCTTCACCCATCCAGGGTTTTTCAAGGAACATGCCGCAAATCAGAATTGGCAAACACCCACTCGTGGAGCCTCACAGGTTTTGCAACAGATTCGCCATCAGTATCGCTTGCATACACGGTCGAGCGGGCCAGGGAAGGCTTTCAGGACGTCGACACGGCAGCAGGCCATATGGGATGGTCGGTTGTCCGCAGAGCCTGTAAGATGACCTCGGACAGGATCTCGATAAGGTGGCCGAAAACTGACAAATCACAAAAGACCCTGTGTCTGTTTCGGTTGCGAGCGTTGGTCCTCGAAGACATCCCGGGTTGATGAGGCCGGCCCGCATCCGCAGATTAAGCTTATCTGAGTCACCCATTTTCTTAGAACTTAAGCCATGCATACGGTGGTAATGGATGAGCGAGACACAATCTCGATAGTACGACGAGAACCCAAATCGGAATTCCCAACACGAGGTGCTCGGGAGACCCCCGCATCCCCGGTATTTGGGCTTGTGCTCGCGAGGAGTTCGTCGTGAACGCCGGTTCCCGAGACCGCACGGCCTCGCCATGTTGAGCACTGACCAGTCCGGTCGATGCATGCGGAGCACAACATCGTGGAGCAGCTCTACTTGGACAACTACAGGCCATGGGCTCGTCGTACTACGGTCTGTGCACCGAAGCGATGAAAAGTGAGCAGATCACAACAGTGTAAAAGGCAAATCAAGGTGGCACAAAATATCGATTCATTATGGACCAGCCACGACTGTTACTGAGCGCATCGCCTTCTCAACACTCTCAAGGGCTCATCTGGCAGCCATCGACCCGCCTCCAATTCTTTGCCCCTGGGTGGTGGGTCTTGGGCAAGGGGGATCTCCGTCACCCTCGATTCAACGGGATGCGTGTGATCAAAGTTGCCCAGTGTAAAGATGTGAACCACCCCCACGATATCCCAATCAAGACAAATCCAATACAGGGCCTTCCAATTCGCAGCCGGCCACACCCGATCGTCCCGCATTTTGACACACAACCGCTTCAACCTTGGCAAGAAAATTAGAGATTTCTCTAGGGCATGCACGATTGGCGACGGATCGTTCGACTTGTGGTGTGAGGGGAAGCCACGGGTCTTTTCCCTGCTGTGAGGCCCATAGAAATCGACCAAATCGTCGCGAATGCAGAGATCTTCCAGGGACTCGGGCAGAATCTGAAATAGATCCACTCGTCTGGAGGGCATCCAGCCGATCAGCACGTAAATAGGGACCTCGAGGCGTGTTAAGTTTTCGAATGATCGCAGCGACCCAAGTGTTCCTTGACGCTGCCAAACGCCGTCCATTTCCTGATGGTAGTCCGCATGCTCAATCCAGTAATCGAAATCATCATCCCACTCCTCAAAGAAGCAATCATATGCATAGTCACAAGAGATGGCTAATTGCCGAAGCGTCTTTGCATATGGCGATAGTACATCGGTAAATTCTTTCCAGTCGATAATGAAGCCACGCTCCACTACTCCCATCGTGTTCTGCATGCATTGAACAAAAGAATATTCGAAAATCTCCAAGTTGGGTGCATTTGATATGATATGCTGGAGTCTGGAGAGTTCCGCCCAATCATCGTCGAATAGACTGAGATGCTTGAGGTGCAGCAGGGGTCTTGGTATACCCTCGATCAGCCGGGGAAGCCGCACAAAGTCTAGACGTTCTACTGCATGCCACGAGAGCATCATTTGTTGTACAGAGTTCAAATCAGAGGGAAGTTCGGAAGGTATGATGAAGGCTTCCCAATCATTGTGAATTCGAAACTCTCGTATCCTGGCCCACAGAGGTACCAGTCTAGGGTCCATGTCTTGGTAACAGTAGGCAAACCAGCGTGATTCAGATAAAGGATCAACACATATGCTGTAGTCCATGTTCACAACCTCAAGATTGGGCAATCTAGACAGCACGATCTCCAGGTCATTGAATTCGTCCAGGACTAGTACTGAACTGTCATGGAGTGGAAACCAGATGCACCTTGCCCAATACCAAAGCCGATCAATATCCGAGTTCCTCGTTGACCAAGAGGAGGAGCAACGGCCAGCGGGCCGAAGAGGGTGAATTTGATGATGCACTTCGTTGACTGAGAAGAGGCCTAGAGATCTCACCACGGCTGCGACCCCCGGCGTTTCGCAGAGAGTCCGAAAGAGGAGTTGAAAAGGGTGTATGATCAAAGAACCCCTTTTATCATATCCAATCTTCAGCTTCTTACCGTCTGGTACTCCGTACGAGTCTACGCGGAGTTCGATAGAACGGTAGAGGAGAGGCGTTGCAATCGCGTTTAGTAATCTAGAGGTCAGAGCTAAGGAAGCCAAGTCGGCTTGTTGGGAAACCCTTCCGATATGGGCAAGCATCTCGTTTGGCAATGACATGAGGCCGACCATGGTTGCAACGATGTTCAAGACTTTTCAGCCGTGCCGAACCTGAATTCTCCCGCTCCAAGTTCCGATAACTGCCTTAGAATGAATGGTGAAAATCCAAGATGAAATATCGGCGAAATTCAGTCCAATTCAGTGAGTCAAAGCCATACTAACCGTAACAATCTTCTGGAAGATGACAAAGACGATGTCTTCCCATGGTTGACATCTGAAAAGCCACTGAAGATTTTGAATCACCGCGCTTGACTCTTTAGCATGATTCTCAGGGAGCGGCTCAAAAGCTTTTGATCTCTACTGCAAACCCACCCAATCCCTTACCAGGCTTTTCCTTGCTTGCGTGAGCAAAGACCTTTATCATGCCATAACATCAAACATTGGCAGTCAAGCAAACGCTCTCCCACAGCCAAAGTAGTGCGCAGCCGCAAGGCCGAGACCGGTCCGCACGGTGGAAGCTCCATCAGGGGGGGTGAGTCTTCAGATCGACACTCTTCGCGGTCTAAAATAATCGAGCTTTGCATGGCGAGGGTCTCCGAGCTAACGAAACACACCAGGACCAGGTACCCGTGATTAGGGTGTCTTCGTAACTGGACTGCACGCGGTCTACCGGGCTTGTTGGCCAAATGTATGTCGTTCATGAAGCCGCCCCGTGGTGCTGTCCCCGGAGAACCACTGAACCCCGGCATCGACGCCGCTGGATGCTCCGGACTCCACTAAAGACGGCCAAACAACGGCTCCTGAGTCCATCTCAGATAGCACGTCAAATGTGATTGTCGACTACCTGATTACGTCAAGGCATGAGGATCGACATCATGAACAAGAGCATTCGCAATCAACAGCTTTGCAATCCTGATCGTTTGTGTGGACAACCGAGACGGGCCCAGCTTTGCGCGGCGCACGCTCTTCTGTGTCCTGGCCAAATATGGGAAACGAGCGTAGATCCCTAGGAGCTGAAGACCACGTTTCAAGTAAGAATTAAACTTGACAGACCCAAAGTCTGGGCAGTGTTGTCAAATACGGGCCACGGCCAACGTCATTTGGTTTTATCACGAACATGATCTGATATTTGTGAAGTTCTGGGGACCCACCTTGCCGAGAACCAGCACTGGCATGCAGGCAGGCGTAACGTTAATGTGTAAAGTTCAGTAAATCTGGGGTCAAATGCCACGTCGATCAATGAGCAGGGAAATGGGACGGAGCTCTGGACCGAGAGTCGAAGCTAGGAGCTGTCAGGACGCTGCCCACCCAAACACTGACAGCGTTGGCTGTCGTGCTCTTGACGTTTTCACCCGACGATGCTGAAGATTTTCCGTGTTCCCGTTGTTGACTTGTTCGTGGCTTAACAAGATTGTGCCACTGTTGCAAGCAATCATGTTAGTGCAGAAACACTCGACCACTCAGGCAGCCCTGGAGTGTGTGCGGGCGGTGAAAGCACTAAAACTAGTGACTAATATTTTCTCCAGGTGGGCTGTTCAGGGACCGAATTAAGCGAGCTGGCGGTCCAGCCAGAGGGCTGGAATTTGCAATGCCACCCAACATCACACGTTTTTCGGGCTTGGGTCAGCCCACCAGAGATCATCGTCCCAGTTTTGAATTCCCTTTCAGCTCCAAGAAATATGGATGCGAGAAATACATCTCCGGACGTGCAATGGCCCCCATGACCTCAAGGTGCGTGTGCCCAGAGAGTAATTAAGATGGTTCCCTGGAGTCCGTATTGGGCTTGGTCTCCGGAGCTCTCTGTGCGGCATTTCTCTGTTCCTTGCTGGGTGGTGGTCGTGGTGGTTGTCGCGAATCGCGATGCGATGCCTTTTTGATGCTGGCCTGTTTCAGGTTTCAGTCCTGAACTCCCCAGAATTACCACAACAGTGGGAATATAATACTGTCCACTCTGTAGAGTGAATGATCTACTAATACAGGCTGCAAGCTTTATAATAACATGCCCTAAATAGCATTGCTGTGCCTCGCAGCTGTTACTAGAATGCGACGTGGTGTGTGGCCCGGGACGGCATCCATCGTGGCAGCCCAGGGGCACCAGCCAGTAAAACGCCGCCCAATTAAGGTTACAGATTGAGGCTGTCAGGACGGGTTCCTGGGAGAAAAGGGTCCAGATGGGGGGAACGGAGTGACATTCAATCCTCACATCGCAAAGGCAGCAATGCCAGGTATCTATCATCCCGTATCCACCATCCATGACTGTTGCGGGCGGTGCGGTTCCTGCGGGCGGCTCCAGGTGCTCCGTACAGGGTCAGTTCCAGAGCAACAGCTGCCGGGATCTGCGGAGACAACCGCCGCGGAGATGCAAGATTCGCGAGAACCGCCCTACCGCCGCCCCAGAACCCGGACCATATGGACTGATGTTTCTGGTTCCAATTTTCCCTGCGCAATACTTCCTGATCCTTACTATGACTCGGGCCTTTACACCTTGGCCCAGGGCGAAGAAAATGGAATAACTGATGTTATTTTTTTTTATTAGGCGGCTAGGGAAGAAAAAAACTGCCACGGAAATGATAGGCGCGCCAGCGACGCCTAAACCCCCATCGCCGCCTCCGCCGGCGTCCGCGTGTCGGCCCACACCCGTCAACCCGATGGCATATCGCATGATGGGGATGACGGAGAAGACAAGCCTAGAAGGGATGAAGCGAGAGCTATTACAACTAGGTGATCCTTGACAGGCTGGCTCGTCGTTGCTTTCGAAATGGATAAATACCCACGTTGCTGCTGCGCAACCCAGGGGGGATCCTCTCTCGGAAGAAGCATCATCACCACCACCAAAGCAACACATCCACATCCTCAAAGAGTCCCACCAGCCCTACGAGAGCAATCAGTAATCACAATAATACATCCTATATTGCATTGACCCATACGAAGCTCATTTATATATACCCGGACAGCTTCCTCCCTTCTACCTCCCGCTCTCTCTCGCACATCGCACAGAGGACATGCTCTCACGCATCGCAAGGAATATCATCCCCCGCTACCCCGTCGCCCCCTCCTCCATCTTCACACGCACAATGGCCTCGGTAGCCCACCAGTCGTCACCGCAGGCGAGCAGCCTGTCCAACGGCTCCGCCGCCCACCAGAAGGCCGCTAAGCCGGCGCCCTCCGTGACCCCGGAGCAGATCGCCATCGTCAAGGCCACCGCCCCGGTGCTCAAGGAGCACGGCGTCACCATCACCACCCTCTTCTACAGCAACATGCTGAAAGCCCACCCTGACCTCAAGAACATCTTCTCAATGGCATCGCAGGCCTCCGGTGCGCAGCCGAGGGCCCTGGCCGCCTCAGTCCTGGCGTATGCCACCTACATCGACGACCTGCCCAAGCTGCAGCACGCCGTCGAGCGCATCGCGCACAAGCACGTCTCCCTGACCGTCCAGCCGGAGCACTACGACATCGTGGGCCAGTACCTCATGGAGGCCATCGGCCTCGTCCTGGGAGACGCCGCGACCCCGGAGATCGTCGACGCCTGGACCAACGCCTACGGCGTCCTGGCCAACCTCTTCATCGGCCTCGAGGAGAACATGTACAAGGCCCACGAGAAGTGGACCGGCTGGCGCAAGTTCAAGATCGTCAAGCGCGTGCAGGAGGCAGAGGGCATCGACTCGTTCTACCTCGCGCCCGTCGACGGCACCCCGCTTCCCACATACCTGCCCGGCCAGTACATCTCCCTGCAGGTCAAGGTCCCCGAGCTGGGCCACTTCCAGTCCCGGCAGTACTCGCTCTCGCAGGCGCCCCGCAAGGAGGGCGACTACTACCGCATCAGCGTCAAGAAGGACGAAGGCGGCAGCCAGCAGAACGGCGTCACCACCTCGGTGCCGGGCCTCATCTCCAACATGCTCCACCGCGACTTCAAGGCCGGCGACGTCGTCGAGCTGACCCACCCGCAGGGCGAGTTCTTCGTCGACCCCAAGGACGCCTCCAAGGACGACGTTCCCTTGGTGCTCATCTCGGGCGGCGTCGGCGCCACGCCCATCATGTCCATCCTCGACTCCGTCACGCAGCCCGACGTCACGGGCCGCCGGCCCGTCAGCTGGGTGCACGCCTCGCGCTCCAAGCAGCTGCAGCCCTTCGCCGAGGCCGTCCGGCGCATCCGCTCCGACCACACGGACCGCGTCACCTCGCGCGTCTTCCTCGGCGCTGTTGCCTCCACCGACGTCGCGGGCACCGACTACGACTTTGGCGGCATCAAGATGGACCTGTCCAAGCTCGACAAGGACAAGGACCTGTTCGTCGGCGACAAGCGGGCCGAGTACTACCTGTGCGGTCCGGAGCAGTTCATGGTCGACATGAGGCAGGCGCTCGAGAACATGGGCGTCGACAAGGAGAGGACGCACCTCGAGCTGTTTGCCACTGGCGACATCCAGTAGAGAGAGAGGAAAGAAGCATATAAAAGGGGAGGATGATGCATTGAAACAAAGATACCCGCGAAGTGAATCGGCGGGACGAGAGAAGAAGACTTGTAGAACTAGAACCACCGCATGTTCAGGGGCATTCATGACTGGCGTTTCTGTTTTGTTCCATACACAACTAGATTACTGATCAAACTCAATTCAAAAAAGTTGAAAATACCATTGCTTACCATCGTATCAATGTGCACTAATTTGTTGACGTGGTATCAGGTGCTGCATTGCGCAACATCTTAATATCATGAGTGGAACACACGCAGTGGCTTTGTGAGGGCGCGGCGCGCCGGTCTTCCGCCAAAACATGCCTTGGGAGATGCGACTTGAGGCGTGCGCCTCATCAGGAACAAAACAGTAAGACATCACGGTTGCAGAGCACAAAGGATTGCCAAAGACCCGTGTTGAATTCTCTCGAGCTTCCTCGACTACAAACTGTTCCCCTTTTCCTTTTCCGACCCTACCCTTCATCAACAACAATGCCAGTTTCGACACTCCCTGCCCATGTCTATATAACCTATCCCTAGGGGAAGATGGATTCTAGACTAAGAGGAAAAGAAGAAATTAGGAAGCAGATTGACAGCAACAATAGAAACCGAAGACAAGATAACACTGATATGCCCTCACCCATTCCTGGCCGGTGTGGAACCGACGCCCCGAGCAAAGATGGAGGATAAAACATGTGAAGCAAGCCAGCCACAGACCAAAGAGCAATGTGTGCGTAACCTTTCAACGCCAAGATGACCCAGACGGGATACTGGGAGTCAGACAGTGATGTGAACAGGACACCACCAAGTCTCTGTGAAGGAGTGAGAAGTGAGAGGTGAGAGGCCAGGCTGCAGAGACTTAGGCCTTCTCGGAGATCTTCTGCGGAGGAACAATGGGGAGCTCCTTCTTCTCGGTGAAGTGGCGCGGAAGACGGTTCTCGCCCTCACGGTACGGGAGGCCGGCCTCATCGCGAGCCATGTCGTTGACCCACTTCTCGTTGCCGTCAAGGCCACCCTTGCCGTTCTTCTTGACGCCGGCCTCGTGCCATTTGGCGGCCAGGTAGTACCAGCCAAGAGCGTTGCCGACGGTGCCGACCTCGTCAGAGACGCCAGTGGCGGCGGCGTGGCTCATCTTGGCGTGGAGCTCGTCATCGGTAAAGAGATCAAGAAGATGCTTGGCGACCTGCTGCCAGTCACCGGGCTTGACGAGGTAGCCATTCACCTTGTCCTTAACTTGAAGGGGAATGCCACCAGTCAGAGTGGCGATGACGGGACGGCCAGCGTGAAGGGCCTCAGAGACCTTGACCTCAAAGCCCTCGCGGGTGGAGAGCTGAAGAACGACGTGAGAGTTGGCGATCATGGTGTTGAGGAGCTGATCATTGGGCTCCAGACGCATGACGCTGATGTCCTGCATGAGGTGGGCGTAGTGAGTCTCGAGCTGCTGCATGGTCTGATCGTAGATCATGGAAGCATCAGGGTCATCGACGGAACCGTTGCCGCAGACAACGAGCTGAGGAACCTCAGTAAGGCCCTCGCGGTCACAGAGACGGCGGAACTCGGCGTACGAGTCGATGACAGTGGGGATGCCCTTGGCAGGGTCGAAGCGGGCAACCTGAACAATGTACTTGCGAGCAGGGTAGTGGAGCTCGGTCATGCGCTGAGCATGGCAGGCATTGTTGTAGATGTGGCCATAATAGCCGCTGTCCCACTGGTTCAGGTGCTTGTTGAGGCCGTCGAGCCAATCGGTGGTGGCCGGGAAGTAGCACACCTTCTCACGAGGAACAGTGTGAGGAACAAAGATTGGGATGGGGTGGCTGATGAACATGTCGGCCTGCTGAATGTTGCTCCAGAGGAAGTCCCAGATGTCCTCCTGGGGAGAGCCAGGAGTGGCAACGAGATCGCTGCGGATCTGAATGTGGGAACGGTAGAGAATGGGACGATCCGGAGTGATCTTCTTGATGAGCGGGATAAGACCCGGCATCTGCGGATCATCAATCTGGAGGGACCCAGTCAGCACAAGCTGAACTTCAAAGCGACACCAAAGATGATGAAAGAAAGTAAGGAGAGAAGAGAGGAAGGACAAGAACTTACCACAATGATGTCAGCGCCACCCTCACTGGCAGGCTGAAGCGGGCCACCCTCGGAGAGCCAGTATCGCTGGGCATTGTCGGTGATCCAGTCGATGATGGAGGCCTTCTCCTCCTTGGAGATGCGCTGGTCAGGGTGGCTGACACCCTGGAGAATGTTGTGAATGTTCTTGGTGACTCGGAAGACACCAGGACGAGGCTTGGGAACTGTCGTCCGTGTGAGCAACTGTCGACGACAAAAAAGGCAGAGAGCAGAAGAAATGTTGTACTTACCGTACCAAGTGAGGTCGACACCCATGAGCCTGGAGAAGCGGACCAACGCGTGACGCATGAGAGCGACGCCACCACCCTGGGGAGTGCTGCTGAAGAAGGCAATCTTGGTCTTCTTGTCGCGAAGAGCCTTGGTGAACTTGACGGTGGCCTCCCAGGTGCTCTGGCCACAGGTGTCACGATGGTCATCGACGGTGGTGAGGTGGGCACGGAAGCCAGCATCCGTCTGGACGACACCGCGCCATCCGACCTGCAGGAGAGGAACCAGAGATGGACCGAAGTTCCTGTGGGGAAAAAAGGCATGAGCCGGGAGAAGTAAAAATGAACAAAAGGGACAACACCTACATGATGCACTTGCGGGCCATTGAGTCGGCCTGCTCATCGACGTTCTTTGCATCCCAAAAGCTCTTGCCCTTGTGTTCGTCGTCAGGGCGCATAACAACGGGGACGATATCAAGCTCAAGCCAAAGGCGGGAGCAGAGCTTGGGGCTCATGTACTTGAGGGTGGTAGGTAGACCCGCACCGATGAACTTGGAAAAGTTATCGTGCTCGTATCGCTCGACTTCGGCAATAACGTAGTCAGCAATGAGGTCGTTGCCCATCTTCATAGCGTCGTCGAGAATGATACTCTTGACAGAGAAATCCGTCAGGTAGATCGTATCGTGGATGGCAATGGCGACGACGGCCGTGTGGTCATCCGAGAAGACGGCAGAAATGCCGAGATAGAGAGTCTGTGAAACATGTCAGCCAGAATGCTTAGCGAAGGCGACATCGTAGCAAGACGAAATGGATGATCGAGACTCGAGGCTTCTGAGCCAATGAAAAGAGGCAATTGATCTCAACCCAGCCTTGGAGACGCAGTCGGCATGTGATCCAGCCTGCTGCTTGGCCATTGCGAAGCCATGAGAACTGCAAGAAAACAGTTGGGAATATCTGAAAGAGCAGAGGGATTGTCGACAGTGCCAACGGGCGTGGTAAAGGTATAGGGAACGGAGATAGGAGTCGAATTGGAAACCAGAAAAAAGGTGAAGAGAGGCATGGAAGAAAACACAGTAAGACTCACGGTAAGAGCTGGACCAAAGTGACCCTCTTTCTCGATGAGGGTGCTCATCTGGCGCTTACGGTGCACCGAAGTGCCCGTCGAGAACTTGCGGCCATTCTGGAACGCCATGACTGCGCGGATGAATGGTCGAAGCCGGTGATTGGGGTGATGTTGTCCAGTTGGCGTCGAAGTGCCACTGGCAGAAGGTGAAGCTTTGTATTGCTGGAGAGCTGCAAGTGTGTGTTGGGAATCTGACGTTGAGGTGTGAGCCGCGTGAACGAAAGGCGACGCTTGGTGCTCAGAGTGAGACAAAGAACACAGCTGTTCAGATACGAGAGGGGGAAATCAAAAGAACAAGAGGGAGAGGGGATCGTGATGACAAGGATGGAGAGAAGAGAGAGAGGAAAAGAGGATGGGAGATAAAAGGTAAAGGTGATTTGGGAAAATGTTTTGTGGGAAGAGGGCTTGTTGAATTGCAGTTGTAGTCAATGTCAACAAGGAAGGAGATATTGGATTCGAAAAGACGCGATGGCAGGAGCTCTGGCCAGCAAGTCCGGAGCTTCAGCTAAGAGAGGCAGTCATAAAGGTACAAGGGGACTTGCTTGTGGCAAGCTCCAGTCCCCCCAATGCCCAGGCTCCCACCCTTCACAAGGCCTTCCCTTTCTCTTCCTTTGTGGTCCTCGTCGAGGCGAGGCGGTGACGCAGGGCCCAGAGCTTGGTGACACTGCAGCAGCGAGGAAGGGGAAGGGCACAGGAAGTGGATGTACAAGAAAGCAGTAAGGGTAAAGAAAGGCAGTTGTGGTCTGCATGTAGTTGCTTACCAGGATTTGCTTCTGCAGGCTCTGCATGAGCAGACTGCATCTCGTGCCGGGGAGGCTGGCCAGGAATGCCGTTGCCCTCCCGTTTTCGTGCCTCTGGACCTTGCTCGGACATTATCTCCACGCGGGCAGCAGCCTAGGTGTAGACGGGAAGGCGGTGGGCAGCAGTCGGATGGGACCCGGTGAGGTAACTCGACCCAGAATAATCCTCTCTCTTGTCTACAGGGATGGGATCTACGGGGTGCGTGCTTGACTGCTATCTTGTGATGTGTCAGTGTTTAGTCCTGCCAGTCCCTCTCCCATACGGTCAGAAATAGCACAATCTTTCCCCCCAAAGTTAAAGATAGGGAGAGGTAGATGACGACAGCGTCGATCCGGAAAGGGTGTAAGAGATGCTACTCCAATTCCCACCAAGACCCCCGTTTTGGGGGGGAAGGTCCCACCCCAACGGCGGCGACAGGCGAGGCTAGCCTGACTAGTAGGACCACAGGTGGGATGAGATGGGGGGACTGCCTGCTACGGGAAGGGGAAAGCTCTTGTGGAGAGCTCTCTACCTAATGAGGCGCCAATGCTCCTCGGCGTGCTGTGTGACAGCCACCAGGAAAGAGGCCTTGCCGGACTTCGTAAACCAAGAGATCCGCTATCGGCCGGGACCGTCTCGATTTCGCCAGGTCCTTGATTTGGAGCAAGGAAAAAGGAACAAGCAGTCATGGGAAGAGGTCTGGGTATGTCTCGAGGGGGCCTTCTCTCACCTGTCCCGATGGAGCAAGTGAGAGTGGGGATGTTCAGCATGATGTCCCCCCTCACTGGCTGCGAGTCAGGCACGGGGGTCGCTCTGAGACATCGAGAGCTTCTGGAAATGGAGTGTAGCATCGTGAGCATGGATGGGAAAGTGAGTCAAGTAGGTAAGAACGGCGTTGCGTGGGATTTGCTTCTTTGGGTGGCAGCTGAGCTCCTACCCCGCGAAGCACAAGCACGCCCGGACAGCAAGCAAGCAGATTTGCTGGTGTCACAGACCTCTTGACTGGCCATGGGAACAGTCGGTGTAGACTAGCTGGAGCGGTGAACCCGACATGGCTCAGCGAGCAGTCACTCTCTGATGCATATCAAGTTCATCCGGTGTACAGGGTGTTGGTGCCGGTGATGCAGGAAGCCAGGGAAAGGAGAGGGGTCTGAGAGACAGATGGGATGCTTACTTACAAGCTGGTGTGGAGCCGGTGGTCGCCTCCAAAAGCTGTTCAGTATTGTTCGTCTCTGGAGTTTGGTTCAGCTTGAAGATATGGGATTGTAATCAATGTCACACCCTTCCTTCAGTAGAGACGACAAGATTTTACACAGTATGCCTACTCTTAAATCAAGCAATGCCAGAAGACTGATGTTCAATGTCAGCAGATTGCAATTTCTATGACGTGAGAATCCGAGGCTGACGCCCGAACTGTCCGGCCACCGAAGAGGGGAGAAGGGGAGCTTTCCAGCTTCTGCCCCCACTGATCGCTTCTCAGCATCCGACCCGACTGGACAATTCAGGCTCCTCGATGCAAGTTTGGATAGTGGAGGGTCGATGGGCAGACTATCTCATGGCGGCGAGAGAGACTGCATGGCCGACGGCTGGACCGTTGATGGCTGTGTCTCTCCTCCCATCGCTTGATTGACCGCTGCCAGGCCAGAGCCGCCCTCATTGGCTTCATGTGCTCTTTTGGGGCTTCATGTGAAGAGATCACATGCTGCTCTCTAACGTAAAGTACAGTAGATAAATGCATCCTCTCGCCCGTCCTATTTCTAAACGTCAAGACTCATGCGCCTGAAGGAGATGCAGGCACTCCAACACGGCAACCCCGCGTCAAACGTTCTAGGTTTCGCTGAGCTTCCCCCTGCTAGCTGCGCAGTGGACACCACCATCCCAGCCCCAGTACCAGGGCTCCCTGGGCATGCCACCCTTGGAGCATGCTTAGCTTCCGCAGCAGCATGCAGCTGACCCACCATAGCAAGCAGGAGAGCGTCGCTAGCGTTGGAGCACGGGCACACCCTCCGCGATGTGGTGGGTGGTGGGAGTGGTTGTCACTACGGATTAAGAACGTGGAAAGGTGTCTGCGAGGCAGTCTGGCAGGGGCATGGCCATCGGATATGGGCTCATGGCATCAAAAATATCATACTAGACTTCAATCTTGACGAGGACACACTGTCTAAGGGTTTGCTTCGTTGGCGGACTGGCCTTGGACCAAGACATTGGATGACGCTGCGCCGTCCCACTAGGGGGTACTTGGCCTTCTCAAATATCATATGATTTCAAGCAATGACGAGCGACAGTTCCCTGTTTTCCACCGCAAAAGGACCAAAGGATGGGCATTGGGCACTCAACAAGGTCTTCAGATGGGAAAACGTGGTCTCTCCCTACAAGTCCCCCCATCCGTGGCGAACCGACCTGCATCCCGACGTCTCGGACACTACCCGCGGAGGGAGCCTTGGTAGGATCGTAATGAAACACGGGCGGTAGTTGGTAAGAGATGGTGGTGTGAAGGCCACGCAGTGAGGGTGTCATGTGTCCTGTCGAATTTTTTCTTGTTGAGATGCATACTGCCAATGCAGCTTCCTACTGGCCACGAGATGCTGCATGAAGGGAAGCATCCCACGAGGGCATTGCGAAGTTGTCCTGGCTGACTCCGGGTTGTGGGCGAGTTCCCCGAGGGAGGGCTCCCCCACGCCGCTAGACGGTTCTCAGGGTAGTATCCGCAGCCTCGAGTAATCGAGAGTCGAATTGATGACAACAGCTAGAACCGTATCTCAAAGCCATTCATCTTCGACTTCTTTGGAAATCGACTAACTTACATCTATCGAACAATTTGTGTGGAGAGATCTGTTGATCTCCCCTCATGTTGCGCTACTGTGCAGGACGCAAAAGGATGATCTGATACCCTGGACTAGCGCCTGAACCAGAACCCACTTGAGGGCTGAAAGATCCGCTAAAGATCCACAGGAGCTTCCTTTCAGCGTCTGCCACAGCGCATCCACTTCTCGACAGCAACAACTGGGAGTTTCAGGGACCAACCGGACAATCACCATGGGAGTGACCGCTTTGGTTGTCCTGGCTTCGGAAAGAATATTGTCTATCTGTCTCTAATGAGGTATACGTCGATTTGCGCATGTTTATACTCACAAAGGCGACCGCTGTGTGATAAAGTTCACCACTGACCAGGCTATCGCTGAACAGGTATCGAGATCACGAACCCGACCGCGACGATCTAAGAATTATTTACCCCTGACCATGGCTACTCCTCAGCTGCTACTCGCAGAGATCAATTTCCTCCCTTCGTCCCGTTTGTCGCGCCGACCTTATCAAACACCCCAGCCAGCCAGTCCAGAGCCTGCATCGCCAACTGCCCCTCCGCGCCAATCTGGCAGTGCTCGCCAGCGCCCAGCTCCGTCTTGAAGAGAACATACGCATCGCCCTTCTCAGGCTTGAGCTGCTTCGCCACGACCTCAGCCTGGCCCGGCGCCATCGTGTCGTGCTCCCCCGAGGCCACAAAGAGCGGCGCCTCGACCTTGTCCAGAATCCCATCGAGGTTGTACGTCCCCATCTGCCGCAGCCAGTCGTACGGACTCTTGGTCGCGAAAGCCCACAGCCCCTGGTCCATGCCCCAGCGGAACGACGTCGGCGCCTTGGGCGACTTGTACACGGCCCACGCGATGGCGTCGAAGGCGGTCGCGTTGCCGGACTCGAAGGCCGCGCGCATGGCGTCGGGCATGCTGGGCAGCTGCGCGTCGAGCAGGCTCCACAGGCCGTCGACGGCCAGGACGGCGGCGAGCCGGTGCTCGCGGCTCGCGGCGCGCGGGGCGAGCGTGCCGCCGAAGGACCAGCCGCCGAGGGCGATGCGCTTCGTGTCGACGTCGGGCCGCGTGTGCAGGTAGTCGACGACGGGGGTGACGACCTCCCACCAGTCGTTGCGGAAGCCGAGGCCCTGGTCCCGGCGCACGGTGGGCTGCCCCGGCCCTTCGTAGGTGGCGCAGTTCCAGCCGCGGGCAAGCACGGCGTAGCAGATGCTGTGGTAGAGGGCCTCTTGGGAGCCGTCGTAGCCGCTGCCGACGAGGAGGGTGGGCACACGCTCGGGAGCGCAGTTCTTCTTGTTGCTGTTACTGCCCTTCTGCTTCTGTGCCGAGAAGAAGATGACGGGCACGCTAAAGTTGGATGCCTTGACAGTCACGCGCTCGGCAGGGACGTCGAGCCTCGCGACGGCGCTGTTGAAGTCGGCCAGCTGGCTATCCCATATCGTCTTGAGCCGCGGGTCGCTCACGTTGCCGTGGATGAAGAAGTCGGCGGCGCGGTAGTACGACGACGAGCGGAAGTAGGTCTCGCGGGCCGAGACGTTGAACCCCTTGGCCTCGGCCTGCGCGGCCTGGTCGTGGATGGCGTCGGCGAGGAACTTGAACTCGGAGTAGAAGGACTCAAAGTCGCCCGGCACGATCTGCGAGGCCGCGCGCAGGATCTCGCCCGTGTTGGAGCCGCCGTTGCCCTGAGCGAGTGCTAGGAGCTCCTCGAAGTAGAAGGCGAACTGGGCGTCGGAGGAGAGGGCAAACATGGGCGACGCCGTGCTGTTGGAGGAGGTGCTGTTGCTTGCGGCGAGCTACAGTGAAGGGAAGATCGCTGTCAGTGGGAGGTGAGTACAGATGGCGAGTGACCAAGGACTTACCGAGCCAGCCAGGAGGCAGCTCGCCGAGAGCAGAGCGCGCTTGAGATGCATCTTGTTAGTCTGAGTAGGTAAGTACTGAGCTCAGGATGGATATGCCAAGAGGGATGCCTCGATACGGAAGGGTCTTCTGCATGACGGGTGCCAAGAGTGCAGCTTTATATCCCCCAGGAACCGCCAACAACTCAACATCCTCCTCCCCACAGATTGGGGGCCATCTCGCTTGCGCACCGTTGTCGTGAGGCTAGTGCCTGCTGACGAACTGACTTAAATCCTTCCACAGGGTAAATCGCTCAGGTTCGTCCAGGCCGAGTGGCAGGTTTTGCTGCAACTGGTAATTTAAAGGCTCGCTTTCGCTATCGTATAGACCGAGTGGGCCTGGTGCTGGCGATGATCTCTCAGTAGGGCTGACAGGCGGGCCTGCTTTGCCTGAGTGACCGCCGCCTCAGCCTCTTTAGCAACGTGGATTCGAGCCTGTATCTGGAAATAACGGGATTTAAAGTATCCCTTGTATGTTGGCGAAGCTTGTTTTGATGTCGGTGCCAATCCTACGGAGAGTCGGGGAGATAGATGGGCAAGTAGGGAACCGCATTTCGAAGTCTTGCATTCGAACTCGGGAGCATTGTGAAGCACCGTTGCGTGAACCCCTACCAACAGCTTAAATATGCGAAATGCTAAGACTCTTGACACCCGAAGCATATCTTCATTACATTCGGCTTGTAGACTAGGTCCACGGCCCAGTTGGCCCAGTTCGTTCGGCAATGCATCGTGGGCGCCCTGGCTTTGGAATTGCACGTCCGTCTTCGCTCGGACCGTTGAGAACGGCATGCGGGACTGGGGCCCGAGCGACTAGTGAGGACCGTTAGGCCCTGCGAAAACTAACCAAGCCGGGAGGACCGGAAGTATTTGGATGTTTGCAGGATCGGCAGCTGTTCGCTTCTTTTGAAGCAAGATTAGATCCAATTTGTTGACGCTACTGGAGTGGAAGCTCCCAGGTGAGATGGAGTTAGCTCTTCGCGTGTAATTTGGGGGCCGTCGGGCTAGGAGGACCACTCTTGTCAATGTAATCAATGCCATTGTGCAAGCCTTCAAGGCTGTATTGTCAAACTACTTGCTATACACGAGTCTATAGCACGCCATTCGGCCCTTGCGATAAACCTCTCGTCCTTCAAATTACCGCCGTCGTACTCTTGATAAACTCTCCCGCTCACGTTCTGGTCGTGATCAACGGGACTTAGGCCTTGCTGAAGCGCTCGGCGACGGTCTTCCAGTTGACGACGTTCCAGATGGCGTCAAAGTACTCGGCCTTGCGGTTCTGGTACTGCAGGTAGTAGGCGTGCTCCCAGGCGTCGATGCCGAGCAGGGGGACAAGGTTGCCGGTGACGGGGTCCTGGTTGGCGCGGGTGACGAGGTTCAGGTTGCCGGCGGTCTTGTCCTTGGCGAGCCAGGCCCAGCCGCTGCCCTGGATGCCGGCGAGGGCGGTGTTCATCTGCTTGCGGAAGGCGTCGAAGCCGCCAAAGTCTTCGTCGATCGCTTTCTACAACAAGGGTGAGAACATTGTCAGCAACACTCGAGAGTATGAGGGCATTGGTAGCAATCGTTACGCACCTTGAGAGCGCCGTCGGGCTCGCCGCCACCGTCACGGCTGGCGGGAGCCAGGTTCTCCCAGAAGAGGGAGTGGTTGAGGTGACCACCGCCGTGGAAGTTGAGGAGAGGAGCCAGAGAGGCGGCCTTGGTGTAGTCGCCCTTGCCCTCGGCCTCAGCGATCGAATCGAGGGCGCTGTTGAGGCCGTTGACGTAGGTTTGGTGGTGCTTGCTGTGGTGCAGCTCCATGATCTGGCCCGAGATGTGAGGCTCGAGCGCGCCGTAGTCATCTGCATGTAGGTCATTGGTGGTTAGCTCCGCGGCGATAACTTCGGACACACTTGTCACAGCATCGCTTCGCCCAGGGCAGCCCAGAGAAGCTTTGTGTCCATCGCGAAGGTGCTTTATGTATAGAGGAGTTCACATACAGGGCATGTCGGGCAGAGTGGCCTTGCCACGGACAAAGGCGGCACCGGCCATGGATGCAGCGGGCTTCATGGCGCGGGACCGAAGGGCTGCCCGCAGAGCCGGAGTGGTTCGCATGAGGGTTGACGACATTGTGCTCGGCTTGTTTCAAAAGCTGCAATTGATTGTGTCAGTCCAAGGTCAGTGAACTGTTGGTTGATTGAAGCAGGTAGGTATAGGTTTGACTCACTCTTCTTTTGGCCGGAGGAATGGATAGTCTTGGGTAACAATTGCACCGGAAGAGAGAAAGGCAGTGGAGCTGTCTTGGGAGTTTCTGACTGAGCAAAAGTATGGGAAGCTCGGCTAATGATGTCAAAACAGCGCGAATCTCAACTGCCAGAGCTCGGAATTTCGAGGTGGTGGCCCGAGCTTCAAACAACGCATCTCCGCTAAAGTCACAGTGTCGTCATTCTTCGATACCCCTGGGCTGAAGCCAATGCTCACTAAGCAAAGTGGTTGTTGTGGCGCCCAGGCGATAGTGATAGCGAGTGGAGGGCGCCACAATTCGCAGTCGCGCCTATGACCCCGCCAAAAAGAACAAACCAAGCAACAGTCGCGTCGAAATTGGTGATATGCTGTGATTGTCAATTTGAGTCCTACTTTTTTCTTTTGGTACACGCTGTTTGTTGTTGAAGGTCCTCTGCCTCTGGTATAGACAGGTATAGTTGTCCTTGTCAAGTCGCAGCCTTGCAAGATGTCATACTACGACATTGACGCCATCCTCACCGATGCTGAGGTACAGACAAATCGCGGCCTTTGCGCCATCGCAGATCAAAGACAAACTGACACTCTTCGATCATAGAAAATCCCCTGCGAATTCCAGCTCGACGTACCGGAACTAGGATACCTTGACAACAACCCTGCGCATGCCCTGAAGGCCGGCACCAAGATCGGTCTGCCATTGTGGCTCGCCGAGATGCTTGCCCTCGCCAACACCTCGAGAGCCGAAGATCCAGACGAGGGCCGCTCCTTCGTCTCCCTGAACCTCCCGTCGGCCCTATCCAACGAAGTCGTCCAGGCCCTGAAAGCCGACCCTCGCGCCGTCACTCTCCGCGACCAGAGCCCGCACTTCTACGGCCTCGCGACGCGTATGCTCGACCTCTTCGAGGAGGCTGAACTCGGCGCCGTCGTACGCAAGACCTTTGTAGTACGTGCCAACGATGTCGGACTACATGCTCGGAAGGCTGGTAGCGGAGCAGGGAGAGGAAAAGAAGAGGGCAGTAATCTTGGTGTCGGAGGCGCCGGTGAGGAGTTCCTGCGAGGCCTTGACGAGTGGGAACGACAACTGTTCCGCAAGGCACACGACGGGACGAAGTCTGGCAAGGAATACTTGGACAACGTCAAGAAGGGTTGAAGCAACGTGACAACACGCGTCAACTTAACAACTCCATGGAGTTGCCTGCATTCTCCGTCCCCCAGGTGGCAGTTCTCGACAGCACCCTGTGTGCCGTTATGGCTTACCGCGCAGTCTGGGCCAGCATCGCACACACTCGTGTCTTTCCTCGACAGCGAGTAACATTTTTCCGTTACAAAGCGGCCCAAACATCGTCCAAGACTTGCCTCGGTGATGCTCTCGATTAGACTACATCCTTGGTCGAATCAATAGCCTTCGAACCCCTTCCCTTCACCCAACGAGCGACGGGTGTCAAACCCTTCAACGACAATACCCCCGAACCGCAAACGAGCTGGAAACGAAGAGTAACACGGTCGAGTGTGTGCTGGGCAGCAGCTAGCAAGGACAGGGCGAAAGAGGCGTTGAAAGACCAAAGGGATGAGAGCTGGCAAGAACAGTAGCAATGCTACCACAATGAAAAGAGACGATTCACGAAAGATACCAATGAAATACCACCTAATACTACCTTTCATATCCACAACCCTTTGATCCGATCATCGCCATGTGCCCTCCCCACACCGACCCGTCCTCGTCACGGATCAATGAAACTCTCCCGGTCCAGGACCAAAATGGGCGCCCTCCGCCAGCGGGTACAGAACGCAGGCCTTTCCCTCGCAACCCATACTGACTACATCGTTCCCCCACCAATGCAATTCAACCTGCAACCACTGCAGGGTGAAGAAAAGGACAATACCGGCGATGGCGATGCCCGACGAAAAGCTCGCCGACAGGACAAAGTTGTACTTGGACCACAGCCCCAAGAACCGTTTCTTCATGTAGATCCACGACAGCCACGCGATCGGTACGGCAGGGAGCTGGAAACTCAGGCTGTACGGTGCCCAGAGGAGTGCGCCGTACAGCATCGCGATCGGGTGGACCTGCCGCAGCCACCGCTTCTTGAACCGGCGCTGCGCGAGCCAGAACACCAAGGGAAGAAGCAGACCCACGGGGAACCCTATCAGCGTCGCTGTGTACTGCCCGCCGCGCCCAAAGACCTTCTTGGGGCCGATTGTGCCCCACAGCACCGACGCCGTGAAGAAGGTGTTGACCCCGGGGCACGTGAACCGGTTCGGCGCGTCGGGCGTGCACACCCCGGGGATCTGGTTCATCTGGAAGTTGAGCACGCCCGTGCACACAAAGGTCGACACGACGGTGGCGACGACCTGGGCCCAAAAGGTGTGGCGCGGCGGGACCTTGAGGTAGTGCGCGAGCTTGAGGTCGTTGGCGAAGCTGACGGCGTGCGCGCAGGTGACGTACCCGAAGGTCTTGAAGTAGTTCATGGCCAGCGCGTTGCCCTCGACCCACGAGCCGCCGATGAACTCGGCCAGCACGTTGAGCGTGACCTCGATACCCGTCATCGACTTGATGATGCCCACGGGCACGACGAAGATGAGGCACAGCGCGATGCCGTAGAAGACGACGCCGGGTGACGTGTAGGTCTGCCACCCGGCTATGCCGCCGATGCTCAGACCTATGGCGGTAAGCAGGACGATGGCGTACCACCATTCGGGGACTGTGTTGTGGTCACGGTTAGCTGCATGATCGAGGTGTCCCACTGCATTGAGAGGCGGAGACTGAAAGACAAACCTTCGGGGTATTTGGCCATCAGGCGGTTATGGACGTCCTGATACTGTCCAATGTCGGCCTTTTTCTTCCTCCGGAAACTGTTGATGAGGCTCTTACAGCCCATCCGTATCTCGTACCGATGGAATAGGAAGATATACATGAGGGTCGCAGGGTAGATCGCGAAGAAGCAGGTGTACGTCGTGACGCTTGCCGCCGATAGCCAGGCCGGCGAGTACGCCTCGTATTTGGCCTTGTCAAAGATGGCTCGGTCATCAATGGCCCGCGACACGTTGTACAAGCTGCCTGTATTGTCGAAGATGCGGTTGGTGATCATGGGGAGATGTCCAGTCCCATAAGTGTTGGAGTACCAGAGCCCCAAGATCATGAACCCGGCCACAAACATACCCAAGGTTTTGTTGAGCGTCGCGAAGAACGGCACCATGAGCGGGTCACAATCGTCGAAGAGGAGAATGTTCCAGTCAAAGGTCGGCCACGGGTTCAGGCCGAGCCCGTTTTTCATCCCTACGATGGAGTTAAGCTTGACGTTTTCCGGGGCGATCCACGAGAGCCAGCTGAAGATGGAGAGCGCTTCAAAGAGGTAGTTGGGGAACCAGAAGTAAACAAACATGGCCACAAAGGTAATTAGGAAGACCTTGAAACGGGAAGCCTTCCAGACTGTGTTCCACGGCCCGCTTACCGGCGTGTTGCTGTCGTTGTGGAAGGCGGCGTTGAGGGCAATGGTGACAAGGGAGGCCGGCCACACGCAGTAGGATGGGTAGACCAGAAATCTGCGGGTCAGGCCAGCGAGGCCGTACCCAATCAGGCTTGTGCCGAGAGCAATAATGATTTGGTAGCTGAATGCGCCGGCGTATGGCTGATTGAAGTCTGCCATGGATCAAGAGATTGAGCGGTCAGCTCTCGGCTTGGACCATTGTGGGGACGGAGTTCAAGGTGCTCACATTGCTCCAAGTATTGGGTCCAGATAATAGAACTGGTGTAAGGTGTCGAGCATGCAACGTTCGCCATGATCGTGATGAGCATATGCTCCTTGCGGTTGAAAGGCCCAGGGTTGAGACTGATGCGGCTTCCGAACATTGTTATGCCCCAGTCCGGCAGCATCCACTCCAAGGCCTTACCAAAGGGGTATGAAAGAAGCTGTGCTACATTGGCAGCAACACTAATACGGGGCATACGAATTGAGAAGAGCTGGTTTGTGAATCCAAGTATGACCGAAAATAGTAACCCGATGAACCAGGCACGGACTGTCGAAGAATGCAGGGAAGGGTCGTCGTGGTTGTCGACCACAGCACGGACTTCGGCGTAGGGGCTGTTATTGGTGATCAGAGCGGCTTCGAGCTTCATCTCGTGTATCAGGTCCTGGTGGTTTTGCGGCTCTACAAAGACATTGTCGTTTTCTCTCGCACAGTCAGCCCGACTTGTGTTCGTCCACGGCTTTTGGAATAGAGTTACCTAAGAACCCCCGAATTCTTTCGAGAACTGCATGAGAGAAGTTCGGGTCATTGTTGTGCATCTTGAGAACGTTTGTCATCAACTTCAAGCCTTGTCAGCGCCACCGTATTATATCAAGGTGGAGCGTAAACGTACCTCTTTAACTTCTTGCAAGTTCATGGCATTTGCCAGAGCCTTAGCGTCAAGGAGATCATGTTCCGTGACGTCGAGCGCACTACACAGTATGTTAGATTCCCGAGAACGCAAAGAAGGAATGGCAATCAATACTTTTCAACGGTCTCGTTTAGTGGTATGTCGACAAACTCTTGAATGCCCTAGTTAAAGAAAATTAGCAAACTCTTTGGTGAGACGGACAAGTAGAAAGGGAGGTGCACCCTTGAATTGTGACCTGCTTGAACTGGCAGTCCAAGAGGACCGACCTCGTTCGAAGCCATCTTTGTCTTTGGCATCACAACCTTTTTGGCAGAGCAGCACCAGTGTGGGGAGAAAGAAAGCCGAGCATGCTCTGCTTCTTAAGTCTGTTGGTACATTACGTGTAAAGAAATACCACTCATCAACCGTGGTTCATTACATGGAAATGGGCCAGAGCTCGCGCCATGGTCGAAATTGAGCCTGTAGCTGCATCCAGCCAGTCAGACTCTCAAACAAACGCAATAATTCTTATCAGAACACATTTTGAGGATCACACCTCTTGGTTCGTTCTTCGGAACCAGTGTATAATAGTCTTGGTGCCAGACATTGCTCGTAGATTTCCCTTATCAGGGATCAGTTACCGTCTCAAATCATCGCAATCCCCTTCTTTCGAGCCAGTTTTCCCTATCAATCACCGATGTTTTTGCCCGTCAATTCCCCACGCATACCATATGAAGGCCGACCATGTTTGTCTGCACCAGGCCATAGTTTCTACGCGCGACCTAGATCGACACACTTGGAAAACTCCCGATCGGGTTGCTATGCTCCAATATCGAGATTTTCAGGACACCGGTCGGACCCACAGACGTTTCCCAGCCAAAGGCCAGCAAGGGCCATGTGCTGATTCATGTAGTTCTCTCCGTCGCAGACAAAACCTTAAGATGGTCTTCAGCGTTGCATTGGCGAGTCCCGAGCGCTTCGGGCGGATGCATGGGTGGGGTGGCGTGGGCGGCAAGCAGGTCCACACGGTCCGGTTAACCAGTTATCACAACCGACAATGCTGTTGTAGTTGGCCCAAGTAAGTTAGACCGGGATACTGCATCTTTCATGCGAATTATCCCGCAGGCGTCTACTTGACAGGACTTGCACAGGGATATATATACAGGCATGGGGTGATCAGACATTTGATCTCCGCTCCTCACTTGATATGTTCAAGGATCCCTCCGCACCGCCACCAAATACGCCAGCGGCTGGAATCCCATTCCTTTCGTATTTTCATCACGCCTTATGAGACTTTGGGTCACGAAGCGAGAGTTTCTGAAATTATGTATGTCTACGAACCATTAGGGCCTCGCCAGATCCGGCTGCTGGAAGTGTCGATGAGCGAGACCGCGCCGCATGGGATGCAACTCAATTTGACAAGAGTCGACATCGATCCAAATCTCAAATTTGCAGCTCTATCGTACACTTGGGATACAGCTCACGATATTTCGTCTTCACAAGGTGCCGAGTCGGAACAATCTGAAAGCACACCCGCGAAGGAGCAGATATTCAACGTCCGATGTGGTGACGGGACTTTGGCCGTCAGGGAGAACTTGTTTCACTTCCTGCAGTGGTTGCAGAAATGCCATGATCCAGCGATATTCTGGATCGATGCAATCTGCATCAACCAGGACGATCTCGACGAACGAGCAGAGCAAGTCATGCTCATGGGTGATCTATACAAGAGGGCGGACAAAGTGCACATCTGGCTAGGCCAGACGCCAATTTCGCCAGGCGCTCTTAAAGTTGTCCACGATTTCATACCCGCAGTCTTGAAAGACTGGCAATTCCGGGCCTCAGCAACGGAATTCTATTCAACTCGAGATATGCTCTGTGACGACGAGCAAGTCATAGGTGCTCTTGGCCGTGAGACGTGGGGAATATGGACATCCCACTGGAAAGACTTTATGCGGATCTTCGAGCGCTCGTGGTTCTCGCGCGGCTGGATCGTTCAGGAAGTCTGCATCAGAGCTTTGGATGGCTGTACTTTTGTCGCCGGCACAGATGAGATCGACTACAAGCACCTGGAAGAGTTCGACAAGTTTCTGAAAGCTACTGGTTGGACGCAGCAGCTTTATCGAAAGACAATGGACTCGAAGGAGTTCGCTAATGCCAGGGGTGCAATGGCAAGTTTCTCCAATCTCCGCGATATCTTGTCCGCCCTTGACTACCTGCATCCGGACAAATTTGAGACCATACGTGCGATCTACGGCGCTCAGAATGATCAACAAGCTTGGTACGGAGCCTATGTCGAAGTGATCAGTCGAATGCGGTGGCGAGGATTGACGGACCCTCGGGACATCATCTACGCCAGCTTGGGAATGATGACCACGGTGGCACCGAAGGATATGCCCGTGAAGATTCATCCTGACTACCGTCTGACAGTTGCGGAGGTCTTCACTCGGTTCGCCGCTCTTTTAATTCAAGAACATCCTTTCATATGTGTTCTGTTTGTTAAAGAAGACCTGTCTGCTCGGCAATACCTAGACCTTCCTTCATGGGTTCCGGACCTTTCAGTCGGGATGAGCCATAATACTTTGATACGCTCGAGCGACTTTTACCGCGATAGAGCAGGGCATAATTACGTCTTTGGGAGGAATTTCAATGCCTCGAGAACGAACATAGAAGACTTGGGCGTTAGACAAGTTCATGGACGATTGCTCGAACTTCATGGCCTGTGTCTCACGACCGTGGGTTGGTGTGGACCAGAAAAAGCTTCGCTCATTGCTTTGTCTGCTGCGAAACTCGCACTGCAGGGCAGAAAGCATCCGGTTTCCCTCGAGTCCATGTATGACGCAGTTTGGAAGACTTTGATAGTCGATGATCCACCGCCGACGCTGGATGGTAAGAAATGTTCTGAGATCTTTCGGCACTGGCTCCTCATACAGCTCGCCACGTTGTGGCTAGACTGTCAAGAATGTTCTGCAACATCCGACGAGCATCAAACTCTGCTTCAAGAGATCAAGTCTGCGCTCTCCACAGATCGGGGAATTGCAGAGTCGTCGCAGCACATTCCTACTCTCACAGAAGTGACGGAGGCCAGCGAGGACGTCGATGGGCTGTCGGATCCCGACAACGACGCATTTCAGGTCGCCTTTATGATAGCCACACGTGGCCGTAGGCTGTTTGAGACAAGCCAGGGTCACATTGGACTGGGTCCGCGGTCCCTTCGTGAGAATGATGAGGTCTGGCTGCTCAAGGGGAGCAAAGTGCCCCTCATTTTCCACAGACACAGTGATGAAGAGACACATGAGCTCGTCGGAGAGAGCTATGTTCACGGTTGTATGTACGGCGAAGCTATGACTGAGGAGCTGCAAGTACAATATCGCCCTATCAGGATCAGTTGATAGGCATGGCTTTACATGCAAAATAAGCAATACCTACTTAGCGCTCCTTTCATTTATCATCATTCTCTAAAGGAACACTTGGAGAACAGACTTTATCTTTCTATCCTGACTCTGAATGCCTGCCATAGAAGCACTCTCACCAGTTGATTCTTCTTGGTATTTTTAGTGGGTTTACATCTCTGGGAGCAGACATCTTGATGTCACTCGATGCTTGCCCATCAAGCCATCGACCTAGTCGGTGCCATGACTGGTCCCTTTCAGAACCTAATCTATTGTACTATCTCCATCGTCAATGCTGTCACCACAAAAAGAAGTGCCGTCGCATGATAGCGCGCCAACAGGACCAACAACGGTGGCACCGTGGATGACGGGATCATCCGTCCAATCAATGCGCATCGCTTACGCCGTAACAAACGCCCAGGTGGTTAGCGTTGTTCTGCATCGAGGAATTGTGGTTGGCTGTGTCGTGGGCTGAACGGCTGAAGGGGGTACAGGCAGCGGCGGCATGAAGACACAAGGCATTAGGCAGGCCTGCAGGCATCCATGGGCCTCCCGTCGATCGTCAGCGAGCCGAGACCTGGTTTTCTTTTTCGATGGGCGAGCGTGTGGTGAAGACTTGGCGGGTCCCACAGCGAACCCCTGCCCGTTTCTTGTGGTTGGTCAATGCAAGGTGCATTTCCCGATTTGGGGCTTGCGAATGGCTTCAATTCATGCGGATGAAGATGGTCAGCAAAGAGGGATTAAAAGCTCAGCTTCTTACCCCCATTCTACTTTGCCTTCTCTAATCCTCTCTTCTTTCTACACTCCCCAGGACTATACTGGCGGCCCTTCTTCTACTGAAACACATTTAGAGAATCGCTTAACTTCTCCCTGAGAATGAACTCTTCAAATCCGAATGGCAACCTTGCCAACCAAGGATTGTTCGCCGGGATTCTCGAGCTTATATTTCCTGGGATGTCGTATCTTCCGCACGCTGCGATAGCCCTCATGATCGTCAAGTATGTTTCCGAGTCTTGGGGAGACGTGCTCAGCACTCGTCTTCTGTCCACCATCGAGATCCGAGCTCACGACGATACATACAACTACTTGATGACCTGGATCGCGAAGAACAATCTCTCGAAAAACAATCATAGACTTCTCGCATCTTCAACTATCACCAACGAAGAATTCGCCTGGAATGATGGCACTGGTAACAATGATGACCGTGAGTTTGAGAGCGCGGCGGACGAGGAAGACATCAAGGCAGGAGATATTGATGGACTGCGCTCCAAGATATCTCTCTACAATGCCCGACCCCTGCGCTGGACTCCCGCTATGGGGCTCCACTTCTTCCGATTCGAGAACCACATCGTGGCTTTCACGAGGTCATTTGAAGACCGAGAGTCCATTCCATATGCAAGGCGGGCTGAAAGACTCTTCATCTCCTGTCTGGGGAGAGACGCCTCGGTCCTAAAGCGAATCGTCACCATTGCCCGTCTCGAGTATCTCGAGAGTGAGAGAGGAAAGATCAGCATCTTCCGAGGCACCAAGATCAGCGACTTTGACATGACTTGGACCAAGGCCATGTCGAGGGCAGCGCGGCCTATGTCCACCATTGCCCTCGATGAGTCTATCAAGGACCGTTTCGTCCATGATCTTCAACGATATCTCAACCCAAAGACCAAGACCTGGTATGCCACCAGGGGTATACCGTATCGCCGGGGGTATCTTTTCTCCGGCCCACCCGGCACGGGCAAGACCAGCCTCACTTTGGCGGCGGCTGGTCTGATGGGGCTCGATATCTACATGATCAACCTCAACTCGCCCAGTCTCACGGAAGATAGTCTCTCCAACCTGTTCCAGAATCTGCCCCGGACCTGCGTGGTCCTGCTGGAGGATGTCGACGCGGCCGGGATGACGCATAAACGAAGCCAGGAGCCTGAAGGAGGCGAGATTGAGCCAAGCAAGGGCCAGCGCAGGGAGCGCATCTCGCTTTCGGCACTGCTCAATGTCATCGACGGTGTGGCTGCTCAAGAAGGGCGCGTGCTTGTCATGACTTCGAATCACACTGACAAGATTGATCCAGCTCTACTCCGCCCTGGAAGGATCGACTTCTCGATCAAGTTTGGGCTGGCGACATCTGACACCGCTCACAAAATTTTTAAACAGATGTATGATGTCTCGGATATTATATCGCCTTCGCGGACCTCCCAGATAGCAGTAGGTGACGAAGGTTCTCATGGTCCGGATGAAAAGCAGCAACATCAAACCAGTTTTGAGGGGCAGGATGTCAAGCGTACAACACTGGAAGTATTGGCTCAAACGTTTGTGAGCAAGGTTCCAGAGCTCCTATTCAGCCCAGCAGCTATACAAGGATTTCTCCTCACTCATCAAGATGACCCGATGGGGGCTGTCTCTGCTGCAGAGAAATGGGTAGAGCAGCAAAGGACTGAGCAGGAAAGCCTGAAGACTTCCACATCTGAACACATCCCCAATGGGGTTCCACCGTAGGTGGATATTGTTGATGGTAATAAAGGACTACAGCAGTGACTTGAGTCCTTTCTGTTTAAGATTCGAGATAGATATCAGAGTATACAAGGGCTTGCTTTCAATGTAACCTTTCACCTTTGGCTCCATGTCCGACATCCTTGAACGCACTGCCAGTGTCTTGACCAAGCTGCCGAACATGCCGTACGGGGCTGAATTCGACTGCCCGGGCTCGATCCGGCCGGTACGGCACGGTACTTGATTGATATTTGCACCACCGGACTCCGGCACAACAGGGTAGCATTGCCGGACATCGGGAGTCTTGGCCACCGGAAATAACCTTCCTGTGATGGCTCCGGCCGGCGTAGCGCCCCAGTTTTCACCCACTTAAGTCCGTTGTTCCGGCCACCATGCACTAAAGTGCTTGGCAAACCGTCCATGCGGATTAAGGTTAGAAAGTCAGCCCTACGATAGGACAGTCGGGTTAATTCAACCTGGCCGTCGGACTGACATGGCAAGCTTCCTGTGGCATGTGATTGCGCGTCCCTGTAGTATATAAGGCTCTGAGTATGTCGTCACTACATGATAGAATGAAGTACAGAATCCAAATCACTCTAAACCAGCCTAGGAAGAAGACGAAAAGATCACTTCACAATGGTGGCCTCCATCGACATGCAGCCAGGCAATGACTCGGCTGGGAGCATTTTCATGAAATCCCAGATCCGCGCAAAACAGCCCAAGTTCCCCACCAACATTGATCTATCTGGTCAGGTGGCGATTGTGACCGGCTCATATGGAGGAATCGGGTTCCATTGCGCACGTCAGCTCTTGACGCTGAAGCTCTCCCGGCTGATCATCGCGGTCCGGTCGGTGACAAAGGGCCAAACTGCTGCGGACAAGCTGCAGAAGGAATTCCCCGGAGCTGCCATCGACGTTTGGGCCCTGGATATGACTTCGTATGATTCATGCCAGACATTCGCTGCGAAGGTCGGCGCGGATCTCCAGCGACTTGACATTGTCATCCTCAATGCTGGCGTCTTCAAAGCAGATCACAACATTGTGCCATCTACCGGCCACGAAGAGTCGATCCAGGTCAACTACCTGTCAACATTCCTGCTGGCCATTCTTTTCCTGCCTTTGCTCAAGGTCAAGTCTCCGGTCGGCAAGCCCGGTAGGCTCACAATCACTGGATCCAGCGTCGCCCTGTATGCAAAGCTTGCAGAACGAAGCAAGAGGCCATTCCTCAAAGCAATCGATAACCCAGCCGATGGGCAGAAGTTTTCCCCAGACGAGCACTACCCCAACACCAAACTCCTTGGCCATCTAGGCCTCGTCAAGCTTAAGGACTATGTCTCGGCCGACGATGTGGTCGTCAACATTGTTGACCCGGGATTCGTCAAAGGCACGAGCCTACACCGTGGCTTCTCAGGGGTAGTGGGCACCATGTTCAGTTGGACGAAGTCTCTGGCAGGGAGAACACTGGACAGCGGTGCCTCGACACTCGTCGATGCCGCCGTCGTTCAGGGGAAGGATTCACATGGATGCTATGTCATGGACTGGAAAGTCAGCCCGTAAGTACAACAACTTTCTCACATCTGCGTCCTGGGTCTATCATACGGAGTCTAACGTGTTGGTTTCTTAGATTCGCGGGAATCGTGTACACGCCCGAGGGCAAGGATCTCATCAACGCACTGTGGGAAGAGACCATGACTGAGCTTAGTTTCATCAACGCACGAGAAATGCTAGCCTCATTGCGAAACTGATCAAGGATTGGCGATGTTTCTGGCTGCCTCCGATCTAGCCTATCTCGCGTTTCCTAGTTTTACCTGAATACGATGAAGATCCTAAGATTCGACTTCGTCACCTGTATTATAGTATGTATCTTGTCAATCACGAGTTGCACTTTGCTCTTCAGCAGCAATAAGAGATCGCTGCATGATTACAGCATCGACCCATTGTCCATGTTTGAAACCCACGGCCTTGAGAGTCCCCACCATCTCAAATCCTGCCCTCCGGTGTACTGCGATCGACGCCGCATTGGCGCTATTGCCAATGACTGCCAGCATCTGTCGCCAGGGTCCTGTTTCGCACCGCCGGATCAGTTCCGCCAACAGTCTCGAGCCCACTCCCTGACCCCCGAAACCCTGACGCAAGTAGATCGCATCCTCGACCGTGAAGCGATAGGCACTGCGAGGACGGTAGCCAGAGGCGTACGCGTATCCGACGACCGCTCCGGCACGCTCAGCAACGATGTAGGGATATCCGGCTGTCGTGATGGCTAGGAATCGTTGCTGCACTTCGGAGCTGTCCGGAACCGTTTCCTCAAACGTAGCAACGCTGTTTTGGACATGCCAGGCATAGATATCCTGTATGTCATTGATGTCTGTGAGCTCTGCAGAGCGGATAACGCACGGAGCAGTCATTCTGGCCCTTGCTTCATAGGTGTGACTCTGTTCAAACATCCCGTGGCCACTAAACCCCGCTGTTGTCTCGACTCGGTCCCCTCCCCCGAGACGAGACGCGGCGCTGCACCTGATCAAACCCCGCTAACCTTAAGCCGTGCCAATCGTACAATGTAACACCTCGGCACCCAAACAGTTTCAAGACATAGCAAACGATGCGGATAGAAAAAAGCCAAGACCAAAGGAAAATATGCATGTACCGTTCACGCCAAGAATTTGGAATTATATACAGAAAGGTTTTCTTGTTGTTTGTGCGGCTGTTTGAAACTTCACTGGTGCCTTTCAAGTCCAATCTTGGCTGCGTACTCCAGGCCGTCGGCTACTTCCCGAGGTTTCGAAAGAAAGGGAGAATGAGATGCCTTGACATGAAAGCTAACTGCGTTTGGTCCCAGCTGTGCAGCCATGCCCTCTTGCACCTGTAGGGGCAGGGCTTTATCGTCATCGCAGAAGAAATACATGCACTCAATATCGTGCCAGGGCTCGTACTTGACGCCCTCGGAGAACACGGGTGCGGACTGGTGTTTTAGAGCCGCAATGGCCTTCTTTTGGCCTTCCGCTTCAACATCGTGGTAGAAAACGACCTCTGGCGTGTCTGCGTAAACATGATTTCCCTAATAGCAACATAGGTCAGCAAGTGTGTTTTATCCCACAGTCTGAGTGAATTAGAACCAAACCGGATGTAACTCACCTTGAAGTTCATCCATGGCAGAGGCTTGCCTCCCAGCATCTCCAAGATGCACTTTCCGCGCGGTGTCACAAAGGCTGCAAGGTAGACAAACATGGTCACGCCTCCAGCCTTTCCTTGCTGGGCGCGCTGCTTGTAGCCCAGTCCTTCGACGGCGTTGGCACCGACTAGACCGCCATACGAGTGAACGACAAGCACAATCGGCTTGCCCTCATCGGAAAGACGCTGGAGAGCTTCGCGCACAACTCTGGCGTCGTCCGACAGACTCTTGGTCGGCGGTTCAGCGCCAACAGAAGGGTAGTCAATGGCCTCCACGGACCATCCCCGCGACGCAAGTTCGTCCCGAACAAGGTCGAAACAGTCCGGAGTATGCCAAGCGCCAGGGCCAAAGACGATTGTGGGCTTATTAGAAGACATGGTTGTCTAAGCAGTTGCGTATGGAGGTCAGGTTCTAGATATTGTATGTGTGATGATTGAAAGACGAAATCCTCGAAAGACTAAAGACTAGATATTTGTACACATGATGGTAAGCCGTCTATAGGACGTTTTGAACCATGGTGGGTGTGTTGCCACGACCCGGTTAGGCTACTGGCGGATACCCGACAGACTAAAGAAGTATTTCCGACACGGATGGTGCTGAGCCTTCAATATTTCATCAATATCCTAGTCCAGCCCTGGCTAGCTACTCTTTTATTAGACCCCAGATGTCCCACAATTTCCTAGCTCATCTCCAAACCCCGCGTTTCACTCCTCGTCGGCAAGGTAGCTCCGGCATATAACTTATAGATTGAAGTCCTCATCAGGGTTAGCACCGCCTTCGTGGTTAGGGTTATGAATGCCCTGATATGTGTAGACCGCGTCGGGCAACTTCAATTCCGCCTGACCCTCCGGCCTGCTTATGACTTTGAGATACTTCTTAATGTCAATTGCCTGCTCTGACCTCCACCGTGTGAGCTTCTCAAAGTCCATGCACTTGCGATTCACCGACCTGTGCGGAGACATTAGTCACGAACTCTAGCTCGTTCACAGTAGCAAACTTACATGTCCGGAAGCGGGTACGGCTGTGTTTCGACCCAGTGCATCGTAATGAGGTTGACATTATTGCTGCACTGCAATGCCTGCGCCAGCAGATCGACGCAGTGGTTGATATGTACCTCATGCATGGTCGGGTTGGCGGCGTCTGCGCCATGGGTATGGTAGTAGGAGCCATACGCGATGCGTCGCAACGAGTTCAAGCAGTGCAAATGATGGTAGATGTCCAGAATGACAGCGTATGCGTCATCACCAAGCCCCCAGATAGAGTCTTCGAGTTTGGCCACCGTGGATGGATCCTTGCCCATGCGCACTATATCGGCTCTGGTGACGGGTATGATGTGATTTATCTCCCAGTCTGCCCATATGCGATCGGCTTCGGGATTGGGCAACTGATGTCCAATTCCGGGGTGCTTTGGAGGAAAGAGAGTTCCATTCACGGTGACAAGGCGGTTGTCAAGATCGAGAAGATCAAAGATTGGACCTGTTGTTCGTTAGTCGTGTCAAAGGCCTGCCGTGACTGGAATGACCTACTGTAGCTGGATGTCCTTCGTAGATCGGCGTTCCGAACGAGATATTGCTTGCGAAACCAGACGGTGAACAGGGTCGCTCCAATTAGGAGCATCACTGAGTTTAACAAGGTAAGAATTAAGATTGTTCTTGGCTTCTCCAGCGTATGCCGCTGAACATTGACATTGTTGTGGAGGAAGCTTTTCGCCTCTTCGTCTTCCTCTCCTTTTGGTGTCTTGCGACGCGCAGATGAGAAGAGTGAAATCATGATGTGTTGCTTCGTGGTGTAGCCACAGAATACACTCTGGATGATTTTGATCAGCTTGGAGACGTTGAAAATTGAATAAGTGCAACTTCTCAATCTGAAGCCTAGCAAAAACAAAGTCAAGCGCCGCAGTCCGTGTGAAGTGCCTGCTGTACATCCATTTGGGGGCCGGAAATACAATCCCTGTATTCAGCGGCCGCGATCTGCCGTGCCGATACCACGATTGGATACAGAAGCTGCGTGCTTAGCATCGTCGCCACCGAACGATGAAAGCCAAGACATGGCGTAAGCAGTAACCTTCTTTATTAGGTTTGACACTCAAAATCCTATAGCAACAGCGGAGTGAGTGTTTTGCCCGTTGCGGAAGTTCACAACTACCCGATGGGCCGTATGCAACTTCGACGGCTTGGCCTACCGGTGTCGGTGTAATATTTTGCGACGTCAAAACTCGTGATTTAGTCAGAGACAAGAGTATGGAAATGTAATTGGGCGGTGACCATGGCGCTATCGGGGTCTGACATTGTGTTCCCCTCAAAGATCTACAACAATTGTCAGTGATGAACGGTCGCAATAGGAAGTTCATTCATTATCCGTGCCCAAGGATTGCATGAAGAGGATTGCATGAAGCAATCGTCTTCATTGCTTGGCAACTTCCTTTTTCTCGTTATCGTTTCGGCTTCAAGTCCGATGATAACCCGCCGTGAAAGCTTGAGGGAAGTATAAAAAAGAACGGCCAAGACTGTTTAGGGCGAGAAAGCTGTGCAACAATCATCATCGTTCACTGTCAAGTTCTCACAATTGCTTTTTATCAACCTCATAAAGATGCGTTCCTCCATCGTCGCAGGTCTCGTCGCAGCTTTGGCTGCTCAGCTGGTTTCGTCGGCACCTACACCGGTATGGTTCTCCTCATTCATCTCAGCGCTGCACACTTGCTGATAAGTGTACCTAGGTCGATGGCCCCGTCCGGCCCTATTATGACGGCCACCAGCTGGCTTTCAAGGAGAAGGAGTCCACTGCTGATGCTGCCAAGCTTTACCAGCGCAAGGCAGAGGACGATGATGTCCGACCCTTCTACGATGGCCATCAGCTAGCTTTCAAGGAGGAGGAGGCTGAGGCCTCTGCTGCGAAGCTCTATGCACGAGACTCGGACGATGAGGTCCGGCCCTTCTATGACGGCCACCAGCTGGCTTTCAAGGAGAAGGAGACTGCGGCCTCTGCTGCTAAGCTCTATAAACGAGACTCGGACGACGAGGTCCGTCCCTACTATGACGGCCATCAGCTGGCCTTCAAAGAGGAGGAGACCAGCGCTGACGCCTCAAAGCTCTACTGATGAACTTAGAGCATAAAGTGATGAATCGTTGCAACACACACAAAGCCACTGGCGTCTGATAACATTCGTTGCTCGATTGACCCATCACCTATCAGACGATTTCAGTATTGACGTTCTTTGTGGCTTCATTTCATGTGCGAATGCGCCACCCAGCAAGGCGAATCATTCGTTTCGTGGGTCGACTCTGAAGGGTCGAGGCACTTTGCTCAGCCGTCGCTAGCCACTGTGGTCAGAATAGCAAGTAGTTTGATAATCTTCAGTGCTAGCTCAACATAGAGAAAGGAAATGAGGTTTTTTATCTACTTGTCGACGTGTGGTTTAGGTTATGTGGTCCCAAATCCTCCGGTCTCCTCGTCCGGAACGTCGCTTCGTCGTCCACAATTGCATGTCTCTGGTTCGCGATGAATTCTCTTCAGACCCACAGGTGGGAGGAACCGAGATGATCTTATTCATGAAAAGGACTAGCGACATGAGAGAGTGTCCATAAAGACATGGATAGGCAAATGCAACGCATCATCTTCAGATATGCTTAATCCTATGTAGATAGCCGGAACCAAGCTCCAGTTTTTTATCACCAAAGATATGTCCAACATAGGCATTATTACAAGGGTTCACCTACAGGAGAAGAAAACTGTAAAAATCAAAATTAGTTCCGGCCATCTAGGTGATAAGCTACTTGACATGGGATCGAATTAGGCTGCTGCCGCTCTACACGGTCGTATCGGTGCCAGCAGTGCTGCGTCGTCAACAAATATCGAACAGCTTCGCCCAGTCGCTGTTCTCCAAATAACCAGCCCAGCCGTGCTATTTTCAGGCTTCAAATGTTATATTTTCACGATAGATTTAAAGCTATCGACACAGTTGAGTCTGATGTATCAAAGTATCGTCTCAAGCTTATCGAGAGAATGACTAAAATTGCAAGGATAGTCGGTCTTGTAAAGTGTAACATTATCGCGGTATTCCATGTTTGGCCAAAGCAAGTCTACGCAGAAAAAATGGGTGGATGTGCCCTCGATTTCCCTATTCTTTATAGATACAGTTTCCTACGCTTGAGCGTTCTGCATCAGTCTTTGCCATGAGCAGCATACGATAATACCCATGACAACCGTAAACTAGCTGCTACCTCCCATAGCATTTGATCACAGCGCGTAGGGTTGTCTAACACCGTAAAGATTCTGCGACGTAGAGATCATAGCCGTGGTTCCGCTGATATAGGCACAAGATCCCGACGTCGCCGCGGTAGTGTACATCCTGCACACTACCATCGTCCTGGCGTACCCCCAGCAGTAGGAGACGCCAAGCTTGATGTAGTCGTGCGCCTTGAGGAAGACAGCCGCTTGGTGCGGCATCGGCGGCAGGACATCAGGGAGGACGATGAGAACAACAATGGCCGTCATCCAAATGAGGCCTCTGTACTGGCTGTCCATGACTGAGTGAAAAATTGGTTCGGAAGAGTCGAGCGTATCTAAAGATCCTGTTAGTCTCTTGTGCCAACACGGAATGGTTCAAAACAGAAAACACACGCACTTAGCTTGCTGCGAATTGCGATACTACTAGTGAGATTTGTTAAAAGGAGGATTTGAATTGATCCCCATCGGATCTGGTCTGTGATCTCTTAAATACAGTTGGCGATGCCAGACGAAGATCATTTGTGGGGAGGTCTGGCAAATGGTGGCGATGATAGGGCTGTGCCGCCGCCAGGCAACAGAATAAAAATTCGGAGCACGCGACTGGATGTCCCGGATAGCATGAATTGCCAAGAAAGTAACACAGCAAGGGGACATTTCTAGATTGAGGATGGCAAAACTGGATGGGGGTTGAATTGGCTGATGCGATTCCAACTGTCGTCCCAACATCGCATCACAATGCCTCAGTGTCCATCTCCATCTTTGCACATTCCCCACTAATCAAGATTTATCATTTATGTAATGTTCGTGAAGTCAGCCAGGTCGTAGCTGGAAAGGTCGGCGCCTCTCCTCAAGTTGTCAAAGAAAGCGGCATCAACCCCTTGAAAGGCCCAATGCTCAGCATCAGCGATGAGATAGGGATCGGGAGGTTGATAGATCCCTGGATGGGCAGGGTGCTGAAGAAGTGGCAGCTCCGGCACAAGCATTGGGTCTTGAACCGGCCCTGTCCACGCGCCACCCTGGTTCTCCTGTGTTGGCGCAGAGTGAATCGTCGTTGCATCCCCCGTGCCATGGACACCCGAGCCCGGAAGGACACCACCAGCTTGTGCCGTGCTTTGTCCCCCGGCTCCCGCCGCCTCCATGCATATCGTACCTTCTCGCGCGATGCGCACAGTACCAAAATACGGTACATGGATATGTAGCGTGTCGTCGTCACCAGCATCGTCCCCATCAGCCGGAGGAACAGGCGAGTTCGGAAAACTGGTGGCCCGCCAAGTCGGTCCATCCGCCTCGATGTGCAACAGCCTGCCGAGCACGTCGGCACTGCTCCGGGACAGCATGTCCTTAGATCTCTGGCTGATCTCGGCCATGCAGTCGAGCGTCTCCTCCACGAGCCCCCTGTCGGCGAGCCGCTGGTGCGCGAGGAAGTTGATGCTCGGGTCCAGCCGACGGCTGTCGATGTGGGCGATGAGCAAAGTGATGGCCGCCAGCAGGGCGAAGAAGTCCGCCGTGCGGCAGCAGAAGGCGGCGCGGGGCACGCTGCGGAAGCGGACGAAGCGCGTGAGCTGCTCGCGGCTGGCGGTGACGCAGATAATGCGGCGGTAGTGGTACGTGTCTGTGGGCACGGAGCGCAGTATGTAGGGGAGGTGGAGCTGGTTGAGGAGGTGGAAGTGGAAGAACTGCGTCGTCATGCGGAGGACTGTCCAGAACAGCTCCTTGTCTGGCATCGAGTTGGATATGTCTGGGATTTGCCACCAGCGCGGCGGCATGATTGATGCTGCCTTTTGAATCTCGACGTCGATCTCCTGAGTCACGTCCAGGTTTTGAAAGAACGGGTCAGCTGCATTGCGGTTGAGTATCCGCAAGGTGATGCATGAATGTAGATACCCGTAGTGTTCGATCGGGTGGTGTTCGGTTGCCCACTTCATCTCCTTCAGCGAGCCGCCTCCCTCCCATGCTCCCTGCGGCAGCCCAAGCAGTAAGCTGATGAAGTGATGTATGTAGATCGTGCGGAACCACATGATCTGAGGGTTCGCCTTTGTAGATGGATCTATGGCCTTGGCCGCGCATCTGCCGGGTATATGGAGGTTGAGAAGCTGCGCAACGGCGATACAACGGCGCAGATCGAGCCAGGCCCGCCGCAAGCTTCCATTGTTCGCCAAGAAGACAGCCTTGTGAATCAGACACTGCAGGCCCTCGATCGTGCCAACTAGCTCATCGTCCGCACATACGAATTGGCCAACAGTTTCGACCAACAGTTCCATCAGCTTGGTTGGATCCATCGATAGCTTTGGGTCCCTGTCCGTGTCTTCGTGCCGGTAAGTCTGTAGATGAAGTGCTAACACCAACATCCTCCTTGCGATCAGAACTGGGTGAGCTGAAGAGTCTGGGTTTTGGGCATATTCTTCAGCTGTCGGCAATTCCTCGCTCTCCAGTAGCTTGCAAGGCACCAACATCATGCGGTTGAAATATGCAGTCATCTGGCTACTTCTTTGGTGTATGAGCCGTGCATCCGCCGGCGTGGGCAGCAACGCATGAAGTTTCTTGGACAGCTCTATGTGCTTTTCCCCAACGGCAATTGCAGTGCGCGCTGGTTGGTGAGATGCCGGGGGCTAGAAAATGAGGTAGTCAGCTTCGACTTTGAAGGGTGAAGGGAAGTCTCAGGCCACGCTCGAGCGTGAGGTTCTGAAGCCAACTTACATCGACGAATTCTCCGGGCGCCACAACTCCGGTAGATCTGAGATCCGGGACGTCACCTCCATCGCCGGTATCAGCCTTGGGGCGAGCAGCATACAGGTCAGAAATACCAGGGTTGTTGGATGCATCGATCTTCTCGATCAACCGCTCGACAAGCGCCTCCACCCTGCCGATGCGCTGGCTCGCGCGGCCCCGTTGCTTGACTACCGGCGGCGGTGTCTCTTCAGGTAGGTCCTGGCTGACACACGGTGTGCTCCGAAGCTTACAGCCGGCGCAGACCGTGTCGGACGCGTCGCGATAGATGCACCGGACCTTGCGACGCCGACACTGCCAGCAGCTCCGGGTGCCCTTTCGGACCTTCTTGGCCGGCGTCGGGGCGGACATAATAGCCGTTGCTGCTGCCTGGGTGTGCGTTCTCGGTTGCCTTGACAGCTTGAATGTCACACCCCTTTTCCGCGAATAAACATTGATGCCTAGATCGAAATTCGACCGCCCGCGCGCCGCGCACAGAGCAGGAATCCGGCGGTGTTCACTGGGTTGATCGGGTGCGTGAAGGTGAGACTCCGTCCGAAATTGTGCAGTTCGGTCGGACGAAATCCACCAAGTGGGCCGTGCACCGACCATGCTCACCCTTGGTTATCATACGAGTTATGGGTCAGCCCAAGACCCTTGGCAACCAGCTAGGCAGCCGAATTGTCTTGTTGTGACAAAGAGATTCGGCCGGGTGATGCACTTCGGACGACCAAAATGCCGGTGCAATAAAAGCATCTTCGGGACCTGCTTTTGTTCCCAATAATCAATGGCAGGCACCTGGGAATTCCTGTGTTGACATTGGCATTACCCTAAGACACTGCTCGCTTCTCGGAGACGTTCTTTGATTCTCAAACCGCCACGATGCGGGAAATCGTGAGCTATAGCATCAAGACATACGATCTTTCATTATACTAATTGGTCACAGATTCACTTGCAGACCGGCCAATGTGTACGAAGGATGTTTGCGTCCCTCTTGGGTTCCAAGCTAATGTTGACGTTAGGGCAACCAAATCGGATCAGCTTTCTGGTAAGCCTAGTAAAGGCTTCTCGTCACCAAAGATCTGAGTGCTAACGACGATGCTTTTCTAGGAGTAACATCTCTGCTGAACATGGTCTCGATGGCAATGGCGTGTAAGTGGCAAGCCAACACAACCCCTAGCTTGTCCATGCGAGAGGGTCGCTGACCACTCATAAAAGATTTCAAGGAACCTCCGACTTGCAATCAGACAGACTAGGTGTCTATTTCAGCGAGGTTCGATATATCTTGCCCCCAATCCGACTCCTCGAGGAACTGACGTCTTCGAACCCAGGCATCGGGCAACAAACATGTCCCTCGCGCCGTTCTCGTCGACCTCGAGCCCGGAACCATGCAGGCAGTGCAAGCCGGCCCACTAGGAGACCTCTTCCGCCCCGACAACTTCGTTTTTGGACAGTCGGGAGCCGGAAATAACTGGGCCAAGGGCCATTATACAGAAGGCGCTGAGTTGATCGACCAAGTGCTGGAGGTAGTTCGTCGCGAGGCCGAGTCGTGCGACTGCTTGCAGGGCTTCCAGATTACGCACTCGATTGGCGGCGGCACGGGAGCGGGCATGGGGACGCTTCTCATCTCCAAGATTCGGGAAGAATTCCCGGATCGAATGATGGCGACCTTCTCTGTCCTTCCGTCGCCCAAAGTGTCCGAGGTGGTGGTCGAGCCCTACAATGCCACCTTGTCGCTGCAGCAGCTGGTCGAGAACTCCGACGAGACCTTCTGTATCGACAATGAAGCCCTGTATGATATCTGCATGAGGACGCTCAAGATCTCAGACCCGTCCTATGGCGATCTCAACCATCTCGTGTCGGCCGTGATGTCTGGTGTGACCACATCTCTCCGATTCCCAGGTCAGCTGAACTCTGACCTACGGAAAATGGCTGTGAATCTGGTCCCCTTTCCTCGGCTGCACTTTTTTACCGTGGGTTTTGCACCGCTCACGAGTCGCGACGCCTCGGCATTCAGAGCCATGAGTGTGCCTGAACTTACACAGCAGCTCTTTGATCCGAGGAACATGATGGCCGCGTCCGACTTTCGTAATGGTCGGTTCCTGACTTGCGCTACAATCTTGTAAGCCATCAAGCCAAATTATGGTGCTGTACAGTGAGCTAACAGAGGATCTAGCCGTGGCAAACTATCTACGCAAGAAATTGAAGACCAGGTCCGCAATCTACAGAACAGGAATTCATCGTACTTTGTCGACTGGATTCCCAACAACGTGCAGACCGCCGTCTGCTCCATCCCTCCTCGCAAGCTCCGCATGTCGGCGACATTCGTCGGCAATACCACTGCTGTGCAGGAACTCTTCCGACGCATTGGAGAGCAGTTCACCATGATGTTCCGGCGCAAGGCGTTCTTGCACTGGTATACCGGAGAGGGCATGGATGAGATGGAGTTTACCGAAGCGGAGTCTAACATGAATGACTTGATATCCGAATATCAGCAGTACCAAGAGGCGCAGGCGGGTGACGAGGAGGAAGAATATGAAGAGGAGGCACCAGAAGAGGCAGAGGAATGAATAGATCTCAAAAGTTCTAAGCAGTGCACTTTCTAGATAGAACTAAATAATACGATTCAAGCGCCTTTTCCCACGCCGTATGAAAGTCAGATGCATGTACTAAGACCATTGGGTTGGCAAGGTGATCCGCTACACTCATTGCTACTTATTCCTCGTCACAAGCATATCGCTCCAATGACTCTTTAGAACAAGCGTACCCCGGCCAGGGCTGGTCCCAAGGTCCTTCCGCAGTCTCGTAATTATGCCACATCGGATTAGCTTGCCATCGGAAGAGATCCTCCATTGCGGATGCTACTCGCACCAGCTTGGCCTCGCCGAACTCCCGTCCGTACACACACATACTCAGAGGAACTCCCCACCCGCTCTGACCAACCGGCAAAGCGGCGATTGGATAGCCGGCGTAGGAAGGAATCGACGAGCAGCCGTTGTCAAAACCACCACTTGGATTGCTGGGCACAAGAATGCCGTCGTGTTCGATCACAGTGCCGTTCTCGAGGGTGTAGGCGTAAGCACCGTCGATAGCTTCCCTGGCAGTCCGTCGTCCCCACCCAAAGGCTTTCCAGAAGGTGTCGCCAAGAGACCCGTTGGTCAGGATCGCATTGTCGTAGAAGTCTTGGCCGGAGATAGTGTTGTGCCACCAAGTACTGTCACCGAGTGCCCCGGTGGTGTCGTTATGAGCGTCGTTCCAGGCCGCCATCTCTGCGAGACTGCTCATGCCATGACGTTCGTCATCAGAAGGGAAGGTCCAGTCCTGCAGCCATTCTCCGTATGCCACAGCGAGGAGAGTGTTGTAAGCAATCAGCTGGCCATGCTCTTCAGGGGTATCTTCAGGCTGTCCGAACCCGTAAGGGCTGGCGATCTCTTGGAGACGTGTGTTGTCCTTGAAAGACCAGGTTAGACTCCTGATGTACTCGTTCGACAAAGAAGCAAAACTCACAGTGAGGTTGAAGATCTCGACGCCCGCGGCTTTTAGTTCCGCCACGCGGTTCTCGTAGACTTCACGTTGACCCGGAGCGTTGATGTTCTAAGCTCTTGTTAGTACTGAATGTGTTGTAATGGCACGAATTACGCTCACCCCAGCGGTGGCCCAATAAGGGTTCCATGGTAGGCCCAGCTTCATACCGCGCAAGGCCTCAAATCCCACCACTTCAGCCTCATATCCAGACTTGGGGATCCTGCCAAGCGCGTTATATGTGAGATTGTCATAGTGATCCGCCCCCGCCATTATGTCCAGCAATATAGCAACATCCCTGACAGACCGAGCCATAGGTCCCGGGGTGTCATGGTAGAAACTCCCTGGGATGATCCCATGTCTCGAAGTCAGCCCAGGAGTCGACTTTATGGTATAGAGCCCCAGATTCGCAGAAGGGTGAACAAGAGAGCTGCTTTGATTAGCCAGGTGAAGGTTTCAGGCCGGGGCGCGTCAACCTACCCATGAGTCTCTGTGCCAATGGCGATGGCGGCCTGGTTGCTCCGTACAGCCACAGCAGACCCTCCACTGCTTCCAGAGGTAGCTTGTGTCAGATTGAAAGGGTTCCTGGTTTGTCCGACTCTAGTCGAGTAACCGTCGGAGAAGTTTGTCAACGCTCGGTGGTCTGCCGCTTCGGACAGGGCGGCATGACCGAGGAGCACACCACCGGCCTTCCGGATCTTGGACACGAGCGTAGCCTCGGACGAGTAGCGACCTCCGAGAAGGACTAAGCCGCCCTCGCTAGTGTTGTGCTTATCGTCGGTATAGATGTTGTCCTTGACGATGAAAGGTATCCCATGCATCGGTCCACGGACCTCGCCTCTTTTTCTCTCCTCATCGAGAGCTGCGGCAATCGATAGGGCGTCCGGGTTGGTTTCGCTTACGGAACGCAAGTATCTACTCAAATTTGTTACCTTGCCATCATGGGACAAGAGTTCTTTTCAAACGACTAGACTTACCTATTGGTCTGCTCTATTCTGCTCATGTAGCATCGAACGAGATCCTGACTTGTGAGAGCACCAGTCGTCATCCACCGTTGCAACTCGACAATAGAGGCATCTTCAATTTTGAGGCCATTGCAGAGGGGCATGGGAAACGGTGACTCGGGACTGGCCGTGGCATTGGCTGTGGCAATGAGGCATGCGCCAGCAATGGCGGCAAAGGACTTCATGATTACGGATCAATCTACAGCTACCTACGAGAAATTCTTTAATCTTGGTCGGGCACATCGGAGGTAATTATGCTAATGCTGACGATGCCGATCACTTATCCATCTCCCCGCTACTTGATAAGACTTGCTCCTCTTGACATCTCGTACGAGATAAGAGTTGGCTTGGAGGCGGTGAAGATCCACAACCCCATAGTCAAGTTGAAGCCGACATCTCGTACGAGACAAGATAAGGAATATGATGACTACTATGGGCCACTTGGTCAGTGCCCAAAATCGGGAGTCGCCCGACACTTGACCCCCAATGCCGCGATTCTGGGTCTCCAATCGTGAGTATCAACTCCTCTCAATTGCTGAACTGGTCTTATGGTCAACTCGACATGAGCAAATGGTCTATGTTGGGATGGCTTGCAATAAAGTCTAAACTCATGATTTCCCATATAGTTTGCCCATGTTCTTCCACCACATTTGAGACAACATAAATGAGAAAAGGTTTACTTGAGAGCAGGTATTGGGCCCTTTGCTTAAGGCTGTAGAATGATCCAGTCTGAATCTCATGAGATGTTGTACAGTCAAGATAGATTTTGGCACACTTAATGCAAAACGAAATAATACGTGCTGCGGAAACCCCAAAACTCGTCATCCTACCCCTGTCGATGCGGTTAATATCAGCCAAGTTGCATTCGATATCGATCCCGCCTCTGACTAAACCCCAAATGGCCAGCAATCCCTCGTCCTCCGTGTCTTTTGCCAAAAAGGCTCTCCACCCGAACTCACGGGTTCCTGCGCGCCGAGCTGCACATGAAAACCCAATCCCGCCAATAATGGCTCGCGAACGACTCCAAAATAGATGCGGGCGACCATGGCCCGATGATGATCTACCCGGTTCTGTGGGAGGACGCTCCGCCTTGGTTGCTTCCGCTAGAACCAGTGGAGCATGATGGTGCGAGTACTTGAGGTGCTTCGGTCGCACGACACGGCATTCCCTTGATTGTTGTGTTACGAGACGAAAGGAGCATTGTCTGGACCATTGAGTTACACGGCCAAGAAGATGAGAACTTCAACATCAGCCATCGTCGGCGCAGCGCTGCTCGGCCTCGCTAGAGCCGACTGCAGCGCAGAGCCCACGACGCTCGTCACATCAACAACCTCAGCTCCCACCTCCGCTCCCACGGGCACCAAATACCTCATAACCTTGTCCGTATGGCTATTGGTCTCTTAGTCAACCATGCACTGACACTACAGGAACCCAGTGGCGACTCCTACTCCCAGACAGGCTTCAACGTCAACTCGACCAAGCCCTCGCCCGCCAACCCGATCGGCAACCCTCCGCTGCCCGGGTGGACCGCGAGCGGCGGCCTCAACTGGGTTGGCTTCCTGGCCTCGCAGCTCAACACGTCGCTGCTGCTGACCTACAACTTTGCCTACGGCGGCGCCACCACCTCGGCCGACCTCGTCAAGCCGTACGACCCGTCGGTCCTGAGCTTCGTCGACCAGATCAAGCAATTCAACGACAGCATCGCGACCAAGCCCGACTACGCGCCTTGGACAGCCGAGAACACTCTCTTTGGCGTGTGGATCGGCGTCAACGACGTCGGCAACACGTTCTGGCTCGAGGATGTCAGCGAGATCAACGCCAAGATCATGGACGTCTACTCTGCACAACTCGAGACCATGTACGACGCTGGGGCGAGGAGGTTTGCCATTCTCGGCGTTCCGCGTAAGTCCTTCCCCAACCATGCTACCCTGCGATTCCAGTTGCATGTAAACTGATCAGCTTTCTCCAGCAATCGAAAAGACCCCCGCCCAGCTCGCCCAGGGCTCCGACTGGAGCACTGAGACCGAGGCCCGCGTGATCGGCGAGTACAACGCCCTGATCGCCGAGCACCTGGCCACCTTCGTCGAGGCCCACCAAGACATCATCGAGGCCAAGGTCGTCGACACGGGCGCGCCGTTCAACAAGGCGCTCGCGGACCCGGAGGCCTACGGCTCGCCCAATGCGACGTGCTACAACGCCGACGGCGTATCCTGTCTGTGGTTCAACGACTACCACCCGGGCGTGGCCATCAACAAGCTCGTTGCAGAGGCCGTGGTTGCCGACTTCAAGGGTTCTTTCTTTTGAACTACTATGAGAACCTCGTCGCGGCTTCGCAACTTGCGGAAAAGGGGGGGACCCTCATGTGCCCAGAAGTTAGGAAGTCATAGAGACCATCTTGATTATTTTTGTAGATATTCACTCAATATCGTATACAACGTCATCTACATATTTATCTATAAAAAAACAGATCCCACCCTATCATATCACAACTGATCCATCTTGAATGACCATCAACGTAAGTTCTTCTCCAGCCTTCACCATCATCTTCAGAGCCTCACTCCCAAAGAAGCACATATGTCCCTTTAGCACATAAACATACGATAGACGTCAAAACAAACACCCGCCGCACCAAAATAGAACAAAAACAAGCCTCGAACCCACACCCAGCATTCCAGCACAGCAACCCCTGCTTCGCTTCCAGCCCCAGGGAAGCCTCGCCTCAGCTGAATCCGGCGCCGCTATTCCCACCGCGTCGGAATGTAGAAGACACTTGCTTACCCCACATACACAATCAGCTGTAAACACTCATCAGAGGTACTGGCCAGCCTCGAAGCTAAAAAAAAATGAGACAAGACCGGCGCGGCCGGCTGTCAACCCAAAGACGCCCAAATCGCCAAATCGCCACGCTAGGACCCTGCAGCATTCCGATCATCGACGATCATCACAAGGGTCTACAACACAACCAATGCTCGTATTTGCAAAAGGCAGGGGGAAGCAGGGAGCCATGATGTGGATAGGCAGGTGGTAAGCAGAGATTCACAAGCAGCACATGATACCCAAAGAACAAGTTTGTGTGATGTTGTTTCACCAGCGTCAATTCATCAAGTAGACCTCTTTGAGAAACAGGGACTTCGCGGTCCCCTGTTCCCCAGGTCTCTAAATCTAGCCCCCGATGGCATGCTGAGCCCGCCACGATAGGGGAAGGTTGCCTCTGTATGCCCTCAGGTCCGCATTATACAAGGTATATACAATATCACTCCCAATCCGTCCTTTCCCCGCCCAAGCCCGTGTGCTTCTCTGGGCGATTGCTTGCGTGGTGCGAGAAGCCAGGAAAGAGTGAGCTGCCTTTCCCCGCAGCAGGATATCAAAAACGTTCGTCCTTCGCCCAAAGCCCAGTGCCGTGTGTCCTCTTCTTCCCCTCCGGTGTGCGCCCAGAACCCTGATTCTCCAGAATGAAAAATGAAAAAAGACTTTCCTGAGCGCCGCCCCAATGTGTTGTGATAAGACTCCCGGTCGTGGACCCTGTCCTGTAAGAAATTGTGTCCCAGTCCCCGTCAGGTGAGTCGGTGTCTCGAAAGCAAAACAAAGCGAGACCCTGATCATCCAAAAGAGAATAAAAGAGAAGAGAAAAGAAAAAGTTCCAGCCTCTGAAGGCAATGCGAGTCTGTATTTTTTCGTGGCGCTCTCAGAGAGCGGACAGTGAAGCTAAGGCGGCGGCATGGAAAACGTATGGGGTCTGAACCCAATAATCCTGATGTCTTTCCGTGTATCGAAGGGGTATCTGGCGGCTGGTGATCTTGGGGCGATCTCTGAGTGAGGCACGTCTTTCTCTGAACTGCGGAAAAGCGCCAGTGATATCGTTCTTGTAAGATGTAGATAATGTCCGATAATAGCGTCTAGTAGATGCGCAAGTGGGAATGACCGGCCGTGATATATGTCGTAAAGGGTACGCGGGCGTGAGAGAGCAGCCTTGTATCGTATCTGATACCGGGTGCTACTGTTGATGTGTGTGTGAAAGAAATGAAGCTCGAAAGAAAAGTTTGGGGTATCATAAGAACGGAGCAACCGAGTAGTGTGTAGTAGATGCGATATTTGAATGATAGGTCGTTTGTTATAGGTTCGATGCATTGTGTATCGTGTAAGAGATGTGTAGTGAAATATTTCGAGGTCTTAGATGACGTTTGCGCTCGTGTTGTTGCTGTTGCTCCGCATCCAGCCGAAAAGATCCGTCTTGCTCGACGAGGTGTCCTTGGCCGCCGGCGCAGCAGGGCCTTCGATCGGCGTCTTGAGCATCTGGGTCTCACGGGGCTCGAGCAGCAGGCTCTTGCGGTAGTAGTTGACCTGCACATTGTCCCCGGGCTTCTCGAGCTCGCGGACGCGCTCGACCTGCTTCTGGATCCACTCCTGCAGGTCGGGCACCTCGTTCAGGCGGTACGGGATCTGGAAGCGCTGCAGCTCGCCAATGATCTTGGCCGTGCGCGTGTGCTTGTCGTAGTTGATGACGGTCATGCCGCTCTGCTCGGTGCCGTCGGACCCGGGGAGCTGCTTCGTGGCAGGGTTGCCCATGTCGACGAAGGTCAGGTCCGTCAGGAACATGCCGAGGAAGGGCAGGCACGGCGGGACGTGGTCGTGAAGGCGGCCGCGCAGGACCTTGTTGTTCTGCGAGGGCTCGACGATAGCCTGGAGCGTCTTGAGCATCTCGCGGCGCTTGACCGACACAAACTCCCACGTGCGGCGCAGGCGGGTGATGGTCGAGCTGTTAAGGCTGCAGATGATGGCCATAAGGGCGTCGTAGTTGTGAAGCTCGAGGCACTGGTGGGCGATCTTGATCCACTGCTTCATGCAGGCGGCGCGCTTCTTGACGTCCTGGTAGTAGAGGATGGTGTCGGCGACAAAGTTGGAGAGGTCGGTCGACAGCGAAGACATGGCCTTGACGTTGGGAGCGTGAACGCCGCCCTTCTTCATCCACTGCGAACCGAGCAGCTCCTCGGGCATGATGGAGCAAAAGATATTCATCTGCTTGATCGTGAGCTGGCGAGCCACCTCGAGAGGGTCAAACTCCATGATGGTCGGGCAGCTGCCACCGTTCTTCCAGTTAGTGAGTGCGTGCGTCTGGCTCTTGGTGATGATCGACTGCGGGATGGGTGTGTCGGCCGGGACGTATTGCGAAATGGACGTGTTCGTCTTGCCCATCGAGGAGACCAGTCGGGGAACCACGGCGCCGTCGATCGACGACACTCTCTCGGCAAGCTCGAGAAGGCGGCGTGCAGCAGAAGGCAGGATGGAGCCAAGCTTGTAGTCAGCAAATTGCGTGATAGTAGGGATGGCGTCACGGTCAGTCTCGTCGCGCCAGTGCGACTCCAACCAGCCCTTGAAGACGTTGTAGACTCGAAGGCGAACAGGGCTAGACATGTGCGGCGCATCACCGACGTAATCGAAGCGGTCGATGAGAGCCTCGGCCAGCTCTAGGGGAGAGCAAAACAGGCGGAACGTCAGGTAGAAGGTAGACACGAACATGGCGTCGGGTGTCGACTCGTGTGTGGTCAGTCGCTCGACCAGGGCGGAGAGAGAGCCGCCAGTGACCTGACCCTCCTTGTTGAACATTAGCTCGTGGGCATAGGTCTTCTCCAAAAGCTTGGACTCGACGTCATCGACACCCTCCTGGAAGTCACCGCCCGCAGAGCTGAGCTCGGAGAAGGAAGTCTGGTATTTCGGCACAAGCGTGTTGTCAGGAGTAGTCGCCCGGGTGGAGGTCTGAGACACCAGGCTGGATTCCGAGGTCCGGCTGTTATACGAGTTGTCTGTGCCAGAGCTCGTGGCGGTAGAGCTCTCGGAGCGGAATGAGCTGTGGAACTCGCTGTCGTGGCCAGCAGACTGCTCGGAGGGGCTGTACTCGTCCTGTACTGCCAAGCTGGTTGAGAGCTTAGGTAGGGGAGGAAGTGAGGGCCGTAGCGACGAGACTGATGAAGCCATGCTAGAGGCGTTGTCATCCATGACCTGCGATGGCGGTCGGGATGCAGAGACAGACTGCTGCGAAGCACGCTTGTTCTCCGCAGATGACTGGGTCTGAGGAACATCAGGTAGGGGCTTGTCAATAGCCAGTACCGGAGGGCGCACGGGGATGATGGTGGGTGCAATGGAGGGTGCCATCGCTGGCGTCGTCGGGGCGGGTACGTGAAGGGGCACGTCCGAAACGGCCGATGAGACCACCGAGTCCGAGATGCTGGACGCCTCGCAAACACTATTCGATCGTTCCTTGTCGGGTACAATGTCGAGGGCGTCGAGTCCCAGGTCGACATCGAGATCCTGGTCGTCGAATTCGTACTCGAAGTCGCCGATCCTCTCGATCACCCATTTGGTCTTGGCCACACACTCGCCGGTGGCCTTGACGCAGCCAGTCGCTGCATATAATAAGCGGCTCGTCTCCTCGGCCATGATCACGTCTGCCACCTCGGGCCCTACATTCGTCAGGATGTCTCGTGCAGCGTGCACGAGGTCGACGATGCGGTCGTACATTGCGGCACGGGACCGGCCAAGCATGTCCCTGCTCAGGTCGTTGTGCGCGCACACGACGTCCACAACCACAAGCAGGCGGCCGCCCGAGGTCGCAGACTGCTTGATGGCGAGCGCCAGGTGAGGCCGAGATTGGGATTGGAGGTGGAGGCGCCCGATGAAGGAGCCCAGGTAGGACAGGAAGGTGTCATGGCTGTCGTTCAATCGCTGTGAGACAAGATTCTGCGGTTGGGAGAGGGGGGAGGGCCCAGCCAGAGAGACCCGGTGGGAGATGCTGGCCGACAGGCGGTTCACGAGGAGTGGGCTGTTTTGAGACAGTCGGTTCGCGCTGGCGCCCGCGGGCGAGTAGACGGCTGACAAATGCTTGTTGACGGCTAATGTTGTCTGTGTTGCATCGCTTGCTTCTGAGGCAGCAGGCTGGGAGACCACAGTGCTGGGGTGGGAGCGGGAGCCTGCATCCTCCTCGCCTTGATCTCTGTTGCCCTCGAACGTCGTGACGTCGGAAGGCGGGGTCGGGGGGATGGCCTCCTCGAGCACAGTAGCCATCACTGTTACTGCAGGTGCCCGTGATCTCCTGTCGTCGTCTATTACGTCGAGAAATCGTACTCCTTTGGTGATGATCTTGAAGGCCTTCAGAATCATCTCATCGACGATATCATTGACGTCTTCGCTAGGTAGCAGTGTCCTTTGATGCTCCTGCAGACGCTTAGCAGACTTGACAAGTGATGACAGCTCCGAGAGGAGTGATTTCCTGCCCCGCCGGAGTCCGTCGTGCCGCTGGATCAATGCCGACTCTCTCGTCAAGCAATTTGTGCGCTCCTGTTTCCCATCGTTAGCCAAAAACATGAAGTCAAGTCCAAGACGAGGACCGCCTTACCAAGAGATAGCGGACACCAGCAATGATGCCTTTCATAAACTCTTGATTTCCAAAAATCTCATTGTCGTTGACCGCTGTGCTCCGTAGCAAGTCCCAAAAGTTTAGTAGAGCCTTGAGAAGATTCCTCATCTCGTCCGGCTCGTATGCCTCGCAGTAGTTCGTAGGCAGCCAGCCTCGCGCGCCCGAGACGAGCAGGGTGCCGTCGGCCCAGCCGTTGGTGTGGATGGAGTGAACCATGATGACGTCCCCCTCGTTCAGCGGCACGGTGACGGTCGAGTCGCTCATGGCGTAGCTGGGGTGGAAAGGGTAGAAGGCGCGCAGGAAGTTGTGGAAGACCGGGGGCGCGGCGGGCTGCTGCGCCATGTTGAGGTCCTCCTGCGACCCGTTGGGCGTGGCCGGGGGAGTCATTTCTGATTGCAATTGTGAGGTCGAACTGGGGTGGTTGTGTTCTGAGGAGGAGCCATAGCTCGAGGACTCAGCCGAGCGTGCGGCCTTGGAGATGGTGAGAGGAGCCACTTGGAGGCTCGTTCGCATTTGTTGGTCTTTCAGCATGCCCATTGCTGTTGGCGACTGCGCTGCGAGACCATGGAAGGCGGATGACGCCGCTGGCAAGGCCGATCCGCGATATGTCGGAATGCGCCCTGATACCCGGTTTCCCCTTCCTTTCAGCAAAGATGATCCTTCGTGATGTCAATTTCCAGGCCTGTCAATAAACCAATGCGACATGCGAATTATCCTCCTCCCGTCCCGACGGAAAGATACGAAAGTTGCTGTTGCTGATGTGGTGGTGAGTAGCCCGGATCGTCAAGTCAATTGCGTGCGTGCGTGGGGGAAGTGTGGCGGATGATGCCGATTTAGAGCTGTCGTCGATGCAAGCTCTTTCTCGTATCTGCGATTGTGTTTATCCTTGCGTGTGTATGTAATTGTGTGAAATTCGTCAGGCCGAGTTGTTTTTGGCGAAGATCATGCCCAGTCAGTCAAAACCCAGGTCCTGTCCTTGTTGTTGAGGTTGGACGGATTAGCAGGATGCCGAAACAGACTCGACACTTCTGACGGCGGAGCTTGGGGGAGGCTTGTTTTGGTGAGCAGAGGGAGTGACACGGTCGGGTCTGGTGTCGAGGAATGTAGGGGAGAAGAATGACGGGGAGGGGCGAGGCAGGAATGCCATGGGTTAACTAGTGCGTGTGCTGCTTGTGCTTGTGTGTGTGAGAGAGAGAGCATCAGTGGGCAATCCAAAAGGTATCCATATCCTAGCATCTCTCTGCTACCCTGGCACCCTGGTACCCTGGTACCCTGGATGGCTGCATGTCCATGGATTACCAGGATTACCAGGGAGAAGAAGAAGGGCACCCCCCCCTTGACCGTGTGGGTTTCGGGGCCACTACGCACGACCCTCACGACCCTCACGACCCTCACGTACCCTCTCAGACCCATACAACAAGAACCTCAATTGACCACACACCCCGGCAAGCATTTGCTGGAATAGGTGGAGGTACCTTGTATCTACGTATTCCTTTGCTTGACTGCTACCAAGAAAAAGAGCCACTGCACCCCATTCCATATCACACACCACCCACACGCAACACACACATCATATCCACAGAGTGTACACACACTCCCTTGCTCAGGCATCATCCCTCGAGGGCAGGTCGAGTGGGAGGGAGGAGGGGGGTACGGAAAGAGTGGAAAAGACGGATGGTGCTGCTGGGCTGGAGAACAAGCGGGAGCGGCGCGCGCGGGGCAAAGACAAGAGCACCTACATACATACCTGTACAGCAGTCAAAAGACGGCGCCTACCTCGTGCGTAAGCTAACGTCAGGTACGGTACGGTACCTTTTCCTACTGCTGGCGATCGCAGAAGAGGGGTTCACCGATCAGATCAGATAGACGGACAGTCTGTCGGGTCTGTTGGCTTGAGTACGAGAATCGCGGCGGCGGCCACTAGTCGCTGCTTAGGTGAATTCGCGTGTCTACATTTCTTAGCCCTTATCATTGGGGAGCCGGAGGCATCGGAATGGCTTGCGTGCGTAAAGTACTCTAAGAATCGTATCGAACGTCCCTGAGCCAGGAGACAAACGATGTGCAGGTCTGTTGAAAAAGCAATGCGACTGTGGAGAGGGAAGCACTGCGAGCAATGGACAGCGGAGTGCAAAGTGCAAAAGGTATCGTCGAGTTAGCCAGTGAGAAGACGCCCAAGGGAGCCATCGATGGAGCCAAGGGTGACGACGAAAACAAAACATTGGATATTTCCAGCTTCCTTGGACATGCAGGCATGACGGTCACTCGGCGCTTTTCCTGCCAGAGGGATCAATTGATCGTCAATCGGTCCACGAGGGCATCAGCAGATTCAACGAGAGATGTTGTTGTTTCTTCCCGGATCGCCCGTTGCAAATTAATGCGTGGCCCAAATTCATCCATGGACGTCGCCGTTGAACCAGGAAAAAAAGACAGCGACCAGACTTTACCTGCCGATGATCATCCTCGTCCCGGGTCAAGTCGCGGCACAACCAGTTTTTTGCATCTCTCTCTCTGCCACACGCATTTGGCTCCAATGCCTGTGGCTATTTTTGACAATTTTTCTTGGGCCCTGTTTCAATCCCGGGTCCCCAACGGTCCAACGAACCAGCATTGCAGCTGCATTGAAACAGGCGATCTTGCACTGCGGTACAGCTTCCGAACCATCAATGACACGGGCAGAAAAATAATAGAGCAGAGGGCACAGCATTGAATCTCTTGTGTGTCGTGTTCCCTCGTCGCCGCCGATTGAGTACCTGGCAGTAAATTATCGTACGTACTTTAACCTCACGGTGTTCAATCAATTGATGGTAGCGTGAGCGGCCGGGGTAGCAAATGTTGCAATTGGTGTGCCCACCCGTTCACATGCTTCCGTCTCTGCAGTCCTCGATGGGCTTTGGCGCATGAACCGGGGGTTGATCTGCAGGGGCAGGGGAAAAAAGAGAGGCGTCGACAGTGGAAAGAGAGGGTCTGGTCCGCCCCAACTGTCAGTGCGTAACCGTCCCGAGGCCTAGCTCCAAAGCCTGCTTTCTCTTCGCCCGTCAATTATTGGCCTGATCTTCCTCTTTTGAGAGCACAGAGCTTTGGCCCATGGTCCCTCAGTCCCTTGGGGATGCACGCACAGAGAGGCCAAAGACTGGTTCGTTGTAAGGGCACGTTTGACCATTGATCCGGTCCCAGTCCGATCCCATAAGACAGCGAACCAATGTTGCACGAGTACGAGAAGTTTACTTGGCCTCGAGCTGCACAGCTTCCGCTGTGGATTCGTGACCAAAAAGCTTGGGGCGTTGGACAAAGACTTTTTATTTGGGCATTTTATCCGCACTCCCCGTCACATAGACGAACGAAGAAAAAAGACAGTGTCGCTTTGGTGACGAAGCGACAATGGCCAGTCGTTGACAAGAACTCTCTCTCCAACCGGCCAGGCTCGTTTGTCAATTCATCCCCTCCCCAGAGGGTGCGATTGTCGAATAGGATGGAGCCCTTTTGTCCCGCTCCCTGGCATGGCAGGGGTGTTTGGATACCTGATGGAGGGGTGCGAACCATGGCTTTGACCAAAGTACCTCCTCCTTCTCCAAGGTCCGTCCGTTGGTGCAAGGGCCCGGGCCAGATGCAGAGGGCACGGGAACGAGGAAAAAGCAACAAGAGATGCACCTCTCAGGGTCGTTTGCTCCAGGTGGCTTTTCATTTCAAGGCAGGTTGTGACGGCCTCGCACACAAAACGCCGGCCTGCCTGCCATATTGCTTTTGCCTGTACCATACCAATACCTTGAACCGCTGGTGTTACTTGTTTGTCACTTGATCATGATACTCTTGTCATTTTTTTTTTTTTACGAACCAGCTGGATGGAGAACGCCGCAAGCTTTCGTAAAACCAACCTTGGCAAATTACGCAGTCACTGGAGCCCGTTGTGGAGGCGACTGGGGTAAAAAGTCTCACAGGGCATCCACCGACGAGGAGAGAGAGGCGACATTTTTTATCAAGTCCACCCGGGGGCAGGCATCCATGCCTAAGGTTTGAACCCATGCAGAGATCCTTTTCCCCCTTCCCAGCCATCCGGCGCGCCATCTTGGCTTCTGCAGCCAGCCAGGACGATGGCCCATCTGGCAGGAAGTGATGCCCGTCAATCGGCATTCCAGGACCGACCTCACCGGTGGCCGCAGCAGGCCTTCCCCAGAAAAACAAATCCCAGGGGAGCAGATCCAAATGCAAGGAGACCTGCAACCAGGCGTCGAGCTTGACGTCGATCGTGGGCCTCGTGCATCCATTCTGGGGAAGGGGAAGAATACTGTAACTTTCTTGATTTGATCCGTTCTCCTTCCACCTCTGCTGAAAGGACACGGTTTTGCCTGGCCGGGTTCCCAGCAAACAAGCGGACTGGGCCGACGGCAAGTAGGTATTTGAGAAAAAAGCAAGCATCTCGAGCAGCACCAATGCTTGACGTATTGACGTATTAACGAATGTTGACGGCTGAGTTCGGGAGACACAAGCGGCTATCCTCACTCCTGTTCACAATCGTACTACACTACCTTCGCCTTGAAGAATTATTCGTGCACTTTGACAGGTAGCTGACGCATGGGACGGGAGGAGGCATCGATCCGTGAGGTCGACTCGTCGTTCGGGATATCCCCAAAAGAGCTGCAGTTGCAGATGCCGGGAAACGTTGAAGCCAGCGGCTACCGAGCCGTTTTGTCGGAGGGTGGGGTTTTACCCAGACAGGTACCTGCCTGCCAATTGAAGCATTTCTTGGATGATCTGGTGCTTCTGCCAATCTCTGCCAGCTCCTTGCCTCATTGAGAGCTACGGAGGCAGATCATCGACCTGCCTGCGGGTCGAAGGATGGCGCCTGGGATTGCGATTGCAATCCCTGGACGAAGATCTACAAGATTTGGGCATCAATCTTTAACCTTTTACAGGGACAAACGTGCGGAGTACCTGGCAATCCAGCTGCAGGCAGGGGGAGGCGAAATGGAGAGCGATGGGGGAAAGAAGACGGATTACATGTGATGAGGTGCAATGTTCGGGTTTGATGCCAGCGCGCGCACGGCGGCAGCGGTGGTCGTCGGCCACGAGCCGGCAGGCATTAAAGTACCAAGATGTCAAGGTAGGATTGCGATTAGGTACGTTCAAAGCACGAACCTGCACAAACGGACGGCAGTCAATTTTACCTATGTTTGCCTTCTGCCTCGATGCAGCCTACTACCGGGCAGCCGTGGAGGGTCGCAGCAGTCTCACCATGTTTGCCCATCAAACTGCCAGATGCAGCACGCATTGGCGCCGAATCGGGCAGTGAGTTAATATCGCCAGGACCTCTTCATTACAGAGAAGCGTGCAATTGCCCAATTCTGGCTCGACACGCATGCCGGCAGGCAGCGCGCGTGCGGTCTCTGCGTTTTGCACTCTGCTTGGCCGCACCGCTTGTATGCACCCCACACTTTGCTCTTCAGTGATTCTTCTACACACACCGGCCCGGCAGCTGTAGCAACTGCTTCCGCCGTTGCATCCAACGCAACACTGGGCCAATAGTCGAATTTATGCTACTACGAGCCGCCGGACGGTCCAATTCGCGTACGCTACTCGATTTGTATTTGGCCGACCCGCGTGTGTGTGTGCATTGTTGGGATCCTGGAGCAACCATACAATTTGAACTTCCAGCCACTTTCTTTACTCTCGACCCATCACACAAGCGGGAAAAACCTACACAATCGGAGGCACACATTGTCAGCCGTGATGAAGAAAACCCGGCGCGCGCACACATGAGGGAAGGTCAATGATGGCATCTCTTAGCCGCAAAAACGATGCAATGCAATCCTCCCGGCTCGTCACCCAGGGCTGATTGGTGTGACGGGCGGGCCGGAAGGCCAGACCCTGGCAAGCCGTTAAAGCACTCGAGGCCCAAAACAAGCCACACCTGAGAGAGCCAGAGGGCATTTTGGCTCTGAGAGCGAGAAAGGTCTCTCTGGTCCTCTGTGGCAGGGGGAACCCCCACACAGAGCACGAGAATACAGGCAGGGCAGGGCTCGTCGCCGACCGTTGCATTGTCCAACCGTCGATCATTTGCTCCCCCATCAACCCCGGGCCCTTGGCCCTCGAGATTTGGCCGACATCATTTCCGGGCCCGGAAGACGTGCGATACTCAGTTTCGTTAGGACCTTGCTCGCCTCACACTTGACAGGACTGACTGTCACCGAGAGCAGATGGCTCGCATCCACTCTCGACGACCGATCCAACCCACCATCCACACCCCAATAGAAGTGACAGATGGGGAATTGAGCCGTTTGTGTCCCTTTTGGGGCGCTCGTATCTCCTCAGTTGCGCACAGAAGAGTCTAGCCTCCCAGCAAGAGGGCACCTGAGATCAGGGGCCACCCATGTGAAAGCCGCACGCGTTAGCCCCAACCGGGCATCGCCTGACAGGTGCCACCCCATTCGACCATCACCACCATTCGCACTTGGCTCCTCTTGACCCCAATGTGATAGGGCGCCGCGCATCGCACACGTGCTATCTCTTTGCGTCTTTGCTCATTTCCACCTTTTTTCCCTCGATCGCCCCATTTCGATTGAGCGAGCAATCTGACGTTTCTGGTTCTGGGGAGATGGAGTATCACCGGTCACGGCATGGATCGCTGGCCGGGAGAACGGCGGGGCAACGAGTGCGGGCCTCGTTGTAACCATGATCTTCTCGATAAGGCAGTTGACAGGCCGATATTGACAAGCTTGACAAGCTTGTCAAGAATATGACAGCGCTACAAAAAACAACAAGTCGACTACGGAGTAGGCCCCACGATAGGCAAGTCCCAAAGCAAATTGCAAATGGCATCAATCGGCCGTCACGGCGAAATTGATGTGCAACTTCCTCGCCCCCGAAACTCACCGCTTCCCACGCGCTCGTCCCGTCCTGTGTCGAGGCCCGACAAGATACGCAGATGCACGCGCAATTGGCGATGTAGCTGTGCCGCGTACATTGATGCCTGGGATGAGGCGAGCCCTCGGAATCGATTCCGAGGATCCTCGAACGCCACAGAGCTGGGACCAGCGCGTGTTGTTGGTGATGCAGCAAGAATAAGAGGGCTCGCGCTTGAAAGTCGCTTCACACGCATGTTGCATGTGCCAAGCAGCACACCAATCTGCATCTCTCTCTCGCATCTCACTTTTTCTCGGAATCGTCTCGCTGCAGTCAGCATCACCACCCCACGCTACGCTACGCCCACATCGGTGTCAATAACATCTCGCGTTGTTGGGGCTAGAGACAGCCCTAATGCGTGATCAGTCACAGCGAACATGCGAACATGCGACCAGACGGGCACTCTCTCGCGCGCCGTCAACACCCGGCCTCGACTGATCAGTGCTCTAGTTAACGTTAGACACTGCCGCGTCTGCACTGTGGTGTGTACATCACTGCCCGTTTGTAGCTACGGCCAGCCCGCTACAGAATCGAGGCCGTTAGCCAAGCTCCAAAGCAACACCCGGATGGCGCAACACACACCAGACTCTTCCCCTCTGAAGAAAAGGGCAGTCCCCCCAGGCCCTAGGTTCGGACCACTCGGCGGCCCCTCCACTAGCGGGCCGCGCTACGGCGACCTTTTGGGTGCTTTTATTAGCTTAGTCTTCGCGCCTCTTGGTGGGAGCCGACGCTGAAGGGTCCATCCATGCTGCCCATCGCCGACCACTGCTCTGTCCAGACAAAGTGCTTACCGATGTGTCGTTAGTGTCCCTAATGGCTCCTCAAGCTGCCTTAGCACCAGTCGAAGATCGTCGAGAAATCCTTCAAACTCTTTATTCTTCCTGCCTGCGCCCGTGTCTAAATCCTCCAAGCTTGCACCCTTTGGGCGTTGGCGGCTCCGCCAGACTGGTCAACGCCACCGGGGGTTCAGCAAGTAGAGCCCTGAACCCTGCCCCATGTTCGTCGCGATGGCGCACTTTGCTCGTATTGCGAGCGTCCGTCTCGCTGCCGCTTTGGGGAAGAGCTGGCAATTTAGAGTAGAGCCGAGCGAGCGGCGCACCCCTGTGCTACAGGCAGTCTTTTGCGCAAAGCCATGCGTCACCCAAGACAAGAGGAGGACCACTGTCATGGATAACGTTAACTACTGGGGAAAGCAAGGGAAGGTAGCACGATTGCGCGGAACAGACGGGGAGTGACGGAAAACGCCTTTGGAGAATCTTCAGCGTTATCGCCTGCCTGTACCAGGGGTGCGCGCGCGTGCTATCAAACCGAGAAGCGAGCAAAAAGAAAAAAAAAGCCTCTCTCAGCCTCAGCTTGGCGCAACAAACGGCGTTCGTACACCCTGCAATTGGTGTAGACAAAGCAAACAGGTAAAGTGAGCCATCACATAATTAATCAGATTGATGGATGTTAGCTGCAAGATCATGCTCAGGTAGCCCTCCAATTAGTGACGAGTCGATGATGAATCCGGGCCAACGATACAGAGAGGGTCCTGGAGCTACTCCGTGAATAGATCGCCTAGGGAGCCAAGCGGACCCGGCTCCGGCGCCGTGGCGTCGTCGCTAACGTCCAATATTCTGCAGGTGTACAGCGGCGCCAGGACCGCACCCGCGGAAACGTCTAGCCAACGACACACATTTTCCGATAAGGACACTGGATCAGATCAGGAACAGAGAGAAGAAAAGGACCCAATAGACGCTCCCATGCACTCTCGCCCGCCCCCGTCGGCTCCGTCCCATCTCTGAGGTACACTACAAGAGAGGGCTGAGTAGAGCAGACTCGCGTGCTCGCCAAGAGCGTTGGCATCATCTTGGTCCCGGCAACGCGAAGAAAGGGTCTTTGCCCCTTTCGAGATATGGGATCCGAGTGGCTTACAATACAAGTCCTCGTCTCGTTCACACAAAAGTGCGTTCGTCGAAGACGCTGGCTGTACCCGGTATTTTGTGATCATCAGTCGGCTTGCAGATGCTGCGTCTCAAGTTTCGCAATCCTGTCCCATCCCCACAGGCGTGGCGTTTCACAAAGATGGTCCGCGCCCGCGCTCAAGGTAAAAAATGGAGAGAGAGTTATTATGAAGGAATAATAAGCAAAGAGAAAGCGGAGTCATTTGCACCTGTCAAAAGTTCGCAAAAACCAGGTCCCCGTTGTCCTTAATAGTTTTGCAGATATTGCGCAAGGATCATTGCACCCCATGCACAGCAAGTGTACAGACGTTGAATCCGAACGATTCGACCGTCGATTCTCAGAAGTTCAGCCCAAGGACTCAGCTATCATACAGCACTATTCATTTGCCATGCCGTCATCGTGCTCAAGCTAAGGTACCGGATCTCACCATCGTGGCCGCGAAGTGTACGATAGTGCGTTCCTGATTGATAGCTCGCTTTCCCAACATCAAAAGTCCCTACGAAGTACGTGGGGTGAGACTTTGGAGATCGCCGCGTTTCGTGCACCGCTCTCTCTATGCTTACATTCCCTGCAAGCTTACTTACAGTTCCCCTCTTCCTTCTTGATCACCCGTAAGGATTGTTTGTATGCGGAACAGACACCTGGCGACCAGGCACAGGTGACGATGCGTCATCAATGATCCTTCCTACACCGGGTCACACCGGGGACTGGCTGGCCCGTGCAATGCGGCTGACTGTCGACCGTTGCCTGTTGGTCGCTCGCTGTTTGCCCTCTGTCGCACCAGCGGGCGTGTTTGCTCCCACCCCCTTGCTGTTGCGGTTTCGGAGCACTGTTTGTCGTCACCGACGTAATTCCTTAGCCTTCGCGGAAGCATTGCTGACTTGCGGAGCAATGGCTTGTTTGGTGCATCTACACCCGGGACGAGGGGGACATGGCATTGCTAGCCTGTTAGTTGGTGTTTGCTGAGTGTTGCGGTGTGCGACGACAAGACCGCTTGGACGTTGCTGAATGGGCGCGCCCGTTTCGTCACAGTTCTATCACACGTGCTGGGCTTTGTTACCACCTGGTGGTGTAACCCATTGCTTTCATGGCATTGTCGTCGGTCATTCGGCGCCACCTGGTCAGGGTCCAGCTCAGCCCAGCCAAGCCCCCCAGAAATGGGATTCTCGAATGGTCGATGCAGAAAGGGGATTCTCTTTGTGTAAGCTGAGGCGGGAACATCCTACGAGGCGGTGTGCATCACAAATTGTGTGGATGAAGTCGATCGACGATAGATTTGTGGGAGAGTAGCTCCTATTCCGTGCCTCTTCCTACCGTCTCAATCTCCTGTCCTGCCATGCTTCCGTCTCCTCTCGATGCGTACCTGCATCCAGTCAATAGTCTCGGGTAGCTGTACACACCCCGAGGGTTCAGCCTCAGGGTCTTTTCACAACATTCCGTTGGGGAGCGGCAGGTAGCGAGGGCTTGCTCAGGAAAAGTCCATGCGCGTCAGCTGTCCTTCCAGAATGGCCTTATGGTGACGTCTTTTTGCAAGCCACTCCTTCGAAAGGGGAAAGACATTATAGACATGTTTGCTTGTTTCTTCCTGTCAGGAGAAAATTGGCTCTGCGCGACATCACTCTGCAAGGCAAGGGATTTTTAAGCGCGTCATTCGAGCCGCGTGGGGAAGGACATATTGACAGCTAGGCCGCGATGAGGGCAAGAGGCTAGAAGGGGTGCTTCCTTGCGATTGGATGGCATGCAGCTTGACAGTCTGCAAGTGTGTGCCCAGGCCAACAAAGGTGAGACATTGATAATCGCGGGGCTGCCGGGTATGGGCTTGTCCCGTGTGGCGGCGGCCGCGTGCCGTGCCGAGCCGTTACTCACGGACCGGGGGAATGACTTGAACTATGTCACCTGCTGTGGTAAGGGGGTCTTCTGAGAAAAGAGGAAACAGCTATTGTGTGTGATGAAAGAGTTTGATTCTTGATTTCGTCACGCGATGTTACCCTGGGCTGTGATGTGGAAGGCTTTCCTCGGGGTCCGTGTTTAGCATATCCATGTGTTTCAAGTAACCAAGCAACTACTGTTAAAGCACATGGACTAGGTCGGCTCATTCATACTTTGAGTTCAGCTAACAGCTACTCTTCCTGTGCTTCTAGAGAAACCTCATGTGAAATACCTCGAGAAGTAACTAACGGCCCGGACCTCTTGTTCGTTAACTTATGGCGGATCCCTCGATCTCCAATCTGCAAGGAGATGCTGCTTGCAAGTTGTCTACTTCGATCTTCAAATCTGTAACTTTGATACATTTGCTTCCGAGGTCTGTTTGCTTGAAATTTCTGTCTGCCTGATCGGCGGTGGTAAGTTGATCGAGAGTTACAAGTAACACTGGATAAACAACAACGCTCGGTTGAACGGCTAAAATAACATTCAGGACAAGAGCTGGCAAGTTTCAATTTTTACATTAGTTTCAAAGGGCTACTTAGAACCCAAGACGAGATATCAACTTAGTAGTTGAAAAGGCTACTTGATTAAGGCTGCTTGCCCATGGGGTTCTATGGTAATCATCGAGAGTCTGATGAACTATTAGACACTACCAGTTTTCCATCTTTTCTTCAGAATCCGACTCTCTGTCATGTCCGAGTGCTGTATCCCGTCGCCTCCAGTAAAAATTTACTGTCGTACTTGTCGACCAGAATTCTCCCTTAACGCCTCCCTCCGAATCTGAGACGTGGTTTTTAATGAAGTTGTTCATCGCTCGTGAAGATGAAGAGCATGGTCGTCAACTCTTCATTGCGCGGAGGCCCAAGTATTCCCGATCCGTAATGTCGTGATGTAATTGCACTTGGTTTGTGAGGCTACCAGTCGTAGTTGCGATGGCTCAAGTTCCTACTACCACAATGCCCAAAAAATGATTCCCCGGAGTGATACTAGCGTACAAGTATGCACTCCTTAGGGGCCACAGACAGTCTCTTCCCCCACCCTACTCGATCCAAATGACTCCCTTTGCTCGAAGCGCGTCGTGGATGGAGTCGATGACCTCGACCGGGGTATGGTCGATTGGGTAGTCGTCGGCAACCTTGCCATATCGGGACCGTCGGTAATCGATGCGATCCTGGAGAATGTTCAGCTCGTTAGTGAGCTTGTCGACGAACATCTCGTCGTAGCCTTGATGGTACTCCGCGTAGTTGGGGGGAGTTGGTGGCTCTTGGAGGTAAATGCGAATGTGGTATGGCGACATCGCACGTCGCTCCGGCTCATCCAACTCCTCGACCTGGATGTAGGTGTGGCTATTGGGAGTCGAGGAGACAGAGTAGAAGGTCATCAGATCCTCCGAGTTGTTGGTTCGAGTTGGGGTTTGCTCGAAATAAAAGGTCTCCAACCCTTGGTGATTGCCGCCATGGGTTGTGGTCTGATCGTCGACAGCTAGACCAGCTGCTTCGTCGTTGCGTGAAGCGTCTATCGTTCGGAACTGCGAGCCTGGAGACTCGGGGCGAGCCTCGTCCTTGTAATCAACGGACAGGGCTGCCAGGGTAGTGTTGAGATGATCCATTGTGATGGTGGTGGTGTTCAAGGATCGGTTGTTGATGATGTTGTTAGGAAGGGGAGACGGAGACTGCTGTTGGATGAGTTGAGTTGAAGCAATTTTATATAGAGGGTGTCTTGACTATCTTCAGTGACTTTCGAACATGGACCATTCACCTCAGACAATTGAAAATGCACGATGGTGAATCCTGGTTGTGTATGCATGGCATGGTGATCTGCTTTTCTCTTCACTTGGACTGGGGCTAAGTAAAGTTTTGAACAAGACCAACATCGCTTTATAGTTCACCAGCGATGTTTGAAGTCATTGTGTACAAAGACAATGGACAAGGCAGTCGTTTCCTTAGTCCCTTGGTAGCTATCATTGTTCATTATCCTTGACCACAACTGGCCGGTCATTCACTGCTCTTCACTGCGTGCTGGTAATGACAGTGACCTCGATGCTGCGGTGTCATTAAAGAGTATTGAATAAATTGTTTGATATCATTCACAGCAGTGCACTCTTTATATGTGGATCGTTACCGAAAGTCGAGAGATGACACTGAAGTTTGCATCACAGTGAAACTTGTTTTGATCTAGCTTCCTATTTGCCTATCTACTGGTGACAGGAAAACCAGTCAGATATTTCAGCTCGTGCCTTTCATGCCATCCAGCACAGCAATGAGTGCAGGTGCAAAAGTGGCGGGATGTTCTTCAAAACCGCGAAGTCCACCTGGGACAATCTGGCGTGCACAGCCAAGAAGCTCGGCCTGCGCAGTTGTTGTCCGATCGTAGATTGATCCTTTGTTGTTCTCACCAGTGATGATGGAGATTGAAACGTTGTTATCCACAATCTTGCGCAGGTCTGGACAGTACACAGTGAAGACCAGTAGTTCATGGTCCCAAAGGTTCTTGATATCTGCGCTAGAGGGCTTTGAAAGCACCGAATCCTTGTCAGAAGTTGGAATGCCTCCTTGAAACGCCATTTGGGCGGCTTCTTGTCCTTGGTTACGGTAGATTTCGAGCAGCTTAAAGGCGTGGTCGAGGTATACAGTCGAGTTGTCGAGGAGGACTGTTGTAGGTGCTTCGTGGACCACAACGCGGTCGAGGAACTCGGGATAGCTGACGGCAAACTGGAAGGCTATGATGCCACCGCCGCTGTTGCCGAAGATGTTGGCCTTGGTGTGGCCCATCGCTTTGATGATGGCGATGATGTCGCGACACTGCTGGGCGGGGTTGAGCGGGCCAGGGTTGGTGACGGTGCTGTCGTTGGTCTGTCGGCGGTCGTAGGTGCACACAGTGAAGTGAGAGTCAAGATATTCAAAGATTGCATTGTATTGTCGCCCAATTCCGCCACCGCCGGGGATCATAATTAGGAGCGGACCCTCCCCCTGATACCAGTAGTGAAGCTGACAATCTTCAGTCAAGACTGAGGCTCGAGATGGGTTGAAGGGCATTTTGTCTGGGGCGACTGTAACGATTCCACTCTCGTGAATTATTGTTTGTTTGAGAAGAAGAATCACCACTACCTGACCATTCTCAGGGACTCGCCTTTTGTGTAAGTCGCAATTGCGGCGGAGACTCTCGGGGCGGCGGAGGCAAGCGGAGAAAAGCGGAGAAAGATATTGTGGGGAAACATTTAAGTGACCACATCTTTCCCCGCAAGAAGGCTGTGCTCTTCTCCTCTTCTCTCCGCCGGGATCACCATCCGCCACACAGTGAATGGAGAGAGATGGACGCAACGCAGGCAACGGGTGATCTGCCGAGATCTTCGCCAGGGCCACATGAACAAATCATCGTCTCAGGTCGGGACCGAGCTAGGTCTTGGAAGTGCGAAGCCTGTGGACAGCTGTTCAACAGGAAGGAACACCTTCAGAGACATCTCCGGTCACACACCAAGGAAAAGCCCTTTAGTTGCGAGATATGCTCCAAGTCTTACACTCGACAGTAAGGGAATTAGTCGATGGCCTTTGCACAGGTCTACTGGTACATTTTGCTAATTACAAGCAGCGACTCATTGGCTCGGCATGCTCGAGTGCACCGAACACAATCCAATGGCCTCAAGCAGGCATCGCGAAATGAGTCCGTGACGGCCCCCGCCGAGGCCATCGTGAATGAAGCAGAGAGAATACGCCAGGAAGAGAGATTCGAAGGAGATGACATGGAGGTACCGAGCTTTGAATACGATTTCGACCCGTCTCTCTGGTTGCTTGGAGACGAGGTCTATCAAAGCATTCAGCATGATCATACCTCCTTTCTGCCACAGCCCCTGATTACTGCACTTCCATCTGCAAATAATCGCCAGCAGCCCCGACATGTCCTTGGTGGGACATGCGAAGACAGATATGAGAGGATTCGGAACATGTGGCACACGCGACCTAACGCAGCCGACTTTGCCTCCCCACGACGCCCTCAGATGGGGAACCGAGGCCACGTTGATGAGATGTACAGAGATGGTCTCTCTGACTATCTGCAGCTCGACTCGCCGCACTTTACGCTCCCTCCCGTGCATTTCTTGGTCCGTGACCCTGATTCAAACCCAACTCTTCAGTCGAAGCTGTTGTCTAATCCGCTATGCAGAATCTTTGCATTAAGCTGTACTTTGCAAAAGTGCATCCGGTCTTTCCAATCGTCCACGCTGCTTCATTTCGACCCTCGTCAGAGAACGCTTTACTAGTGTTGTCTATCTGTTCTTTGGGTGCCCTCTTCATCGCATCGCCTGGCGCCAAGGCGACTGGAAGGGGGATATATCTGAGACTCAATAAGGCGGTCATGGCATCGGTAAGGTTTGCTTCACTAGTGACTTCAATATGCGGTTTAACTCTGACCTCTGATTCTTGTAGTGGGAGAGGCATCTCTATCAAGGAGGGCGCGAGGCCTTGTCAGTAGTGCAGGCTGCATTTCTGAACCAGACATTTGGCATGCTGTCAGAAAACCCGAACGATCTGTTCCTGGCTGAGACATTCCATGGCAATGTCATCGCCTGGGCTCGTCAGGCTGGCATTTTCAAGATCAAAGACGCGCTTGATTCCGTAGATAAGACAGAGATATCGGACCGCGAGCAAGCTTGGAAGTCCTGGATCCAGGCCGAGGAGTCGGCCAGAGTGGTCCTAGCCTTGCACATCCACGATGCTGAGTTCTCCGCCATCTTCCACCATGAACCTCTTCTTCGACACCAACGGCAGAAACTGCCTCAATGCGCATCAGAGGCACTGTTCTCAGCACCATCCTCCTCAAAGTGGCATGACATGCTACGTCCTCGCGAGGAAAATGCATCAGGCACAGCATCATCACAACACACGGATTTGCCAGCTTTACTGTACAACTACGCTTCAGTCGGAGGTGTTCATGCTTCATTGGGTGAGGTAGAACCTGGTGTTTCTGGGGATGAGAGAACAGTTCACTGGCGCGCACAGCTGGAGCATTGGCTCCAGACGTGCTCGGTGAATGCGGAAGATGATCCATGCTGCCTCCTCGTCTTCTGGCATAGAGCTTGCATGTCGCTCTACGGCAGTATAGAGCTGTTGGAGCGCGTTATTGGCTGCGATGGGACACCACCATCAAGCGATGACAAGCGTTTGGTGCAGAAATGGGCCAACGAGGTGGGTGGCAGATATTGCGCCGCGCATGCTGTCATGATTTTGCACCAGGTACAGGCATTGTCTAGCAAGATGGAACCAGCTATTCACGTCCCGAAAGCTCTTTTCGACGCCGGCCTCGTCATATACTGCTTCGTCAAGTACTCACTACCGGGACCGAGAGCTCGTCAAATCGAGTTTGACTTGCCAGAACTGCACGGTCTCAAGGCGCTACCGACTACTCGCCCGTGGCCTTCGACCTTCCTAGTGGATTGTCTTACTTTGAACGAAATTGTCAATCTGCTCCGTGGCCACGGACATTGGGATATCTCGCTGAGATATGCTTCAGTCCTCGAGGTACTGATGGAGGACTTTGTCTTGAACCGGGAGCCTTCATGACATCGTGGAGCTGGGGTACAGTTGGATAGAGCTGATAGCAAGAAGATGTATAATTGGCTCGAGTACTTCGCTTGTTGTCTCGGCAAGCACCGAAGCTCTGCCGGGGTAAAGGATACCCAAAGCGAGGACATGAAGCGCAAGGTTCAGTGCCAGCAACCTTGCGTACGGATGGCAGCATCCATGCAGTCCCCCGGATGTCTCAGCTGTCCTACGACTTACGTCACTCAAGTATGGAGGAAATTCTTTGCCGTTGACTTGTGGTGAGCCCCTCATTTGATCTGCCAGGGTCGCAGGACGATACCCGAACCAACACACCCCTTTCATCAAGGCGTGTCGATCCCCGCACGCTAAGCGCCACCACAATGGATTGGCAGGTCACGCTGCATATGTGAAATTAGAGCTTCATTCGAGTACTTTAAGGTTGTCTTGAAGCTGTGGGCGTAGCTAGATGATGGCCCAGGCAAGCTCAAATTCGTTGGCGACAATCCGTAAAAAGGTATCATCATAGTCCTTTGAACACACTTGCAATATGTCATCCGTGGATCGAACCGTAGGGCACGAACGTATCGAACACAAGTTTACCCATTCAGAGCTCGATTACGAACATATCCATTATCAGCGTTAGTAGCCTCTCTTCTCCTGTTCAGGTGTGAATCAAGATACTTAAGCAGCTCGCAGCATGTGTCAAGGTGTCATTCTACTTCAAGAAGCTGCCCAATGTCTCTTTCGAGCACTTCCACAAGCACTGGGCGACGGTCCACGCTGATCTGACGGTCGGATCCAAGCCCTTCGCCCGTCACAAGGTTCTGCGCTATGTTCAGGTAAGTCTAGCCTCGAGACGCGCGCAGCTGCTCGATACTCAGACGCAAGACAGCATCATCAGTCCCCCGAAGATAAAGAGAGGCTCCGCAAGCTCGGTCACAACGTGCTCGACTACGATGGCTGCAGCACTCTTTGGCTGGCCACTTGGGAAGACTTTGACCTCTTCTTTAACAGCCCAGAGTATGCAGCGTTGTCCTCGGACTGCGACCACTTCTTGGACGTGACGTCCATCACTTCGTATGCTGGGTATGTACAGACATGTAATCTGTGCCTAGTCGAGCTCGTACTGGGTATAAATCTGCTTGGGCACCGAGAACTGATGCATCATCACAGACACGACGTTATTGCTTTTGGGAAAGCTACGCCCGGAGTCGAAGACAGCGACGGTGTAACGCAGTATGCGAAGAGTGGTTAGGGAGGTACATGGTCGGGGGTCTGCAAGCAGCCGGGGGGTTGGATGTTCAAGTTATGGTCTGTGTAGCATTGGGTGTTTGTAGGCGAGATAGCATCGTAAGCGAGTGCCCTTCAAATGGAACAGTCTAGACTCTGTGAAATACAATCGGTTAGCTATCTGTGATGATCAAGGGTGATTGATGAATGAGAATGTGGCAAGGCTGCTTACTATTCAGCTGTACCAAGGAAGACTGCTCTAGGCACACCCGTCGCGTCACTGAGTGTATCTCACTGCCGGACTAAGGCTGGCTGGCCCAGCGGCATTTCTAGTGTAAAAACACGAGTTCGAGAGGAATTGTCCCGAGGCCAAGGTCGTGGGGAATCCGACATATCGAGTCAGAATTCTGCCCCTAAATCAGGCCACTGGGCTGGGGAATGCAGTGAGGCACAGGCCTGGAAAGCTTGAAAAGCCTCAGGGTCATGTTTTCCGGGCTGGATCGACGACCCCAAGCTATCGCGCTCTGTGAGATGGTGCATCTAAACTCAGCTGGGCGAGTGGGGCCGGACATAAACATTTGCAAGCTTCTGTTAAGTCATAGCGCCCGTTTGGCCTGGTTGCAAGGTGACTTTAGCGGGCTCGCTGGGCCTAATCCGGCAAAGATCATACGGGATATGGGCTTAAGCTCTCCTCTCCCCAAGCTGCCACCTCATTACCCCAGAGGGAGCATGCTCCACAAGGAATCTGGGGAAGGGGGACTGGAAAAGCAGAACCGCCTAGTTATCCATCCAAAGGCTACGGCATCTGCATCGCTGAGTGAGCACCCGGATTCGGTATCCGCGCCCGGAATGGAAGACCCTGGATTGACGCGAGCGCGCTTGAGGCTGCTCTTTTCGCTATAATATCTCTTAGATAGACCCATGTTAGCAAGCAAAAATACACTGCGCAAAGCAAGCTTAATCGCCCAGTTCACTACCACTCTGCCCGTTGAAAACAGAAACATGACAACAGCGGAGGTTATGGAGTCCGATACGACCGCGTCGGGCGTTACCAGCGTTCGAGGGGATGAGAAGCGAGATCTGGAGAAGGTTCAGCATGTCGAGGGCTCGCATACAGGCGGAGAAGGCCTCACAACCCTGGACGGCAGTACCATCACGATGACCTGGAAGACGTGGGTTGTCATCTTTGTATGAGCATCCTTCTCATCCTGATGAAGGTTACTCTGTCGCTAATCAGTGTCGGCTGCCAGATTCTGTCATCTACCTTTGGCCTCTCATTCTGGCCGGTGCCCACGACTGCCGCTCTTCAGGGAAAGCTTGCTGCACAATTCGGCGGAGACCAGACCTTGGTCGGTTGGTACGGTAAGTGGAAAATACGAACCTTGCTTCACCCAATCACCTAGTTCTCTCGGACATAACTAACAGTGAGCTTGAAAACAGTGCCCGCGTACACGACTGCAAATGCAATCGGTTTTCTGCTCGCTGGAACGTCAGTATCAACAGACAATTTGGCTAAATGGAAAGTTGCTAAACGCCTAATAGAAACTCTGACTTATTCGGCCGACGTCTATTTCTGATCGCTGGCAACGCCATATGCTGTGTCGGCTTCATTGTCTGCGCAACCGCTCACAACTCGAATCAGTTCATCGCCGGCCTGGGAATTTCTGGTTTTGGCGGAGGTTTCTGTCAGATGGCCATGTGCTCCATCCCAGAGTTGATGCCGAATAAGTATCGTCACATCGGCATCTGTCTCTCGGACGGTTTCGTCTTCGTCATTGTGGTCATTGGACCTGTGGTCGGAAGGGTAACCTATACAATCCTTGACTTGCTTGTCTACCCACCATCTAACACGCGTTTCTTAGTATGCTATCGATGCTGGTGCACGCAGCTGGCAGTACATCTACTGGGGCGGTTTCATCGCCCAATTTTTCTCTCTCGCCGGCATCACTCTTCTCTACCACCCACCTAAGCATCCCCGTGGTGTTCCATGGAAGGATGCCCTGAGAGGACTAGACTACGTCGGCGCTCTCCTCGTCACGCCGGGTGTCTGCCTCACTCTGGTCGGTATCATCAACACCACTGTAAGTAATATACTTATCCTTGACAGCTTGGGCAGTCTATGCAACCCTGTTCTCTTCAGAATCATGGCACTGACAATCATTGGTGATACAGTTCAAGAAGTCTTCGGACGTAACAGTCGTTGCTCCTCTCTGTGCTGGCTTTGGTACACTGATATTATTCGGCTTGTGGGAGACATTTTCCAAGTACGTCTCTCAGTGACACAAGCTTAACCAAGGCAGACTACTAAATATGCCACCAGGGTCAAATATCCCCTGTGCCCACCCCACATCTTCAGATACAACAACGGTCGCTCTTTCACTGCCCCCTTCGTCCTGGCATTCATTGGTAAGCTGATAGTATCACCAAGTGAGCCTCGGAGTAACAAAGCTAATCCTATTTCAAAGTTACCATGTTTTACTACGGCATCAACGTCATTTACCCCACCATGATCAACGTTTTCTACGGTACGTAGTTACCCCGAGATTGACGACTGGCTGGCTTTGGCTGACAGAACTCGCGAAAAAGTGACTCCTGAAACGTCCCGATCCGAGGAGCTTCTCCTGACCCTCCCAGGCAACCTCGGTCTAGTCTTCGGTGCCATGTTGCTCATTTGTCTGGGCAATGTCTTTGGGCACTGGAAGTGGACGCTCATCACCTCATGGTGCGGTATGACTTTGTTTGGTGGTCTGCTGGCACTCGTCACCCCCGAGAACAAGGGCCTCATGATTGCCCTGGCTTTCCTGATGCAGACCTGCTTCGGCTGGGCTCAGTACGAGAGTGTTGCATTCACTCAGCTTGGTGTCCCCCAGGAGGAGCTAGGCATCTCTGGCGGTCTGGCCGGTGTGGCTCGCTATGCTGGAGGATCTTTGGCTCAAGCGATCTATGTGACAGTACTCACAAATACGCAGACGGAACGTGCTGCTACCACGGTACCAGCTGCAGCGGTTGCTGCCGGCCTTGACCCGAAATACGGCGCGGATGTCCTCGCTGCTTTTACGGGAGGAGCCGATGCGTTCAAGGCCATTCCCGGGATTGTAAGTTTTGACTCAACACTCTTTGGATACAACATCGGGATTTTGCAATTACTGACTGTCTTTGTTTTACAGACTCCCGATATCATCGCTGCAGCCTCAAGCGCATTCAAGTGGTCCTATGCTCACGGCCTCAAGATCACCGCCCTTGTATCACTTGCATTCGCCGGTATCGGTCTCATCTGCTGCATTCTGTGCGAGAACATTGACCCGAAGATGAACAACAAGACGGAGATTTTCTTGGAGAATGATATCCACCACGACAAGAACAAGTACCACTAGTTGAGAGACCGGTTACACTGCTCACGCGTGGGTCAAAGCAATCTAGTCTGAACCCTGCATATACGATACAATGGTAGTGATTGGACAGTTATACAGGGTCCTGTTAATCCCCAGAAATACTATTGGTGTCGATGATTTAAAGTGTCTACATCTTCGAGACCGTTGCATATGTGCATAATGTCTGTTCACGGCTCTATTGAATACCGAGATGCACCGCATTCCCCAAGGACTGACTCTATTGAGCGAGGAATACGACAACACTGATTTCAAAGGGATAATGACAAAATTGCCACATCGAGGAGAGATTCAAACAAGTTCATTGGCTCGCTTGGGCCTTGACATACCAAAGTTGGAGCGGGTCCGTGAGGTCCGTAACAGAGGATTCTGGGGTTGCAGTTTACAAATCTTTGCGGGTTGGGTAAATTGTTTAGCCAGATTAGTCTGCATTCAGGGACATGGAGCGAAAGCGAAACCGCAACTCCTTTGCCTCCTAACTCCTCGCAACCTCAAGCGCAAGGGTGATGAAAAATCATATTAGTTGCTGATTTGGAACGTTGCTGGTTCCAACAATCTTCGTCTGACTGCATGTTTCATTCTTCTAAATTGACGAACTGAGCAATGGTTCGTTTTACAGCTTTCGCCGCTTTGGCGGCTGTACTTCCCTTAACCGAAGCTCATTGTAAGAGAGGCTCTCATGACTTGCTTGTTCCTGGGGTTGTCTAACTGTTTGACAAGTTGCCTTTGTTCGCCTCGCTCATAACGGTGTATGGCAAGCCCCGACGCGGTATATTCGGTATGGCTCTTACAGCATCTTCGTGGATTGTCGTCTTCTTGCACTACTCGTCGTGCACGGCTAACATCATTGAAAGCAACAAAACCGCTCCATTCGAGGAACCTTGGACCCCAAACACCAACGTGAACACCCGCAGGTATGTCGACCCGACCTACTGGACCGACATACCCGAGTCGGTGAGGTGCGGTCGCGACAACATGGCGCATGCCAACGCCACAGATGTCCTCGTTGTCAAGCCGGGAGACACCATTGAAGTCGGACATACGAGGCCGAGTCCAGAGGACTGGGATGGCCTTGTAGTCTGGGATAACTGTCCCGATAATCGAGGTGCCTGCGAGGTGCCTACATCGTGGAACCCTGACGTACGCCCGTCCCATTCCACATGTCCCGAATAAAACACCTGGACGTGTGTCATGTCGGACAAATATTGACCTAACGTTTCCGTAGGGTAAAATGGATTTCAATCATCCTGGGCCCCTCATGACACATCTGTCTAAGGTCCCGGACGGACAGGACGTGCATGAGTACGACGGCACGGGCGAGTGGGTGAAGATTCACACGCTTGGTGTCGAGTTGGATCCGTCTGCGAAGAAGCCCTGCCACTGGTTGCCCTACAACTATCAACAGATGCCAGCACGTGTAAGTACTTATCACCACGGACAAGTACAGTCTGCAAGACTAATGAGGTTCGAAAGTTCGTCTTCCAACTTCCAAAGCAGACTCCAGCAGGACAGTATCTCCTACGGATGGACCTGGTCTATACTGGATTCCACGACGAAGTGTTCACGAACGGCGCGGACCCTCAAATATACGCTACATGTGCACAGATCCAGGTCGAGAGCGAGACCACCGGGCCTCTCCCAAAGGGCATCAAGATCCCCGAGGACCTTTGCAAGAACTGCACTGGTACGTCCGTCTACCCGTCCTGTTCAGAGCATTGGCTAAGCTTCCATATAGGCATGACGACGTCCTTGTCGATGTACAGGGAGGAGACTGTTGATGCCGATTATGTGTATCCTGGTGGCCCGTTGTGGGATGGAGAGACTCTTGTTCAAGACCGACCCAGCCTTTGAGTCGAGTCGCACAAATGCAGCGAGTGCGCCGCCCGGGTATCACAAGGTTTACTTTTTTTACGTCTGACTGCGCCTGCTGCAAGCCTCTGTAGCTGAAAGATGTCAATAATTTTCAAGCGCACTTCGAGTACTCTCCTGAACAGGGTGCATGCTTTGTTTCTCGTGAAGCATTCACCATATTGTTGGTAGCTCCGTCGAGCGGTGCTCAATTTGAGCTGCAAAACGAGCCTGGGCCGGTTGCAGCCTATGTAGGAATTATCTCTACGTTCAGCGGCGATGATTTCATCAGGAAAAGGGCGCATTGAACTCGAGATCGCCACGAAATGCGATATCTTCGAATGCAGCCATTCGTCCCATCCCATGTTAGATAACAAAACAGGGACACTGTCACAACTTGCCTTCGAATTAAATTTAGACATGATCTGATCAACCAGTAGTACAAGGCGAGGGTGTAGTGCAACACACCGAGCGGGATAGAAACCAGAGTCGCGAAAATCTTCCGTCGACCTGGAATGGCGTGTGCCAGAGCTTATTCCTTGGAACGAGCGGATGTTGCCCAATGAGTGCCATGTATGATGACGTCCCCAACGTTGCCCCGCATAAGCGCCTGCGTTAAAGGGCATAGGGCGGGTTTTGCGAATTTCGGATGGTCTAGGCCATGTTGGTCTAGCGATGATCTCGTGTGCTTGCTCTGCTTGCCAACGGGCTCGAACCCCTGTTCGGATTGGCGGGCGGGTCAGTCCGCACCCTCGCCAGTCAATGTGCCTCTGATGTTGTTGGCCTGGCTCGACCGCTGGTCGGCGCAGTAAGGCTGAATCCGAGGACGCAGGAAAAGGGGCCGCGTATCGACGTTTTATGCGACCCGAATTCTGTTGCGCGCTATGACGATCGAGAGAATCCTCGGGATTGGGAGAAATCAGCGATCCCTAAAATTGACAGCGCTTTGAGCAAGGCCTCGAAAATAGCTGCCGATTTTAAAATTGCTGCGCCGCATCTCGCCGCGCCGCGGGCCAATAGACTCGCCGTCAGCAACGGCCGCCTCTCCACATCGTGTACAAGGTTACGCTGCCGAGAAGATCCTTCTGGTTTCGGATCCTTGCTTGGGTTCAATTTTCCCATGTGGGTTCACGGTGCTGCCAAGGCTGACGGGCTTTGCTTTTCTGATCGTGCCCATCATGGCCTGCTTATCCCCCTCCTCTTCTCGTTTTCTTCCTCCGTCCTCTCAGTTGCTCGAGAGTTGTTCACGACCGCCTGTTCTGGCGCGACATCTGCTCAAATGAGGTCCCTCATTGCTGGTCTCAGCGTCCTGGCGACGTTATGCTGTAGCACGTATGCGAGCGATGCGCCCGCCGCCGCCGCTCTTACCGACCGGGCGGCTGACGGCAAGCTGTCGCTGCCGCTCGACCAGCCGCTTCTGACCTTTGTCTACTCGACATCCACCCCCGACCCGAAGAACTGGATCGGCATCTACGACCTCGGCGGCGGCCCTATCAACGAGACTTACACCGGCGTGTCGTCGCTGCTGTGGCAGTACGCGCCGGAGTCGTCCGGCAAGGTCCAGATCGTGCCGACGGACGACAAGATGAAGGTCGACAACTACTACGTCGCGTACTTCCTGGCCAAGGACGAGTACAATTGGCTGTCGGGACCCGTGCAGTTCCAGCTGCCGAAGGAGCCGTCCTCGAGCTCCAGCTCCAGCTCCAGCAGTTCGCAGAGCAGTACTGCAACATCATCCTCCTCGTCGACGAGCGCCGCGACGACTGCAGCGCAAACGACGCCCGCGTCGCAAACGACTGGCGCGACCTCATCGCCTAGCTCAACCGCTGCGCCATCGAAGAGCAGCAACGGCACGGCTCTGGGTGTGGGATTGGGCGTCGGTCTGGGTGTTGGCTTGATGGGCATCGGCGGTCTGATCTTCTTCGCCATCCGACAGAGGAGGAAAAAGGCCGGGAAGGGAGTGGCGGAGATGGACAGCGGCGGCGACATGTACGGCGACTACCGGCCCGGGAGCAACTACCAGTCTTCCGTGGGGGCGAGTCCGCAAGCACCCTATTACCCCGTCCAGCCGGGCGCCCCTGATCAGCAATACCAACAATCATCTGTTTACCCGCCGAACACCCTTGGCCAGCAATACCAGCAATCGCCTGTCTATCCACCGAGCTTCCAACAAACACCAGTCGAGTACAAGGGCCCGGTCAGCGGCGCGCCTACAGAGCTGCCCGCCGGCAACATACCGACCGAGTTGCCAGCAGCCCCGGGCAAATGGCATTAAGGGATCCAAAAGTCCCCCGATGTCAGACTTCGCTTCGACATGAATATAATTTGACTTGTACATCCGGTTGTTATCAGAATGTGGTGGCTTGGGATTGGGCACGCACGTGGCGTCTGGAACAAGCCTGCGCGGCGGCTTGGTCTGCATCTGTACAACAATCAAACCAATGGTCTCCTTGCTTTCTGTATTTTCGCTGGAGGCAACTTGTTTTCTACTGCATAGAAGCGCCCCTATTCTATTCTAGCCTACTGCATACTATCTATTTTCTTCAAGTTCAAGAGAAGTAGACGGGCCAAAAGGTCCACATTGCTTAGTGACAATCTCCCCTGCGGGATCTCAACTTTGAAAAAGTAGGAGCAACAGCCCTTTCTGTTACAGGGGTAAGGATCGGGCTGGTCTCATAGCGTGTGATCAATAAGTTGTTCAATGCCGACGGACTCGAATCCGGCTAGACCAGGGCTTTCAGGGGTCTGCTATGTAGCCTATTGGGGGCCAATTTTGTCCTTAGAGCAAGGGTGTGATTCCTTCAAGGAGAGGATACGCTCACATTCAGACGATCTATTCCCAATACTGCAATATTGTGTAGTGTGTTCAATGAGAACAGTGTGAGACCATTCATTCACGGTGTCGCGAGGAGGACGCGTGCCTTGACCAAGCTCGTTACTGAAGAGGCCATGTCGACTGAGAACAAGATTCGGGCGGCACCGCATCTTAGTAGAGGCGTGTTCTGAGTATTGTCTCGACGATGTGTTGTACTGTCGAACAGCAAGTCAGGTTGACTGACATCCGAACTCTTCCGGAAGTAGAACCGGATCGGCCGGGGGAGCGATCGTTCTGGCAGATTCCATTGTGGTTGCTGTCTGCTTTCTTTCTTCCCATGCCAAGCATTGAGATCGCTCAAGGCCCCACGCAGCGATTCAAGCCTTCACTTTGCTTGGATCGAGGATCTGCACGCCTTACAGGGCATCGCCGAAACCAAGTCCATACCTAGGAAAAACAATGGTACTTATCGCGAACGATAGCTGGACTAATGCACTAACTAGCTATTTCGTGAGTGGCTGGGTATATGTTTTAGTCAGGGAAGCTGTGCTCTCAGCCGCACACTTGAGGTCTTGGAGAAGGTCAATTTAGTATGACAGCTCACATCCAGAGCACCCACCAACCCCATCCGCCCTGCCGATCAGTCACGCCATGTCGTCGCTCGAAGCGGTTAAGAACCAATAACGCTTCATGTAAATTGCTAGCCTTACCGAGTGTCTGTTAGTGCCGGAAGTCGGTTGATTAGACTTTCTCGTGGAGATCATGAGGTAAGGTTTGGAACGTTCAAGTATTGATGTTGAGTCGATCACAGTCTCCGCAGTTGCTGAACCGTGAAACTTCCTGGACACACATCCGGGGAGGGCCAACTAGCTAGCTATCAGAGTCGATTTATTTAGTCGAGCACAACATTCAGCTTGGATCTTTGAGTATTCAAGTCAACAATGGCTCTTTACCACATGGTAGACTAGGTGGCATACTTCACGAAAATTCTGGTAAAAATGCAATTTTATTCGAAAAGAAGCAGCAGAGTGCCCACCCCGCTTTGTATTGCTCAAATTATCCCGCCCAACTCCAGTTGTTACAGTAAAGATATCAAATATAAGGTGATGACAAGAATGTAAAGAGTTTGAGACCAGGATCTTCCCACAGTCAAGTTTCCATGTGATGAGTAGTTACAAAGATCTAGATGATAGCGCCGGCCAAGGCCATGATAGCAGCACCAAAGCTGATGGCTACAGAGTTGCCACCCGCAGTGACCACAGCCGGTGTACTAGGCGACGAGGTAACAACGGCAGGTCCGGAACCCGCTGCAGGAGTGGCAGCTGCGACGGCATAACCGGAAGCCGAGTACGCGGCCACCGACGATTTCGGAAAGATGAGGGTCTTTGTGAGTGGAGCGCCGCCCTCGCCGCAGGCCGAGCAGCCTACAGCAGCAGCCGTGAAACCTGGTGGAGGAGCAGTCTCTGCAGCACCCCGGCACACCGGCTGTCCACAGGTCTGGGTGATGGTGTAAGCTTTGTCGACGAGGCCGGTAGGGCACAACTCCTGGTAGATGACTGTGTAGACCTGAGTGTAGGCGCCACCGGGAGCGGGCGCCGTCACGGTGATTTCAGGCAAAGTGGTAGTGCTGACACAGGGGTCGTTGGCCGCATTTTGTCGGGCATGGTGGGGAGTGGCTGCGTGTACGAAGCCGGTCAAGCCGGCCGCAGCAACGGTAACGGCGGGAGAGAGCTTCATTGCGGCGACGAAAAGAAACGAGGCAAAATGAATCTGTGCTCCGCAAGGTAGAAGAGACCCTTGGGTGTAGGGTGAGGGGTAGCAGAGGGTGCGCAGACAAGCACACGAAGAGGGGTGAGCGAGATGTAGGGCTTTTCACAATGCTACTGAGACTGCACGTTCTGGTACAGTTCTTATATCACGGGTCGCTCTGATATCGAGACATCACGGCATTTGGATAACAACATAACAGCTCAACCTCCTGACTTATTGACTCAAGGGTCGACTCTCCCATGGTGACGAGCACACCGGTGCCATAGAGATGATGTTTACGAACGGAGAGACCGACATCCATCGCTATAAAACCCTTTTCTGAGACACATGATCCAGTCCACATTCATTATAGCCTCGTTCCTTCATCCGAACCTGAGTCGTTGTCAGATCCTTCAGTGAAGTCCCATAACTACTTTTTACAGTGTCAGATGGGTGTCAGGAAAGCTTTTGATTCTGAACCAAGCTCTACGCGAGGCCTTAACAAATGCAACGACCCATTTGACTGAGGGTAATGGGCTAGTCCTAGGTGTTCTGTTAATAACTAAGGTACATATCTTGCGACCCGTCCACCAACATCTCACTCACCCACTTGGTCGTAAAGGTCTGTGGTGATCTTCGGCCGCAAAGGAATACCGGAATGCTTCAATGAACCGGAAATAACGCTGTCGCGGAGGAGAAACTGCCGCGACTCGGGGCGTCGGCTGCTTGCCCGACGGGGCGGTCCCATTCCGGTTCGCTAGTCTGTACGAAAATGGTAAGCAGCTTTCTCCGAGTTGCCAACACAAGTCTAACAGCCGTTAGAAGTTAGAACAGTGGAGGTACAGTACCCGCTGCCCCTCTACCAAGACCCTGATTATCACATTGATCAGCCCTGTGCCTCATTTTAAAGACACTGAAGGCCATTCAGGAGTCCGCTCATGGTATGTCCGGGGACTAGTAGCCGTTTAGCACGGGTTTTCAGCTGACGACAAAACAAGAAGCCTTGGCACGTCTCCCAAGATTGATCATTTACATAATCAAGTCGTGGAGTTGGTCAGACTCGTGGTATGCAATCAACTGAGGCTGAATCGTCTATCCCTTTCTCGTGTTTGTTAATCGTCCCGACGCTCCTCGATTGTCATACCATATGCTCATTGGTGAGACGGAGTCTTACAACACGAGGGAAGAAGTTCATCGGACCGACATGCCACCTTCATCTCCGGGGCCAGTCCACCTTTCATGTCTCTAGTTATGGAGTCATGCCACTGCCTATGTCTAAGAAGTACGCTTCTCTCATGGATGCCTCAGCTGATGACTGGGACCTCTTGTGTATCTACCTGTCTATGCCAATGTTGGCACTCGTCTTTGACTCGCAGGGCCTCTCTTGGTTCACATGGTTTGTATTCTCTCGTGTTGCTGGGCTGTAGTAAGACATCTCCAACTAATTAGACTATACCAGATCATGACTTAGCGGTATCAGGACATTTCTTGACTGAGTCTCTGCAATGTTCACGAGATGACTTACAATCGGGATGTCGCCAACATGTGAACCTGTCTTATATTGTCGACAGCAAAGTGCTCGAAGAACGGTCACGACGAATGAGTCGCGACTCAAAGGAAAGAATCACCCATGGTGAGAAAGAAGATACATACAGTACAGTATATAAGCTTAGTACATCATCACCAACTCTCAAACCTTCTATCGTGGGAAACCCTCAGAGTTGATAGTCCTTACCTCGCTCTCCCTTCTCCTGGCTGGATCCCCTTGACTTTGCACAATGAGGCCCTTTCAACTCTTAGGCCACTCGGCTGCCCTTGCTGGGTTCATCGGTTCTGTCTACGGTCAGGACCCTGACTGCCCTGATGGACGAGAGTTAATTGAGTACCAACCCATCAAGGTGGTTACTGGCCCCAACCCACCCGACTTCACCAAAACAACATTGACACGGTGCGTACCACCACCACTGCTTTCATTAAGCAAAGCTGACATTCATCACAGCACCATCATTGTCACCGAGAGTCCCGGTCCAAGTCCCAGTCCTTCTGGGCCCCCTGGCTTGGTGACCACCACTAGTACAGTCGTGCTGCCACCGCCTGATACACTTACTATCACGTCTACTTGCCTTGATGGCTGCGTAGCCACAACGATTCCGCCGTCGCCGGGTTGCACTGACTGCACCGAGATCGTGCTCACTCCGCCACCCAATACAGTCACCAGCACCTCATTTTGTGCAGGCGAGTGTGTCCCTACAACCATCCCTCCACCGTCAGGCTGCACCGACTGTACCGAAATTGTGCTCACGCCGCCACCCAGCACAGTTACAAGCACCTCCACCTGCACGGACGAGTGTGTTCCTACAACCATACCCCCACCTGCAGGGTGTACCGACTGTACTGAGGTAGTACTCACGCCTCCACCTAGCACAGTTACAAGCACCTCGACCTGCACGGACGAATGTGTTCCTACCACTATCCCTCCCCCTTCAGGATGTACCGACTGTACCGAGATCGTGGTAACCCCACCGCCTACCACGATCACAACCACCTCGACCTGCACCGAGGCAGGCTGCGTGGCTACCACCATCCCGCCGCCGTCTGGTTGTTCAGACTGCACTGAGATCGTTGTCACACCGCCTCCAATTGTGACCATCACGACAACCGAACCTTGGACAGGCGTGGGCACAACTACGATCACCTCAGGCACTCGGGTGATCGTCGAGACCCCGGCCTGCACGCCGGGCACGCAGTGGGCCTTCTACGACTTCGAGGCTGGCTCCGGCCCGGGCCAGATCCCCTTCGACCCTGCTGCAGACACCATGGAAGACTGGCCGAGAGACGGCTGGTCCATCCAGACCGCGATGAGCGGCCAGACTCCCGACTACACCGGCGAGACGAAGCGGTTTGGCTGGAACGTCGACACCGACCCCTGCGCGAGCCCTGCCACCATCTATGGCCAGACTACCACGGCAGATATTCCCTACACCGTCATCCAGCAGATTGCATACTTCCACCCCACCGAGGAAGGCACCTACACCTTTGGCACCGACAACCCTGATGATGCTATCTACTACTGGTTCGGCGACAATGCCGTCACCGGTTACAACAACACCAACGCCAACGCATATTACTACTACACATCTACAGACTCAACTTACTCTTTTACTGTTGATGCATCAAATGTCAACACTTACATTCCCTTCCGTATGCTCTACGTCAACGTTCAGGACTGCGGTCGGTTCCAAGTCACTGTCAACAGCCCTTCGGGCACGCTCATCGCCGACGGAACTACAGATGATACCACTAGCACATTTGTCACCGACTGCGACATCAGTGTTGACGCTGCTCCGTTCCCCTTCTAGGCTGATGAGTCACCCTGGTGTACCGCCAGTCACAAACAAGTCGCTTGCTTGATTATGCACGACCGATAATTACTTCATTTCATACCTCTCCTTTACCGAAGCTTGAGATACTTCTGCAAGCCACTTAATAGCTACACTAATGCCCACCCCAGTTAGCTCAATTAATATTGTCCCTGCCACCGTTGTGCAGATTTCTTTGTCAGCTAGTCTTACCTTTTGCTCCATCCCGTTGTGACCTGGCCGTTGAAACCTCTTGTACATGTAGTGGTTGGGATCGGCACCAGTTTCTTGCCGAATTTATCGCGAATTTGCGTAGATCTGGCCAATGAAAGGTTTACCGTATGTCAGGGTCTTGATTTTCCGATACCAAACGCACGTAGGGCGGTTCCGACCGCCGTACGTGACGATCTCGGCCCAAGCCGTAGAGCAGAGCCCCACAACCGCCACCACGGAATCCCAGTCCACCGGCAACTCCCGACCAGCAAGTCCGACCAACGGAACTGAACCGCCTTAGACCCAATTGAGCAGTGAAAGCTTCATGTCGATCGTCGTGGATATAGAAAGTCTTATTCTAGGAGTTTGCTAAATTTTCAGTAGGCGTACGGCTGTTCTGCAGTCTTGTCCCCGTAATCATGTCGAACATGTCTCCACGTGAGAGAGAGCAGAAACAAAACCTCGATGGCATGGGGCCGGCCGCTTCAGATGAGCCCATCATGACCATTGAGGACCTAAAACAAGCGGCTTCGGCGAAAATGTCGCCGACGGTCCGTGGTGAGTACCAAGACAGCAGTCTAAGGGACTGCAGCGCCCAGTCCTTATCTCTCAAGTGCTGATCGAATGAAATTCTTCTCAGCATATTACAACGGAGGTTCAATGCAGCAGATGACGTCAGTGAACTTGTGCGTGTTTGTATGGGAGTGAACGCTGATGAATCAGGCTAGGTTGCGAGAGAATGAAACAGCTTTCGACCGCTTCAAGATCCGACCTCGCATTCTATCCAATGTTGCAGACATCGACACCTCGACCACCATTCTGGGGTCAATGGTGCGTTCAACACGAAACAATGAGGACTGTTTTATACCTACTGACCTTCGATAGGTGTCTCTTCCATTCGGATTTTCGCCATCGGCCATGCACTGTCTAGCCCACCCGGACGGAGAGAAAGCGACCTCACGGGCTGCGGCCAAGAAGCGCATACCGATGGCACTTTCAACATATTCGACAGTGTCTTTGGAAGATGTGCGGCTAGAAGGAGCTGCAAACCCTTACGCATTCCAGCTAAGTATTATAAAAGACCGAAACACTACGCTGTCATGGATCAAGAGGGCGGAATGTGAGTTGCCCTTGCTTGTTTGCACTTAAGCTTCTCTGACCTAGGTCCTTGGTGGGCACAGCGGCTGGATACAAGGCTCTTTTCATCACGGTAGATGCGCCCGTGCTTGGTCGTCGCCTGAATGAAAAGTCTGGCAAGAAGTTTGAACTACCAGAACACCTCTCATTACCCAACCTCGCACCGCTACCGTCGAAAGATGGCACGACAACCGCTGCTCGCTCGTATCATACTTCTGGTCGCGATCCAAGCAACAACTGGCAATCAGTCATCCCGTGGGTCAAGAGCAACACGAACTTGGAGATCTGGCTCAAGGGCGGTAAGTTGATCCGTGCTGGCAAACACAGCAAGGAGAATCATTTGACTAAAAATGCCTTAAATGAACAGTATACACCCCTGCAGATGTTCTACTCGCCATCAGTCACGGCTTGGACGGTGTTATCGTCTCCAACCACGGTGGGAGGCAGCTTGATGGCGTTCCAGCTACGATCGATGCTCTACCGGAATGCGCGGCTGCGGCAAGAGGGAGGATCAAAGTTGGTATTGATGGTGGAATCCGCCGGGGCACCGACATCTTCAAAGCATTGGCGCTGGGTGCCGACTTTTGCTTCCTCGGAAGAGTTGCTCTTTGGGGTCTAGCTGTAAGCATCTGTCCAATTTGACAAAAGGCCAGCTCCAGCTGATGAACGCAACTCTAGTACGGCGGCCAGGAGGGAGTGGAACATGCTGTTAGTATTCTCGAAGATGAACTCAGGCTCACCATGGCCTTGGCAGGGTAAGTTGCAGATTGCTTTTGCGAACGAGACAGGGAGAATTGCTAACCCGATCCATCACTATCGATATAGCTGTGCGTCAATCAAGGACATCACTAAAGAGCACGTATCTGTTATAGGTGCAAATGGTCTTTTGTCTAAGCTGTAGTTGAGAAGATCATAATGTTCAGGCCCCTAACAATGTTCAATAAAGACAGCTATCCTGGATTAGCTGCAAGTCATCAACCTGTTCTCTTGTATGCTTTTTAGTCAATCACCAACTGCAACTGGCATGTCACTGGAGCGCCAGACTTCTCCCCGCTCCTCAGCATGTTCTCGAGCTACATGATGTGTCAGTCGTACGTGCGAAACGGCGTTACTCACGAGGCCAGGTTATGAAAAGCTTACTAGTTCAAGGTCTGAAAGAGCCTGCTCGGGTGATTGTCTGGGATCCTGCCCGGCCCCAGTGGCAATATGGGAGACCCATTCGCGGACCTCGGCCGCCACGCCGGCACCCTCTGGGACAAACTCGATGGCCTCCTTCTTACTGCCCTTTTTGGTGACGGTGAGCGCTCCATCCGCAAAGGAAACCACGCCTCCCTCACAGGCAATGCTCCATTCGTTGCCTGCGAAGGTGGTGCCAAAGGAGACGGAAAAGGTCCCCGTGGCGCCAGACTTGGTTTTCAGGGACGCATCAACCGTGTCTACAGGTGGTAAATGCTCTTGTAGCAATGTGGTGTTTGCGGATAGTGATGTGACAGTGTCGTGACCAAGCAGGTTGCGGAGGCCAGCTGTAAAGTGAACCCCGCCATCAAGCAGAAAGCCGCCTTGGTGTGAAGGGACTTTCCGCCATGGTGTCTCTGTGATTGACAATCTAGTCAATATCTATGCCCTGGCATCGAGGGCATCATAGGAGTAACCGTGGGAAAACGTACCCAAATATTTGTTGCCCTGCTCGTTGAACGTATGCATACGGACTCGGAAGTTGAGAACGCGGCCCAACTTCCGTGTCTCCTCTGCCGCGCGGATGAATTGGTTCATGAAACGGAAGTTCTCAGCTACGCTCCAAGTCACCCTGCTCGAGTCGACATTGCTGTGATACCAGCTGATGAGATCCTGTGCATCCTTTGTGTTTTCGGCCACAGGCTTTTCCGAGAGAACATGCTTCCCTGCCGAAAGCGCGGCACGGATGTACTCTGGCTGTGCTAGGATGGGTAGACTGTAGACACAGCCTGATTAGCTCTTGCAATTTCTGTACGAGGAGGTCTCAAACAAGACACGCACGCAATGATGACTGCTTGGATGTCATCAGAAGTTAGAAGATCCTTGAGATTACTCCCTGCCGAAGAGTCGTCTGAGTAGATCCTGACATCGCCGGCTTCAGCAGCCAAGGCCTGGGCCGACTTCGATGAGCGCGAATAGATGGCCTTCAAGACAGCGTTGGGGGCAGCTTTGACAGCAGGCTAAGTCTCGTTAGACGAGAGTTTCTCCCATTTAGCATTGTGTGGTCACATACAAGATGCTCCTCCTTGGCAAAGATGCCTTTTCCCACGGACAAATCAGTCGCTCACTTCGGGCCATGATCGCGGTAAGAGGGGTGAGGCGACGTACCACTTCCCAGAATAGCCACACCGATGGACATGTTGCACCTTATTGACACTGCTGTTCCGCCAGGTTTGCTTTCGTCTTGTGTGAATTCACAGTGCACCAGGTACTCGATTATGGATGGCCTGGAATAGCTCTAAGGGGAGACGAGGTCACGGTCGTGGTTAATACAGGTCTACTACCGTGGTCCAAATGGCATTGCTACCTATTTATTGCAAAAGCTACTTTTTGTTGAGAAAGAGCATCATCGAGATGGATGGTTACGAGCGGGTCAGGTTGATGCTTGCGCGGTCGCAGCCCGTGGCGTGGTGTAAACATCACTAGCCTACTAGCCTACTCGTTGAGTGATGCGTGAGAGTTTCGCTACCCTCCCATTTTGGCAATCCTATCTCCATCATTCCCCGATTGAACAAGCTAATGCCCACAAAGAAACGGGTCCGGCTAATCTTCGGGGCTTGCAGTCTGTATGTCACAAAATCGAGACCAATGTCTTGGTGTGCGCACGCGTCCTGCGCATTAGGCGGATTAGAACCGCTTTCAGAAGTCATATTTAGTGTGCTATGCGAGGGACCGGACTTTAAACGATGCTGTGTCTCGCTGTCGGCTCCCACAGAGTTGTGGGTAAGCGTCAACCTCAACAGGGCCTTGCCAGGAGGCTCTAAATAGCGCGTACATTCACAACCTCTAATGAACAATAGAACGAGTCTATTCTTTGTGGCGCTAAGACTGCCCCTAAAGGAGCAAAAAAAGAAACGATAGAATCTCAATTCGGAATGAGTAGTGTAAATTTCAAGACAGTGTAGCAGGCGGGAAAGCACACGAGAGCGGGACCGCGGAAATGGCTTGAAAGTCTCTCATTCAATGTTCGGAAGGGCATTTTGTCTCCAGAATACTTACTTACAGCCTCGCATGCTGAATAATGATTTATTCCCGGGGTCTCGGATCTCCAAGGCAGTGGCGTCGTAGCAGCCATAGATGCAAAGTTTGTCGGTTGGGTGTTTTACTTCTCGATAGTAATCTGCAGAGGGTCGCCTTGGTCGGAGTACGGAGGCCAGTCTCCCTCTCTTCACTCACTTCACAAGGATTACAGAGTATACTAAGCTAAGTCGAGTTGCCCGGAACCTCCAAGTTCTTTGACCATCTCCTCCACTATCAGTCGCATCATGACAAGATCTGGCGACTCCCCCTCCCAAAATTTGAGCGTCCGGATGCTCATCTGTATATAATTGTCCATCTCAGCAAATGACAGGCCGAGGTGGGCACACTTAAGCCCGGCTATGATCATACAAACAGCAATGGTGGTTGCCCGGGCGTCATACCAAGCGCCATGGTGGCGATGAAGCAGATAGTGACTCTCTATCGAGAGACAACAGTTGGATATGGCCTTCATGGCATTGGGTCGGACGGCTGACTGATTAGGATCGTCGGAAGGCTGATGCACAGCGTAATAGAGAAAAGGACGAACCAGCCAGGACTGGATATTGATGTACCGTGCACGAACGAAGAATTGCAGTTCATCGCCGGGAATATGCTGGAGATTGTCCTGGTCGAACCGGATAATATCAGGAGGGTTGTCGTTCCTGCAGGGGCGTCAGTCTATTGCTTTGACATAATCCTCTTGATACTGGGGTTGGGAGGGTTGTCGTTCCTGCAGGGGCGTCAGTCTATTGCTTTGACATAATCCTCTTGATACTGGGGTTGTCCATCTGGGGCCCCAGAGCCCCGGCTACCGGGTTAGACTTCTTCTCCCGCAACACATGACTTGATCGGTATTCGATGCAGCCTTGTACGTCTGTAACCGCAGGGCATATATCGCTCAAGACACCCGCCACCAAGGAGGATGTTGGGGTCGCAATTCAGTCTGCAGGTCTCGATCTCTCCTTCTTGCTCTTGTCACATATCCCGGCGACACTCCTGCTAGCTAAGCGAGCTGTTCATCGCGCAAACGACATTCACCATGGTCGAGTTCGAAAAAGAGACCGAAGTTGCCCACGTGGCAGATCGGGACCCGGTCCTCGAGACCAAGTTTGCAAGTATGGCTGCTTCCGTGTCTCTGTAGCCACCATTCATGCAGACCACTGACCCCCCTGCAGATCTGGGACGCTGGGCCAGTGCCAAATTGTTCTGGAAGGCCATGCTCTTCTGCATGATTCTGAACTGGGCTGCCCTCGACGATGGCGTGAGTGTGCATCAACAATACCTCTCGAGTTTACTTTGCTAACGAACGTCACATCTTAGTTCCAGCAGAGCATCCCCGGCAACGTCCTGCCTATGAAGCCATTCATCGAGGATATGGCCGACACGATCATTGACGGAGAGCCGGCCCTCAGCGCCAAGATCATCTCTTTCCTCAATGGCTTTGGAGAGCTGGGCAAAATGGTGGGATACGGATGTGGTGGCCTTCTTTCCGATCGCATCGGCCGAAAGTGAGCAGTCTTGCATTGCCATCATACAGATACACGAGTCTAACTCAAGTCTAGGTACACAATGTACGTGGCAATCGTGTGTCTTCTTGGCGGTACAGTAGCCGAGATCTTGTCGCATCAGTGGACACACTGGCTCGGAGCCGGAATCCTTATTCGCTTCGGAGTGGGCCTCACAACGTCGACACTTGTCACATACGTATCCGAGATTGCCCCGTTTCAGATTCGAGGTTTCCTGGTCGGATCGTATCAGCTTTATCTGGGAATCGGTCAACTCATCTGTGCAAGCGCCACCAAGATCATGACAGTCACAAACCCAACGCAGTGGCGACCACTGATCGCGGTTGAATTTCTCTTCATCGGTGTATGCAACCAATGCTCCTCCATGCCGGCGATCAATCCTAATCCAAGGTGTTAGGTCTTGACGGTTCTTATGCCCTTCGTCCCTGAGTCTCCGCCATACCATACCCGGAAGGACCAACATGAGAAGGCCAAAAAAGTCGTTGCTAGGTTTATATAGTAACGTCGAAGGCTATGACGTGGTAGGCTAACCTCCATATGATCGACCCCTTTGAGAATTGACTAACCCTGCTATAGGAGCACGAGTACAAGGTCATTCAGCATGGTATCGAGGCCGAACGCCTCCTCCACGAAGCACAGAGAGGCGTCACCATCAAAGATCTGTTCAAAGGCTCGAACTGGAGGAGAACTTTGGCTGGCGCCACTGGCATCTTGACTCAACCTCTCGGCGGCTCTCCCATCGTGTTTGGGTACTCGACTGTAAGACCCCTGAGGAATCGCACCCATGTTAGAGGACTAAGCTAATCTTGGACAGTATTTCTTCAAAGCCGCCGGCCTCCAAGATCCCTTCCTGATCACCGTGATTGTGTAAGCTCCGTGTTATTTGGCAGACATGACGACGTGTCTAACAAGACCTAGTTTCCTTCTCCTGATCTTCGCCATCTGTTGCTCTCTCTTCCTTTGCGAGCGTGTTGGTCGTCGGCCTCTTCTGATTGGGTGAGTCTATGGCACGCAAACCAGCTCTACGATTGTCACTGACCAGTTACAGAGGCTGTACCGCCATGTTTTTCCTCAACATTGGCCTTGCAACAACCGGGTTCTTTACGACCGACTCATCCAAGCAAGCCGCTCTGCCCATGCTGCTCCTCTGGGTTCTGTCTTATGGTCTGTCGGCTGGTCCACTAGGGTTTGTCGCCTCGACTGAGGTGTCGACCCCTCGACTTCGAACTGTGTCCACGGGCTTCAATCTGTTCCCCTACGGGGGTGGCTTGTAAGTTGTGCTCGTCCAAGTTCCCCTGTAATGTGCAGGCTAACACCCTTTGCAGCGTTGTTTTCCAGTGGACTGTGCCGTATATGATCAGCCCCGACCAAGCAAACCTCGGCGTCAAAGCGGTGTTCGTGTGGGCCGGATTATTGGTTCCCGTCATCACCATCCTCTACTTCTTCTATTCTGAGGTATGTCACACTTGTCAGTTTGTGAACAGCATCCGCATGACTAACTGCTTACGCAGACCTTTGGACGTACTTTTGTAGAGTTGGACGAGCTCTACGAGCGTGGTGTGCCGGCTTGGAAGTTCAAGGACACTGCTACAGTCTCCGACATTTCCGGCAACAAGAACGGAGCTCTCATGACGCGGCACCAGCGTGAAGTTGCCAGCCATGAGATCCCGGCTTAGCCAGTCGGAGCCTTGGCGGTGATGGGCAAGCTGCATAATCACATGGCTGAGTTGTGGACTTCAGTGTAGTCTGTGATGGAGGCATCGACAAGCGACAAATGAGCAGCACATCTGCATCATCCTCCAAAGGCACCGGGCACGGAGAGTTGAGAGAGACGCACATAACATAGACAAATAAATCATTGCTAGTAAGCCTTGAGTAGGGTAGAGTACACGGAAAGTAATTGAGCAGATGGCTAAAGACCAACTCATACATTGACCTGAACCTTTGATTCCATGTTCGATAACAGATGTCCCAACCGGCTAATCCCGAGTCTTTAATCTTCCTGCTGCACAGCCGCCTGGCTTTCAAGGACGGTCAGCTCTGCCTCCGTCGGGAACCGAGGTAGGATGCGGAACAAATATGGCGCCACGGCAGAAAGCACGGCACCAACTCCGGTGAAGCACGCCACCGAGATGAAGCCAGTGGAGTAAGTTGGCGCGTCAGAAACAGGCCACAGGCGACTTCCATAGACTGCAGACAGGTTTCCAATCGAGTTGGACAGCGCAATGACAACTGCTCGTTTCTCGGCAGGCAGAGGCATGAGCTCAGTGGCCCAGGTCAGGATCAGGGGCAGTGTGAAATACAGGCCCGAGATGTAGAAGCACAGGAAGACGTAGCGGACGACGTTGACTTTGACCTGGAAGAGAATGATGGCGCTAACGAACGACATTGCGAGGCCGCCCGTGATGTTCCAGCGTCTGTCGCCCGTCCTGTCGGCAATTTGTGGCATGACCAGCAGAAAGACGGTCGCGACAGCCCAGATCGGCACTGTCATCCACTGCACAGTAGTGCCAGTGTACCCCATGCTCTTGAGTACAGTTGGAATGAAGTACGAGATCGTAGTCGACCCGTTATCCAGCATGTATAGAACCACGAAGACGTACGTCCGAAAGTCGAGTGCTGCTGCTCGTATAGCTTGCCATGCGGTCAGTCTGGCCGTCGCCATGGCAGTCGAGGTCTTGCGATCATGAATGAGTCGGACAACCGCCAGCTGACGCTCTTCCGGCGTCAACCTCACCGTGTTTTCGGGATAGTCGAACAGAACGAACTTGGCCACGATGCCGAAGAAGACGGTTCCGACTCCCTCGATCAGGAAGAGCCATCTCCAACCTTGCATGCCTTTGGCTCCCTCCAAGCCAGAGATGACTGCGCCAGATACTAGACCGCTGGCTGCTCCGGCGAAACAAAGAGCGGTGAAGAAGATGGAGAATCGCTTTCCTGCATGATCCGTGGTGTCAGCTGCTGTTCACATCAGTTCACTGGGGACTATCAACGAACCAATCTCCGACTTCTTGTACCAAGCCGACATGATGAACATGACACCAGGAAGAAAGCCAGCTTCAATCCCTCCCAAGAAGAACCTGCATGCCAGAATTCCCGAATAGCCTTTGACCTGTGACATTGCGGCGCATACGGTGCCCCAGAGTATCATGATCGTCGGGACATACCAGGACGGCCGGACGCGAGCTAGGATGAGGTTGGAAGGCGTTTCCATAACCAAGTATGCAATGAAGAAGATCGAAATAAGCATCGCATATTCTATCGAAGGTGATCAATGGTTAGTGTCCGTTCGCGGCTGGGATCGCAGCAGCAGCCCAGAGGGGGGGATCATACGGGAACTGTCGAGGCCTAAGTCTTTACTCATGCCAGCGGCATCTGCGTTGCCCTATGCGAGTCATTAGCCACAGTAGCATCAAGATGAGGAGATGTGGACAACTTACGATGTTGTTCCTATCGACATAGCAGAGGACACACATCCACCACAACATTGGGATCATCCATCTGTCTACCTTGCGCACCAGGTGTTTCTCCTCTTGTGTTCCCGGAACATAGTGTTGGAGCGCGAGATCAAGACCCTCCACCGGCCTCATCGATGGCTTGGATGGCTCAGTATCCTGGGTCATCTCGTGAAGTTGCTTGAGGTCTCGCGTAGCATCATCGTTCGAGGCCATGTCTGATAACCTGTTGGAAGGACTGTAAGAGGATGGCAAGAGAAAATTAGAAATTCCGGATATCGTAGCAGTCGGGAACAGTCCTTCGACTCCGACGCGATCGACAGTTCTTTATGCAACTGCTCCTTATCTCCTCCCCCCTTGATGATTCCCCAGACACAACCTTGAAAGTTGAGTTTTCCCCACTCCTGCTGGTGCATATCTAGGAGGGTCTGGGGACTTAGTCTGTGTGGGGTGGATGCTTTGCCAAAACATCGGCAATTGCCGAGGCCGAGGAGGCGCTCCTCCCGGCCCAGGCCGGGGTCTGTGATGTCAACATCCCTGCTATTTCAATTCTGGCCTAAAGCTTTCACTCGGCTCGTCTCGGAAAGGGTAATACATCCGCATTTGTTATCGTTAGTCTATTTAGGGTCATCCCTGATGATCACCGGCAGCGGATGTCCTTACTTGTCTACGGTCCAGGCCGAGTGGACCTGTTGCATGGGACTGGATATCCAAGGACGTACCCAGACGTCGTCGATAAGAACTCGTGCCATGATCAAGGCGAAGGATATTGGCTACACTTAGAGCAGTGCTTCATTGTCATATTACGTATCACGCCAGCTGCTCTGAAGGTTTGCTTTGACGGAGATCCAGAAAATTCCAGAATGGCAATTCGAAAACCAAGAGTCGTGTCAATCTCCTACCCGGAATGGGCTGGTGAAGACTACATGCGTGACTTTGAGTCCGCGTTCGATCTTCATGTAAGTTGATGACGAGCACAGCATTTCATGAGACAGCACCCACGCCATGCGATGCTAGCGACTAACGAGCGTCAAGGTGGTCACGCCAGGTGATCGCGAGACCACCATCGCGAGGTTGGCGGAAAAGGTTAAACAAGAAGGCCCTTTCGATGCTATTGCCATCCTCATGGGTATCCTGCCGTATGAGCCATTCGATGAAAAGCTGCTCGGGCCATTAGTGCCTACTTGCAAGATCATGGCATCAGCGAGTGCGGGCTACAACGAATTTGACGTAGACTGGATGACCAGCAAAGGCATTGTATTCTGCAATAGCCGCAACGCCGTGAACGAGTCCACCGCTGATATGGCCATTCTGATGATGCTTGGTATCCTACGGGATATCCAGAGCCTTCAGACAAGTGTTGCCAACGGCACTTGGAGAGGTGGTATGTGCCTCGCCAAGGGTCAAAAGGGGCTGGCACCGACCAGAGACCCGAGCGGGTTGAAGTTAGGGATCATTGGTATGGGAGCCATCGGCAAGGTACGTTTGACCAGATTCCTGAGTCAGTTGATATGTCCAAATCGAAATGATCGCTGACTTTTCTGTTCTACCACAGCATGTCGCTCGTAAGGCCCAGGTTTTCAACATGCAAATCCTCTACCACCAGCGCTCCCAGATGAGCCCTGAAGATGAGGCGCTTCATGGGGCGCATTATTGCTCGACCTTGGACGAGCTGCTTACACAGGCCGACGTGATCTCGGTTCACTGCCCGCTGAACGAAAAGACGAAAGGGCTCATCTCGCACGAGCAATTCGCCAAGATGAAGGGCGGCGTGTTCATCATCAACACATGTCGCGGCCCCGTCATCGACGAAGAGGCCCTGATCAGCGCGATGAAGAGCGGAAAGGTTGCTCGGGCCGGTCTCGATGTCTTCAACAATGAGCCTAATATCAAGTAGGTTTCCCTTTGCGTGTACCCTCAGAGCTCGTGCTGACAGATTGTGGTGCACAGCCCTTACTTTATTAGAAACGACCGAATCATCATCCAACCTCACATGGGAGGGCTCACCGATGTGGCATGGCAACGCGCATACCGCGAAGCGTTGGAGAATATCAAGTCCTTCTTCGCGACTGGCAAAGCGATTTCTCCGGTCAATGCAGACAAAGTGCAGAGTCAAAGTTCAGAGACTTGAAAAGTCAGATATAGTTGTGATAGGCCCATATCTTAAGCACTGTTAGGGCGCCGGGTCATGTCAGAGCTCTGTCTGGAATGAATACTCAGCGTTAAGATCACCTGGTTGGCATTGGCCTGCATTGCATGGGGCCTTGCGTGCAGGCATAGATATGCTTGGACGCAAGTCTTCCTTTTTAATATGTAAATCACTTTACTGAACGACTGTTCCCTGGGGAGATATTGGGCGGTTGAAAATCATCTTTCAATGTTCTTCACTCCACTCTCCGCAATTCTGCATGAGTACCTCAGGCACAGGTGGATGGTGAAATTACAAACGATCAACCCCTCACTCACTCGCTCTGCCGCATTTTATAGAGCTAGAATCAGCGAACAAGTCTCGACTGGTTCCTTGCCTCAATTCTGCAACGACACAACCATCCAAAGACAACCTAGTTTCATCTCATTGCCGATCTATGAAAAACCTACTCATCATCTAACAACATGATCGCACCTTACAGATTGACAGCCACTCAGGTGCTCGAGCTTTTCCGCAACAACACCCTTACAGTCGAGTTGTATGCTCGTTCATTGCTAGATCGTATTTGTGAGCGGGACAGCACTGTCAAGGCATGGGCATTCCTTGGTTCGTCTTTAGTAAATGTAGTGCTTCGGCACCCCGTGGGTGCTACCGCAACTGATGAATTCGGTTGCTAAATACGAGCTAGATCCCGATTTTGTCTTGACCCAGGCACGAGCTCTAGACCAGGTGCCAGTCGATCGAAGGGGGCCTTTGCATGGAATTGCAATCGGTGTTAAAGACATCATGAATACCAAAGGTATTGTATGAACTTGGTCCTTGTGTATACTGTATGTGCTTATGGTGACCCAGATATGCCCACGCAATTTGGCTCCCCTATATATCAAGGACACAGGCCCGACTTTGACTCCTCGGCTGTCGCCATTCTGCGTGCTGCTGGAGCTTTGATTTTTGGTATGTAATTTCCCATACGATTTGTGATTTGCTTGGTCTTCTTGCCAATTTTGCAACTCACAAACATGACGGTACCAGGTAAAACAACCACTACCGAATTTACTGTAACAAATTCTGGGCCCGAAACAACGAACCCACACGACCCGAACCGCACTCCTGGTGGATCGTCCTGCGGATCGGCGGCGGCGGTGGCTGACCTCCAAGTTACGCTGAGCCTCGGAGCGCAGACTGGAGGAAGCATCATCCGTCCGGCATCGTTTACGGGAGTCTATGCCATGAAACCAACTTATGATGCCATCTCCCCCGAGGGTCAGAAAACCTTCGCACCTACATTCGATACATTCGGCTTCTTCGCACGTAGTGTCGAGGATCTTCAACTACTTGCGGACGTATTCAATCTCCAGGATGACGGCACTCCTTACGATATCCCTCTTGAGGAGCTGTCTGTGGCCGTCATGAAGACTCCTATGTGGGTTTCGGCTGGTCCAGGAACGGTCTCGGCCATCGAGACAGCCACTAGCACTCTTCGCAACAAAGGCATCAACGTAGAAGACATCGCTTTTCCACCACAGGCTTCGAATCTTGATACCTTGAAACGAATACAAAAGATCATTACGCTTGCGGAGGCTCGGACTGCTTTTCTCAGAGAATATCGTTTGGACAAGGCGAAACTGGCCCCTGAAATCTGCGACATTGTCGAGAATACTTCGAATGTTTCTAATAAGGAGAGAACCGAAGCCTCTGATACTTACGCATCGATGCGTCACGCTATGAACAATCTCGCGAAGGATTACTCCGTCATCATCACCCCTAGTGCTGTGGACGAAGCTCCAATTGGACTTGATGATATGGGCAGCGCAACGTTCAATACTATGTGGACGGTGAGTCTATACGATCCTTTGTACTCTGGCGGCTATAGTAACTAATTCCATGTAGGGGTTTCATATGCCCGTGATCAACGTTCCCGCATTTGTGGGAGCTCACGGGATGCCCATTGGCCTGTCCCTCGTAGGACCCCGCTTCAGCGACCGGCAGCTCTTGAGGACAAGTAAAGTGCTTAGCGATGTTCTCGTCGCCAAAAGCGGCTGGAAGTTGTGAGCCTCGCCTACGGGCCATAAATTTACTTGGGTCCGTGGACGCCAGGCAGGCGAACACACTCGTTTTGCCGCCCAACACATAAATGGCCAGATCCCCCTTACCGAAGAGCAATGGTGACTGGACATGGCGTGCAGATATTTCTGGCCTGTGATTAGCCGCTGGTTGCAAATTGGGCATCCTGCATAAATGTGGAGAGCTTGATGTTTCATCATTGGTTCTGCCAGCAAGGTATGGCGTGTGACATCCCGGCTGCTGCATGTACATACGTTCAGCTCAGCTCCTGCAGGATACAATGTTGGCGCTTGGGAACATCTTTTTACGGACCAGGCTGTCCCTAACTTGGCCGTCAGTTCCGAGAATCCCACTTCAATGTTGCCTTCCCATCCCCCAAGCCTGACCAACTCCTTCGTGCCTATCTCCCATTTCTTATCCAGCTCGACCTTAATTCTACGCACTCTGTCTGCGGTCACTGTCAATCTTCCTCATCCTCAACTCGTATGGTTGGGTCTTCACACACGAAACACCCTTTCCGTTGACTAACAATCCACAATCTTACCGCCGTCATTCCCTGATTCAGCGGGTCAAGATGCGATTACTCCATCGCGAAGCAGAAGGATCATATCACCTCACTGGAGATTTGTTGGAGCATATTCCTAAGTATGCTATCTTGTCTCATACCTGGTTGGAAGACAACAGCGAAGAGATTACTTTCCAGGACCTTGACCCGGAAAACACCAAGAGTGGCCCCGATGAATGGGCCAGTATCAAACCTGATGGCTGGTCCAAGATACGATTCTGCGGCGAGCAAGCGGCCAAGGACGGACTAGAATACTTCTGGGTCGATACTTGTTGCATCGACAAAAAGAACAATACTGAACTTGCGGAAGCCATCATATCGATGTTCTCCTGGTATCGGGATGCGAGCAGATGCTACGCATGTCTGAGCGACGTATCGATGGAAAAGCCCACAGACAATACTTCTGTCAACCAACATACTGTACATTCTTGGGAATCTGCCTTTCGCAAAAGTAGATGGTTCACTCGTGGATGGACTCTCCAAGAATTGGTTGCTCCTCAATTTGTCGAGTTCTTTTCTAGGGAGGGGGCGTGTCTGGGAGACAAGCATAGCTTGATGCCAATTGTTGCAGAAATAACCGGCATCCCGGAAGACATCTTGGTGGGAGGCGGCTTCGAACATTTGGATGTAGAGCAGCGGCTCCAGTGGGTGAAGGGCCGCACCACTAAGCGGGGTGAAGACAAGGCCTATTGCATGCTGGGGATCTGCAACGTCCGTATGGTGCCCATGTATGGTGAGGGAGAGGAGCACGCCTTCAAGCGACTGTCGGTCAAACTTGACCAGATTCATGATCTGCAGCAGCGACAACTCCAATATCTGGCCAAGCTACCCTACGTCCCTGAGGCAGCTTTCAACTCACACCACAATGAACACGAACCTGTCTGTCTCTCGGACACCCGAGTTGAGCTGCTCCAACAAATATCAAGTTGGGTCGAGGGATCCGATGACAGGTGCATATTCTTTCTCAATGGTATGGCAGGCACTGGGAAGTCGACTGTCGCTCGAACTATCGCCAGGATCTATCACGAGAGGAATATTCTCGGAGGGAGTTTCTTCTTCTCCAAAGGTGGAGGGGACCTCAGGAAAGTCGTCAAGCTGGCCCCCACTCTCGCAAAACAGCTCGCGAGTCGTATGACTGATACGAGACGACACATACTTGATGCTGTCATTGAAAAGCCTGACATCTTCGAGCAGTTAATTCGGGACCAATGGCAGCATTTGATCCTTGGTCCGCTTTCCAAGCTTCCCAACCGCTCTCCTCCTTCCATAATATTGTTCGTACTCGATGCATTGGACGAATGCGATAGCGAAAAGGACGTTCGGATGCTTATCAGGATCCTGAATGACTCTCAAGCCCATATGAATAATGTTCGCCTGCGAATTCTCATCACAAGCAGGCCCGAAACTTATATCCGGCACAGCTTCCAGAAAATCCCAGAGATGGAACGCGAGACGTCCATTCTCCACGCGGTACCACATGGTCTAGTGGAACGCGATATCAGTCTTTTTTTCAGAAGCAAACTCGAATCCATCCGGGAAGAGCTGGACTTCGAGAATGGCTGGCCTGGTAGCAACACTATCACCCGCTTAGTCGAGATCTCGTCCGGTCTGTTCATATGGGCTGCTACAGCTTGTCGCTTTATCCAGGAAGGAAAGAAATCGAAGTCAATTTTGAGGCGTGTCGAGCGACTTATCAGTGGCTTCTCCCCGAGTGCTCAGCCTTACAAGCACCTGGACCAGATCTACATTCAAGTTCTACAAGACTCAATCCCGGACTTCGACGACGAGGAAGAGAGACTGGAATGGTACGAGGTACTGAGGAAGGTCCTCGGAGCCATTGTAATTCTATCTTCTCCACTTTCTATGAAGTCACTGGCCGCGCTTCTCGGCCTACCGCCTGGAGATGTCAAGGAGACACTGGATGATCTGCATACTATTTTCAATATCTCCAATCAGCCATCAGATCCAGTCCGCCTCCATCATCCTGCTTTTCGTGACTTTCTTCTAAACGAAGAACGCTGCGAAGATCGCAATTTTTGGGTGGACGAGAAAGAGGCACACAAGTCTCTCGGCGACAATTGTGTACGACTGATGTCGAAACTGCTGAAACAAAACATCTGCGGTCTCGAGTCACCCGGAACATTGAGGGAAGACGTGGAGGCATCTCGAATAGAGCGGTGTATACCTGCTGAGCTCCAATACGCCTGTCTTTACTGGGTGGAGCATTACCGGCAGAGCGAAATAGCCCTATGCGACAACGATACTGTCCATACCTTCTTCAAGAAGCATTTTCTTCACTGGCTTGAAGCTATGAACCTGATGGGCAAAGGGGATGAGATGGGTTCTATCATCAGACTATACCACTCCTTACTGATGGTAAGTCGTACACCATTGTGGCTCGTCCTGAGAGTTTAGCTAACAATTCTTTGTCTTAGCCTGATAACAACACACGTCAGATCCCCTTTGTCAAAGACGCAAGGCGCTTGATGTTCAATTACCAAAACATCGTCAGGCAGGCTCCCCTACAGACTTACTGTACGGTGCTTACGTTCATGCCACCAACCAATGAACTCAAGGAACACTTCCGAAGCGAACGCCATCCTTGGATCGCAGATTTCAAAGTCATTGAAGCAGATGTACCTAAGGCTAAGGACGACTTCAACTATGTTAGCGATCTAGCGTTCACACCGGATAGTAAGCAGATTGCATCAGGCTCCAACTTTGACTCCATCAGATTCTGGGATGTAGCAACCAAAGCTACTGTCGCTAAGTTTGAAGGAGGTGCCAAAGATAAAATGAGTTCTGTTGCGATTAGTTCAGATGGAACTCTCCTTGCTGGTGGTTCAGATGATTTCACTGTCATGGTCTGGGACATGCAGTCTCGGTCACTGCTGTTCTCCATCAAAACAGCTCATACTGGCTGGGTCAATTCGGTGGCCTTCTCTCCAGATGGTCAATTCCTAGCGTCTTGCTCCATGGACCAGTCTGTCGGCATTTGGAGCACTACAAAAGGGGAGTTGATCAACAGGATTGACAATCAGTCAAGCAGTGTCAATTCTGCCACTTTTTCACCCAACGGGTTGTACGTGGCGACGGGCTCTGTCGATGAGACTGTCAGGCTCTGGGACATATTGAAGCGCTCAAACGAGCCATATGCATCCTTTGACGGTCATCAAGGCCCTGTTAACTGTGTACAATTTTCCAATGATGGAAAGTACATCGTCTCAGGATCGGACGATATGAAGATCATTGTCTGGGACATGACTTCCAAATCAGAGCTTATGACCTTGAAAGGTCATACGAAAAAGGCCATGGCGGTAGCGTTCTCTCCGGACTCACACATTATAGCGTCGGGCTCGGAAGACAAGACTGTCATTGTATGGGATGCAAGAAACGGTGCCCGGCTCAGGACATTGGTAGACCACACGACAGGAATCAACTCTATCCTCTTCTCGCCAGACAACAAGCTTCTGGCCGCCGGCTCGTTCAATGATGAGGTACGACTATGGCATACAAAAGACTGGGCGTTGTTCGGGAAGCTTGACGATTTCGAGGAGGATGTCAACTCCGGGACAACAGCGACCCAAAGGCCCTGGCTTTCAAGTACTCCAGATGCGAAAGGGCACTCCAAGGCAGTGACAAGCTTGGTTATGTCGCCCACCTCTGATATCCTGGCCTCTGGCTCGGAAGACATGACCATAAAGCTTTGGCAAGATGGTCAAGAACGCCGGAGGTGTGAGGGGCACTCCGGCAGCATCAACGATCTAGCCTTCTCGCCTGATGGTCAGCTCCTCGCGTCGGCATCAAGCGATACTACCATACGGATCTGGAATACTGTGACAGGAACAAATACCTACACAATACACGGCCATTCAGCTGAGGTGCTCCGTGTAGTCTTCTCGCCCGACGGGAAGCTACTTGCCTCATGCTCGACTGATGGAACAGCAAAGCTGTGGAGTTCGACTACGGGAGCAGAAGTCTTCAACGTCACAGGCCATTCCGATGAAGTGAGCGGTGTCATTTTTTCGACTGATAGTTCTCACGTCGCGTCATGGTCGGGCAATAACGTGATTCTGTCGGTACTGACGCGCGATGCGGAGCCAAGTTCACTGACACTGACAAGTCACTCCGGCCTCGTGAATTCTGTTGCGTTCTCCACAGACGGAGAGCTCCTAGCATCCTGCTCGGAAGACTGCACTATCCAGCTCTGGTACCAGAACGGAACAGCATACCGCCAAATCGAATGTGGGTCGAGTCCTATTCAGGCCGTCACGTTTTCGCCAGACAATCGATCACTGGCGTTCGCATCGGCAGATAAGACAATCAGAGTCTTGGACATCGACACAAAAGAGACCAAGGCCTCGATTGAAGTTGGTATTGTACCACGTAAGATGGCCTTCACTGAGTGTGGCCGCTACATCGAAACTGATCGAGGCACAATCGATGTGGACTCAGCAGTCCCGTCCTCTTCGGCTCGATCCCGTGCCTTATTTGTAACCCGTGACTGGGTCAAAAGGAATATGGACAATGCGATCTGGTTACCAGAGCAGTTTCATGCGACACATGTTGTTGTATCGGGTATGACAGTTGTACTGGGTCACTCCTCTGGCTCGATTTCAATTCTTCATCTCGTGTAACCTTCTGTTACTCAGGATGAGTAGTACATTGGCGCAATAATCTCCATGTAACTATTCCTAGCTGGATCTTCTTCATAATAGTGCCTTTCCTAGTCTAGAGAGAAGATTTGGCTTCAGCAAGGATATCGTCCTACTGTCGCCAAGCTGCTTGGTATTCCCTGACATGATGAGTGCAGATGCAGAGCCAATAGACTAGAGGTCTCATTCTGGCACCAATTCTCTCAATAGATGCTCGACAGTAGAGCACATTCCAATATTGTTGATACCAGCCAAATGCTGAGGCATACCTTGGCTCAGAGAGGCCCTTAGTACAGGCAAGGCCGGTTCGGCCATGTCACCTTGCCTTCGTTGCGCCAACATATTTTGAGTAGCATCAGCCAACACCATGAATGCGTCTCGAAAGGGTTGGGCGGCAGTCCATCGTTCGGCCATAATGACTAGCACAACCGTACACGCCGTACATGTCGAAGTGACGACGCCTTGGTGGTACACTCTGCGACAGGTGGGATCTGCCCAAAGGCAGTAAAGAAATGTGAGACCCGCGAGAAACAGAATGTGAAGTGCTCCCCAGGTGTGACTGATGGTCGGGCCAAGATAGAGCTCCCTGTACACGTTGCATAGGATTGTGGCTGATTCGGCACATTCAAGGTAGATCGAAGTCATCTCCGGGGACTCTGTGAAGCCTTCCTTGGAGTGCGTGACGAGAGACTGTCGGTTAAGCAAGATTACCGAGTGATGATACGTCAACTGATACCAATTCAATGACCCATATGGCGCAGGATTCGCGAAACCTGATGCCACAGGTTGAGGGCACTGAGCTAGCCAAGTCCGCAGCCTGTGTCTGAGCTCATTCGTAGCTTGGCGATGTGGCGAGGAAGGTGTCTGGATTGCATATATGCCAGACTTCATTTCCGCCCAGATACGTCTCAACCGTAAATTGTGAATTGCTAGCGACATCACTGTCGGTGGATCGGTGTGATTCTCTCTAGGCTTCGCGAGCAGTTGGGTCTCGGTGATGTCTTCATCGTTGAGATCTGCGGGATACTATGGGACATGAGCTTGAGAACTTGTCATTGTAGTGAACGACCTCTCGTACCTCGACATCGATATCTTCTTCAGCGATACCGAAAGGCCTACCGGTTGATGTGGCCGCAATGCGATCTAGGTTGTAGGCTACCCAGAAGACTCGTCGTTGGAGCTGAACTTCAAGAACGCTTGCACCCATGCTTGCTCGAGGTATCTTGCGATGGAATCCGAGATCTGTACACTGTCTGAGTGCAATACCAGAGAGAGTCCTAAAACAAGTCCATGAGCTTTCTTTCCTGCATTCCATGGTTTCTGTGACTGATTTTACCAGACTGAGACGCCTGTGGTGGCACGCATAGAGTACATGGCACAGCACAGAATGGCTTGTATCGACTCTAAACTTTCAAACCCTAGCAACTGGTCCAGAAATGATTCGGCAGAAGCATACAGACTCTATAATTCCAATGTCAGTATCCATGTCCTCTTTGATTCTTTCTTTCTTTCTTTCTCTTCCTTCTGGTCTTTTCTCCCTTTCCCCCCTAAATCGTAAGTTCAGGAGAACGGAATTACAACTTACCTCTGCGGAGCTCGGGCTTAGGGCTGGTGTTATCAACGCACCGATAGCGTTGACCTGATCCGGTCAGCTTGCGGTTTACTTAGGAGTGTTCACAGGTCATACCATGAAGACGAAGAAGTACTGTCTCGGGTCTGGCGCATTGCCTTCTCCGAGAGCTGCCTGCACCTGATTTTCCCAGAACTCAAATGTCGGCCTGTGAAGGAAGGGATACTGGGGGTGAACATGCGTGAAGTAGGCATCGACGAGTAAGCCACTGAATACCGGGTCAGGTAATGAAGCGGGAATCGCTTTTGGCAGTCCTTGCCAAAGGCTGTTTCTGACCCCTGAGACCGTCATGCCTGGGCCTTGCAGTCGCACGCCACAAAGCACCGATGTGAGGGTCTTGCTCAAGGCCAGTCCCGACGTCTCTCCAAAGTACAACAATTGGCCGCTAGCAGCACTCATGCACAAGGAGTCGATACTAGGATTGAGACTGTTCACATTCGTTCCCGTTCTGGGATTACATCAGCTGACGTTGGCAACATGCGAAAGACGTGAAAACTAAACATATCCATGAGACTTACGTTCTTGAAGCACTCAGATTTTGTGTAGGCTCATCTTCTGACTCGGCTTGGCTGTCTTGAGTGGTTTCGGAGGCCATGCTCTTGTCTCCTAGGATCCGGGATCGCACCGACGATAGACCGATATGGTCCGTTGCTATGTCGGGATGAGACTGGCTGAGCATCTCTTCGAGCTCGGCTACTCTTGTCTCGAGTAGCTCAATATAGTTGGGAGGTACCTGTCTCTTTGATGAAGGGTCCTCGATGGTGCAGTCTGGCCCCGAAGTCAGCAGCAAATTGATTAACCAGGTACTTCGCTCGACCAACCTCTGCCGGCCTTTACGCAGTTTCCACACGCCGGTTGCATTCCATCGCACTAGATTCATATACATCAGCTCTACTCCTTGTTTAGCACAGCAATCGGAAATTCATACTCTCTGCTTCTTCTGTTTGCAGGCATTGCATGCGATCCGGGCCCTCTTCGTGAGGCGGGACGATGGGGACGTCTCCATGCTCAGCTGCAATGTTTCACGAATCAGAGATCCAGATGCAGCCGCTGAAGAGTAATGCGGATCGGGATTCTGTCGAGTTGTTCTATGAAAACCCCGTATGACGATGCGTGGTGAGGCCGTTGCAGGCTTGCATCACAGGGAGGAGTGCCCTTTTCAGGGCGGGGTTTTACCGATCCATGGATGGTCAGCGGCGGTCATTTGAGTGCTGATAGGCCAATCTAGTGTGCTAATGTTATCTGCCCCAGAGGGCATCCTGGATGGTGATGGGGACTGGCGCGGAGATAGTCTTCAGTAGCGGCACACCTGGTCCACTTTCCTCTAAGCAAGCCACAGCCCAGTAAAGTTACAATCACGTAAAGTGATTGGGTTCGATAATTAGCCCGAACGTAAGCGAGCACTCGTTCAATGTCAGTAGAGGCGAGAATGTTTGGTTGAGTATTCAGACTGTCTCTCTACTAAATACACTACTTGTTGCATCATTACTCTAGGACCTTGCCCCCCGATAACTCGACTGTCAAGTCAAACTCGGGTTGGAACTGCATGTATGCACACCCGCGTGTCGCAGTGCACTGGTAGGTGTACTCCGCCTCTTCTTCACCAACAATCTTCTTAGGGATGCCGTTGGCGGCCGCTGACTCGGCCATGATCTGGTTGGCACACGCACGCTCTAGGGCGATGAAGTACGCGACGGCTTCGTCGACTGTTGAACCGCAGGTCAGAAGTCTGTGCGGTTTTGATGTCAGCTCATTCTTCAAAGCCTCATTGGTTCGAGCTGACTTACCCATGATTCTGAAGGATCAAATTGAGACAGTCTTTTCCCAGCGCATCGGCAAGGCGCTGGCCTTCTTCCTCGGCTAGCACGATACCACCGAAACCTTCGTAAACTGCCAAGTTCTTGTAGAACATGCACGAGTCTGCGTAGCACAAGTCAGCACCGCAGAAACTTCCGACGTATCACGCACAATACATACCTTGGTTGAGCATCTCAATGCCTCTACCGAAAGATGACCAGGCCCTGCCAGCAGGGGAGTGCATGTGGCAGGCGGCATGGATATCAGGGCGTGCTCGGTGAATCGACGAGTGGATGATAAACCCCGCAGCGTTCACCTTGTGAGGAGTGGGCTGCACCGGCCTGCCCGAGTGGTCAACTAGCACCAGATCGCTGGCCTTCATCAGCGCAAAGTGCTTTGCGTAAGGGTTGATCCAGAACCACTCCGGATTCACGGGATCGCGCAGGCTGATGTGCCCAGAGGCGCCATCGGCCCAGCCGAGCCGGGCCAAGGTCCGGAAGGCCGCGGCCATGTGCTGCTTGGCCCATGTCCGCTCGGCCTCCTTGTCGGTAAAGGTCGGGACCTGGTGCAGGCCCTCGACCTTGCGGACGTTCCAGTTGAGGACGCCGTCGTCGGCTGAACTGAGTTGCACCTCGGCCGGGGCTGAAGTCTGGGTGACGGTTGTGGTACTCATGGCGATGGATACTGGCGGGCAGAGAAAAGTGTGAACGCAGTCGTTTGACGTTTGACACAATCACGATGGTATTCCTTGTGCACAACTATCGTTATCAGCAAAGACGCTATCTGCCTTCTTTTATCACACTTGACGCCCGTCGCATCTGGCAGCACCCTGTGTCGCCCCCGCTCGGCCAGACCCGAGTGGCGGCATCGGTGCACCAGAGGGATGCTCACTGGTCAGCTGCCAGGTTTGTCAGGGTAAGCCCTCTGTATCAATGCGGTACGAGTTACTCAGGTGTTCAACTGCCAAGTCCAGGCATGATTCACTTGCTTGCGACACGCATCGGCTCAGGCCGAGGCGAGTGTAAGCCGTCCGGCCTGGGCCGAGTCCCCGCTGCCAGTGGCGACCCACATCACCACACCAAACCAGACCACGACCATCGATGCATGCCGGTGCGCTTTAGCTAAGAGCCGAGAGGTTATCACAGGAGGGTACCCACGAGATAGGACTTCATAAAGCCGAGATACGGCAGATGGTAGCCGGATCTGGTTTGCATGTAGCTCGCCAACTGGAATATCCCACTCACGATGGGCAGCTTATCGCAGAGCACGGCGGTGTTTCATCGCTCCTTGACAAAGCAGTACGACGTGGCTGCAGGTGGTGATGGAGTCTACATCGTTCATGCTGATGGGTCCAGGACGCTCGACGGTTGCAGCGGTGCTGCCGTGTCGTGCTTGGGACACAGCCACTCGGTCGTGATCGATGCGATTGTCGAACAAGCAAAGAAACTCGCCTTTGCCCACTCGTCCGTCTTTACGAGCGACCCGGCAGAGGAACTAGCATCGTTGCTGATTAGCTCCAGTCAAGGTGCTTTCAGCAATGCAATGTTCCTAAGTTCCGGTAAGTGAGACTGCAGGCATCAAAATACGTGTTGACTTACGGATTTCTCAGGCTCGGAGGCGGTTGAGTCCGCCATCAAGCTTGCTCGCCAGTTCCATGTCTCGAATGGTGAGCCTCAGCGTGTCAACTTTATTAGTCGGCAGTACGCATATCATGGCAATACGATAGGAGCACTCAGCGCAGGTTTCAACCCACCAAGGCGACAGACTTTTGAACCCCTACTCTCTCAGGCCTTTCACCACGTGTCTCCTTGCTTCTTCACCCGGGATGGCAAACAAGGGGAGAGTGAGGGGCAGTACGTCGACAGACTCATCCAGGAGTACGAGGACATATTTGCGAGGCTTGGCCCCTCATCCGTGGCGGCAATCATGCTTGAGCCCGTCTCGGGTGCAACACTGGGCGCTGTCCCAGCCGCCAAGGGATATCTCAACCGGCTCAGGGGGCTCTGCGACAAGTACGGCTCACTTCTGATCTACGACGAAGTCATGTGTGGCATGGGTAGAACCGGAACTCTTCACGCATGGCAATCTCTCGGCGGCGTGGCCCCGGACTTGCAGACCATCGGCAAGGGCTTGGGAGCGGGCTACCAGCCCATCTCAGCCGTCTTGGTCGGAGCCAAGGTGCATCAAACTATGCAGTCGGCGCAAGCAACACATCCGTTCGTGAGCGGGCACACGTACCAAGGACATTCGATCGGCTGTGCTGCAGCCCTGGCGGTACAGAAGACCATTGTCAAGGATGGTCTACTCCGGAACGTGAAGGCCATGGGCGATCTTCTGGAAGAAGAACTGCGTGGCCAGACTCCTCTGTTGAAAGAGGTGCGAGGGCTCGGCCTGTTCAGGACAGTCGAATTCGCAACGCAAGAAGGGAGTTTCATCGCCGCGGAGGTAGCCAAGACGTGCCTATCAAATGGAGCAGCCGTGTACCTCTGCTCGCCAGCTACAGACTCGGTGCTGTTTGCACCTCCGTTCATCATCAGCGAGCAAGAAGTTCGAAGCTTGGTCGAGATCTTTGTAAGGTCAACGAAGCAAGTCATGGCAAAAAGGGAAGTGCAGGCTTTGTGAAGTTGTCCAAGCCTACTAATTGCTAGTACTCAACGTAATTATCGATCATTGTTGATGTGAATGTCTGTACCAACACTCTTGCAGTTTCGAACCGTGATTAACTCAACCTCGGGCTCGAGGTTCGATGTCAGCTGCAGTCGCATTTGACGCGGCGCAAACTTGGTCCGAGTCTGACGACACCAGACGAAGTCAACGTGGCTAGCCGGCCACAGGCGTAAACTCGCGTTCGGCAGCCAATCCGCAGCCAGCCCGTTACCTCCAATTTGTTAGCTTGCACGCCACCAAATAACAGACTCGACAGCGGGCTTCGTCCCGGCCGCGCGTCCAGCGCTCCAGGGCTGAACCGGTCTCTTTGTTAGTGCACACCAATTAGATGGACGGCAGCCCGCGCATTGCATCACATGGCTCACTTGATATAATATCGTGCGTGCCCCTCCCGGCCTGTCGTGTTTGCTGAGTGTTTCATGAGCAGTGACTCTGGCATCGCCGACGGCATCACAAGCAACCTCGCAGAAATACAATCAGGCATCTGATCAATAGACCAGAGCTCGATCATCGTCGGCCACTCCCAACAATGAAGCCCGATCCTGTGCAGACTCTAGCTGCATCGTCCTACTCGGCGCGCTCGACCAGTACCCAACGCCAATCAGTCCCAATTGAAGAGGACACAATCTTACCACCGCCTCCATATGTGGAGAGTAGGCACGAGGACAGCCGCTCAGCACGCGCGGCGCCAGGTGTAACATCGTCCTCAAGGGCAACAGATGCCAGGAGCAACGCGACTCGTCACAGTCAGTCCGACTGGACTCCGATTGAGCTCCAAGAGCCAATGTCTACGACGACCGCTAGGCGCACACCAACAAGCTCAACCGCTTCTGGCTACACAGCGCAAGACCCCATGGCGACGAAGAAAAGAGGACAGCCCATCAAAGACTACAGCGGCGAGACCGGATGTTGCTTCTCCGAGACGGGTGGCTGCTGTTTCTCCGAGACTGGCGGGTGCTGCTTTTCCACGCAGGAAGGGTGTTGTTTCTCTACCACCCACGGATGCTGCTTCTCGTCGAGCGAGGGCTGCTGTTTTTCGGACAATGGAGGCTGCTGCTGCTCCAAGACGGGCGATCAAGAGGCTAGAAGAGTGGGAGAGACGACTCTCAAAGCACAATGGATGCCACAACAGACGATAAAGTGTTAACGAGATGCTTCAGTGGGAGTGTATGGAAGAGGCTGTTTGCGGATGGGCGTTTGTTAGAGATACCATGTGCTTTGCTGTGTAAACGCCGCTGGTTTCCTGGTGAAGGCGTATACACAATACCCAGGTTTGAAATTATTGGTAATGTAATTAATGGTCTGGACTTCCATGATATATCTAAACTTTTGAAGTGCAGACAAATCTGGAGAATAAATGTGAATCCTAACTCGCATAAGTTATGACAACCCTGGCACAAGCACTTAATGGCAAAATGGCGGAGTGCATAACTCTGTGCAGGGTGGACAAAATGAGCGGAGGGGTGGCCTGTGCTTCAGTGGGCAGTAGAGTCACGTGGCGATAAGCAGGCACCTACGCAATCGCCCGAACCACCCAAGAACTTTCGCCTGCAAGTCAACAAACGCTTTTTCGCAGATCGCTGCACCACGCGACAATTCCTATTTTGCTGCCCACCATGGCTGCCTTCCAGGGATTCTCTGGAAGCTTCAAGCTCTCCAAAGCTGAAGCAGAGGATATGTCTTCCTCCGACTCGGACAACGACGAAGATGATTTCCAGCTCCCCTCGACAGACCCCAACGCCGACGAGTTCGCCGACTACAACCCGCGCAAGCGGCGCAGGACGGGGCGCGATGCTAAAGAGAGCGCTGCGCTGGGCATTTTTGGATCCGAGAGCGAGGACGAGCGAGGAGCCAAACGGTGGAAGAAGAAGACATTGCGCAACAAGGGCGTGAGCTTTGTCTCGGGCGGCAAGCAGGCAGCCACGGGCGAGGACCAAGAAGACGAAGCCGATGAGGAAAGCGAGGAGGATGGCACATTCCACGCACCAGGCCTCGGCGCATATCCACAAGACCAAGACGAGCTGGACGATGACGACGAAGAAGAAGACACTGGCGGTGTTGGCTTGGGCTTTGGCAGCTCCGCAGCCGCGGGCCTAGGTGCTGCTCCCTCAGCGCAACGACAACTCTTTACGAATTTCAACCGTCCGAGCACTAAGCCAGCATTCAACGGATCGAAGAAATCAAAGTACGATGCAAGCAACCCACTCGGGAAAGGCTTCATGCCTACATCGGCCAACGAGCCTGTCCTCAAGGTCACAGATGAACAAGACGATGCGCCCAGGGTCGCCCACCCCTCAGCATTCTCTGCAGGCCCCGGAAAGAAAGGGAATAGCAAGCTCAATGCCAAATCTTTCGGCGCCCGAATGATGGCAAAGATGGGATACGTCTCGGGCGAGGGTCTTGGTAAAGAAGGACAAGGCCGCAGCGGGGTCATCGAGGCTCACCTCCGGCCGCAGGGTGCGGGTCTCGGCGCTGTCAAGGAGAAGAGCGCGCAAGAAAAGGTCGAAGAGAAGCGACAAGCGCGTTTGCGAGGCGAGGTCGTCATCGACTCGGACGAGGAAGAGAAGAAGAAGAAGGCGGCGCGCAGAAAGAAGGCCCTCGCAGGTGGCCTAGGCAGCGGCGGAGCAAGCAGCGGCACGAGCACACCCAAGCGGCAGAAGTCAAAGTACATGACGATGGACGAGGTCAAGAAGGCCGCCCCAGGGCTCAACATCCCCGATGCTTTCACTCCTATTCTTGACCTCACGGGCCCAGGCAAAAAGATGCTCACGAGCTCCTCCGGGCTGATGACACCAACAGCCGGCACACCTACATCAGAGTCAACAGACCAGGCCGAGTCTCGAAAGCTTGCGAGGCGGGCGCAAAACGACTTCATGGCGATCCTGGAAGAGTGGCAGAGCTTGCAAAATCGCAAGGCGTATGCCGACCTGCAGATGCAGCAAGAAAAACAGGAGCTCGAGGAATTGGAGCTTGCTTTGGGCGGGCACCGGTCGACCGTCGAGGCCTTCAATGGGTTGACCCTGCAGGACGGCGCAATGAGATGGGAAGAGCGTTGGAACAAGGCAGTAATCCAGCTCCGGACAGTGCTCGCCTCGGTTCCAGAGGATTCGATTCATGCCATGAAAGATGAGCTGCCCGTCATCACCGTAGCGGCCCTTCATCCCATTTTCAAGGAAGCTATGCAGACATGGGAGCCATTGGAAGACCCCAAGCCTCGTCTGGTCGAGGACCTTGTCTCCATCAAGCAGTTCCTCGGACTGCAAGACGGTAGCAAGCTCCACCGAAAGTCGACAGCAACACCTTACGCGACCATGATGTACAAAATTTGGCTACCGCACGTTGCGCGAGCTGTCCGGGATTGGAATGTGCGAGAGGTGGACCAACTTCTCGTCTTGTTCGAGGCGTGGGAAGCGCTGCTCCCCTCCTTTGTGCGGGCTCAGCTGCTTGAGCAAGACATCCTGCGCAAGCTAGACGGTGCCCTCGCCAAATGGGAACCGAAGCGGAAGAAGCACCACAACCTCCCACATATCTGGCTCTTCCCCTGGCTGCAATATCTCCCGACGTACCATCTCGACCCCAAGAGCTCCACTGGTCTTGTGGCTGAGGTGAAGAGGAAGTTCAGGCAGCTGATCGAGGTCTGGGAGTTCTACCGTGGCATTATCCCCGGCCTCAAGCAGTGGAAAGACGTCCTGCGACCAAGCCGAGACAATGACCAGTGGCGCCCACTCGTCATGAACAACATCCTGCCTAGCATGGCGCGCTACGTCAAGGCCCAGTTCCAGGTCGACGCCCGGGACCAGGAGCCGTACCTGGAAGTCCTTACTGGGGAGTGGCAGTGGCTGGAGCTGATGAGTCCCAGCATGATCGGGGAGGTCATGGTGGCCGAGGTGTTCCCCATGTGGCACGAGGCCCTGTACCGGATGCTGACTGCCGACGACCCCAACTACGACGAGATCATCCAGTGGTACTCTTGGTGGGTCGAGGAGGTCTTCCCCGAGGAGCTGCGTTCTCTTCCTTCGATCGCCGCCGAATTCGAGAAGGGCATCGTCCTGATCAACGAAGCCCTCGACCTCGGTCCTCGTGCGCAATCAGAGCTCGAGCACCCACAAAAGGGCCCGGCCCTCAGCTCAAAGTCTGAACGCGATGGTCGTGGAAAGGGACACACTTCAAACAGCCACCACCGACACCACCATCGCCACGAGCCAGCAACGAAGCCAGTTGCGCAGCCCAAGGACGAGCCTGAGGAAATGTCGATCCGACACTTTGTGGAGGAGTGGTGCGAAAACAACGACCTGCAGTTCATCCCGGAGCGCAAGAAGGTGCACGAGGAGGGCCCGCTGTACAGGATCACAGCACGTGGAGATGGGAGGGGAGGCGTGCTTACGTATTTCAAGGGCATTAGACTCTACGCCGAGACGAAGAAGGGACCGCTCGAGATGCGGGTGGATCGCGAGGCGGACTGGATGCGTCTGCTCGAGTTGGCCCAGTGAGCCACTCCGATACAATACCCATTCAATTTCAAGAGGAAGCGAACAATGATATCCAAGATAGTGTATTCGTCGGCTAATTCGCCTGAAATGAGATCATAACTTTCATTCATGTGTATCCTATTAAAATCAAAGTCCTTGAACAGGTTCAGCAGCCCCTGAAGCACCCAAGACGAGGAGAAAAAACAAACTGACAGATCAGCAGCCCAGCCAACCTGCTCACCGCTCGACCCTGTCAATTTCTTCATTGTCCGCATCCAGCTCCTTCTCAAACGCCATCTGGATGTCCATGACCTGCTGCAGCTGCGCGCGGTCCAGCCGGCGCCGCTTGTGCGTGGCCAGGCTCTTGGCCGTGCGCACCACGTTCTTGATCTGCCGCCCGTTGAGCCGGCCCTCGGCCAGCTGCTCGTAGCCTTCCTCGTCAATATCAACGCCGCCCTCGACGCTCCCCAGGAAATTGCGCCAGATGCGCTTGCGGCTCGAGGCCGGCAGCTCCTCGTACTTGAGCGGCACGTGGATGCGCGACTTGAAGGCGTCGTCGAAGGTGCGCACGCGGTTCGTCGTCATGAACAGGATGCCAGAGTAGTACTCGAGCGTGCGCAGGAAGATGGACACGAGCCCGTTGCGCTCCATGTCGTGCAGGGACCGCCGCTCGAGAAAGACGTCGGCCTCGTCGATGAGCAGGACCGCCTTCCACGTGCTCGCGAGGTCGAGGGCCCGGCCCAGCTTCTGGTCCAGCTCGCTGCTCGTCGTGCCGAGGTCGCCCGACGACACGATGTACAGCGGCCGCCGGGAGAACTCGGCCACGCACTCGGCCGTCAGGGTCTTGCCCACGCCCGGCGGCCCGTGCAGGACGAGGATCAGGCCCCTGCCTTTGCCCTTGACGATGTCGTCGAAACCTTTCGCGTTGGGGTCGGTCGCGCGGTTGGTGTGCTCGGCGACGAGGGCCTGCACGAGCTCCTTCTGGCTCGAGGGCAGGACGAGCTGCTCGAAACACGCCGTGTTCCACTCGATGTCGGCAGTGCGGTCGATGAAGAACTCGAGGAAGCGCTTCTCGGTGAAGGAGAAGCCGCGCACCATCGGGCTCGCCAGCAGGCACTGCTCGTCGGTCAGCGGCTCGTGGGCCTCGACGCCAAAGTCTTGGGGGAGGAGCTCCATGTCGTCGGCGCGCAGGCCCTGCTTGCGCTGCTTGCTGTCCCCTCCCGCGCGCCGCGGGAAGGGCGTCACGCGGAAAGCCGTGTTGGCCTCGATGCGGTGGTGCGTCGCCGTGTCGACCATGACGCGCCCGTCGATGTTGTACCGCAGACCAAACCCGTCGAGCGCGACGCCCTTGTACTCGCGGAAGTTCTGGCCCGCATGGGACTCCCACCGGCGCCCGCGCGCGACGAGCACGCGCTCGAGGGCGGGCCTGTCCGGGTGCATGTCGAGCGGCAGGGCGGAGAGCTCGGCGATGGGGGCGGCGCCACCGAACTGCCCGATGAAGCAGGTGGTGTTGCGGGTGCCGAAGTTGGTGCCGTCGTAGTCGATGAAGGAGACGTTGAGCTGGAGCCCGGGGCACTGGCCGCAGACGTAGCTGTAGGACTCGAGCTTGAAGATGCGGGCCTGGCTAAGGCGGTGGGAGTAGATAAGGGATCCTGGCCGGAAGATGGTCCAGAGGTACTCGTAGGTGATGAGCCCCTCGGTGCGGAGGTTGTCGCCCTCCTTGATGGTGTCGGCAAAGTGCTCGTTGATGAAGGACATGAGGATGGGCAGGTGGGCCGCCTTCTCCGATTCTGAGTCGTTCTTCTTCAGCTCGGCTAGCGTGTCGTTGAGCTCGTTGCGGTAGTGGTACAGCGAGCGCGCAGGAAAAGCGATGGAGACATCCTTGGTGTAGAACGAGTCACCGGGAAAGTTGCCGATGACGTCGCGCAGGACCTCCTTGAGGCCCTCCGAGTTGACCTGCAGGGCGGTGCGCTGGACGTACTGGTTGGACTGGTCGTACTGGCGCGTGACGCACAGGGCGAACTTTTCGTACCAGTTGAACTTCTCCTCGGGGATCTCCTCGTCCTCGCGGGGCTCGCAGATGTAGCCGCGGCCCTTCTTGGTCCAGCGCTTCTCGAGGTGCTTGAGCTCGGCGCGCATGGGGCTCTGCTCGAGCTCCTCGCGCAGGCGGCGCTCCTCGTCGGTGACGACGTCGGCCATCTCGGTCTTCTCCTCGGTCTTCTCCTCGTCCTTTAGCAGATTCAGTTCGTTGTACTCGTCTTCGTCGTCGTCGTCATCCTCGTCCTCCTCCTCGTCGTAGTCGACGTCGGCGACGGGTACCCGACCATTGCTTGTAGTGTTGTAGAATCCAGGCGGGTGGAGGCCGGATGCCAGCGCCTTCCTCGGTGCCTTGCCGCCCGTTGACTTGCGTGCTGTCTGCTTCGTCCTGGCCATGGTGTCTTGATACGGCTGGGTGTCAGTCAGGCTGGGTGCCTAAGTGTGCCTTGCTGACATGTCCAAGCATGAGCGGGACATACCTGTGTTATGTAAGACACGAGAAAAGGGAGGCAGTAAGATATCAGGTCTTTCGGCTTCTCTTGTGTTGATGGAATAAGAAAGTAGAAGAGAGATTCGAGATGAAATAATGACCATGACAACAACTTTATATATCCAAGGGGCTTGGAGTTTCGACCCCTGTCAAGGACGAGGCAGCGGCGGAGAGAACAATAGGATGAAATCCAAGTCCGTGTTAGGCAGAAGGTATGTCCCCACTTTTTCCAGAGTTGCACAGAGCCGTCCACGCGGGGATTTGAGGCATAAACCACGATCAAAACCAAAGCGGCCTGCGGTATCGACGTCAACAGAATGAGTCACACTCTCGAGCTAATTCGCGAGCATCGGCGACTGCAGGTGTCGGGGTAAACTTGGAAAGGGGCATATTGATGCACAGTCGAAGTTCCACCTAGCGAAAACCGGCCCCACCTTTCCCGAAGCCACTCCGTGCCGCACACACCGACCAACTAGGCCAAAAGAACTCGACGCATAAACCGGCAGAATGTTATCTGATTGGCTGCATCGGTCGATGTGATGGAAAATCTCCTCATCCTTCCCCCCTTTTTGCCACCTACCTCATCTTCTAGGACTCCATTGCTGCTGCCTGGAGTTGCAGAGCCCGTTCCCACGTTGTCAGAGTCTATTGTGGTCCCCATCCTTGTGCGTTCCTAGTCTTCTCGTTGTTGTTCTTGACTGACTATCACTTCTCACTCATACTATCTTCTAGCAAGGCTACAACATCATTAAACACCATCCTTTCCCTTGCTACCTCAAGAGCAGTCATGCCCTTCCCATTCTTCATATCTGTTCTGGCCGCTCGCCCCAATAGGAACTGAACCATCTCCGCGTTTCCCAAATATGCAGCAGCATGTAAAGGTGTATCTTTGAACGGGTTGTCCTGGCTGTTGATATCGACGCCGTGATCATCTAACATCCATCTCACCACGTCGATCCCACCACCATGATTCGCGTGCCGGCAGGTCCTGACCTCAAAGAATAGAGATCTGCCAGTAGGCTTGACGGAATAGAGGTCGGACATGTACTGCGCCACCTCGAGCTCACCCGGGAGCAAACATGATCTGGAAGGAGCGCTCTCGTGCCAGTCGCCAAACATGTCGAGCCCGGCCGCCCTGAGCGCTTCGATGAGGGCGACGCCCTCGGCTCCGCTGGGGCAGCGGCGGGCTTCGTGGATCAGCCGCTCATCGGGTGGTACCCACCCCTGTGTGACGAGCACGGTCCATAGGTTGGCCGGAAGCCAGTGTCCAATGCTCCAGTAGGTACGCCGCAAGAAGTGGTCGCTTTTCATAAGAAACACGCACTGCTCCGTCGCTGGCGGTAAAACTAGGGGTTGCAGCTGGAGGATGTCGCGGGCAAGATCGTAGTGCTCGCTCTTTATCGCCGTGACTATGAGAGCTTGGCGATAGAGAGATGAGGCGAGGAGCCCGCTCGCTCTCGCCTCGGTGACCTCCTCGATCGTAGTTGTCCGGGTTGCGCATAGGATGAAGATATCCTCGAGGTCTTTGAATTTTGCATCTACGCCATAGTCAGTGCCGGTCCCTCTACATCTCTTGAGCCCGTCGGCGCAAATGGTGTGCGACTCACCACCCAAAAGCGGGGTTGGGTCTTCGGTCTCGCACAACTTGATGGCAACAGCGACAACAGCGAAAGGCCCGCAATCGGAAACGAAAAACATGCGACTGGTCCATCTCTCCCACGACAACGAGTCCATCTTATCATGACACACGCGCTGACCTGGAAGCAGGTGAAGAAGACACTCATGAAAAAACGTCTGTGCGGTCTCGTCGGTGTAGGAATATCCAAAAGCCTTGGCGGCGGCCATGTAGCATCTGGTCGTCACTGGGCGCGGGCCACCAAAAATATGATACTTCAAGCGAGCCATGATTGGTAGCTTGTAACATTTTGGACTTGCCATAGCTTTGCGAGCCATTGTGCCTTGGGGGCGGCGGTTTGAGGTGTTATGCGATGGTGCGGGTATTGAGAAAATGTTGTGCGCGTAACCCGATGGCCACGAGAACTTGCCAATGTAGTTTGGAAGATCAGACTCAAGTTTGTTCTGACATCCTGCAAGGCGATGCCGTTGGTTCTTTTGACTGCCCCGATGACTGCCTAGCCAGCACCACTCTATCCTTGGTGCCACATACAATCTGATGGAATCCTGAACTGTGAACAGTCTGTATGGATCTTGCTCTACCACATCTCAAGAAAATAAGCCTACTTTTATGTTTCTGTAGATAGGAAGCAAAACACCAGTGAGCCTCTTCTACATGAAGTTATCGCTTCATTCCTCCAAGGTGGGGGTGGCGCTTACACGAGACCCCTGACTGGATTGCTCTGCCCCGCGCGAAACGCCAGGCAGAACAGCCGAACAAAGACATGTTGGTTTCAGCTGCATGCCCCGGTAGACGTGGCAGATATAACATCAATGGCCACTTGTGTGTGCAATCACTCTGCCTCTTTCGCCCAGTAGCTCATTCTTGTTGCATGAACCACCACAAACCCAAGACGATTTGTTTTGCCTAGACCAAGATACAATCGGACGTTTACAAGGTGTCTTCGGTTCGCTCTGTGTTGTATTGCTCAATTCTATCCCCACTCTGACGGCGATTCAATACATTTGTGGAGGACTTGCGCCGTCTACCACTGCTTCTACACGTGCCTCGTGACGATGTACTACAGTATCGAGGCATTCAGGACATACAAGTCTAGCAGAAGGAAGGAACTACTTGTCTCTGAAGAACCATCAGCACAGCCCATATCTGAATCGCCAGATGAAAGTAGAGTTGTCGGAACGACCAGCTGCTGTGCGCCGCCCGTCTGGGGATGCCCAAGCCCGCTGCATCCCGGGATCGGCTCGATTCCTCGTCATTCGGAGACTAAGCCAGGTTGTGAAGAGCCTCCTCGATCGACGAGACAGTCAGAGCACTCCCCATCCTGAGAGGGATCTGCACACACATCTGCCGTTGCACGTGCTCATCCTGTACACACCAGTGACGTTGCTTTATGTACTGAGCCGTGCTGTCTTTTACTTTGAGGACTCCTTCTCACTCATAGAACTGCCGGAAGGGGTGTTTCGGACTGTGAACAAGTTTATTCCTTTTATCAGCTAGTGTCAGAAGGTGGAAGTGTGCCGTCGACTTGATGGTTGCTCTCAAGTTGTGGGGTAGAAGGACTAAAAATCCGGCATGGTGGGCCTCTGCTTGGATTACACGCAGTTGAATTACGGCTTGAAAAAGATCTACAGCTTCATAAACACTAGATACTACTGAAGTCGACAATCTAAAGAAGTGAATATGCCTTATGTCACGCTTGTCCCCAGCATTAAAGACGTCGGGTTGTGGCTGTGACTGGCGGTTTGTGGGGCAGATGAGGCCTCAGTTCAGCTGTTCCTTGGCAGGCGTCACTAGCGCCCAAGACATCATGCGCTGACCCCGGGCATACATTACCAACATTACGGAAGGCCAATGTAACACGAGAAACGGATGCTGGCCTCTCACATCCGCCCGCGATGACGATAGAGCAGACGTACAAGTACACCAGCATCAACGATGGGCAGATCCGCGTCCTGGTCCTCGACCCCGGCATCCCGGAAGACCCGTTGGCGGGGGATCTCATGGCCGCCGAGCTCAGCGAGCTGAGCGCCGCCGCAGATGCATTCGCAGCCGGCGACTTGTCCGTCTTGAGCCTCGAGGATGGCAAGCCGAAAACCTTCGAGGCCCTCTCCTACGTGTGGCACTCGGGCGAGCCAGCGGACATCATCACCACGCCACGCGGCACCCTGCCCATCACCGCCTCGCTCTCCTCCAGCCTGCACCGGCTCCGCCTGCCCGACTCGCGGCGCGTCCTCTGGGCCGACGCCATTTGCATCAACCAAGCCAACCTCAATGAGAAGTCGTACCAGGTCGGCCTCATGGGCGAGATCTACCCGGCCGCCACGCAAGTGGTCTGCGACCTGGGCGAGGCGTACGGCGACAGCGACGCCGCCCTCGACCTCATGGAGCGGTACTGGAGGAAGTGGCTGCGCACGGGCTTCGACATGTCCGAGTACAGCGGCTTCACGGGCCAGGACTCGGCGGACCTGCTCGACCTGCCGTTGCTGTCGGAGGAAGAAGCCGCCGCCATCGAGGACATCCCGCCCAACAAGGACCCCTCGCTCGACTGCGTGCGCCGGTTCCACAAGCGGCCCTGGTTCGGCCGCCTGTGGGTCGTGCAGGAGTTCATCCTCGCGCGCGACGTCGTCTTCCTGTGCGGCTCCCGCAGGGTGCCCTGGCAGCGCCTGCTCGCGGCCTACCTGCCGTACAAGGGCCGGGCGTGGCCCTTCTACGACGCCGGCGAGGCGCTCGAGAGCCTCGTCAACAACTTCATGGGCATCATCATCATGGGCCTGATGCGGTGGGACCGCACGCTGCCGCGGGGGTGCCCGCGCCGGGCGCGCTTCGACGACTTTCTGCAGTATTTCTCGAACGGCCAGATGACGAAGCTCGGGAAGCTGCCGTTTGTGCTGATTAGTTTTACGTGGTCCAAGACGACGATCGACCGCGACAGGTACTTTGCTGTGCTCGCGCTGGCCGACGATGCCAAGGAGGCGGGGTTGTACCCAGATTATGAGTCGCCGATCGAGGACATCATTATGCAGTATGGTAGGTATGTCATGGAAAGGTCGGACGTCCCCGGCGAGATGATCCTGTGCGCGGGCGTGCCGGGTCGCGAGAGGGACCATCCCAGCTGGATCCGCGACTACACGGCCGGCAACATCTGGGACCACCTGTGGCTCATGGGGCCCTTGTCGACGATCAGCTACACGGCGGCGGGCAAGACAAAGTGGTGGCACAAGCTGGATGACGAGGATTCGGACCTGATGCACACTATCGGTTGCCGGCTAGACACGATAGCGCGTATAGGCGTGAACCCGGGGCGGGGAAAGCCCCTGACGGTAGCGAGCATCGTTCCGCACCTGCAGAACCAGCTGCGCTTCTACACGTCGCACCTGCGCGAGCGCGCGCTCTGCCCCGAGGCAGGAGATCTGCGGTACGCGGCGACGGGCGAGCCCTTACTCGCCGCGCTGTGGCAGACCGTCACGGCGGCGATAACGACCGAGTGGAGCGCCGAGATGATGACGCGCCTCGGCACGGGGTTCGACATGGCCCAGCTCATCGACTTCAACGGCGGCACGGGGCCGGGCATGGCGGAGCTCTTCGTCGCGATGGGCCGGGGGCGCGGCGAAACCGAGACGGCCAAGCTGGCGAACATGTTCTCCGAGTTCTGCGGGCAGATCCTGCGGTCGTGGGGTCTGTCGTACGCCGTGACGGATGGCGGGCTGCTCGGTGTCGTCGAGACGGCGTCGCGGGAGGGCGACGAGGTGTGGGTGCTGCGGGGCGTCAGGGTGCCGGTGGTGATGCGGCCGAGCGAGGCGCGGCCGGGGATGTACGAGATGGTGGCCGGGTGCTACATGCATGGGATCATGCAGGGCGAGGCGCTGGAGCGGCCTGATTTCAAGTGGAGGGGCTTGACGATTTGTTAAGAGGGACTACCCAACGGCGAGGAGAAGCCTCGACAGAGTCCGCTGGGCGTATTGGGGAAAGGTCTCTTCGTCGGAGAAGGCAGGCAGACTGCTCCCGAGGACTCCCGATCATGAACGAAGGATCTATAGCCCTCTGAGAGCTACACCGCATAGACTTACGCGATATAGAGCTATGGCATTCATACTTAATATGCGTGCTTACTTGGGATCTCACCTTACATTGACCTCGCTGGCGAATGATGGCGGCCAGAGGGCATGGTCGACGTAACTTAGCGCTCAGCCTTCGGGCTACACAGCCGACGGAATTCCATCCAATTGCCCAGGCGATGGCGGCCGCCCGGGTATTGCTGGTGAGCATTTCAGATTGAACCTTTTGATTTTCTGTGCTGATTGCCGAAATGTGCATTTTCATGGTCGCGCATGGAGTTGGATCACTATTCTTGGATCAGTTGTGTTCGGGAAAGCGGCAGAGAACCATACGAGCCTTCAAGGGCTTGTCTTTCTCGGCGTCGGTAAGGAAACACGTCAATATTTGCCCTTTTCGGTATTCTTAGCGCTTCATTAGTCTACGTAGGGACCACGGTCTGCAGCCAGTATGAAGTCACTGGAGGACTGACAGCGGCATATGCCGCGGGGGGAAATGCAGGGTCAAAGCACGAAATTGCGGGGAGTAGTAGTGCAGACAGAGGCCTGAGGGACGGCCTGCGGTACACAGGCAGCCCTGGAGAGCATGACGGATGGTTTCTTACTCCAAATAGATAAGCTTTCGAGATACGTGACATGGCCCCAGGTTGTCGGATTGCCCGTGTCTGCAACGACACGGGACGGGTCCTCGACTATTATTTTTAGCACAAGAGTGGCGCCCGCCCAGCCCATCCTACTCGTATCGTTCAGGCGGTCTCATTGGTTCCCAGAGCCAAGTAGTTAGGGCTGAGGCAGGGTGGTGAGAAGTGCCGATCAGGTCGTGTCGTCCCCACATTCCGGGAAGGGCGACAGGGGGCACAACATTGAATGAGACCAACGCACGAGGTCATGGCATGGCAATGCAATGGCAAGAGAAGGCTATTGCGGAGAATACCAAGTTTCCCGTTGCATTACGTTACGTCGAGCCCTCGACTACCCAACCATACCTCATACTCGACCGTTGGGCTGGGTCCACACTGCCGTCTTGCCGCGTGAGAAAAGAGGCAGCACGAGTCAGCCCCAGCCTCAGCCCAATGATCCGAAGAGCTGCTTCCTCTACCTGGTTGACCTTGGCTGTGGAGGCAGAGCTTCACCCAACTTGCAGCTTCCAATATCGAGACTAGTTACTACGAGGAAAGGCCGAATCTACCATGCTCCAATGAACTCTATCCGTCGACATGCCCGTGCATGTGTGTATACGAACTTCATTAACATGGTGAGCATGAGGATGAAGATGATGGACAGCATGCCTTCTTTCGAGTATATAACAGCATCGCTCTTCCCCCTTCGATGCCATCATTTCTCTCATCGATAACACCATCACATCAACATCTTCAAAAGCATCATCTCAACCAATCCCAACAAACACACATCTTCTTTCCCTTTTCAGGAACACCCCCAAAAACCACATCTCAAAATGAAGTTCATCATTGCCACCGTCGCCCTCGCCGCCACCGCCCTCGCCGCCCCGAGCGCCGCCGAGGCCCGCGACACCTCGGTCCAGTGCAAGTTTGGCGCCTACCGCTGCGCCGCCGGCGGCCACGGCATCGACATCTGCGACATCTCGGGCCGCTGGGTCTCCGTCGGCCCTTGCCCCTCCGGCAGCTCCTGCCACAACATCGGCGACATCCCCTACTGCACCAAGAACAAGGTCGACAAGCGCCAGGACGCCGGCTGGTGCCCGACCCCCGGCACTTACACCTGCACCGCGGACAAGACCGGCATCAACGTCTGCGACTCGCAGAACCAGATCCAGGTTAGAAGAATACTCGGAAGCCCTCGATTATGTGGAGACACATAACTAACATCGTTGTTTAGTTCAACGGCGAGTGCCCCGAAGACTCCCACTGCGCCTACCTCAACGGGATTCCCTTCTGCGTTGACGGCAGCGTCCCCGGCTACTAAAAAGCCATTCACATCCATCCTGAAGCCTTTTGCTTCCAGAGAGGGTCTTTCCATTCGTCGGTCTGCATCGGGTCGGAGTAGAAATCGGTTTCTCGGGTTCATGACATATTCATTCCTTTAACAGCAATATAGACATTTGGGTTATTTGGTTCCCCCGGGTATATAAACTTAATCAAGACGCGTCTTCACGCAACATTGCCTTCGCATTCTGAATCTTCCCAGCCGGTCTTCTCCCAAATGAAACTTGATATGTCCTCCAACATCTCTGTCCAGAAGGGGGAACCTAGGGATTCATACTCTGTGCAGGTAACTTCCATCCCAAGGTCGGACAAGCACTTGCCCCCAATTTGACTCGAGTCAATGCGAGTGGCTGGATCCTCGACCCCGTGTCCCAGAAAGACCGGAATGTCCCTGACAACGCTGAATGCTGGCTCTTCGGACGCCGCTGACGGCACCTGTAGCTCTTGCCTAAGCCAGATAACTGCAGAACTCATAGGATCTCCACCAACGTACGACCGAGCGTCCTCCGCTTCGGCACTCATCTTCGCCGCGTACGGCAGCCACCCGCAGATTCCCACCACGGCACCCAGTCTCTCCTCGCCTTCCCACAGCAATGCAGCGACGAACGCGGCGGCGCACCCCTGATCGACCCCGCCGAGCACGATGTTTACGGCATGCCGTTCACCGGCTGGCAGAAGAGCGATTTCGGAGCGAATGAGATCGTGCAGCACGCCTGTCGTCTCCCTGAGTCCGTCAATCTGGAGATATTCCCGCTCGGCGGCGGCGATAGGTGGGCTGCGCTCCCACTGGTCGAACCACTGGCACGTCAGGCGCCCGCGGTGCTGCGCCGCGGGCCGCTCGGGCGCGGTGGGGAAGACGAAGCGGGCGTGGGGGAAGAGGGTGCGCAGGGTCTGCTTTGCTGGTCTGGGCTTCTTGTCCCGTGCTCTTATTGATTTTGGCAGCGGTGCTGGGATGGGGGATTCCATGAGCGCAGTGCCGAACTCGCGACCGGATGAGCGGCGGGTGTGGAGCAGGATGAAGGTCTGCTTATGGGGTCGTTCGAGGGGTGGGACGATGTAAGGGGCGTTGTCGTCACTCATTTTGCACGAGACCGAGTGTCGGTCGATCAGTTCATCTGTTCTATTTGTGAAAGGCCTGGCTTTTGGAAATTGTTGGCTGGGCAGAGATGTGCCTTTGGTAGGAATCTGTTTGGCAGCGGTGCCGAGTCTCGACGGCTGGGGAGCCTAAACGTGACTCGACTATTGGTAAATACGGCATAGCGTGTGCTGAAGAGTTGTCTCTAGCCTGGCTGGTTTGGCTGACTAGAACTACCACACGTCACTAGACTACATCAATGAAGAAGCAAGTCCTCCCGTCCCTTTCCTCGACAAGCGAGAAATGACTATCGTCTCTATTTCGCACGCAGTCCGCAACCTCGAATAGCTCTTTCGACCCTTTGTAGTCGAACCCCTCTAACCAAGATGGCGGCATCCTGTCACCCTCCTTGCCCGGGTACACGTACAAGTCCATGTAGTAATCATCAACCTCATAATACCCGACTCGCTCATACTGGCCCTGTTGTGGGCATGGTATTAGCACCAAGCCAGTAGACGATGTGTCCTTGCGGCCTCGCGTGTCAAGCGTCGTGAGCGGGAAAAGGTGCACCGGCATTCCGTCCGGCCTGTTGTCAGGGTGGAATGCTGCGAGATCCCATTGTATGTCGAGAGTCCGTGGTGTCTCTACGGCGTCCTTGGCACATTCGAAATTGTATCGGTAGTAGTTCCGGGGAACAGATTTGAAGGGTCGGACAGTGCCGGAATAGAGGAACTCGCACTGGAGCCGGAGGGCCGCCGATACTGTCGGTCCAAATTCATCACCTGGTGAAGCATACTCCACCTCGATGCTTTCCACCTTGACGCCGTCATCTGGGTCACTCTTGTGAGGCATGTCCACGTAGATGTACTCATGATCCCCGTGAAAATAAGACTCGATCACGGCGTCGACAGATGCCCACGACCACGAAGGCGCATTGATCGCTGTTTCTCTTTCTCCGGGATCCTTGGTCCGCCAGGGAAGTTGTCGCAGTATGTCAACCTCCCACATACCAGCGATGTATCTCCTCTTCGACGGATCCAGGTGCTGCTGCACTTCCTTAGCGAATCCCGCGATGGCGGCCAGCTTGTCGGTCTTCTTCGTGAGCGTGCACTCCGTGTAAGTCTGCGCGACGTTACACCACGTGTGCATGTTGGGCGACCGCCTCTGCATGACAAACGTCTCGGTAGTATGGTCGGGCCTCCACTCGTAGTCTTTGGAGCACTTGTAACCCGAGGGACCCGACTCGCAGTAGTGGCCGCCATTGCATTCCCAAAACACCTGTCGCTTGGTGAAATGGATCGTCCGGTATGAGAGACAGCGCTCTTGGACGACCCATGCACGTTGCGTAAGGGGCAGTGACGTGGCCACATCCCAGGCGGGTGGCAAGCAGTCAAAGGCTGCCATGCCATTCTCACCCTCGGCGTCTTTGAGCCGGACCTGCAGGCGCCAATTCTGTGGTCGGTCAAAGAATAAGCCGTCTCGTCCGTCAGCTGCAGACGTGGCGGCGATATTGACCACGGCGTTTCCGTAGACACTCGCCATCAGTGTGGACTCCTCTGCCCAATCGGTGTAACTGTCCTGTATGATGCAAAGGGAGTCGATCCAGATGTACTCAATGCCGAGATAGCGTGTGGTCTCGATGGCGTCCCGGAATGTCTTGGTCAACCGCGACAGCGGGATCCCTTGTCGAAACTCATCCAAGTTTTGCGTAGTCAAGGTCAGAAACTCATAGCTGCCCCAACAGTGACTTAGGGTCGAGTAGCTGGTGGCTTGGCCCTTGAACTCGTTCTTGAGGCACAGCTTGACGCTCGAGTCTCCGACTTTGATCAGCCGCGTGGGTGGCGTCGATGAACGTTTACGGCACTTCTTGTGGTTCTGCATGCAATGGTCTAGCCAGACCTTGCAAAAGGGTAGAGAGTCCTGCGTGCTCCCATGAGTATTGTTATCCAACTCTACCGATCATGATCAGTCTTCCACACCAGTCGTAGGACCAAGCTAGAACTATCCATACCTGGAGAAGAGGTCGGCGAGAAGTGGACGAATCGCTTGTGGTGCGAGACCAGGTCCGAACGTTGATATTCCACTTCTTCGGGTTCCGGTAGCTCTGTGTCGTAAGTGTCGAGAAGTAGAGGCTCCTCAGCCGCCTCGCCGTCAAGACTGCTATACGTCAGGCTTATGTAGCCAGTCTTGTTGTAGTCGGACCACTGTACCCCAACCACTGCGTCGCGCCCAACCTCGCAAGCGTCTTGTTCTGACTCTAGATAGGCCGCGCAGAGAACGCATCCAAGGGCGGCTGCTCGTCGCACTGTAGCGTATGTCTGGTAGTGCTGGACCTTGCCACGATTGTTGGAGGATATCAGGGGCTTTTGCGCTTTCTGGCATTGCCTGAACAATGACACTGCGTTCAAGCATCTGCCGCAAAGCTTGGTGCCTCGATCAGTCTGGGGTTTGAGGCCCAACTTGTCGCACATGCGAGTCAGACTGGACTCTAGGATAGCTTTGTCCCTTTGCCCTGCGCCCTGCTGTTTGTCCTGGCCATAAATCCCTATGCTACTGCTACTGTCACTGTCACTCATTGTGAAGAAGAATATTATTTAGAGTCGAGGTTTAATCTTAATGACGAGATATAGATGTTATTTTCCACGATAGACCAGCCTGTGTCTGCCTGATCTGCAAGTTGACACACACACACGCATACGTGGAGACAGCATTCATTGGTCCTAAATTTTTCGGCCAAAAGTAGTGGCCTGCGAGAGTGGCCCAGTCGGTTAAGGCGTCGGTCTCGTGAGTTGCCCCGAACCCCAAAAGGGAGAACACCGGCACCGAGACTATGGCCTTTCAAAATCCTGGAGGGGAGTCCAAGGCATGGGAATCCCCATGCGGAGGAGTCCGTCTCCAGGATTGAATGGCCACAGTCTTCGGCATCGGTGTCCTCCTCACCCGATTCACCAGTCACAACTAACAGTAAGACAGATACTACTGTATGATAAGTGAGGAAACTCCCTTAATACATCCGAAGATCACGAGTTCGATTCTCGTCTTTCGCACATACTTCTTTTTTTACCAATCGTTTGGTAGAAATTGCAGAAGAATTTGCATATTGCCGATATTTTTGTGTGTGAGTGGGTCGAGACATGGAGGTGGATAGCAACATTCAGCTGTCTGGCCCATTTTTAGGGTTAGCACCTGAGCCGGCTAAAGCACCAAAACTTGCTACAAATGATTTGATTGAGAAAGGTAGGGTTTCTGTGTAAAGCAGTGTGCAATGGTGTGCACGACCGGTGGCTCTATCGATACTTGTTGTGTCCCTAAACTGTGTGTGCCAAAAGTTCACATCAATTGCTTGCAGAGAGGGATAGTGAAAGAAGGAGTCTTTTGGTCTTGACATTCAACTTTGGAACAATACTTGAGCTCTTCTTAGACCCACTGCCCTGTGATGCACAGTCGAGCACTGTGAACACAGCACATTGAACTGCTTTCGATCAATGCCAACATAACAACAAAGAAACAGACGAGTCTTCGAAACCTATCTTTTCTCGAGGGGTTGAGCACGGGCGTGGACCCTGCTGAGAAAGCCTGGATCCATACATCAGACTAGTGACGAGCCGAGCCTTGGCTTCCTTGCTGTTGGCACTGACTAGCATCACCAACTTGCCTCAATGGATGACATAATCGGATTCCGGAGATCCTAGTCTACCATTTCCATGATCTTTTCGGAAACACATCTACCCCGGATGTGCCTCCTAGGGCCGCTTACACTGACTCTACCAGGTATGCCAGCTTGAACGCCAAGGTGTTCCGCCTCCACCCGGGAACTTGGCCAGACCATCTAATCTAATCTGATCAATCAGAAGAACTGGATTGGCTTCCACTCACGCCAAAATACCCATGCGTTGCAGCCATGGTGGAGGCCCTAGAGCTGAGTGCCCCTTTCCGCCTTGCCGTTCAGCACGGGGACGGTTTGTTCAGTTTCGCCGAGGGCTGCGATGAGGGTATCCCGGCATAGATATGATACGAATAAGCTAAGCGGCTCTAAGGGAACAATCTTGGCAAGCCGAATGCACCGAGACGCTGCTGTGCTTGCTCTCGTAAATTTAGCCATGGTCTCCCATCTGTCAGTCCCTTCCAGTGGATTGATGTTCATCGTCAACACAGCACCCCATATGTCCCCAAGATGATCATCGCATCCCACTTCGCTCTCCTGGCGGCCTTCATCTCAGGGGTGTCATCGCAGTCGTTGCAGCTGGCCATTCCACAAAACGAGATATGTGCCACTGCCATCTACCAGGTGTACAGCGACCTTTCGTTTGTCGGCAACGTCTCCGCCGCTCCCGCCATCTCGGCTTGCCGAAATCCGCTCAAAGTTGCGTCGATCTACGCGGCGACCAGGACATACTGCAAGCCCCAAGATGTCGAGACAGCCAAACGGTTCTATGCGGGCAAGTGTGCTGGCTATGGCAGCATCTCCATGATCTCGGAGTCAGAGGTCGCCGAGAACCTGACCGAAGATGCCGTGCGGAGCATGCGGGTTGTAGCCAGAGGGGAGATGCCTTCATACAGCAAGATCTCGACACCAGTTCTGATATCGCAGGCTTGGTTTGACATAGCATTCAACACGATTGTACGATGGCATTCTTGACATCCCTTCCCTCGTGCAGATCAATTCACTGACACTCCTCCTCTCCAGGATGCATTCCAGTTCGAGAAGCGCATACGACCGATATACGGGTTTGCACTCTACGGATTCTGGGCAGGTGTGATTCTCATCGGAATTCTCCACCGACTGTTCACGCACCTCTGGTTGAATCGATACGCCTCCTCGAGCCGCGGACATAGCCAGGCTTCTGGCCCGGTCTCGAAAGCATACCTGTGGCTTCGAAAGCACATACTGATTAGAAGCCTGATTCCCCCCTACCACCGCCGCGCCTTCTTTTGGTGCACAATACCCACACGCGGCAAAGGCTTGGTCGTTTTCGCGTATTGGGCCATCAGCATTATCCTCTGCAGTGTCAACTACAAAGCTTTCCAGGGTAACTTAAGGTGAGTATCACGGGCTCAGCCCGATCGCATTGACAAAGTACTAATGATGCTTGCAGCTGGCCCAAAACCTCCGTGCAACTATGGCGCTACATCGCCGACAGACTAGCAACCATGTGTCTGTCCAATCTACCCATCCTCTGGCTGTTTAGCGGGCGGAACAACATCTTCATCTGGGCTACCGGCTGGCAGTTTTCCACATTCAACTTATTCCACAGGCACATTGCGAGAGTAACGATGCTGCAAGCGGCCATCCACGGGATCAGCAACACTGTTTTTATCTTCGAGACCGGTACTAGTCAGTATACCTATCATCGATCGTATCCTGTATCCTTACGATTCTAAACAATTGTTCCTAGAAATGTTCTACAAGCTCCGATGGAAGGAGTTGTGGTTCCGGTACGGTGTTGTTGTGAGTACCCCCAGAACACTCCTGTTCATTTCGGCATGACTCACACGTCAATGCAGGCGGTAGTGTCCTTTGGACTGATGGTTCTGTTCTCAACACACTGGTTCCGTCATAGGTTCTACGACTCGTTCCTCCTCATCCATATCAGCCTGGCGGTGGTGGCACTTGTCGGCATATTCTAGTACGTGTAACTCCACCAGTGTGCCCAACCGAGTACTAACACAGTAAAGCCACACATCGGTCTACATGGGAAAATTCCACCCCTATCTATGGCCTGTGGTGGCTATCTGGTCCTTTGAACGTGGCGTGAGACTCATCCGGATTCTCTACTGCAACCTCCACGTACGGTTCGGCAAGGGAGGCTCACTACAGCGCACGCGAGCCCGAATTGCATACGACAAGGAGGCAGACATCATCAGTGTCCAGGTGACGCCTGCAACAACCCTTTTCAAGCCGGCACCGGGGCAACACTACTTTCTATATCAGCCGTACAGACTCAAGGGATGGGAAAGTCACCCCTTCACTCTGGCTCACTGGGAGAGTTCATCAACTTCCAACCACAATGACACGTCACTGTCGTTCTGGATCAAGCCACGCGATGGTTGGACACGATCTCTCAAGAAGCGGTGTCTAGGCTCTGAAGGCGGTTCTGTAGATACCACCATCCTCCTTGAAGGGCCGTATGGCAAAAAAGAGCCGCTTTGGGCATATGATGAGGTCTTGCTCATAGCTGGTGGATCTGGAATCTCGGCTGTTGCCCCCTATCTTCTCGATCACGTTAGTCGATCTACTGAAAATGCAGAAAGCAGCACTGGCAAAAGCTCAAAGAGGCTCCGAACACGCCGTATCACCCTTGTCTGGGTCAACAGAAGCGGGCGTTACATCCGACAAGTCGCCTCCAACGAACTTGCAGAAGCACTTGCACGGGAGGACGTACGGTCACAATTCTACACTACCTCGCCCAGTGATGTAGCCTCGGATTCAGTGCCAGTTGGAAGTCGATCCGCAGCGCCAAGTTCTCAGAGCGACAAGGAAGAAGGTCCGAAGCGCGGACAGTTGGCCGAGCAAGAAGTCGAAAAACAGTCGGTATCGAACGATCAGGTCCTGTCAACATCGCATATAGCAGTACAGTCCGGAAGGCCAGAGCTGCGCTCCATCATAAAGCAAGCGGCTGCCGAGGCTCACGAGGCTGGTGCACGGCTTGCTGTCATGGCCTGTGGGCCATCCCCGATGGTTGATGAGACTAGGGAAATTTCCTACGGCTGCATGAGGGAGCATGGCGATGCCATCGAGTACTTTGAGGAGGCATTCGGATGGTAAGTAGCTATGCTTGGCACAACCTCAAATGATGGTACACCGCGCACCCATGTACGAGTCTCAAGTATAGACATAGAAATGAAATGACCAAAGGCGCAATGCCAAGAATTTGTCAATGCGAGCCCAGTACCCTTCCATCCCCATCTACGTAGAGCCCACGCAGACGTAGACTTTCGCCTGAAGGTTGCTGCAGTCTGTCTTTATTGCCGTGTTCCACTTGTAGCTGAGTGAAAGAACGAAAGGTGTCAGTGTATCTCATCAGCTTGAGTGGAAGGCGACAGAGTCACGTACAAATTGGCCAACGAGACCTTGAACTTGTCAGCAATGAGCTGGCAGTAATCACCCGCGGCGACATAGTACCATTTATTGCATGTCTTGGAGACTCCGGGCTGAACCGGGTTCGGCGGGGTCGTTCCGGTGATCGTGGGCGCGGGCGGCGTGGGCGGAGCCGTCGTGGTTGGGGATGTCGGTGTACCGGGAACTCCAACGCAGACAAATACGCCAAGTTGGAGGCCACCACAGTCTGAAAGCCAAGGATGCGTGAGTATTATGCGATAATTGAGGTTTCGGCCACAAGGCTAGGAGATAGAAAACTCACCTGTGCCAACGTCGGGATTCCACGAATAGAACTGGTTGAGCGTGACTACAATCAAGGCATTAGCTGTCAGGCTTCTAGACGGTGGTAAGGACCGTACACTCACAAGTTTTGTATTTGTCAACAATTTTCTGGCAGTAATCTCCCGAGGCTACCTTGTACCAGCTGTTACCTGTAGAGCGTTTAATAAGCCATGATAGATCATAAACTGGACCATGATCACTTACAGGTCTTTATGACATTGTCTTGCGTGGGCGAAGGCTTGTTCGGGTCTGGTGCTGTAGTGGTGGTCGGAGGGGGAGTAGTGGGTGTCCCGGAGATGCCAACGCAGACAAATACGCCAAGTTGAAGGCCTCCACAGTCTGAAAGGCAAGGAAGGATATGTCAGGTTATGTGATGACTGAGATTACATAGCAAACTCACCTGTGCCGACATCCGGATTCCACTTGTAAAACTGTGCAAGAGTGAAAGTCTTGTACTGGTCAACGACCTTCTGGCAGCTGTCACCCTTGACAACTTTATACCAAGCCTGGCCTGTCCATGATAGATTGTAGAGTCAGTCGCCGGTGTGAATTGTGTGGCAGAAATTAGAGTGAGGTAAGATGGGACAGCATACAGTCTTTGGTCACATTGTCCTGCGTCGGTGACGGTTTAGAAGGATCAGTTGGCTCAGACGTCGGCGGTGTGGTCGGTGTGCCGGTGACACCGACGCACACGAAAGTTTCAAGGGGTAGGCCGCTGCAGTCATCGCCGACGTCTGGGTTCCATTGGTAGAACTGCGCAAGAGTGAAGGTCTTGAACTTGTCGACGACCTTCTGGCACCCATCGCCCTTGACAACCTTGTACCAGGCCTTGCCTATGATGCTCGTTAGTGGTGAAATCTTGCTATCATATGGAAGGTGCACGACATACAATCTTTAGTAACATGCTCCTGGGTAGGCGACGGAACCGGCTCAGTAGTAGGCCCACCGGGTCCCGGGGTAGTCGTGGTCGGAGGGAGGATCATCTCGACACACCACTCCTGAATGGGGATGCTCGTGCTGGGGGACGGACACTTGAGCGTGGGGTTGAAGGCCACCAGGTCGGAGACCGAAATTCCCCACCACTCTGCAAAGGAGGCACAGGTATCCCCTTCTTGGGGTGTGGCGGCAAAGGTACACTCTCCAACCTCGGCCCTTACGTGTAGACGGCGGCCAGAGAAGGCCGATGCGGAGGTGGCGAGCAGGCCGCCCAGGAGCAAGGTTCTCAGATTGGGGTACCGCATGGTGATTATGCAGGGGGAAAGACTGTTACACAAATTGCGATAATTTGAAAATGGGCAGTGATCAACGGCAGCATTTTCTACGGATGAAGGCCATCATAGCTTTTGCGCGCTTTATATCCATCTCCCGAAAGTTCCTCCTAGGTTGACCCAACGATTTGACCAGAATTTGAAAAAATTGATTAGTGGTACACTTACCAGGTTGAGTTCCGGAAGCTGACGCCAAGACAACGTGGGAGATTATCACGCATTCACAAACTTCTAGACCCGGCCGTGACCGTGCAATTTCGGCCAGACTGTCTCGTTGCGGGAAGAGGAGAAGAGCCGAGGTGGCTGCAAGGTGTTAGGGAAGTAACGCCACAAGATCAATACTTACAATAGTCTATGGGTCGTGTCGGAATCGGTGTTGCAACATCCTATTGTAGGCACTGTGTTCAGCTACTCGGCGGTACCGGTTCCAAGCAAAGACATAACTCGGCGTTGCAATATCTTCCCGGAACGTTAACCGATATAAGCATAGTTCTCAGTCGATGAACATCGGAGCAAAATGAGCCAAAAGGGGAAGTCTACATAACAGACGCGGAGTTCACTACCATTCGTGAAAGCTGTTTGATTTGCAAGGGGTTGCCCGCTTGACATTTTTCAAAGAAAAGAAAAAGAAAAAGGGTAAAAAAAGATAATGAAAAAAGAAAAAGAAAAAAAAGAAGAAGGAAAAATGAAAAAGGAAGGAACATAAACCAGAAGAAAGAAAAAGAAAGAAGAAAAAGGGACACAAACCAGTCTGCTCATACACTTTAACAGAAGGGACCTGAAAACCGAGTATTCACTTATCTACAACGGTGTTATTATCCGAATATTGAGCATCCCCTACACCAAGTGATACGTCGAGGCAGTGATCGGCGGCACTGTGGTGTGCGAAGACCAATATGGCTGACGATTTGTTATTCGAGAAGTTTCCAATCAGACAGCGGGCGAACGCATGTGTATCACAGTGACAGATTTCTGGTGGAGATCATGCAATGTGTAACTCGTGGGAAAAGTCCAGGTATCAAGGTACATTATTCAGATGGTAGACGCATCGTCGTGAGCACATATTGAACACTACCATCTTGCTACAGCCTAATTAACCCACAGCTTCTTAGAAACCATGGTGGTTTCTAACCATATGTCTTTCTGTTGAGCATTACTGTTCACCGGAGGTGGTGGCATTTGCCGCTGGCTTTGACACAGTTGCAAGTGAAGAAAACTGGCTCTGTCGCGAAGGCACCTCTGTCGATGTTACTGGAGTTGCTGTCGACGAAGCCGACTCTGTAATCGTGTCATCGAAGTCCACGGACTGAGCCTCGCCATCACTACTTGCCACGCTCATGCCATCTGCTGGAGGCGCGAGTCTAGCATCCCACGCAACGCAAACGTACGTGCCAGTCTGCAAGCCTTTGCAATCTGTCCCCACATCCGGGTTCCAAGTATAGAAATCGGAAAGAGCCACATTGTTCGCCTTTGCTACCGCCGCGCATCCGTCATTTGCCATGACCTTGTAGAACTTGTAGCAACCCTTGGCCATGTGGGGCTGGTACGGCCTCGGCGTCGGGACGAGCGTCGGTACTGTCTCGTTGTACTTGCTGCGGTCCGGAGTGCAGACGGCCGGCACGCGCGGGGAGGCTGTTGGTAAGGGCATACTGGGCGCTGGCTCGCAGTAGGTGCTGTATAGCGCCGCACAAGCACCCGGCGCCCCTTCTGGATCGTAGCCCATGTACACGTCCTCGTCCGTGATCCAGCAGTACTTGTGCGCTTCCGCAATGCGGCTCGCCTCAGCTGGATCAACCGTTATAGTCGTAGTAGGGATAACAACAGTGCTCGGGGATGTAGGAAAGCCGCTCCACGTTTCGTTTGGTGGTAGGGTTTCGGGCACGGCAGTGGTCCACTCCGTCCAGTCCGGAAAGAGGGTGGATGTCAGTGTTGGCCGTGTGTGGGATGTCCATGTCTGGCTAGTCGTGGGGATTTCACCACCGCCAGGAGGGCTAGAAAGTGTCAGTCATGGCTCTTGACGGATGGGGCGAACAGTTGAGTGCTTACGAGACGCAGAGACTTCTTCCAACAATGGAGTCGAGATTTTCAACAAGGTTGTTATTGCACATGTTACTTATAGACCTATAGGAGCGTCAGAATCCTTCTCGAAAAAACGCAAAGGCAGGCTTGCTTACGGATTCCAGGTCTGTAGGTGTATGATGTTGAAAAGCTGGCCTTTGGCAATCGACTCGCACGTCTGACCCTTCTCCACAACAATCGTCTTGCACTGGTCTTGAATGCAGAGCGTTGAGCCCGGTGTGAGCGTGTTGCAACCGTAGTCAAGCTTGTTGACGTCAATCATGCGATCGGTACCGACAGAATTGACCTTGGAGATTGACTCGCAGGTATCGCCTTGTTTCACTGTGTACTTGGTTCCACCGCAGGTCGGGCTGGCTGGTGGTGACGTGGGCGTGGTTGGCGGGGTTGACCCAGTTGTTGGCGTGTAAGTCCACGGATATTTGGAGGCTGGCGATGAGCAGGACGACAGTATAGAGCTGAAGACCGGTTCAGAATAGCGAGTCCTTCCAAAGTCGAAGCTCAGCATCACCGCACCATATTTCAGGGCACAATCCGAGCAGTCAGTCTTTTTGTCGTGATAGAAATCAGACAGGCAGAACCCAGCATCATCACGAAGGCAGACCAAGGAATAAGCCCAAGCCATGCCGCTCGCGATGCCTTGGGGCGACTGCTTTGCCGGTGTGTTGTCGTACAGCGAATACTTCGTATCGCCACATGCTGCTACTACGTTCTTTTGAAAAGTCTGGATGGACGATGAACAAGCCACGGTGCAGTAGGTGTCGGCAAGAGCGCCCGCCAGGTAGTCCCCGTTCGCCGCACTTTGTCCGGTGACAAGAAATGGGTTGCAAGTGATGTTCTGTGCCAATGCCGCTCGACATCTTGCGGGAACTGCAGCGGGCAAGTCTCCCGGAGAGGGGAAGAGTTGGATCGCAAACGCTCCCAGAGGCGCGAGCAGCCAGGCAATCAAGTGTTTCTGCATTGTATTGCCGTGATATTGTCGCACGTCTTGATTGACACTGCGATGGCTCTGCGAGAACTTAGCGACGGACTTGGCTTCATGGAAGTTGAAGGCGACGAGCCGAGACTTTGTGATCAATTATCACATGCTGAATCCGAGCTTGACGCGCGAAAATGCTAAGAGGCTATTCTCGGTAGATGGACTGATCTTTTGTGATCATAATCTCGGCGGTCACTTTTCCAAAGGGGTTTCGACTGGTGATAGATCCCGTGGCTCGGGCTAGAGAGGTTGTCTCGTGCCTGGATCGAGACGAGACTCCGGATCGAGTCTTGGCAATCCCATGTTCTAGACCGCGAATTTCAGGACGGTAAAGGTGCAATTTCGGTTTTAGAGTTGACCATAATCGTTGTCGAATCACACCTCTGGGAGTCAAACATGAGTCCAGTACCTTTGGGTTGGGTCTTGGCAACCATCCTACCCGCACTTTTGCTCCGAAAGGGGATAACTCTTCAGCCTAAGATGAACGGCCCCTGCTTTTATGTAATAAACGCGGCAGGATGTCACCTCAGGAAAAGCTCACAAGAACCGCACATACGGAGGTTTATCTTGAATCAGCGCATGTGCTTATGCTCGGTTGCGAAAGGCGATGTTCAGAGCCCAGAGACGACATGCTTATCAGCGAGTGCCGAGTCTCATTTGATTGCCCTTCAGGGGTTGCATTAGAGTTTGAATGAATAACCATGACTACCATGTGAGAGGGAATTCGGCCAAGGGGCTCTAAGATTTGGCTTCATATCATACCTTTGATCCCACGCGACGTACTTCCAACAACAGTTGCAGGGCGAGTATGTTGCGCCTTTGAGACCATCGCATTCATTCCATATTCCTTCCTTGCGCGGTGATCTGCCCTCATTGGCTTCGCTATGAGGACTCACCATTATCTGCCGTCCTTGCCTGGTCCAGTCTTCCTCGCAATCTGTCTAGCTCTACTATTCGGAAGCGGCAGCATCTCGGTCTCTGCCCAGCAAGACGCTACCTGTTCTGTTGGACGTCCCTGTGCTGTTGGTTGCTGCAGCAAAGAAGGGTCGTGTGGTTTCACGGACGCGCATTGCAAGGACGGCTGCATATCGAACTGCAACGCCACTGCTGAGTGCGGTCAGTTTGCCAAAAAGGGCGAGCAAGATTGCCCTATCAACGTCTGCTGCAGGTATGGCTTGACAATTTCTCTGCTGACCGGTTCTCACTAATCCTTCGGAATCTGTAGTCAACATGGCTTTTGTGGAACTACTGAATTGTTCTGTGGCGATGGCTGCCAGAAGAACTCGGAAGGGAAAGGTTGTGGTGACATCCCGTAAGTCCGCCTGGAAGAATATCGCGTGGCCTTTCCAGTAGTACGATTCTAACGATCTTTATAGGCGGCCAAGTTGCGCCCTGAATACGGACGCCTTGACTTATCAGCGTCGTATTGCATATTACGAGCTGTTCACAAAGAACAGGGACTGTGGCAAGAAAGAGCCCGCCACTCTGCCACTGGGGCCTCTGACGCATTTGAACCTGGCTTTTGTCAACTTCAACGATAAGTACGACTTGGACGATGTTGACGGGGACTGGATTGCCAAGATTGTGGCCAGAAAGATCAAGTATGTCAACCTGCGCGTCAACATCGCTATCGGAGGCTGGGTGTTCAATGACCCGCCCACATCCACATACTGGTCCGACATGGCATCCACGAAAGAGAACCGCGCGCATTTCATCTCATCCTGCGTAAAGTTCCTTCGCAAGTACGGCCTTGATGGTGTGGATCTGGACTGGGAATACCCCACGGCGGTGGACCGTGGTGGCTTTGAGAAGGATGCGGCCAACTATGTTAGCCTGATCAAGGAGATGCGCGTTGCATTTGACGGCGAAGACTCATCCTGGGAGATTTCAGCCACCCTACCCACAAGCTACTGGTACCTCAAAGGCTTTGATGTGAAGGGCATGCAAGAGTACCTCTCATACATCAACCTTATGAGCTATGACATCCATGGCATGTGGGACCATGACAATGAATGGACGGGTCCTTTTCTCCGCGGCCACACCGAATGGCCCGAGATTGATGAGGGATTGGACCTACTATGGCGCAACGGCGTGAGCCCCAAAAACGTCGTCATGGGCTTTGGATTCTACGGCCGTTCTTTCACCATGGCCGACCCGAACTGTCATCAACCGAATGGAATCTGCGAGTTCAGTACGGGTGGTACTCCAGGCGATTGCTCTGGCGAACGTGGTGTTCTGACATACCAAGAAGTTGCATCGCGCAATAACACATTGGATGTCGGCACGTTCTATGACGAGAAGACTACTGTCAAATACAACGTGTACGGAGGCAACCAGTGGGTGTCGTATGATGATGCGGAATCATTCCACGACAAGAAGCGGCACCTGTCAGAGCGTTGTCTCAGTGGTCTGATGGTGTGGGCCATCGACCAGGACACCATGCAGTGGGACGCGATGAACGGCCTGTTCGGCGACTACACGTCCACGGAGCTTGAGGGTCTGAACCGTGACTCTGCCGAGAAGCTCCACAACATGTTTGGGCAATTCAACGGGCAAGATTGCTTCGTGACGGAGCGTTGCACCGACGGATCCGACAAGGAAAAGGGAGACCAGCAGGTCTGTCCCAGCGGCTTCTCTTCCGTAGAAACGGCACACGCCCCTTACCAGTTCAATGGTCGTGATCTTTTTGGAAAGTGCGACAAGGGGTGGTATCGTCACATCTGCTGCCCCAAGAAGTCCATGCCGAAGAACTGCAAGTGGGAAGAAGGCTGTCACCAGGCCGGCAGGACTTGCACTGATGGTGGCAAGTTCAGACTCAACGAGGACCCATTCAGAGATGCCAAGGGCAATGACGTATGTACCAAAGGTGTGCGCGGGCTCTGCTGCGACGGCATGGAACTCATCAACGACTGCATATGGACCGAGTGCGACGGTGAGCCGCGCAATCCCTGGGACCACCCGGACTGTCCATCCGGTTACGAATACATTGCCCATAGGATGGACAACAAGGACGGCTCACGGTGGTGCTCTGACGCATACTACTTCGAACCTGATAACAGCCGTGGAAGTGAGCTCCACGACCGCTTCACGAGCTCGCTGTGCTGCCCCAAAGACCGCAGTTTCAAGAATTGCCACTGGTCCAACAATCCGATTAATGAAGGAGATGAGCCCATGACCAATGATCTTGAGCAGTTCTGCAAACCTCAACGCTGTGGTAAGGAGGAGATCAAGATTGGAGAGGCTCTTGACCCCGAAACCTCACCATTCTTGGAAACTGTCAATCCCAAACGGCCAATGACTTGCGATGGAATCGAGATGCCTTCTGGATTCGACGCCCACTTCCCATTATGCTGCAGTCCTCCAGACGAATACAACGAACACTGGCCAGTTGACCCCAAAAAGCTGTGGGAGGAGTACTGGAACGACCCAAAGGAGGCCTCGGTAGCATGGAAGTATGCGAACAACCACGACAACAATGACGAGGACCAGTCCGAGAACGCTGCAGACCAAGAAGATGGCGACGATGCATATGGCTTCCTCATGCTTGATGGGCCCAAAGGTGCCATCGATGACGGCTTCGCCAAGACACAGACTTTTGTCCGCCGCTTCAAGGAGATTCCCAAGGTCAAGCGCGAGATCCTCACCTCGAACCACACCATCATCGACAGTGTCTTCGATCACTCGGAAGAGATCATTCATGTGTATTGCAACTACCCGCCTGGGTCATCCCAGTGCGAGGAAGTCTTCATTGGCGGAGCCGAAGACACCATCGTCTCGCTCCCTGACCATATCGGCGAAGGTCCCTTTGCACGCATCGTGTCCATGAAGCTGGCAGCTCCCGAGTTCCAATTGCCTGCTCACCATATAGAGCACAGACTTCACAAAAGACTCGATGAGCACCCTGTGTACGAAGTGAAGATCGACTACAATTTCCATCTGATCGAGGCCCGCGCCGATACAAAGCCTGTCAACATCCGCGTGGACTACACCAACCTTCTGGGCTACTGGGACGAGCTGACTGACTCGAACCCGAGCCGCATCAAGCGCGGTATTGACAACGACCGCATGACATCGCACGACTTTCGTTCTCGTGTTCATCGAGGTGTCGCAAAGGAAGACGAGGCTAGAAGAAAGCGACGTCGCCGCCGCGAAGCCCCTATCGAGACCGTCACACCATTCGAATTCACAGGATCCTCTACACCCGATTCTGACTGGGAAGTCTCAGAGCTTTCGACAACGACCAACTCGATTGGCAAACGGTGGTGGGGAAGCTTTGTGAAGTGGCTCGACGAGCTCACCTCGGTACGCCAGGGGGAGAAAGGCACCCTGCCTCTGGAGTGGTATGACACCATCAATCTCTTCAAGGCCCGATGGGGCTGTCCCGGTCAGACATTCTCGGCCAATCTCCGCATGGACCTAGAGGCCAAAGTATCGATGGACGCCACATATGCATACTATCTCTCGGCGCGATTTGTTCCTCCGTCGAAGCCAGAGGCTTTTATGTATTTTGGCATAAATCCCAATGCTTATCTCGGCCTCGTTATCAAGGGCAATGCAGCCATGCAGATGGGATCGAAGCCGAAGAAGATCATCGACACACTTGCCTATCCGGGTCTCGCAGTCAAGGGAATTGCAGCTGTTGGACCGACGCTGGATGTATACGGCCAGATCCAAAGCCGCCTGACCCTGAAGGGAGAAGCAAAAGCCGGTGCCACACTCAACTTTGGGAAGGCCGAGGTCTTCTGGCCCCAGGATGACGATATCTTGAAGAAATACGACAAGATCTTGGACCTCGAGGTTGACTCAGAACTTCCTCCAAAGAAGGGGGTGGAGCCCACCTTCGAAGCTGGCGCACAAATCGATGCAAACCTCAACATCATCATCACACCAGAGGCCAACGTTGGCATCAAGATTGGCGGTGGTGCCCTGACTGCTGGAAAGAGCCTGGTCGACGCGCAAATCACTGGATGGCTGAGAGGCGTGCTTAGCTTTCAGGCACAGGCTAAGGCAAGTACGACTACACAGCGATTTGACTACCGCTACGGGGCCTATATCTTCTACAATGTCGGGTTCAGGGCCAAAGCAGTGATCCTAGAATGGATCAACTGGGCTAGCGACGAGCGAAAGGCGTACAAGGACGACCGTCGTCTCACAGTCTACGAGAAGGAAGGCTCCATCGATCTCACAGGCGGAAGCGCTAGGCGCAGCATCTCCATGGGGCTCGACAACGCGACAATGTCAGCCAACCCGGCTCTGGAGGCAGAAGATGCCTTATGGAAGCGTGCTGATGGCGATGGCGGGGGTCAAGGTATGTTCTGCTTTGTTTTACATCGTGTTGTGGCCAAGTCCGTGATCGCTAACCTGACACTTCACACACGAAGGTGCCCAATTCACCCAGAACCTTCAGTGCCCGCCGGGTATACAGGGCGCTCCTAGGCTCCCGGCAATGCGTCTGAACTGCGGTACCTTACCTGACGTCTCGATCAATGGGTACCTCGCCAGGTCGCACTGCACAAATGCGGGCTATGGGTTGACTGGTATATCTGAGGAACAGTCGGTAGTGCTCACACACGACACAAGCACACAGCGATCAGGTTGGCGCCGGAGTCAAAAGTGCCCTGCTGGATACTGTCAAGGTCAAACGGCTGCACTCCAGGCTGCGACCAGACTTGGCATCACCCTTCAATGCGATGAGTTTCCCCCGGGCTCCACCGAGGAGGGTGGACTTGGTCATGACTTCAGCAGCGTGATGTGTGTCCCTTCATATCAAAATAATATGCATGGACAGTGCGTCGGTAAGGCTCTTTTCTTGCATACGTCCGCGGCTCGCCGCGCGGTGATACCAGGTGGCTGATCAAAGATTGCAACCTTCATATAGCTTTGATGTCTAACATGCAGACAAACGTCGGCGCGTTGGAACCAAGTGTTGCCCAGGCAAACCGGGACGCTGGCTGGGTGAAATGGAACGACGCTTGTACGCTTTAAGCTTTTGACGCTCCTAACGTGTTGTCTTGTGCTAACCATCCTGTTCATCTCATCAGTTTGGACCAGCGATAACGATATCAAAGGCAGTGCAAGGCAAAGATTCACAGATTACGACCAAGTCATGCCTATTCCTGCGCCATATGACCCCCGAAACCTCAACGGCCAAAGAGTATGTATTGACGTTCCTCCAAGACGAGGGCCCTCTCATTCTTGATTCTGCGTGGAATTTGTTGCTGATGTATACCGATCGGCATGATTGCAGGGACGGAGTGTAAACACGTGGACTTTCAAACGCAATTACACGTTCGCTATCGTCGACGGTGGGGCCGGCAACTTTCACTGGTGGGATAGCCCTGGCCCTGTTACTTTCAACAAGAACTACAACTTCGCACACCCCAATGTGTGGGACAACATCGTCTGCGCTGTGAACATATTCGACCAGACCGACTACTACAAGTACGCGGAGGACGGCGACGGCAGATACAACGCGTGGTGCCTGAAGGGACCGGTGGACCCATGTAAATCACCCTCACCTAGCTGGTTGCCCTCGAGGCTCCTTTTTGCACATCTGCTGATTCACTTTGCTCACAGACTATTCATGGCCGGGCACATACAAGATGGGCCACTGTTTCGTTGAGTTTGGGCCGGATAATGGTATGAACGACAAGCGGTCTGTGGATGGCTGGGTTGTCAAAAGTGAGTTGAACTCTTCTCCTCTTATTGACTCAAATGGTCTTATTTCTATACTTCTTGTCAACTGTCGCTAACGAGAACATCTCGACAGACGTTACCATGGTGGAAGATGGGCAGGACGTAACCATTTTGGATGTACCTGGTGCCGGACCTGAACCGCCGCCGTTGGCCAAGGTACCGCAATTTACTGCCGAGAGTGTGTCTGACCCAGGTTTCAACGATGAGGCAGAGATACTCGTGCGAGAGTCGTACTTAGACGAAGGGCACAGCTTGAACCTTGGCGCTGTGGATGGGGTTGGATTCAAATCAGGTTAACGGGGTCACATCATTTTCTCTTTATCTGGCCCCTTCATCGACATAATTCGCACTGCGTTTCATTCAGACAGGACGATCTGCAAGTATGCCCGCTAGATACTGTATCAATAATTATCACAGACTCGCTATCTAACACTAAATGTATATTTGTGTGACCGCAAGACAATCACTAAGAATCTTCCAAGATGATTGGGACTTGGCACATGAGCCAAAGCCTAGTGATAGCCATTTCAATGTGATCGAAGTCCCCGCGGCGACAAAGAGATCCCGTTTGTCTCCAGACACAAGACTATGATAAGGCTTAAAATCCCAGCCAGCATTATCATCGCCAGTCGATTCCTCCTGGTGGTTCCGACAGCCACAGCAACAAAGTACCCCGGTATAAGGAACAAACAAAATTCCCATATCCAGTTCAAGGCCTGGCCGCCCGGAGACATAAGTATAAATGGAAGGACTATGAGCACACCACCTGACAAGAACCATATGCCCACAGTCAAGAAAACAGGTGCGTCTTTCGCCCAACGGCCCAAACCGTCGGTGAACGAGTAAAACATCCTGTCGTCGCGCTTTTGCAAGCTCAAGGCTCCTCCGTTGAGATATTGCGAGAGCACGCAATTGATTTGCGTATTTGTGAGATGATCAGGGTTGTAGCCATGCTCTTTGAAATCGTAACGGGCAGCTGTGGCAAGTTCAAGTATGGCTTTATAGTCGCGAGGGACGTCGCCACAGTCTTGCATCTTGAGTGTCAGGTGCCCCTTGAGCCAGACCAGGTATACGCCGGCGCTCCAGATGTTCAAACACACTAGTGTGATAAACAACTGCATGAATGAGAAACCCCACTGGTAGTACCTCTCTCCGTAGTCCCGAGATTCGACCTTCAGATCCTATAGTCAGCACCAGTATAATAGGAAGAGCAGGCAGACGCGACACACAGATGGTTGCTGACAGCTTCCTCTTTCTTTTATGTCGTTCATGGTATTAACATGATTTCGAAAGGTGAATGTTCCATTCTCGGACGTATCAACGTAATGGTCCGTGAAACCTTGGTCCATATAACTGCTGTTGCTCTGATAAATCTCGAATGGTAGTGGCGGCGACTGTGTTAGACTATCGATGGGGTAGGGGGACGAAAAGGGCGGAATGAGGTAATAGGGATCCAGGTATCGTGGAAGTTGACCAGATATGTTTAATGTTGGAGCGGCCAAAGTAATGTTTCTCCAGACCGATGTTCTGTTCGAAGCCCCGCCGTAGTGATGCTTTAAAACGTCTAAAGTAACTCAGTGCCAAGAAAGGTCCGATTAGTAGAGGCAGACTCACAATTCGCGACTTCGTTTTGCAATTCGCATCTAGAATCAACCATGCCAGATGTCGGATTTATGCTGGCGCAACTTCCCACAAATACCGAAAACGCGGTGTGGTAAACAGCATATATGTTTTCTTAAACCCGGCATGTTAATAAATGTAGTAAGCATCCGCGTAGAATACGATATGAGAAACTCACGATTGTGCTGCTCAGGGGACAGCTCCCACAGCACAACATGATGCTCATTCGTAAGGTTGACCCGGCTGCCATCATGAATGACATACATTAGTGGGTGAAATTGAGCAAAATCGAATAAGCCGCCGTTGATATCCTGGACATAGGTGACACTTTCAGGGGTGTAACTGGTCATGGCGCCAGCCAGGGTGGGAAACAAAAGGATGAAGCACATTGTAAAGAGGATGAAAGCCATCGTAGCTCGTGAATGCAGTCCGTCTTTTGAGGTGAAATCTTTGATGATTTGAAAAGTGGTCATCAGTGATGGCTCTCTTTCCATAAAAAACAAGCGAAAAGTCCGATATGTTACTGGCTTGAGATGCATGGAGGCCGTGACATATGTTGAGAAGGAACGCCACGAGAAGTATGCCAGAACTGTCTGGCCAAGTCTACCAATAACCTAAACTACATGTCAGACAGCTTAGGGGTGATGGTAGTATGATTGAAGGCTCTTACCACATCCCAAGACACATCAATAACCTTAGCTCGGGTAAAGCTGAAAGTACCAATGACCAAGGTGATGTCAAAGAAGCTCTTTACATCCCATCGTGTATGGCCTTTGGAGAATGGATCAAAAGCTCCTGCAGCAGTGCACATTGTTGTCGATGTACCGGTGGAAGGGTCATTTCCAATGACCACGTCAAAGATAAGCATTGTCAAAACGGCAAGCCAACAGATGAAGATAACGACCCACTTCATTGTCCATGTCAAACCCTTCCTTCCCAAATCACTGCTGACCGCTCGCTTCATGTATATCGACTGCCGAACTGCAATTAGGACAAGATCCTGACATTTCTGCCGCATGGTGACTAATGTATCGCTTTTCGTGGTGCAGGGTTCAGTTTTACTCGCCCGTGATAAGCGCCGGGGGGGGGGGGGGAGGTAGACTACGACGAGTTAACTTCAAAGACTGACCGGAGAGAACTATGCTTTATCTAAAGCCGCCGTAGACGGTCTCGCAGTAGGACAGGAGAACAGTGGTAAGCTGTAGTGGCTCACACCCCGCTGAAGATCAGCCTTGCCCCGCCTCATCGTATGTGGAAAGGGAGGGTCGCGCTTCTTGCATTGTGTTCGGTGGCCATGGCATTCATTTTGGGCTTTCTAACCATTCAGGATGCACGTTTTGATTAATTTAAAGTGTCTGGGGGCTGAGCGGTGCGTACGGATTTGCGCGGCTGCAACCTCCGGCATGTAGAGATGGGGAAGTCGCGCAGCGAGTGTCTGCCTAACCTTTATCCGAAGCTCCGCGCTTGCTGACCAACAAAACTGAACGATGATGTGCATCAGGGCTAAAATATTGCGTCAATTATCGTTGTGCATAGTTTGTTACCAGGTATGAAGTTTGCAGCTCATGACTACCTACTTTCCTATAGAGTAACAAGGCGGAATCGCTGTCGAGCTTGAAATATCAAGCTGGTGACCATCACTCTTATGAAAACAAGCATTTACAAACCCCTCTTCGGGGCTCTTTGACTTGATGGACTTCGGTATGTGAGCGTGGATGGGGCTGCCCGAAGCCGAGACGCATCATTGTGCTCCTCAGCCAGTCGGCAATGTCATATGCTTCGGCGTCAATGCATCGCGCGTAGTTTTCCTCGAGACAACCCAACGTGAGGCTTTCCCTGACACAGGACTCAAGTACCCTTTGTAGGGAGGGATCCGTGTGCTTCTCGCCTTCTATCGTTGATTGTCCTCGTCTTCTGTTGGCGAGAGACCCCGTTACAAGTTTCGTCAGCGGACCGGTGGGAGTATCATCCTCCGCGCCCTCGCGAAATCTGTCGTACAAAGGGGCGCCCCGTGAGATCAGGGCCCCCAGCGCGGTATACTGCGTCTGATCCCAACAACAGAAGCGACACTTGAGGAATCTCTCAATAACATTGTTACCATGTTTGTCAAGACGCTTAATGTCAGCTCCAGCGTCGAGTAGTGCGACTAAGCACTCCGGCTGAGAATACTGCGCCCCTCCCCGTACAGCAAGAAGGAGAGCCGTCAAGAGGCATGGATCTCTTGGGTCGACACGATCGACACTTCCACCATGCTCGATGAAGAGACGCAACAATGTAGGGTCCCGAACAATCGCCTTCGTGGGATATGTGAAGTTGATATTGGCCAGGCTCGCACCCGCGTCAATGAGTAACTTGACGATCTCCGGGCAGGGTTCGAAGTCGCGATGAACCACATACTTCAGACAGGAAAGGCCCTGCGAATCCAAGGCATTGACGTTCGCCCCGAGGTGCAACAGGCGTTTAACCATGCAGGGATCGCCGGCAATGCAAGCTGCCCACAATGGCGTATGACCGGAGAAGCCCATCGATGGGTGTCGGTGATGCGAGGCGTAGGGAATTTCCATTCGTTGTTCCAAGTTCACACCACGAGCCACGAGGGTGGATAGATAATTCGAAGAGTCGTATTCAAGCTTGGCGCGGACCGGTAAGTGGATGTTACTATTGGCACACATGTGAAGCGGGTTGCACCCGGGCCACACCCGGATGGTGCACTGGTGGAGACTTGCGCCCATTTCCATGAGGTCCTCGGCGGCCCGGAATTGGCCCGTCATACACGCCACCGCGAGAGGAGTGATCTTTCTTTGTCCTGCACGCTGATCTATGGCTGCGCCAAGCTGTTTCAGAGTAGCGATGACCCGGCGTGTCGATTCCTCATTGACCTGGGCTGACTCGAGGGCCCAGAATATCGCAGGGGCTCTTCCGAAGGGGTCGTTGATATGTGTCTTGCCCCCTCTAGCAGCAAATAGTTCTATCATGTCGATATTGCCGTGCCCCGCCGCCGATTGTATCGCAGCGATTCCACAAGACGACACCTGGAGACCAGCACCGCGTTGCAGCAATAGCTTTGCTATCTGCAGTCGGTTCTGACATATCGCGAGTTGCAACGGCCTCCATTGGGTCGAACGGTCGCTTCCTATAGCTTCGTACCGGTGCATCACTCCGTCATAAGGTCCGAGATCAGGCCACCTTCGCCCATGCCGGGTCAAGCACTGGCAGGGCCCTTGGAATGCGGCGTTCACGTCCGCACCCTCATCGAGCAGCTTGACAACAGTATCGTAATGGCCGAACCTGACAGCCCAGTGTAACGGGGTCAGCTGAATCCGTTTCTCGTGCAGAGGATCATCGGCAAGAGGATAGGTATTGGGCTTCCATTTAGTCGTGCTTCTGACGGCGGAGTCACTCCGGAGCTCGGGATAGACGCCGTACACGTTGACCTCGCGTGTCTCTTGCGCGGACAATGCGCGCTCGAGCATGTCTGGGTGGCCGTGTCTCGCTGCCCAGAAAAGCAAGAACGATTTGTATTCAAGCGCATCTCTCTTGTGAACGAGGGCCATGATTGTGCGGAAGAACTGGCGACTAGTCACGGCCAGTCTGGCGAGTTCGTCTATGTCGAGATGCGCCGCGACCATGTACAGTAGTTCATTGGGGAGCCGGCATAGGTTATTCCTGTCTTTCGCCTGAAGAGGCTGATCGCTGTCCGTATGTGTCATGGATTTAGCCATGGCCAACGATGAAAATAATCGACTGACGGAGCCGACTGATGCTTATCGATGTACAAATTGGGTTTAAGTGAAGAGGAGCGGCAAGCAAAGGTTAGGTGGGAGAGAGAACAACCAGTGTCACCGCGAGGTGGAGATTCTTTCTGCGCATGTTTTGGCCTTGGGCGCGAACCAAAGATCATACTCATTTGAACCATGGCTCGCAATATTTAGGTTTATGGTTACCGTGACAAGTAAGTCCGGAGCCAACGCACTACGTGAGAGATGTAAAATCAGTAACCTGACGTTCATCGCCGTCTCTGAGCACTGTGTCTTCACAGAAAGAAAATTGATCCTTGCATTTAATCGCCCATGCCCTAAATATACTTGTCTTTTGTAGGATCGTCGTTGTATTATCCGCGAGTCACCCTCGATCTCAAACACAAGACAAGTCAAGCTCTGTATTAGGAGTGGGCCTCAAAAAGGGCCACGGTAGGGACCAGAAAGGAAATACAAGAGGGCCAAGCTAGCGGCTAAAGGGAATACAAAAAGCCACTATAGCGGCAGAACAGAGCAAGAGCTTAAGCCTGACCGTCGCCCAGGCACCTCTGTGCGTCATCGAACGACATCTTGGCAAGCTTGGCTTTGGGCTCCTGCTGCTTTGTCTTCTTATTCATTCTGGTTGGCCAACGCGAACCCTCAAAGAGAGGGAGGTCCTGAGTAGCAAGTTAGAATGATTCGCTGATGGTCAATGTGTTGGACAATAACTTACCACAAGCCACTCAGGTTGAACGACTGTCACCACATGCAGGTAGCTTTTCGAGCTACCGTTGGTTGATGCTTCGTGGTACACGATCCAGTCCGGACGAGCATCGACAAGACAGCTGTCCATCTCCAGTAGGAAACTGTTGCTGTCATGGACCGGTCGGTAGCTGTCCCTATCGCCGTTGTAAGCGATGTGGTGGCAGAAGGCCCGGGCGAGCGTCTTTTGGATGTTGATCTCGTAGTCTGGGTGCTCTGCCCGTGTAATAGACCCGTCGATGCGCTGTTCGCCTTGCAACCCCCTCAGGAAGCTGAACAAGTCAGTCCTGAGATTTGTTACCGCCATGAGAGCGCGATAATCGAGAAAGTGGCCGATACACCAGGCCTCCAAGTCAACTGGGTTGTTCTTGTCGTTCTGGCACCATAGATCGTGCATGTGCGACCAAGCATTGAAGGCGTTCAGCAGCCTGATATGGTCTGACACTGGACATGCGAAAAGACCCCGGGACAAGTCTGCCGCATGTCGGTGGGCGTACGGGCGGGCGAAAATAGGCGTCTGGGAGCTCAGAATTGCGGCCAACGAAATGATGTCGAGTGCACATTTGTTTCTAGAACCCTCCTTGACAGCCCTGAACCATACGGGGTCGGCTGGGAATTTGGCCGCCAGGTGCCCGTCAGCAGTGGGATGATTGTTCTCGTCGAGGAACTCCCTGCATTTCAACATTAGTGACTCGTGCCGGCAAAATGTCAATTCGCTCATGCAATCTTACCAGAACTTAAGCGTCTTGTAAGCCTTGACTACTGACTCCGGACAGGGGAGATCGAGAAATCCGACACCCAGGACGTCGTGGTAGCCAGCCGCCTTCAGGTTCAGGATGAGAGTGGAGAGATCCATCTGCATGATCTCGGGCTCGTCGAATGGGGCACACAGCCCGAAGTTCTTCTCTGTACCGAGTCGGAAGCAAACACCGGGCTGCGTGCGGCCTGCTATGCTTGCACGCTGGTTCGCTGAGGCGCGCGAGATTGGCCTCGTCAACAGCATTTTGCAATCGGTACGAGGATTGTAAACCATCTGCTTGGCCATCATCGTATCAACGACGTAGACGATGCCGTCAATGGTGATGCTGGTCTCGGCGGCGTCCGTGGCCACAACGATCTTGCGCTTCCCCGACTGTTGGCTGATCCGGTCCTGGTTGCGCGGGTCCAGCGTGGCGTACATCGGCAGAACGTCGATTTCTTGATACTTTTCGCGGAGGAGGGCGCAAACTTCTTCGACCTCATCCTCGCCGGTGAGGAAGACGAGGATGTCCCCAGTAGGGCTTCTCTGCTCGACAATATGTCGGACGGTGTCGAGGGCACCGATGACATAGTCTGCTACCGGATGCTCTAGCCACTGGATGGTGACAGGATGCTGCTCTAGCCACTGGATGGTGATAGGATGCGCCCTGCCAGGGATATCAAGGCAGGGAGCCCCAAGGAGAAACTTCCCAAATTTCTCAGCATCCAGAGTTGCGGACATGATGATGATCTGGGGATAGCACTGCAGTGTGGTTTTGGTTGTGATTGTTCGAAGATGAGGGGAAATTTGATTGAGGTTGAAATCTGATTGAGGTTGAAATCTGATTGAGGTTGAAATCTGATTGAGGTTAGGTCTCTTTTTTTTGTTTTTCTTTCTCTTTTTTCTTTTCTCTTTTTTTTATCTCTTTTTTTATCTCTTTTTCTTTTATCTTTTTTCCCTCTTTTTCTTTTCTCTTTTCTTTCTTCTTTTCTTTTTCTTTTTCTTCTCTTTTTCTTTTCTCTTTTTTTTTTTTTAAAAAAAAAAACAATGGATTACTTATTAAAAGTGAAGGTGATGAAGTGATTGGGGGGTGACTTTGGTGATGGGTGTGAGCGAGGCTTTGGCTTGGATTGGTGGGACGTCTTAGTCTTTGTCCACATGAAAAGTCGCCAAACCAGCAAACACACGATTTTTGTAAACAAGGTAAACATTCCCATTGTCCATCTCAGCACTTTTCTCTCAAAAATTTGTCAGATTTCTCCTCTGCTATAGCGATTTTACACGAGACTAACTGCAAACAGCAAAACATCCCACAACGCGTCACCATCACACATCCCATCAAGATCCAGCACATGTACCCTTAATTCCATCCGCGCATCCCGAACCAACTCGACCCGTAAAACAACACCATACCTCAGTAAGAGCTCACTACAATGCACTGGACCTAACCTCGCTCAGCAGACAGCTAATTAAAACTTCTAGAAATGTCCTCCTCATCCAACATCGGTTCCACCGCCGCCATGGCCCAGGCGCAGGGCCGCACCATCTTCCTGAAGAGTCTCAATTTCAGGACGTCGCGAGCCGAGATCGAGTCCACTGTTCGGCAGGTTCTCGGCATTCAGCATGCCCGTTTCCACTGGAAAATCGCGAATGTCATCCCGGGCAGAGAGCACCATGGTTGGTGCACTGTTGAGCTCCCCGTGGGGTTTAGCGCTGCTGCTGTCCAATCTCGCCTGAATGGCCTTAGATTCGACAACAGGCTTGCAGTAGTTGGACAGCCCAACTACCTCCCCGTAAGCATCATGTCAAAGTCTGCCTCTATGTAATTCGGTCGCTAATGTTCTGCAGCCTCGGCCTCAGCCTGAGCAGGCATATGCCGCGGCCTCCTCTTCTCCCGTAAGTCGACCGACGTACCATCAAATTATGCCGTTTCTTACATCCTATTAGAACCCCTTCCTCGCTCCGCAGGCCGTGTCACCGGCTCAGGGTCAGCAGGCAAATGCCTCGGCCTCCTCCTCCCCCGTGAGTTGACCCACGTACCGTCAAATCATACATTGTCTCACATAACGTCAGAATCCTCTCAAATTTCCATTCCGATACAGTGAGCAAGACACCTTGCACACACTGAATACACATGTTGGAAGGGTTGCTCCCCCGACTGCGAGTATCGGAGACGCTCAACTCCGAGAGAAGATCTCCAAGACCTCGAACGACTTGCGCCTGATACAGTTCCGAGCCGTCCCTCTTCAAGACCTTCCAGAGTATGAAAATGACGGATGGGGGCCCTGGAAGATGCCGAAGCGGCCGCACAAGGTCGACAACTACGACGTTGACGACCGGAGCTATGGCAACCAGATGACGGACGTTGGTAGTATCGACGCGCCTCACACAGACACGGCCTTCTGGTTCAAGGATGCGCTGGAGATCTTGGCTCGCGATAAGGGCACGCCTTGGACACCTGGCACCCTCCTCGACCCCGGTCCCGTCGGCCCTGACGCGAACACTTCGAACATCTCCTTTTGCCGGGAGTTCCGGGCCCCGTCCGACTGCTTTGAAGACTTGCGAGTGGCGACTTCGACCGGCCATATTCCAACGAACCCTCGACCAGACAGAGCCGGTCACTTCTGGGGCGAGTTCGACAAGTTCTACATGTGGCAGTCCCGTGGCCGTCACACCAAAGCGGAGATGCTCACGGAGCTCGAATGGCCCGATCGAAAGGAAATGGTCTTCTTGGAAGAAGGCACTGGCGTGAGAACAGTCATCAAAGTAGACCACAAGGCGCCTGGCAAATCGTTGGCGGAGAAGCTCAATGCAAAGGCCAAGCATGCTGCCAGAAAGCAGGCTGCTGCTTCTCGGCCTGTCGCCACCCCTTCTGGTCATACTGGGCAGGGAAGTTCCGCATACTCCATGCCTACAACATTGTAAGCTGGATCGGTTAGGACTTTATGTATTCTCGGTGGCTCTCCTGTATCCCCTCTCTCGGTCGCTACTGTTTCCCTCTTGTTTTCTCATGCCGCTACTCTACCTCTTGCCTTTTCCTTCTGGTCGCTACTGTGGCCGTCTTGTATTCCCTTTCTGGTCGCTACCGCGGCCGTCTTGTATTTCTCATGTCGCTACTGTGGCCCCCCTGTTTTTTTGCTTCTGGTCGCTACCATGGCCCTCTTCTTTTCTCACGCCGATACCGTCACTTTCATCCTTGTCTTCTCTACCCAGTCTGTAGCTACCGATATGCAATTTAAGTCACGGAGACATAACAATCAATCCAAACATGAAAGGAAATGACCTTTCGCTTCAACCGTTTTCTCTGATGCCTTCTATCCTGGTGACTTAGACATGGCTTCCATGTACTCGATTTTGAGATATGATCTTTGCTCTATCCATCGCATTGAGAAAACCAGATGTCCGTCTTCTCGATCGGAAATTGGCATAGGCTCGCCATCGAGTCTCGAGGCCTTCGGATTGTGGAATGCATTCTCGCGGCATAGGATAAATAAACTCGACTGCCCAGGTGATGGTGGCAGCAGCAAGACAGAATTCCGTCGTCATCCTGTCAATCAACTCCACCAGAGGGATCCGGCTTAGCCAGAGTCTGCTTCAATCGTATAGACGTAGGTCATCTTCAGCGTTGTTGCGACGGAGTAGTGTATACTTGATTTCTGACCAAATGTTTCATTTGCGTTGGTATGGGCAGACGTACGTCCGTAATGTTGGAGCCACTTATCGGGACTGTCGACCATGCCAACAAGCTGTCGGCGAACCTCGCTTTCATGAGCGTCTCTGGGATTCGCTGCCAACTTCGTGGTGCCAAGCTCTTGGTGAAGTAGCTTACGATACAGAATGAAAAGATCGTTTGCCCTGGCACATTTGCTCGTCATTACACAGCGCTCGGTATGCATCACCTCGGTGCATTGATGTATGCACAATCCACGACTTGAGTCTTGTGCTACCTTACACGTTCTCTCTGACTGATATGGAGTCGCCTGGCAAAAGTTACTTTATTTCACGATGCTTGAAGTAAAGTAAGTAAGTACTAATATAAAGTAGGTATCCAGCAGAATACAGTACGGCAGTACTCAGGTTAGGGCATGAGGTGCTAGAGCTCCAGCAGTCTCGGCAGATTACCCCACTGTCTAGTGGCTTTTAGTGATCAAAGTTAGGCAAGGGAGAGCCGGAAATATAGCGGTTAAATACGTTAAAATATCCCCCAAATCGCCTGAACTACCTACCTAATTCTCGTTTTTACAGTTGCCTTCTCCAGTAGGTGAACCCTTGCAATAATCCTGGTGCTGGACATATTATTGGAGATAAAAAACTGGAGATTAGTTCCGGCCATCTAGGGGTAGGACTAACGATGCAGCTGAAATGCGGGATTTGCCATAGACCGGTCTAGACTTGCAGCCGCTTCAGCCCCAGGCAGGTGAGAGGCATATTATGACATGCCTCCCCCATCAACGGTCGTGCTAGCGATCATCTTTAATTGAACTTCGATCAACGACGTGATGTCGTAGCAAGGATAACCGTCATTCTTTTTCTCCGAGAAGAAAGCACTGCACGCGCGATAGCGACGATGTCGAGCGGCTCAGGTCACAACTACTACGCACCTCCTCCTGGCCAGGGGCCGGGGCAGTATCCTCAGCCAGCACCTTATCCTCCTCAGCAACATCCGAACGGGCCTTACAGCTATCAACAGACACAACAGCAATATGGAGCTCACCAAGTACCATCAACGCAACAACCGAGCACTCCCAACCAATCCTCACCTCAAATGTCAACCCAGGCTGCGATGCAAGCAACTGCCCGCTCGTTCTACAAAGTCGGTAAAGGATTACTGGGGGATTTCGCGAAGAACATCAAATCTCAGTATCCAGCTCCAACATCTACTACTCCTCAGCCTCCACCTCCACCTCCACCTCCTCCACAACAGCAGCATCAAGTCACCCCACAGCCGCCTCTGCAACAGGCATGGAGTTCCCAGAGTCATCCTACGATGCCATCAGCGCCATACCAGACGTACGCTACGCCGATAACACAATCCTCGCATCAATACGGTCAAGCGACACCTCCACCGGTCGCTCACAGCCCAAGCTTAACAACAATAGCTTACCAAACGCAATACGATGCATCTGGAGCCTATCTGACAAGCCCGCCGATCCCCTCACCTCCAGCTGCCACCTCCCCATATCAGCAGTCTCATCCTGGCATGCAACACACAGGTGTCGCCAGCCCTCAAAGTCCGGGATTTCAGTCGCCGATGCCACCACCACCTCCGCCACCACCTATTCAGTACACAACTAGGCCTGGTCAATCGACCGAGGCTGCTCAGGGCCCGCAGTTAGCTCAGCCTACATCATATCCTCAGTATCAACAACCTATGACCTCTCCGCCTCTTCAACCCCAGTCGTCGACTACTCAGCAAGGGTACTACTACCCTCCTGCTCCTCCTCCTGAGCCCCCAGCACAGTCACCGGTCGGCCATATTGCTCAAGCCACCCCATCCCACAACTACCATCAATATAACACGCCCGTTCAGACACAAGCACAAAAGCCAACAGTATACTACGAGCAAGCTGCCACGGTACCGGTGGGTGCTGATCCCCGAGTCGAAAGTCGGCAAACCCAGGGTGTACCTGAGCATCAAACCACAGCGCAATCGCAGCATGCTCAGTCTGGATATCAAATCGAATCCAGGGCAGAGCACGAGGCTCATTTTAAACCGGTACCGCGACCTCCAGCCGGTCCAATCGAATCCAGAGCCGAGCATGAAGCATATTTTGCACCCGTACCGCGCGTCCAATATCCGATAGAGTCGAGAGCAGAGCATGAAGCACATTTCCCACCAGTGCCTCGACCTCCCGTAGGACCCATAGAGTCTAGAGCCGAGCATGAGGCATACTTCGCACCCGTGCCGCGTGTGGACTACCAACCTGAGTCCAGGGCAAAACACGAGTCTCACTTCGCGCCCATACCAAGACCACCCATAGAGTCGCCACCGGGCCATACGCAGAGCACACAGCCTGCATATCAGAATATGGGCCCGACCCCTCAGACAACCCCCGGTCCAGACGCTCATTATAACTCTGTTGACTATCTCTCGTCACAAATGAGCAACCTTGACGTCCGGGGTAGCAACATCGATTTCACGAGGTATGGGCCGCCTCGCCCACCTCCACCTTGTCAACTCAATGGCCCGGAGCTGAAGACTATTCCAGCTTGTACCGAGGACAGAGTTGTAACATACTCCCTCGACTGGTATCGCCTGCCTGACGTTCCAGAATACACGGTCTGCACAAAGTGCTATGCCGACTACATTGCCAGCACGAACCTTGCCAAGGAGTTCGAGCGAATCCGCGCAGAAGATGGCTCTGCCTCTGCCTGTTCCTTCTGGTGTCCGCGTGTGAGGGAGATCCTCTGGCCACAGGTCGTGCAGGCCGGCGACATCACGGCTTTGAAGACCTTCTTGAAGGAAGTCCTGAGTATCCCGGCCTGCAAGGGCCTTGCTGCGACGACTGGTGCAGATGGCGTCAAGTACTATACAATGGCAAAGGGTGAGATTGAAGGTTTTATCTCATGCGAGTCTTGTTATGAGGACTACTTGGGTGGCACATCTTTCCAGCAATGCTTTTCGCGGTACGACGTCGAGCAAGGCAAGAATGAGTGGACGTGTGACATGGCCATACCCTACCTTCCGAGGGCCGCTGTCCACTTTTCAAAGAGCAACAACTGGTCAGGATTCGTCGAAGCAGCCCGGACACGCTGTGCCGCCCCGGCCTGCGAGGGGGTCGTAACTCAGTCCAACCGTTGCAACTGGTACCACCCGCGGCGCAAGATCGAGGGTATGCATGTTTGCGAAGCATGTTACTTGGACAAGGTAGCCCTCACTCTGTTCGAAGACCAATTTGAACGGCATGTGCCTAGGGAGGGCTTCGATGGTTTCATGGACTCGCTGGGCGAGATGTGGACTTGCACTCTAAGAGATCAGCACAAGGGCATGATCTCCGCTCTCGAGGCTGCGCTCTACCAGCGTAAATATGACGTCTTTTGGAACGTCGCCAACACCATCATCGACTTTACCCCCTGCACCAAGCATGGCATAGTCCGTGGAGAATGGTGGACCGTGGCCGGCGGCTGTGATGGCATCAGCGTGTGCAAGTCTTGCTATTACGGCATCTTGGAGACATCCAATCTTGGTCGATTCTTCGAGAAGGTTCAGCGCGATCAGACCATTGACATAGTGTGCACGTTCTGCCCGGAAAGTCCCCGCTTCCTAGAGTTCGTGAATAAGCTCTCGGAAGCGCTCGACAAGGGTGTGTTCAGCATCTACTCGGACCACGTCAAGATATGGGCTGGGGTGCCTCCCTGCGCTGGCGTCAAGAGTCGGGCCAAGGGGACGTGGTGGGGATATCCCGAAGCACTGTTTTGTCAGTCGTGCTACCTGGGATTCGTCTCGAAGACATCACTGGGAGACTCGGTTCCGATCAAGGGCGAATACGACGAGAGAACCATGATCTGCCAGATCTGGAGCCCCAGGATGCGCAAGATGTGGCTTGCGGTTTGCGAAGCCGGCGCACCGGGCTCTGCCGAGTCCGAGAAAGTACTGCGGGAGTTCAGGGCCTTCGGAACGAAGCGACTGGAGATTTATTGTGCAACAGTCCCTCGTATTGAGATGATCATAGGAATGAGGACTATAAGGATGCAACAGGCCATGCATCAGGGCCAGCTGAGCCTCATGTACCAGGGAATGGAGAGTACGGCGGTCCTATCCGGCACGACGGATGGCTACTGGCACGGAAACAGCCAGCTCGGCTGGCATGAGACTGAGCATGGAGTTACGGCTGCCAAGATGTTCAACAATATGCAATCTGGATTATCGGGTTCGAACAACGCGGGAGAATGGATGGAAGTCGCGCAGCTACAAGCCATGTGGACAGAGGTTGAGTGATGGACTTGGGGTGCAGGTGTACCAAGATGTCTTCATACATCAGATGAATCAAATTGGCCCCCGAACCTCTACCAGATGACGTATTACCAAGTTCCAATACAGGTAGTGTAAGTTTTAAAGGTTTCTTAGTGCTTACGACGTTGAAGGATCTCATTTAGTGACTGGGCATTCTCCACTCCCTCACGTAAGACACGGCAAACAAATCTCGCTTGGTCTCGGATCATGCAGCGGCGTCTCGCACCCGTGCTGCATACCAAGAATAAAATCATTTGATCGCAATGGGACATAAGGTTCATCCTGCCACATGGATTTGTTCCCCACCTCTGGATCCTTCTGGGTGGACGTCCAAAACGACGCGACATCTCAGCCGATTTTCTAGCATATTTTGGCCTCGACCATTGCGACCTCGACTCTTTTCCTTTTCCCTATCCTCACTCTACGTCGATTCCCTCCACCGAGTACATAATGTCCAAGTCAATCACCGCGGACAAATCCGCGCGGCCATTCACCCCTGCCGACGACGTGGTCGCCGCCCACACTACCCTGACGAAGACCTTTGCGACCGGCAAGACGAAAGACCTGCGATGGCGGAAATGGCAGCTAAAGCAGTTTTGGTGGATGTTCGCCGACAATGAGGCCGCGATTTCGGAAGCGCTGGCCCTGGACATGGGCCGTGACGAGCTCGAGGCCCGGGTCGAAATCGGCATGGTCAAGGCCGAGGTCCTTCTGCACCTCAACCACCTCGAAGAGTGGACCGCCGACGAGCCCATCCGTGAAGCTGGCTTCATATTTGGGACGCTTGGCAAGGCCCGCGTGCGCAGGGAGCCGCTCGGCGTGGCCCTTCTTATTGGAGCCTGGAACATGCCGTTCAAGGTGACGCTGGCGCCAGTGATTGCGGCTATCACCGCGGGATGCTGCGTGATGATCAAGCCGTCGGAATTGGCGGTCGCCTCACAGAATATCATGGCCGACCTAGCGCGGAAGTATCTCGACCCGGAGGCAATTCGAGTCGTGACCGGCGGCGCGGCAGAGACTGGCCGGATTCTGGAGCTACCATTCAACCACATCTTCTATACCGGTAGTGCGGCGGTCGCTCCGATCGTGGCGACGGCTGCAGCGAAGCACCTGACTCCCACGGTTTTGGAGCTCGGTGGCATGAATCCGGCGATCGTGACGGCGTCTGCCGATGCAGATCTAGCGGCCAAGCGAATCGCATTTGCCAAGCGCGCGTTGGCGGGCCAGATCTGTACCTCGGTGAACCATGTCTATGCAGACCCGACGGTGTATGACAAGTTCGTCGAGAGGCTAGTGCATTGGACGAGGGAATTGAGCAAGGGCCCCGAGGGAAAGCTCGACATGTCCCAGATCATCAACGAACGGCACTTTGAGCGGGTCTCGAGACTGTTGAAGAGCACGAAAGGCAAAGTGCACTGGGGGGGCGAGTCGGACTCGACTCGAAGCATGCTTGCGCCCGCGACAGTGTCAGACATCACACTCGACGATCCAGTACTCGGCGAGGAACTCTTTTCTGCGGTATGCGCTGTGGTCAAGGCTACTCATCAAGAGGCCGTCGTAGATATCAACTCGTACGTGCACCTTCCCCCTGATATCAAGGCCTCGCTAACCTCTTATCCTCCACCTCAGCCGGCCTCACCCTCTCGCACTTTACATCCACGCTAAGGACCGTGCGGAGATCGACTACAGTAAGTTATTAGCCGAGCAACATCGTTTTCCCTGTACTGATCAGAATGTTAGTTATGAACAACACGAACTCTGGTGGTGTGACTATCAACGACTCTTTCTTCCACGGCATGGTTGAGGGCGCTCCGTTTGGCGGCGTTGGAGGCTCGGGCCACGGCTACTACCACGGCAAAGCCGGAGTTTTGGAGTTCACCCACAAGCGCGCAGTGGTCGAGATACCTTTGTGGCTTGAACCTCTCCTGTCTTCGCGCTATCTACTCGACGCCAACAAGAATTTGATGACACAGCCTGTGAACATGCCACGCGGCCGCCGTGGGTTCAAGCGAGGCGAGACGCTAGAGAACCAGGTTGTCAGGCGAGGAGGCCTATCGCCGCTGGTCAAGTATGCGGTTGTGGTAGCCGTTCTGGGAGCTTTGGGTAGCCAGCTATTTGCGTTGAGGCCTGGCCGGTTACAGGGCCTTGCAAGGTGGTTAGAGGCGACAGTTCGGGCCTATATTAAGAAGTAGAACACCGGCACTCCCCACTGTACCAAGATGTAACATTCCCACACGCTGACTCAGCGGCGGGTCCAACCTCTGGGCTGCTGTCCAAACGAGCGATCTCCTCCTTCTGCCTGGTCCAATGCCCTAGTCTATCAGAACTCATGCCAACCCACGTTGATCAACCCAGAGACCGATTGATCCATTCGAACAACTGTCTCATAACCTTGATTGGCCCGTGAAATCCTCGGTCATCGGTCATTGTGTGCTGGTTCTGAGCGAGGGATTTACAAACTCGTCATGGCCGCTGCCAATCCACCTCGTGTCTTCGAGCCTTTGACAGAACTGGACCATATCAGAGTTGTATCTCTAGCTCCAGGGAGGGATGGCGATGTTCTATTTGGAACTCTGCAACACGTTTCGCTTGGGATGCTCTCGTATGAGGCCCTCTCCTACGTATGGGGCGACCCGCGCCGGACGCACGCCTTCCACACTCACGATGGGCGAACAGTCTACATTACCGAATCACTCTACAACGCTCTTCGGGATCTCCGCCATGAACAGCCGGCTGATAAGCACAGGATGATATGGGCAGATGGCATCTGTATCAACCAGGACGATGTTGCAGAGCGAGAGCGGCAGGTGTCGATGATGGGCGAGATATATCGGCAAGCCAGTCGGGTGATCACATACATTGGCCCAGAGAGCGAGCGGAGCTTGCTTGCAATACAATTCGCCTCCAGACTTCATGACTACGCATTCAAGCACTTCGAAATGCCACATGATCCGAGACTGCACCACGCAGAAGAACTTGCTAATGCTGGGTTCCCGCCGATGTCTGATCCCCAATGGTCTGCCTTCAAAAGTTTGCTCATGAGTCCTTGGGTATGCAGCTCTCGAAATCACGACTCGCTTCACACTTTGCAACCACTAACACCCCATTTCGACAGGCTAGCCGCTGCTGGTGTGCCGCGGAGTTTCTTTCTTGTCGACAACTTGTGATGATGTGCGGAAGGAGTGAGCTGGAGTGGAATCTCATTCCTGCGCTCATCCAGCTTCTCTTTAGTCGACATCTTCCCATATCTTTATTACCCACACCTCTAGAAGACCCTAACGCCTCCGCAGAATGTCTCTCGCATCTTCAGTCCCTACGCTTTGATTTGTTCCTCTACCAAAAAAAGGTCGGCCTCTTCGATCTTCTGCGCTCATTTCACCCTTTTCAGGCCTCCGATCCCAGGGACAAGATATATTCCGCACTAGGTCTAGCCAGCGATCGGGAGGTGCTGGATCTTTCAGTGGATTACAGAATGGAAGTGGAGGATCTCTATGTGAAAGTCGCGACTCGAGTTCTTGAGAGAACTCCAATTTACATTGGGCAGTTCCTACATCACAACCTCATCAACAAATCATTGAGCCTTCCATCGTGGGTGCCAGACTGGTCCACATGGCTGTATGGTAGCGTCGGAGTCTTTAATGACAAGACGTACCGGGCCGCAGGGTCGACTGTCACGTCACTACGAGTGCATCCGTCCGATAACAGGCTCGAGCTTTCTGGCTGTCTTGTCGATCAGATCACACAGCTCAGCACTCCAATCGGCCCTCACTACAATAGATATCATCCTGACGACACTATCGACAGGCAAATATGGTTAGGTGCTCAAGAGAGGCTTGTCTCCACACTCGAGTGTTATCCAGACGGCTCAGACCTGAATGAAGTGCTGTGGAGGACTCTAATTGGCAACTTGACCTTCCAGAAGACCCCCGCCGAGCGCGAGTACGGAGATCTGTACAAAATTCACAAGGAGAACGAAAGCGACATCACTCTACACCAACGGGATCTGGCAAGAGAGTTCGTCGACGCGGTGCGGCGGAAGTCTCGCACCCGGAGCCTCGCAACTACCCAAAGGGGATATCTGGCAGCAGTGCCCGAAACAGCGGCAGTCGGGGACTGCGTGTGCATGGTGCATGGTGCTAGGCATCTCTTCACCATCCGCAAGTCTGGAGACAACTTCACTCTACTGGGTCCAACCTACGTCCACGGGCTGATGAACGGAGAGGTCCTACAAGCACCCTGGTACGAAGAACGGCTGATATCGTTGATTTGATCCTGTGTGAGCTGAGTGCCTAGTAAATGAGACTGCTTTCGATAAGAGACTATTTCTTCCCAATGACGATGCAAGTCTGTCCCACGAACTTGGTCGGCAGGGTGGGGTAGTTTTCCTTCAAGTGCTTCACCATGCGGCTTTTCACTTCTCGCACCTCCTCTTCGCTCAGCCCAGCCAGCATCCTCGGCATGAACGGCAACCACCCAATAAGGCCATCGACAACACCTTGATAGCTGTCCCAATTCATCGAGTTCTCCGCCAAGCAAGCCTTGACATCGTAAAAACCGGCCTTTTCGAGGACCTCCCTGCATGACTCTTCACTGCCCCAAATTGCCGGTGGCTTCGGGATGACCCTATCCGGTCTGACCTCCGTCAGGATATTCATGAGGTCCACCCAAGGGTACTTGACATTGACACAATAGCCAAAGGTCCCACCAGGTGTGAGGACTCGCTTGACCTCGGTCAGAACCTTCTGGTAGTCCGAAACAGCATACAGCGAGTTGCAGCAAAAGACGGTCCCGAAAGAAGAGTCCTGCAAGCCCTCAAGGTTCCCTGCGTCGAGGACCTTGCTCTCGACTCTGCCCCAAATCGTGTTTCCGGCCGCAACTTCGGCCTTTTGATGCTCGCCCAGCTGCTCAATCATCGCTGGGGATAGATCGGTGGCGAGTAGCTTGATCGAAGGGTTCAGATCTGACCCATGGGCGCGAAATAGCTCCTTGAACACGGCGCCGTTTCCACTCGCGACATCGAGAATATCGCCCGCTGAAGAGAGCGGGGTGACTTTATGGACTTCTTCCACGAGGGCGAGAGCGGCCATGAGGCCATTCTCCTTCCATGCCTGCGCCGCATTGGACCATATGTCCTTGTCTAGACATGCAATCATCAGCGCATTATTCCTTGAGGCGCTCGCTGGTGTCACGAACCTTTGGTCGTCATCGTCCTATCAAATTGCTGGAAATGTGCGATCAAGTTGCAAGAGAATAATAGGAAAAAGTTCTATTGCGAATCTGCAAGTGCTGCACGAGTTTTAAAGAGAAAGCTTTCAAGTTTCAGGAGACCTTGTAGGGCAACCGTAAGCTGACCTCACTCTGATGACCCTGAGCCCAAAGAGGAGAGGGTGCTGACAGTAGGATCTCTAGCGCGCATAACATCCCACTCCTTCCGTACAAAATGGTCTAAACCTTTTCCCAAGTGGGTGACAAATTAGTTGACTATTTCCTTACGGATGTACCTCAACTGTTCCGGATCATCTCATTACCTAAGCATTAAGAGGATCATGTAGTCTGTTATTATTTTCATCACTCTCTGCCCAAATCAGTGAACCTCGCTGACATTCGTGGTAAATTGCCAGACCAGCGGTCTAGAAGATCTCGCTAAACCGAATCCATGTTTAGTTCTCACGTAAGAACTCTAAGCTCTGAAGAAACACACCGACATATACGTAGTCCGAGGTAGTCCGTTAAATACTCTTGATAGGTCCGAGCTAGCACAGAAGTTAGCATCCGCCAACAGGGCCCGACTCGCAAAGTGTGCATGGGATCTTTTTCTCAAAGACTCGTACCCGTCTGGAAACGAAGGTATCTCTCTAGTGTTTCTAGTGGTACAGCCTTAAATCTTTGTAATGATGATGATGGACTACCATTCGCACTGCTAAGAAATGCCCAGACTGAGCTAGGATCAGGTTTCATCCCCCCGTGGAAGGTCGAGTGACCTTGCTATCCTTCGGCGACCCATTGTTCTTCGGCTGATGCAAAACGCTAGCAAAGACGGGATCGGTAACCATATGACCAGAACCGCAATGCATGCCTTTGCCGCGACAGATAGGTTGCTCACGGCGAGTCTCCAAGTTCCCACACAGAGCCCGCCGAGAAGGCCGATGCAAAGAACAGCCGTGGTAGCAAAGGGCAAGGTCGTGGTAATAGAATTGACAACTCTGAGCCATCTAGCGGCCAACCTGTTTAGCCTCTCGATGCTGAGGCTACTAGCGACGGCAGGAAGCTGTTCCAACAAGGCGGAAAGACTGTCCAGATAGACTAGAGCGTAGGTGATGATGCTGGCGACAACAGAAACCGCCATCCACTGCCACATGGCTACGTTGTTCTCAAATTCCTGCGGCGCTGTGATTTTAGCCTCCCCTCCGGAACATGCAGTACGTCGATATAATCAATCGAGATTAGGGGGGAAAACGTGAGAGGGGAGACTGACAGATTGAGAACAGAAATACTTACTTTGACGTTCATGCCGAAGACTCCGGCCACCAAACTAAGCGGGAGGAAGAAGAATGCCAGTGACGTCAACTTTGAGACCACTCGTGTTTCGGCAATGGCCCGCTGGCTCTCCACAATGCTCATGCTGGACATGAGCGCCTGAAAATCAGTCTCAATACGTCCACATGTACGATCCACCGTCGCAGCAAGCCTGCTCATGCGTGAGAGCAGCGTACTCTGCCCAGACCCAGCCCTCTCGCCTAGCACGGGTGGATCGAGCGACAGCTCACACAGCAGCTCGCTCTGGTGGAATAGAGTGTTTCGCCAGCTGCCGAGCTGACGTCGCCAGAAAGATACAAATTGCTGCAAACGTTTGTCATCATACATTGACAGTTCGATATGATCCAGTGTCAAGTCCATCTTGCCGAGAATAGGTGGGAGGCTCTCGCACACGAGATGCGCAAAAGCTGCCTCAATCAAGTGTCGAGGCTCTGTGTCAATCCTTCGAGGGTGCGCGAGTTGCACCATGAGTGCTACGAATCTGTCTACGGGCTGTTGATGACGAGCCTGGTTCCCATGTACTACCTGGCTCTCCTGTGTGTCACGTCTTTCCCCCTCGAGAAAGCACGACCGTTCTTCCAACTCAACGATTGTGTTCTCAGATTTCCAGATGTCATATTTGATGTCAAACATTCGGCAATATCTGACAGGATCCACTAATAATATGGCTTTGGGCTCGGGTTTGTTAGCGAATCCCTCATACTACAAGGGCCTACCAAGAATAGGCATATATATAGGCGAAGGCAACGAACCTATGAATACACCATTTATGTTTTCGGAGTACAGCGACATGCACTCCTTCACAATATGATCGAGAACATGACCCTGTTCAACAGCCGATACCAGTTCATAGGATCGCCAGGGCTGGGTAGGCCATCTGTAATATCGCCGGTGGTCTAGATTCCGCCACGCTGGATCATCGCTGGTATCCGTGCCAAATGCCTTACCCTCCAAGAGACGCTGATGAATTTTGTAGCATTCCTGGCTTTGCGAGGCTAACCGGACCCAGTGCATGAAAGCAACACCATCGCAAGCCCGTTGCAGCTCGCGCTGGGCATCCTCATCGTTCTTTAGGTGCGCTTCGAGAAACCGGCTGCGTGGCCCCTGCTCCGCTTCGACCCATGCCGAAAGCTGACGGCGCAGGTCCTCGCCGCCCTGGATGATCGATATTCTGGCGGAAACCCTTCTAGGATCTGGCAACTGCAATAGGCGTGAGGTATTCGAGTGTGGCTCGGCCAGGTGGAGGGCCCAGTTGCCATTGTTGATGCTGATTTCGAGGACAGTTGCGGGGTACTCGCGTGGAAGCGGAAGCCCTGCATTTGCCCTGTTTAAGGTCGTTTGAGGCCCATCTTGAAGCTGAATACTTGCCGTTGGCGCCATCTCATAAGAATGAGAGCTCCGAAATGCTGGACCCCTTTGCAAAAGTGAAAGGGGAGAAGTGAACAAACCAGTTTGGATGATGACGGGGGACACAAGGCTGACAGCACGCAAGCGACTGATGCAGGAGATGCCTGACGTAGCGTCATTGGGCTGACTGCAGCTGAACGCACAGGCAAATTTGACATGATTGGGTGACTGTGATGGCGCTCCCCCTGCCTACCGAAATGAAGCAGCGACCCCGAGGGCCACCTTCGCTTGCTTCATATTGTCAGGCACTGAATCCTGCAGTGAAGCTCAACCTTTATGATAAGCCACCAGGGCTCGGATTTGGCCAGCGGATTGACGAACTTTCCTGGGTGCTTTCCATTCAGCATATCAATTGATGACATGGTCAATTTGACGCTGGCTGTCACTTAAAATTGTTTAGATATGACACAGCAGCCAAAGGCCGTTGAGCATCTGTGGCTATTTTCTATCATTGATCAGCTCTGGGCACAAAGCACGGTGGATTTTACGATCCGCAATTCGCGACTATTCCATCATTTAACAGAACCGAAACTCCTTCACCTCAGCTTGTGCAAATATACTTTCATCCGCCTTGTACCGAATGGATCCGATTCCAATGCGACGATACACTGGCAAGGCGGCCCCTGACTCGAGTGTTCCGTACGGTAGATGTTCCAGAATAAGAAACTCATCCCTGCGAGCAAAACCTTTCCCAGTAGGCAAAGTCGACCGTGCGAGCAAACAGGGATAAGTAGCAAATCCGTCTCGCACAATGCTGTCATCGTCGAATTGGCCTGCGCACGACCAGGGAATAGGGCTCGAAGGGTCTAGCCTCTCTCCCTCTATATGCAAGTATGGTGGGTTGAAGCGAGAGGATGCTATCCGCAAACTGATGTCCCGAACCGGACCCTGAATAATCATGAGTGTGGATCGCACCTCGGAGGTCCAGGCGCAACCTGTCCAGCTGACATTAAACGAACGTAGTTTGACATGATCATCTGTCGAGAAAGAATCCCTGAGGCTTCTCATCCTCCAGTGATCGCAAGCTACCGCTGCATTGCAGGATAGCCATGTCCATGATGGCATCCCCTCTATGCCAGAACCCCTCGTTGGGCATAGTCGAAGCCATAATAGGTCTCTTACGAAAGTTTCCTTCCACAGACCCAGTATTGGTTGGTGTCCAGTGAGTCCCTGGTAGTGGATTGCTATTCCAGCTATCGCTGCTGCTCGATCCTCCCACCTTGTAAGGTTTCTCAAAGTGTAGTCTTCGACCCACTCGCCCCAAAGCCGGGTCTTTCTCAAGTCTGGGCTCAAGTTCGAGTCACCACTGTCGTTGAAGATATCTAAAGACCCAAAAGCTAATCCAGCTTGAGTTCTGTATAGGCATTGACACTGCCAGTACACTTCTGACTGCATGCAGTGTACGATGCGGTGTGAGAGAAGCTGCTCTTGGAGGACCCAGCCTCGAGTGCTGAGATGAGCTCGATTCTGAATTTGCCATGGAGTACCTGGTTGCCATCTCACAAAGAAATTCGAGTCGGAGTCGGAGTCCGTGTACATGAAGTGTCTGGCGCAGGGCTCGCTTGGGCAACTTTCACTCTGCGTGTCAAAAGGAACACGGCCTGGCCCGTCCTTAGGTTCCCGCGGAAGGCAACCCCCAGTACTGTCTAGAGCTCGACTTGCCGCTATATTGATAACACCCCCAGCGTAGATGTCTTTCATCTGGAGTGCCTCTGTTTGCCAGTCGTCCACGTCATCTTGAACTATGCATAGGGAATCAATCCACAGATAGTGGATGCCGATTGATCGCACAACTTTTATCGCATCCAGAAACGTTTGGGGAAGGCATGCCTCTGGGATGAACTCCTCAAAAGATGGTTTCGTTCTAATGGTAGTCTTTGCTGGAACGTGATCACCCCAGGAGTGACTCAAGGTGGCGTATCGTATTGGACGGTCTTCTTGTTGCAGCTGACTCCCAGCTACAAGGCGTATCGGTTTATCGACGTTAATTTCAAGAAGGCGTGTTGGCCATCGACTGACAGCGGGACGACACTCATCATGATTGAGTTCACAGTCAGCCAGCCAGGCCCTCGCGGCCGCGATCTGATCGTCACAAACTGATCTTTCTTCATCAACTCGACCAAATCGCCAGAAGTTCAGATGCTTCGAGCCTGTGCAATGAGATAAGGTTGTCAAACATCATCCAGCATATTGCGTGAACACTTACTTTTCAAATCGTATACAGATGAGACCCCGATCATATCTGTGCTGATATACGTCATCCCTAACTTCTCAATATGCATACTTGTTCTGACGATTGCCCACGCTATTGTATCCACAACCTTCACCGCTTTGATCTTGAGCTTAAGCTGGGGAGATGAAGTAGGTGTGAAGTCATGCTTTTCTTTCAGCTTCGCATAGAACTTTGGTAATATGTGGGCCACGATACTGGAGCATAAAACGCATGATTCCGCGGACCTTCGAAGTTTGTCCGCATCTTGCTGCCACTTAAGCGGATCAGATTTGATGTTGTGGCCACCCGAGCCCGCGATCTCTCTGATCACGCTATGGCATAGATCACACGGGGACTTGATAGTAAAAACCATCCTCGAACTGCCACGGAGTCGGCGTCAATAAGTGGCGATATGAAACAAATGAAGAAGAATGCAACGACGCGCACACGCGGCATTAAGCTCAGTAGATTTCTTCCTTGTTGGCCTACCCCGCCATGACAGAGAAACAGGATGGCTGATCAGACTTGTTGCCTGGTGACTGAACCCCGCATCAAAGCTGACCACTATCGTTCGCATCACCAATATGCTGCATTTGCTACGGGATCTAGTCACAGTAATAGCAACGCCATTCGGTGCTTTGTGTCCATATGAGCTTCTGTCACCCATTCGTATCTGTCAACTTCTCAGACCCGCGACACATGTATTTCGCAAGTGTGTTGGCATCAGCCAAACAGAATAGCTATGGAAACCAACCGCAGGTACTCCCGACGGATCATTGTTCCATCGTAATCTACATCAGCCTCACTCGTAGAATCTCTGGAGTGATCCAGGGCAACAGAATCCATGCAATCATATTTAAAGCTCGCTTGTTCCAGGAATCTGCTCAACCATGGCGCTCAGCGGCCCCTTCTTGACCATGATGCTCATAATCTCGTAGAGGGCATCAGCTGCGGCCATAGTCGTGTGCTCCGCGTTGGTGTCATAGGCAGGCTATGACAGCGGTTAGTATCGGTGTGGTCTAGGAAGGTAAAGATACTACACCTACAGCAACCTCGACAATGTCGGCACCAATAAGGTTAAGGCTCTCAAGTCCACGAAGAATGGTCCGGAGCTCCCGCGTGGACCACCCACCCGTCTCAGGGGTGCCAGTTGCAGGCGCGACTGTGTTCATCAGCATTAGCTCTAAGGCAAAAGAGGCACATGTGTGTGGGCCACTGACAAGCGGGGTCAAGGGTGTCGATGTCAAGGGACAGGTAGACCGGGTTCTTGGTACCGACCCGGTCGATGATCTTCTTGATAATGCCCTCGGTACCGATCGTGTCGATCTCCCGCGCCTCCACAATCTCAAAGCCGCAGTAGCCGTCGTTGTCGTAGTCGCTAGGACCGGAGAGGGTGGTGCGGATACCGGCATGGATGTTGGAGTCGTTGCGGAGCAGACCCTCCTGCGCGGCATGGTAAAAGTACGTGCCGTGGTTGATGGAGGCGACCTCGGAAGGTGACCCGCCAAAGACCTTGGGTTTCCCTAGATGATATGTATTGTTAGTATGTGGAAAGGGGAAGCCGGGTGTCTAGTAGACTCACAAGTGTCCAAGTGGCTATCGAAGTGGATAACCGAGATCGGGCCATAGGCACGGTTCACTGAGCGTAATAACGGCAAAGTTATTGTGTGATCTCCCCCAAGGGTGATCACACGAGGGAGGGTTCGCTCGTGCTTAGCCGGGCCCCTCTTCTTCGCGTCTGTGGCCGGGGCGCGGGATAGGAGGTGGTAGTGGCCCTCTTCGATCTGGCGGAGGGCATATGTATTATCGTACCTGCGTAAGCAGTCAGTGAGTGTCAGTGAGTGTTACTATGGTATGTGTGGGGTGTTCGAAGGTGCATACGAAGTGACTGGCACATCTCCACAGTCAAGCACAGTGGCCCAGCTGTTGAAAGGATTCGTTGCCAAGGGTACATTGTAGCCACCACTACATCGAAAGTTAGCAATTCAGCAATTACGCCAAAGGAAGAGTAGATGGCATACTAAAGGTTCAGTCTTCGAGATCCCTGTCTGATACCAGACGGGCCGAACCGGGCACCCGGTCGGTACGAGGTGCCCGTATCGAACGGTGCACCTGTAGTGTGGTTAGTGAGGTGTATCATTTGAACGAATTATAAGTCCTACCAAGGAAGGCAATGTCATATTGCACGCCTGGCTCTTCCAAGCAGGCCTTGTAAGGTAGACGGCCAAATGTGGTGATGCCAGAGAATACCGAGTCGGCCTTATCATGTGAGTATAGACAATGTTGAGTCGGGGGGAGGCATGCTCTCTCGGACGTACCTGAGTACCACCATCACCAGGGAGACGGTTATACCAGAGCGACTGATGAGGGCCGGATATGCTCTTCTGAGAGTCATGGTCGCCATGGGCGGTGGCATAGGCCGCAAGGCCAAGGGTCAACAGGGTTGTCGAGATCATGGTGGGATGGGATCTATGTCATGGACTAGATCTGCAAGTGTAGCGGAATAGGAAAGTGTCGGAGATTCAGGTCTAAATCTGCGCTCTGGAGAAAAGCGCTACTGTGCAGTGTAGACCTTTTAAAGAGATGCTAGCACTTTTTGAAGCCAAGCACTGCAATGCAGGACTCAATTCGAAAACGTAATAGGCATGCAGGAGTACACTGCAGGGCTTGGGTCGAGCAATGCATTGCTGTCCAGTAATGACGCAATGACGTTCCTTCGTTATCGATGGGTATGCTATCTACGCATTACCGTTGTCCTGCCCGCGGAGGAAGACCTAGGTAGAATGATTTATTATCGGATCTGTTTGACTAAACAGACTTAGTCAAGTCAACCTTACGGACAGGCACACGAAAGAAAGCTCAGGTTTCCGAGCTCGGGCATGAGATATACATGTCTCCTTTCTTGCAAGCCCGTGGCTGTGACATGATATCTCTCCCTGATGCGTCTAAGTTGGCAGCAACTTGCCATGTGGATGGAAGGTTTGGATGCCGGGGCTAATGCAATATATGTAGTTGACCTACCCAAAGCGGACAGAAGCGTTGTTAGATAAGTCGTTGCAGATCGAGTTAGTGTGCCTCTTAGTCAAGTCAAATAGTGGGACAACGGCCAAGGCGACAAGGGTTGTTGCCCGAAGCTGGGACAGAGATAGCCAAATCCGGGGTTCTGCGGGGACGAAGATAAGAGTCGCTCTTACAAACACTACCTGACGGCATTAGCTAACGAAAAAGAGCACGCAAGAGATAAAGATTGCGTTAATAACACCACAGCTTGGCCGATCAATGACAACGATTGGACGAGCAATTGCCAATTGCATATGTGCCAGTAAAGTAAGCAGAACCCGAATGTTTGGAAGCTTTGATGGGTTGAGCCGTCTAGGGTCCTGCATGTTCTTGCACGTCGTGCATGGTTGCAATGCAATTGTGAAGCTCCCTTCACTTTTTTTTTTTTTTATTCAGAAAACAAAGGAGAGAAAAAAGAAGAGAAAAAAGAAGAGAAAAGAGAAAGAAAAAAAGAAAAAAAGGAAAAAGGAAAAAGGAAAGAAGAAAAAAGAAATGTCTAGATTCAACACTCGTTCGTTTTTGTCTTTGACATGCGGTTTAGTCTAGTATAATGCAATATCACTCTACCTCAAGCTGCCGTCTATCACACTGCCACTGCCGGTAGGTCGTTCCCGTGTTCAACCTCAGCGTTCTCGTGCTCCAATCGTTCGAGCGCTCGCTCGCACTCCCTTTCCCATCTGCTGCAACCAACGATGATCCATTCCAATATGCCGACCAGGTACAGAGCTACGCATTGGCCCATCCATAGACCTTCAAGACCCCAGCCGTGAAATGCAAGGTATATGCCGCCCGGTAATGCTGCCCCATAATAGCTGACAAGATTTACCACGGCACCAATCCACTGCTTCCCCATACCCCTAAGTGCACCTCCACACGAACCATTTAGCCCGTCTGCGATTTGGAATAGGGCAACATATGGCATCACTCGCGCTACTGCGTGGATGACTCTCTCGTCATCATTGAAGATCTTGCCAAAGACGTCCTTTGTCGCCATAAGCACGGCGAGTACAAGAGCGCCCAGAATCACCGACAGTATGGCCGCCGCATGGGCCGCTCTGGCTGCATCCTTGGCTCTCTTGGCACCTAAGAGGTTACCCAAACGTGCTGAAGCTGCAACCCCAAGGCCAAATGGGATGGTGTTGATGACCTGGTCCGAAGTCATGATGACTGACTGCGCAGCAAGTGGAATTGTACCGAGACGGCCCGCAGCCAGTGCGACGATCTCAAATGCCCACCACTCCGTGCCAACATGCACGACACCGAGTATGGCGAGCTTCGCAAATGGGCCTATGTTTTGAGTCGCTCTTCGAAGCTGCAGCCCGCCCCAGCACTCGCCACCCTTGACGAAGGCTGCATAGGCGACTAACAGAAGGAATGACACCCAGTAGGATATCCCGGTCGCTAGCGGAGCGCCATAAAGGCCCATCTTGAACGTGTAGATGAAGAGATAGTTCAAGCCGGCATTCATCGGCGAAGTGATGAGCAGCACGTAGGTACCCGGAGTGTAGATGCCTGTGATTTATGACTGATCTTAGCCATGGTTGTGAAGATGCCATGATGGGGGCATTTAGTACTAACCCTGTGCCTGGAGATACTTCTTGACCGACTCGAACCAGATATAGCCAAGGCCGCCGGGGATAAGGCACCTCAGGAAGATGCAACTTTGTACACAGATGAACTCTTCTTGGCCGAGAAGGCGAAACAGTGGCTCTGAGAACCACCAGAGAATAGCGACAACGGCATAGTATCCTGTGAGAATCACAAGTCCTCTCTGCAACAGCATGCCGAGGTCATGTTTGTTTGACGAGCCAGTGAAGGATGTCGATGCCAGAGTGTCAAGCGCCGTCGTGCCACCAAGTGCTATCAGCCAAGCCGTCGCCATGGCAAACATATAACTGAATGCCGCTGTTGCCAATGCCTCGGGACTGAGCCGTCCAACGATGAGTACCGAAACTGTCTGAAGACTGTTCTGCAGTGTGTAGGCCAAGATCACGGGTATGGCCGCTTTGGCAAGAAGCGCGATCTCGGACAGCCATTGTCGGACTGGATGTCCAGAAGACAACTCTACGTCGTCATCGTTGGATTTGGGCAAAAGCGTTGTGGTTTCGTCAGGTACATCATCCTCGGCCATGCCAGAGGGGAAGCGGTCGTTGGCAAGACGTGACTGGGACTGCATGTTGCTTGCAAAAGCTCAATATCGCTCCTGGGCTGTCCAGTAAATGAAACCGCCTGCGACTTCAGTTTCTGGACATTATTTGAGGCAATGAGCTTTTGTTATCGTAGTCGGTGCTGGAAAGTCGCTGCCAGAGTATTGTAGCGAACACACCGCTTTCGGCGTCCGAACGAGACATTCAACTCAGCTATGACACAATTGACCTGTCAAGTGGGTGACACATTAGTTGACGGTTTGCCTTCTCGATGTACCTCAATTCTTAACTGACCACCCAGGGATATCCCACTACCTAAGCGTATCGGGGTTACTCGGTTTGTTAGTAATTCGGGTACAGATTGATCCAAAACCGTCAACCATTCTGACGCTCACTTGCCTGTGCAATGACTATCTAACATTTGTAACACCAAAAGCTTCTCTGACCAGTAATCGTCTCTGTCCTCATTGTTACACTGCTGCAGTCCCGTCAGTACGGCAAGGGTGGACCACTCATGCACAGCATGTCGACAATTGCCCAGAAGGGGTTAATGCAAGGTCTGTGACCAGTAGAGGAGGATCTAGTCCTCAAGATATCTCTTTTCGTCAACAATCGCCGAGTCTTGTCTAACCTGGCATGGGGAGCGCCCTCGAGCTCGGGGACAAAAGGCGTGGAAGGAACTCACCAATCAGAGGCCCGCGATAGGGTTGGGGGTTTCGGAGACGCGGGATCTGTCCTGGTCTCCACTCTTCTCGACATGGCTGTTGGAGGACGACATGCGCCTCTGCAGTTTCTTATCATCTGTGCTGACTGCCCGGGAGATAACCCTTCCACCCCCTGACACTCGGTAGATGGAAGATAGAGAGGGTTTGCAGGATGGACGCCGGTTACCTAAAACCAATATCTTATCGCTTCGGACAGGCATTGTCGACTTGCACTACGTCAACGAGCAACAGCGGGGACGACTAGTGTCCTGGGCATGGTGTGGCTTGGTTCCCCAACTTAGCACCGCTTCTGGCGACAGATCAGGACAATCGCTCCATTGATTATGGCCGATGGGCTACGGGAAAGTACCAAGCAAGGCCTTGCTGTGACAATTGCGAGATTTGGTTTCAGCCATGTGGTCGGCGCCCTGACACCCAACCGACGAATACATGCCGAGGGTGGAGGGGGCCACATCAGGCCAAGAAAAGATCTAAATATCTACGATCGGCCTCTCTATGTTACCATCCGGTTATGCCTGCATGAGAGGAACATGCACTTCTCGTTCTCATTCGCTCCTTCTTCAAACAACTGAAGATGTCAACATCTACACCCACAGAGAAGGACAAGGCCCAAGAGCAAGCTCAAGTCTCACCTCCAGGGCTCCCGGCCGACCATAGCATCGAGCCAGCCGCCGAGATTTTGGTGAGCAAGGATGGCTTCAAGCTCTTTCCTCAGCCGGTGCAGGGTGATAGTCTCGACCCGCTGAATTGGTCGAAGTTGCAAAAGCATTCTATCCTCGCGATTGTCATGGCATTGTACGCTGTCGTCCAATCCTTTCCTTCGACTGAGGCTCATCAAGCTAATACCGTTCATCTTCAACAGATACTTCATGTTCACTTACATCACCACAACAACCGTACCTTCCTTCCCCACTCTCCAAGATGAGTTCGGCGCGTCATTGGAGCAGATCAACTGGACCGTCGCCATCCCGGCCCTTGGTCTCGCAGTTGGCCCGCTCATCTGGTCCTCGCCAGCCGACATCATCGGCCGCCGGCCCATCTTCATCCTCGGCACCATCATGGCCCTAGCCGCCACTATCGGCGCGGCGCTGGCCCCGGACTACTCCGGATACATGGCGGCCCGCTTCTTCCAGGGCCTCGGCGTCAGCCCTGCTGCGACTGTCGGCCTCGCCATCATCAACGACATCTTCTTCGAGCACGAGCGAGGCCAAAAGGTCGGCATGTGGGTGCTAGCCATTGACCTCGGTTTGCTTTTTGGCCCGCTCATCGGCGGCTTCGTGGACCTTGCCAGCTCGCAGTGGATTCAGTGGCTTAGTGCCATTCTCTTCGGCGTGATCTTGATCGCCGAGATCTTGTTCCTTCCCGAGACGCTGTATCCTCGAGATCTCATCTTGTCCAAGTCCCGGGGCGCAGTTCTAGTACCACTTGACGAAAAGACTGGTGCAGAGGCCGACAGGACGAAGTCGCCAGACTCGTACCCGCGTCGAACGAAGCAGTTGGCATATGTCAACGTAACACCTCTTCCAGGCATGAAGCACCCGAAATCCTGGGACACACTTATACGCTTCTGCAAGACTTTCAAGTATGCTGTTGTACCCATCTCGATTATGACATACTGCTTTGGCTGGTATTGGTGGGCACTCTCGATCATCACGGTCATTCCTATCGCGTATGAAGATTACAGTCCCCAGACACAAGGGTAAGAAAGAAGTGTGGCCCCAACACAGTCTTGGGGCAAGGCGTACTAATATCCTTCTCCTAGCCTGTTCTTCATCGGCCTCATTATCGGAACTCTCTTCTCCGAGATTTTGTGCTCCGGTACTCTGAGCGACCGCCTAGTTGTGAAGCTCGCGAGCAAAGCCGGTGGCGTCAAGAATCCCGAGATGCGCATCTGGCTCGCGTATCCTGCTGCTATCATCACTGCCATAGGCATGATCGTATGGGGAATCAGCATCGATCGGGGCTATCACTGGATGGTTGGCCAGGTCGCCTTTGCACTATGTTTGTCTCCCCCCCCCCCTCAATCATCTGGCATTCACTAACATAACCACGTAGTCGGAGCCGGCATTCAGATGGGCAACACTGCCGTGTGCTCGTACGTCATCGACGCGTATCCGCTCCAGAGCATGTCCGTCATGGTCTTCTACGCTGTCATGCTGAACCTGTCTGCGTTCATCGACCCGTTCTTCATCGTCCCCTGGCTGGACACGGCAAACTTCACTTGGACATTCGCGGGGCATGCGATCATCACAGTATTCTTCTGTATTCCTGTCTTTGCTCTCCTTCACCGGTACGGCGGTGCGCTCCGTGAGAAGTCGGGACAGCCCAACTGGGTGAACCCCGAATTCGATCACGAGATTGTCACCGCTGGACCATGAGAGGCATGGTCCTAATAGACCTAGTACATGATATTAATAGATGTATCGGAAGCCCTTCTTCTCGTAGTCCGTCAGGTCTCCCAGCTGATCATCCAGAGTGACATCAATATCCGTGCCCTCGCGCCTGTCCCGCATCCGGTTTTCGATGATACATCCACCGGCGTAAGCGGCGAGGCACGCAATAGCGACAATCTCGAATGCCATGATAGCGTTGTAGCCAGTAGTGTAGTCAGGCGCTTCCTTGGCGATGAAGATCTGGGGTCCGACGATGTTGGCAATGCAGTATGCGAGGAAGACTGTGGCGTTGATAGTGAGCTTCTTGGTGTGTCCGGAGACGTTGGCCATGGGCAGAGACAGGGCTGTGAAGAAGCGCGTTAGCATGATTAATATCTTTTCCAGAACATCCAGGCAAGGCTTACCAGTCGCGCAGGGTCCCCAGAAGAAGTAGAAAAAGTAGTAGGCCAGCAGACGGCCAACCTTGTTCTCATGTGCCAGTTCTGAATATTGTTAGTTTCTCCGGTCTTACATAACCCAGGTCAGGAGCTAGGAGACTTACGTCTGATGAGGATAGAACAGGCCAATGGGACCAAGCAGCACAGGCCAGCAGACAAGCATCGCTTGTTCTTGAGCCAGTGTTGAGGGATGGCCACCATGAAGCCAGCCAAGCTCTGCATCATGCCAGTCGGCATTCCGAGGAGCGTAGTCTCGAGCTTGCCATACCCCAGTCCCGAGACGATCTGTGCAGCAAAAGTGACCAGACCACCGGTGGGGACATTCATGGCGAGGAAGAAGACGAAGAGCAGGTAGGTCTTGTAGTCGGTAAAGGCTTCTCGGACTTGATACCATTTGAGCTCCTGTAGGAGAACAGTCAGCGTAGTTTATTGGTTGACTTTGCAGCCACTACTTACCCTGTTCTCGATACCCGTCATGTTCTCTCGGACTCTGTCCAGGGCAATGTACTTGTCTTTGCCCTTGAGGAAGTTCTCCTTCAAAGGCGAGTCGGGTAAGAAGGCAATGAGGATGGCACCCCAGATGAGAGTGAAGCCTCCAATGACAAGGAAGAGGAGTCGCCAGGAAGCAATGGCGGTGTGAGCATGTCCAATCCCGTACGAGACAACGCCGGTGACGAGCTAAGATCGAGTCAGCCACGGGACGGGAAAGGGAAATTTTTGGGACCACAAACACTAGAGAAGGCTGTGAAGGTCAAGGCCATCCTAACAGGCTGCTCTTTCTTCTTGTACCACATAGTATTCAGGATCGTAACGGCAGGGAAGAGCGGAGCCTCGAGAGCACCCATGATGAAGCGGAGAGCCATCAGGCCAGCCGCGTTCTGGGTAGCACCAAGACACATGACGATGACTCCCCAGAGAGTGACTGCCACGCCGACGGTCTTGCCGACAGGAAGCTTTTGGAGAAGAGCATTGGCGGGATACTCGGCGACGAGCCATCCGAAGTAGAAGATGGAACCGACTAGGGACGACGAAACTTAGTTGGTGGACAGGATTGATTGCATAAACACAGACTTACCCCAGCTGTACTGTTGCCCGACGAGGTGGGTGTCTTCGTTCATGCCATACAGGGCAGCATTGGAGATCAGAATTTTCTAAACAAACGTCAGCATACAAACACAACATCCGTCTGGGGTAGATAGGAACCAAACGCACATCGACGGCAGCAATGGTGATGGTGCCAACAATCAATGGCATAAGGCGCCAGTCAATCTTGCGAAGGACTCGCTTCGCCTCGTGAGGCTCGTAGTTGCCCCATTCTGCCGCGTGGTCGTAGAGGTACGCAGCGGACTCCTCGTGTACGACGGGGGGCTTGCTCTCATGTACCGAGCCGATGTCGCGCTCGGCCGGCTGGGGCTCGATGTTGAGGTCGTTCTTGTCTTGGGCGGCCATTGTGTTGTTACGGAGATGACGCGACGGCACAAAGAGATCAGATGGAGAAACAAGATGGGGTAAGGTGGGAAACGACGATCCCAGGTTGTCGGTAACTTCCAAGTAGATATATAGACGGACATGAGTGGTCTAAAGCATTCCTGCACTCTTGGGGCCGGGTCTGGGTCTGGGTCCATGTGACTGACCCCTGAGCGACTGCGCGAGCGTGCAAGATACCAGATCTCCGGTGGCAACGAGGCGAGCGGCATCTACCCCGTATTGTCCACCTCCACATCATCTAACCCGAGCTAGGGGTGCTCGATTCATGTCGCACAAAGGACAAATCGTAAGGTTTCCCCGCCCGAAGGATGCTGGTAGTTCCAAGGTGGCTTGATTAGCTTTTGGCGGACATTGGAAGGCCCGGGGTGTAAGTCTCTGTCTATTTAGAAGTACTGTGGGCGCAAAATGTGACGCTAGCTTGCGCCCTTTAGTACCTAGTAGGGGTCAGCTACTTAGTCCCATCGCACTCTGACTTCCGTGAGGGGCGGACATCATTGCGATGCCGTGTGGGGTCCGTCCCCATAACCTCGTTCAGTCCCCGATCCAGGCGGAGCTCCATTGCTCATCGTCCCTCCGAGATTCGGGGTAAGCTGTTGGAGATAAAGCTGCACCTTTTCGTCTTGACATATTGTTCTTATCACTGGAAACAATCATTCGATATCTTCCAAGCTCCTAGTCTCACACACTTGTTCCAAAAGATAACGCCACCTTTATACCAACTTCTGCAAAAATGGCCATCCTTGACTACGAGTACGACGCCAAGGCGATCTCGCCCGAGATCAAGCGCGGCATCGACTTCCTCTACGAGGCCTCTGACAGACCCGAGGCCGTCGCCGCGTGGGCTGGCTGCTTCTCCAAGGACGCCCGGCTGCTGAAGGGCGAGCAAGATGTCGTCGGTGTGCCCGGTATGTACCTGCATGCTTCAGCAGCAAAGCCCGTGGACTTGACAGCTAACATAAGCATGCAGCTCTCGAGAAGTACCTGAGCGACACCTGGCAAAACACCGACTCGCGCGTCCACGATGTCAAGAAGGTTTCTGTCCTCAAGTCGTCGCCCCTGACCCTGGAGATCCAGGGCGTGACCACCTACCAGCGCAAGGGCGGCAAGGAGCAGCAGGGCACGTGGACGGCGGAGCAGAGCTACGTCGAGGAGAACGGCCAGCAGAAGATCGCCAGCTACAAGATCAACTTTGTAAGTTCGCACTGGCTACTCCAAACGAAGCATTGCTAACACCCCCAAGAACATGCTCTACTAAGCGAACGAGTAACGAACATGATTATCCTTTAAGGTACTGGGTATAGATTAGGTAGTTGGATAATTCACTCAGTAATCTACACCGAGTAAAGAACAGGTGGTGGAACGATATATTTAGTAGTCTATACCGAGAAATTGAATAGATCAAATCCACCAAAAGACATATTCGGTGCAAAGTCAAAGCTATCATAATTGAGCTCCTCAGGCCGCGGCTTGTAGATCATCTCCTCAATCAGCATGATGACAGCTTGATGAACATGGAGCATCTTGAGATCAATGACATGTGTCCTGACCTGACTCTTCCGCTCATCGTCCATCGAGTAAGATGCCGCGCAGAGTGATTGTGATGAAGGAGATTCGAGCATGGCTTGGTTGAACGCGGCACCATCAAAGGTAGAATTCGCCAAGAGGTTGTACGTCTGCAAAAAGACAAGTGCTCGCGGCCAACGGGCTGCAAACCCGGCTAATGTTTTGCGACAGCTTTCCAGTCCAGCGAGCGTGAGGTCGAGCGTGAAAGCTGGGGTCCTGAGATTGGGCGGCGTCATGGCGTAGCAGTAGAGAAGCATGATACCGAGGCGGAATTGGTACATGAGCTGCAGAATCTTCGGATTAGACACGGCTTGGAAAGATGTAGTAAGTCACAAACTTACCGCAGACCAAGTCCAGTAGATCACAGAGTCACCCTGCTGAGATGACTGGAAAGTACGACAGGCGTCACTGCAGGCCTCTACCAACTGGCCCACGTCTTCCACACTCTGCATGCAAGGTCTCTCTTGCATGAGGATCGATAGACTGTAGTCGTAAAGCTTGGAGAGAGAACCAGGTTGGTGGTAGATCGAGCCATCTCGCGGACTGGAGTGGACTACCTCCTGGATGCCTTCCTTCCAGATCCGCAGTTCTTCTTTCAGACGTACCCGGTACTGTTCCCGGAACTGGTCCGAAGCGTCTAGCTTCTGAACCTTTTTGCTGACATGCCGTATCTTGGATTGAATACACCTCAATTGGAAGAGATGCTCATAAAAGCCCAACTCGTCTCGCCGGAACGTCATCCGCGATACATAATTATATATCTAGTTGTGAGAGTCAGTTCTATCCTGGAAGGAGCCGAGGGAGTTTGAATAACATACTGTGTCGTCGAGAAACTCAAACATGAATGGCTGTGGATACGTCCAAGCCGACGACACCACTTCATTGAGTATGTGCGTGCTCATGATCGTATGCCGGCGGATGAATTCATAGGTGTCACCCAAGACATCGGCCGCAGGGTCGCGGCCTTCTTGGCTCATCAAGTTGGCACAATTCATCAGTGCCAACATAATACTGCCGGGAATAGGGTCTGGCGATGGGCCATGAAAGGAGTAGAGCAGCATAAGGAGTGAGGCTTGCGTTCGGACAAGATTGGAGCGATGCTGCGTAACTTGGTTCAGGTTGGCGCAAATCGCCCCGTCGTGCAGTCTCGTGGCATGCGACAAATGCGGACAGTCGAGGCGGAAGGAGCTGCTCATCAAAGCACCTATCGCGAGGACGAACTGCAGGATGAACTTCTGTGCTCCTTCGGTACCAGACGGGTCGCGCTTCAGGGAAGCGAACGTCATCCTCCATGCGTTCTCGTCCAGAAACGACCACTGAGGCTGCACATGCTCAAAGTAGATGTCGGCATAGTGGTCCAGCCACTCCTCTCCAATGGAGATCATGGCATTTTGGACGGCTGTGGTGTTCTGCCCCAGCCATGCAGGGGTGGGCAGTTGAACTCCGGCCAATCGTCTAGGCCCTGACTGTGGGAGACCTGGCGGTTCCGCAAACGATTGCTCTCGCTGTGGTAGCCTCGCAATAGTAGGCTGCGTGTCGATAGTACTGCTGTTGAAGTCTTGCTGATAGTTGCCGGCGGCCTGAAACTGTGAAGCCGGCGCACCCAGGTACGATGCATCACCTTGGATGCCCTCAGACCCTGGCATGGGCTGCACCTGTGGAGCCTCAGGGCTGTGGTCAAACGAGGACGAGTAGATGCTTTGTTCCTGCAGGCTGGTGGCCCCATCCTCCAGGTCTGGAAGATCCTCCCCGGTCGCGGCTACCGACATCGAGGCGGTGCCTGTCCCTTGCATCTCGGCAAGCTGCTCCTCGAGCTGCTGAAGATAGGCGATCGGAACCGTGGCAACCGAGCCCGACTTCTTGACCCCATACTGCAGGCACTCTGAGCCGGTCCGCCGGCACTCGCCGCACGTGGGGAGCGCGTGGTCGCAGCGCTTCTTCCTAGTCCGACAGCGGACACAGGCGATTCTACGCGGTGCCTTCTTGCCACCCATGGAAGAATTCGTAGATCGCCGCTCCATCGAAAGGGTCCGAGCGACCAGTCCGTCTGTCCCTTGTCGACAATAATAACCAAGGTCCTTTCCAAGGTCGTGAGTGTCCGTCAATGGGGCAGATCAAGTAGTTGGCATGCTTGGAGTCGTTGTCGGAGAAAGGAAGGAGGGAAGGGGCGGACATTCCATGCCCATGGGTGTGGACATCAATGATGGGGGTTGCCGATAAGCTGGTTGTGGGGTTTTAGCGCGTCCCATGGCGCTGGTGCTCACACGACCCCGCTGGAAGCCCCGCTAGTACGTCACCCGCTTCATGCTTACGAAGTAGATAGTGGGATAATCCGTGCTTCAGGTACATCCAAAGGAAACCCGTCTTACCCGTCAAGTAATCTGCCACCTGGTGGAATAGACCTCGTCCGGCGCGATGCTACGAAGCACATTGGAGAAATGTGCGATCTTTGAACTACGGATTCGTTTCCAATGGCTTGTGGACACTTTCTTATCTAGAAAAGGCCACAGCTGACTGACTAGGTTAGACCATGAACATCGCTTACCCCCGTAGCAAATGGTAGATGGCCAAATTAGTACAGTCGGAAAGATGTCCGACGGCGGACTTCAGCACTCTCCACTCGCCAAGTGTAAGTGGATCGATAACAAGTGGGCAACAAAGATCGGAGCGTGGAGATGCGAGCCGATGGAGATGCAGAGATAACATTCATTATCGTTGACCGTTTCCTATCTGTGCATGCCTAGGTCTTAGAGTTACTGCGAAGATCCAAGAAGTCCCGGACCAAGTTACAGCACGATGGGATCTATCACGGAAGAGAAGCACATCAACTTGCAGCTGGGGTAGGTTGAAATCCACAAGATCGCGCTTTGTCACCCCATCAGTTCGCTGACATTTTGTATTACCATGTAGATGGCCTTCGCCTTCCTTGTTTCCTAGTGAGGCGTTGATCAAGGCTTCGCAAGCTGTGCTCGGCGACCCCAAGATAGCGGCGCAAGCACTTGTCTACGGCCCGGACCCCGGACACGAGGCGCTCCGAGGCGCAATCGCATCATGGCTGCACGACTTTTACCGCCCAGAAGCGGGCACGATAGACCCAAGTCGCATCTTCGTCACGAACGGCGCATCGGGGGCGCTGGCGATGCTCCTGACGAGATTCACCGACCCTGCATACACGAGGCGCATCTGGGCTGTTGAGCCGACATATTTCCTTGCGGCCCAAGCTTTCCAAGATGCTGGGTTCGATGGCCGGATGCGCGGCGTACCAGAAGACGAGGAGGGCATCGACATCGACTTCCTCCGCCAAGGCTTGCTCGATGCAGAGAATGAGCTGTCCAAAGAGGCAACCTTCAAGGGAACGGCGGCTTGTCCCAAGATCTACAAACACATCATTTACGCCATCCCGACCTTTAGCAACCCAAGCGCCAAAGTCATGTCGTTTCGACGCCGGAAGCAACTCGTCGAGCTTGCGCGCGAGTTTGATGCCTTGATCATCACCGACGATGTCTACGATTGGTTGCGCTGGTCTGCAAGTGAGACACATCAGGGCAAGCTGTCTCAACCTCCACCGAGGCTAGTTGACGTCGACAGAGACCTCCCTGGCAGTACACCATATGGAAACGCTGTGAGCAATGGCTCGTTTTCAAAGATTGTTGGGCCTGGTGTTCGAGTTGGGTGGGTGGAGGGCACGCCGGATGGCGTTAAGGAGATGTGCAAATACGGGCCGGTACGATCGGGAGGTTGTCAAGGACACTTATCGTCCATGTTCATAAGCCACCTTGTTAGCTCCGGGGCTCTTGAGGAACACATCCAGGGGCAGCTCATCCCGACGTATCAAGAGCGGTACTACGCCATGATACAGTCCATCAAGAAGAATCTGGCCCCTCTGGGTTTCACGATCTCTTCTACGGGCGGGAGTGGAGGTGAGGGAGACGCGGATGAGGCGGGAGGTTTCTTCGTCTTCATCAATCTCCCGCCAAAGACGGTACGAGCAACGGAGCTGGTAGAGCATGCGCTAGAACGGTACAATCTTCGTGTCGCACACGGTGGAATGATGCTGGTCGCTGGAGACCCCGACTGCGCTAAGAGAGCGAGCCAGGGATTTGGCCAGGCATTGAGGCTTTGCTGGGCTTGGCACGAGAAGGAAGACATCGACGAAGGCATCCAAAGACTAGCGGCGGCCTTTCAAAGTGTACAATCAGGTAGATAGTGAACAATGCTAAACTTCTGACCAAAGCTACTGCGGCCAAGGTTGATAGGGAATTTCTTCTTGACTGGTAGGATTGATCGGCTAGAGCAAAGACTAACGCTCTAGTGTGCCTTGGAATCAGTCTTCCCCGCACATTTGGCGGGCAAAAGTCCGCTTGACTCCACTGCAATGTTATCAAGTCCGCAGCGCCGTGATTGTGGTGACGATTCTCCTTGCTCACTGATAGCCAAGAACTGGGGTATCAGGCCTAGTCTATCTACCCCGTTGGGAAAGGAACGACAAGGGGCGCGTGAGGCCAATCTTGCTCTGCTAAACCTGGAGAGATACGGGCAGCGGCAAGGACGGAGCATCGAGAGCCCTTGTTATCATTGCCATCCTTCTTAAGGATGCTTACGCTGCGCAGAGATTTCCCCAGCCCATCTTCGACACACATTCCGGCCTAAAGCACCACAAACACAATGACTTCAACTCCAGAGACCAAGCCGGTGACAGACACCATCAGCCACCCATCCAATGCGCCCGACGTTGAATCAAAGGTTGTCGGCCATGGGGCTAGGGGTGATATCGCTGCTGGTCTTGTCGAACGTTTCGCCAATGAGCCTCCCTACGACCGCAAGGAGGAAGTCAGACTCCGCTGGAAGATTGACCTGAGGCTTGTGCCCCTCCTGTGGTTGAACATCACCCTGCCTGCCATGGACAAGATCACGCCATCAACTGGTGCCCTCTATGGTCTGAGACAAGATCTCGATCTCAAAGGAGATCAGTACGCCTGGGTCGGCTCAGCGTTCTACGTGAGTTCCTCCGATGATGTTTTCCTGCCGGCATTCAGCTAACAGTTGAACTAGTTTGGCTACCTGATTTGGTGCTTCCCTTCCTCTCAGATCCTTCAGCGTCTGCCCATTGCAAAGTCCATGTTTGCGGTCATGATCATCTGGGGCTTCGTCCTCATCGGGGCTGGCTTCACAAGAAACTTTGCTGCTATGGTAGCGACTCGTGTTCTGCTCGGCGCCCTCGAGGCTCCCGTCGCACCTGGCAACTTCATCATCATGACCATGTGGTACACTCGGAGGGAGCAGCCTGTTAGAGCGGGACTTTTCTACACAGGTGAGGATTTCGACGTGATACATTGAAGCACGTTCTTTACTAACATTGGGCTTAGGCCTCGCAACTATCATCACCGGAGTACTGGGCTGGGCCGTTGGTTTCATCCCCGGTGAGAATGCCTGGCGAGCCTTCTTCTGGATCACCGGGGCCATCTCAATTCTGTACGGAATTATCATTGGCATCTTCATGCCAGATAACCCGGTCAGAGCCAAGTTCATCACGGAGAGAGAACGCTTTGTCGCCATCGAGCGCATGCGTGCCGATCAACTAGGCATTGAAAACAAGAATTTTGTCCAATCTCAACTATGGGAGGTGTTCAAGGACCCCAAGACCTATCTGATGTTCTTCTTCAACATCTTTGTCTCCATCCCTAACGGCGGCCTGACGAACTTCTCGCCCCTTATCATCAACGGGCTGGGATATACGCCTCAGCGGTCGACCTTGCTGATGATGCCGACCGGGGTCATTCAGACGCTCAGTAGCTACGTCTGCAACTTTGGGGTCTACTTCTGCGTTCGCCGCTTCCCGTCGCTTCAACTCCGAGGGGCGTTTGTCATTGGCGGCTTGATCATTGGCATGATCGCCACTGTGCTCCTTTATACGCTACCAACCAACGACTATTCCGGCCGGCTTTGGGCTTTGTACTGGTCATACTTCTATCTCGGCCCGTATATCGGTAAGTTTCCAATTTCATGACCACTCTGTCCATGATTCTGTAGACTGACATTTCCCCAGTCGCCCTCGGCATCAACAGTGCAAATACCGCAGGCCACACCAAGAAGGTCACGACGAACGCAATCGTGTTTGCCGCCTACTGTGTTAGCAACATCATCGGTCCCCAGTTCTTCAAAGCAGCTCAGGCACCGCTGTATCCCTTGGGGATGGGCGCGATGCTGGTCTCGTATGCGCTCAGCATTTTCACGATGGTTCTCTATATGCTGTACTGTTGGAACGAGAATCGCCGACGCAACAAGAGAGACGGCACTGCTGGACAGCGAGAGCACTTGGACACTGACTTCCGTGATCTGACTGACAAAGAGAATATTCACTTCAGATATGTTTGGTAAATTTCCCATATTGAGCGACGGGCTCTGGTCGTCCTGTACGGGCCGCGACAAGGAGATTTAAGAGATTGTTGACAATATATGGATGTGCTAGCTGAGAGGCTTTAAGTTGTACGCTATGTCAAGAGTTGATGACACTCATGATGTTAATCTCGGTCTCGTGAATAGAGCATTCCACAGTGTTGGAAAATGTATGCGGGAATTCTTTTAGTGCCGAAGGTTGTGTGACGTCTTTATCTCTAGTTACACTGAAGGAGATTCCGGACCCGCTTAGGGGATGTAATGAGCGCTTCAGCAGCCCAAAGGCACCCGTGGACTTTCACGCCGCTAGTATGGCGGGGATTCCGGGCCCTCTAGTCGGGAAACTTGAGCGAATAGGTACGATTTCCGCGGCGGCGGTTTCACTGCGCCATTGAAGCTTCAGACCCACCGCACGCACATAATCCACCCTGGCCGAATCCTCCCACTACGGCGATCTTCGACCTCAGCAGACCTGGCGTGTCTCGACTTCCTATCTCGTCCCAGGTCATACAGCTTGCAAGACGTGCTCAATCCCTTGCCCCGACCCGGACGACTTACTTGCAATGGACTTCTCACTGCAACACCACCGAGACTACATTGGCCAGCCGGCCTCGACTCTGCCGACGCCGTCGCTGGTCGTAAGCCTCCCTATCGTCAAGGACAACATCAAGCGGCTGCATAAAGATGTTGAGTTTATGGGAATTGGTTTCCGGGCCCATGTCAAGACACTCAAGGCAAGCTCCCGAATCGGTGACTTAAGTGTTTGGTCATTGCGTGTCTAGCTAACAGCGTATCGGGCGGATGTGCAGACTCTGGAGGTTTCAAGATTGATGCTAGGTAATGGCAAATATAGAAAGGCAATCACATCCACCGTTGCGGAGATTCGGGGACTTTTACCTCTCGCCGAGGAAGGCTTGTTGGATGAGGTAAGGCTATCCAACTCAAGCCGTTGGAACAGCACGCAGACTGACCTTTGGTTGAAGATTCTCTACGGCATGCCCGTGAACAGCGGTGCCCTACCAGAGCTAGTCAGGTTGTCAAAGGTTGTGAAGATTCAACTCTTGATCGACCACGAGAAGCAGCTCGAGTTACTATCAAAGCTTTCAGGGAGCGGCGACGCGCCACACACATGGGAAGTCTTTATCAAGCTCGACGTTGGCTCTAAACGCGCCGGCGTCCCCATCGGGAGTGACCGCTTGAAGCAGCTCGTCCGGCAGGTGGAAGAGAGCCCGGAGGTCGACCTTTTAGGCTTCTACTGTCATGCCGGTCATTCCTACGCAGGACGAACCGAGGAAGACGCGGTCAAGACTCTTCACGTAGAGGTTTCGGGAGTTTGCGAGGCGAGTCGTTACGTGACCAAGAAGGGGCCTCTGATAGTATCAGTGGGAGCAACTCCCACCGCGCATGCTATCCGACAGCTGCAGACAGCACTGCCTGAGAATGTCACCCTCGAGTTGCACGCCGGTAAGCTCATGACTGCGATTAACGTGGCACTGTTGAGAATTGAATGTCTAACATTGATCCAGGTAACTTTCCCATCAACGACCAGCAGCAAGTGTCGACAAAGATGGCCACCCTCGAGCAGCAAGCCGCCCGGGTATGTACCGAGGTCGTCAGCACATACCCGGAAAGAAACGAGGCCCTCGTCAACGCGGGCACCATCGCCTTGACGAAGGAGGCGAGCGCCTTCGCCGGCTTCGGCGATGTCGTCGGCAAGCCCGGCTGGTTCGTCGCGCGGCTGACGCAAGAGCACGGCATCGTGACATACGCCGGCGACGTGCCGAAGCCAGTCGAGGGGGTCTTTACGGTCGGGAACAAGATCTTCTTGCACTGCCAGCATGTTTGCATTACCGCTGCCGCGTTCTACGTGTACTATGTGGTCGATGAGAAGGATGTTGTCATAGATACATGGGTCCCGTGGAAGGGATGGTAAAAGACATAGACCATAGAATATCACGAAAAGAAAGATAGGCAGATAGGATACTGTGCAGTGACATTCCCGCGTCTCGGCCGCCACCTTAGTCATTGTGCGGAGATCAAGCGCGCCTTTAGGCGGTCCGCGAGCGGAGCATGTTGAGTTGGCCGCCCACACCTGGCGGGGTACTTATTCAACAAGGCAGACACCGCCATCTGGCCCTTTCAGTCCTTGTGCCAGCTTATCGCCCTTCGCATACGACTAGGCCAGATTCATCGTTCCCCAAACATCATACCGTTGCCAAGTGTCGAGGAGGGCAGAAGATCCCGTGAACATGGCGAACGCTCCCAGAATATATCGTATCGCCATCCTCGAGTGCGACATTCCGGTACCGGATGTTGTCGCGCGTCAAGGCACGTACGGAGAGATATTCAAGAAGTTCCTCGATCGGGGCGTCGCAGCAGGCGGTGCGGCTAGCGTCGACGCCAGGATTGTCACATGTAACGTCGTCCAGTCGCAGGACTACCCGGATCTGGACGATGTCGACGCTCTACTCTTGACTGGGAGCAGTACGTGAGATTCTAACTCCTTTCCATTGCATCTTATCTCCAAGATCTCCTAGCTAAGCTGTGGTAGAGCACGATTCCTTTGAAAATGACCACTGGATCCTCAGTCTGCTCGAGTACGTCCGGACCGCGCACCAGAAGGGCAAGCGCATGGTCGGCATCTGCTTTGGCCACCAGATCATCTGCCGCGCGCTGGGCGGCAAGGTGCAGCGCAGCCCGGGCGGCTGGGAGGTGTCCGTCTGCAAGTTCAGCCTGACCGACGTCGGTCAGAACTTGCTCGGCAAGCACGAGTTATCGCTCCATCAGATGCATCGCGATGCCGTCTTGGAACTGCCACCCGGCTTCCAGAACCTCGGTTTCAGCGACCGGTGCGCGATACAAGGGAGCTACGTCCCCGACAAGGTCCTGACCGTCCAGGCCCACCCCGAGTTCAGCGACTACATCATGTCGGAGATCCTTAAGCTGCGACATGCGCAGGGCATCTTTGCCGATGATCTCTACGAGGACGCGTCGTCGAGGTCGACTCTGTCCCATGACGGCGACTTCTTCTCCGCTGCGGTGTGGAAGTTCATGCTCCAATGAACCATTGGTGCGTGCTGCCGGGGACAGCCAAACTGTATAGCGATATAGATCTAGAATAGTAGAGACCATTTTTTATTAAGCGAACGAGATCCATATCTGATTCTCATGCATGACACGGCATATGTCCCATGGCCCTGCCTCGTCGGCGTCGCCGGTTGAAGAAGTGGCCCACATGCGCTCGAGCAAGTTGGCGGTCTGCCGAATGTTGCCCAACCCGATGGAAGAGAACATCTGATCCAGTCGACCGGTCAGGAACGCCCTCTGGCTGGGCTCCGTGATGCATGAGCCAACGACAGCAATCGGCCAACACAGGCTTGTGTTGATCCGCGCCGTAGAGTCCAGCTGCGCGAGCACTGACAGGGCTTCCGTCACCGCCGCCTGTATGCTTGCGGTGTATGAGCCGTCTTCCTGTTTCGAGAGTGGACCGAGAGCAGTGTGCAGATATAGCAGCATGGCTTGCTGGAATGCTCTCCCGGCTAGGAAGACGTCTTGGTCCAGCAAAAGGCTCGGGGTCCAGCAGAGAATCTTGTTGTGGAGTTCGGCAAAGGTGACAAAGTGGTCGGCGGTCGGCGCCGATGGTTGTAAATCGTCGGTAGGTGTCAGCTGGCGGCAAAGGTCGAATATGAAGGGGATGAGAAGGATCAGCTCGAGCCAGCAGCCGCACATATTGCCGATGTAGCCAGTCGTCACGAGCTCCTCGGCGAGACCCCTTAGCTCGTCAGTGAGGAAGAGCTGGGGGCTGACACGAGGGTCGATAGAGATCATGCTGAGTGTGGCCGTGTACACATAATACTCGGTGAGGAAATTCCTCAGCCTCACAGGTAAAGAGCTATTTGGTGTCAGACATGGGAGCAGAAGTGACTGGGCCGCCATCAAGTGGTCGAAGACCGTGCCGTTGACGTCCCCCTTCGCTGTCTGTTTTCAGGATAGTCAGCAAGGTCGACAGCGACAGTCATTAACATACCGCAAGAGCTTACTCACCTCTACGAAGCACATAATCAGTGCAGACACTCCCAACACTAACGTCTCCTCGAAGCTTTGACCTCCGATGTACTTTGTGATGTTCTGCTGGAACAGCTGAAGGGAGTTGTGGTAGTACTGCCCCGCAACCTGATCATTATTGTTCGTGGACCGCGCTGCTCTATGGACAGCACTTTGGGTCAATATGAGCTGGAGAATCAGATCGTGGCCGAATGCGAGTGGAACAAGCTGCACGAGGAACGGATTCTCCCCTGTCGAGCCATTCGACATGCTCAATGTTGTCACTGCCATGTAATGACTCAGCAGTTCAAACGAGTCGCTGCCATGGTTTCCAGGCAGGAGATTGAGGTTTCGTTGGACTTTGGGGTTGAAGTCAAGCAGTAGCCCCAATGGTGGCTGAAAGCTATTGCCCTCAAGTGCTTGGTTTGAGCCACCACCGAAAGCGTCAAAGAGACCAGTGGTCGGGACGGCTTCGACGAGCTCGTCAAACTCCGATGTTATGGGGATGGCAGGATCATGGACATCGCTGACAGGGTCATTGGTGAAGGCGGCAGCACCAGCAAGTACTGGATTGGATGACGAGCTCGAAGGTGACGATGACGACTCTGGCGATAGCTCAGAGCCGCTCTGTTGGGGTGACCGACCAGCACGAGTGGAAGCATTGGACAAGCTCGGAGAATTACCGTCTTCCGGACGCCGACTGCCAGACGTAGGCGCGATGTAAGCATACCTCGTTCCAGCCGGGGACGGGCCAGAGGTTCCTGCGTCTTGCCTGCGGGCTATCTTGGCCTGCTTCGGCAGCGGCTGGCCAGGTGGAGCCCACCGGCACTCGAGGTTGTTGCGCTCGCAGCCGCGGCAGCAGGGTTTCCTCTCATCGCACTTCTTCTTGCGGGTTCGGCAGGTCAGGCACCCGGTGCGGACGCGCAGGATCGGCCGCGACCGGGGCCGGCGCGGCTCAGACGGCATGGCTGTTTTTTGCGGGGACCGAAGGCTTCGGAGAGTACACTTGAAGAGTGCTGGTCAGAGTGGAGAGTTGCGCGGACTGCGAGCTGTGCTATATCTGCCCTGTCTGGGGTTTGGCAAGCATTCGCACGTATGGATCAAGCGCGCTTGTTGGGGTGCTCATTCTGGGTCGGAGAGCGAGGGAGGAATGAGTGTGGGCAGCGTAATCATCTAGCCGCGGACCAGTGTCCGTCTGGGGTGTGAATGTGGTCTTCTCCACCCACAACTACCCATCTTCAGTGGCACTAGAAGCACTAGAGGCGGGGATACAGGGGCGGTGCAAGGTTCTGGACCTGGTAATTTAGACAAGACCTAGCGAGTCAGGTCGCTACAGTTGCACTTGAGTTGAGCTGTGCGAGGTCGTTGCCGATTGCACACACCCCGGCGAGGAATTCGTTCTTGGACAGTCATATTGATAACACTGATTTGTCTTGCTACAGTGCTCCTGTTCTATTTGATATGCTATTACCGTCTAGTAACACCAGTCCCGCCGCGACTCTTCCGATGCCACGAACTTACCACTGCCTGCTTGTCTTGTTACGCTGTCTCGATGTACCTCTTGAACTCCCTGTAGTAAGTTAGATATCACAAATTTTATCACAACATGTGCATCGGGGCATTTTAAGGCTTACCAGTCAGTCACTGCTTCCCTCCAAACTCTCAGCTCGTGTTCTCTCGTGGTTGCGAAGAAGTCTACAAAGTCGTCACCCAGGATCTTGCGCGCCACACTGCCCTGTGCCTTGAACCTATCAACAGCACGCTCAAGAGTGTTGGGCAAGAGCTCCGCCTTGTCGCTCTTGGGCCTGGACTTGGACGGCGGGACAGGAATCGCCAACTTCTGCTGAATGCCCCAGAGGCCCGCCGCGACAATCGCAATCAGAGCATGATGAGGGTGCAGATCAGCTCCGGGGATGCGGATCTCGAAGCGGGTAGCAGAGGGCTTGCAGACGGGCGGCGCGATCAGCCGCACGCTTGACAGACGGTCTTCCAGTCCCCAGCTGATATCGACAGGTGCCCAGTAGTTCTCTACTAATCTCTTGTAGGAGTTGACGTTGGGTGCAAGCAGTGGCATGATATCGGGTAGCGCTGTCAAGACACCTGCCAGGAAGTAGCGGCCAGTGTCTGATACCTGCGCCACGTCTGACCATGGAGCATTGGCATCGGGTGTGCCAGGGCGCGCGAAGGCGTTCTTGCCCTCGAGGTCGGTGAGAGAGACGTGGATGTGACCTGAGTTGCCAGGGAGGCCTTGCGCGGGCTTTGCGAGGAAGCAAGGAGTGATGCCGTGCTCGATGCCGAGGGACCTTGTGAGGAGCCTGGACATACAACTGTCAGTTTGCATTTCTCGATCAAGTTTCGTCTGTTCCTTGCTTACTTGAACATCGCGACCTTGTCCGCCATCTCGTCAACTGGGCTGACAGACAGTGCCTAAACGTTGAGAAATGTATCAGCGCGATCCCAGTCATGCCTCGCCTCCAGGTTCTGCTCACTGCTTCATAGACACCTGGTCCACTCTCAGTGTGCCATCCTTCCAAACCGCAGTTGGTCTTCAGCGCTTGATCGTAGATATCGTGGAAGTATCGCTTCGAAGCGATCGGACGAGTGACACTGTAACCGAACATACCACCGGTAATCGGCCGGACTGATGAAGGAGGGTTCTTGTCGAGATATGTTGCGAGGTCTCGTTGAGCTTCATTCGAGCCGTACCCATCTTGAGACGGTGTCTGGAAGTTCATAAACTCAAGTTCCACTAAGCAATCACAGCGCGATTGTCAGTGGCTTATTCGACATCTAATATCACTCGTCTCGTCACCTACCACCAGCCAAGGCCTTGAAACCTCCATCTTTTAGTCGCCTGGTTAAGGCCTTCATGGAACTCCGCGCGCATGCATGGACGGGCTTGTCGTCGCAAGAGAAGGTCAGGAGGAAGAAGGGGATGTTATCCTCGAACGGAAGCCGCCTGAACGAGCTCAAGTCCGGATGCGCAATGAAGTCTGCATATCCATCCTCGGGGCTTGTGATTGCGGTTTCCGTCGTGTAGAGAACATCGTGCATGTCCCAGCCAAAGATGGCCGAGCTCATGCCGAATCCGCTTTTGATGCTGGCCAAGAACTTCTCCTTGGCCATAACCTTGCCACGGAGAATGCCATCGGCGTCAATGCCTGCGACGCGCACTTTGATGTCATCCTTGAGCAAGGTCTCGATCTCCGCTGTCGCAACCATGGTGCTGTTGTGCAGATTGAGTGTGATGTTGGCGTCGATTCCCATGAGATCAAGATTGCAACAAGGTAGAACTGTACACCTGGGAAGAAAGTCCTCGAAGATGATGTAGATGCTCTTCCAAATAAAGTGACGAACACTTCCGCGACCAAGTCAAACCTTGTATTGAAGGAAGCTTCGTGATCCAGTCTTCAGCCGCCCGACTGCATCGCGGCACGCCCATGAGACAGCACATCCTGCGAGGAAGTCCTCATCCGAGGGGTCCATCTTGCGTCAGTAGCGCCTTGCTCCGAGGTGAAGAAGCCGAGTGGAGAAGTTGGGGGATTCATGGAGATCGCGCGGGCGTGCTAAGAACCGCCGAGAGCGCGCTTACGGGTCTGACTGGCTGGGAAGCAGCTCCGCACACCCGCCCTGCCAACCCGCTCACTGGCATCCACACGCCCATCACTTGTCCGCCGTAGTGGGAACCTGTGACGGTGAAAGAAGGGTTCCAGTGCGAAGATCGGACATGTGATTGTTGATTTGCGGTGCGCAGAGCGCCCCAATGCGATGTCACCGCCTTGCTTTTTGCATGAAAAGGCACGAGGTGCGCTGGGTGGCATACTTCAATTGCTAGGTTGAGCAAAGAATTTAGGCCATTGTTTTCCAAATTGTACCTGCCAGCATTGCAACATGGCTTCGATCAAGACGATCTCCCCTTCGACGAACCAGGTGGTCTGCGAGACGCCGAGCACGAGCATTGCCCAGGCTAAGGATATCGTCAAGAGCTCCCAGCATGCTTTCGCATCCTTCAGCGCCTTGTCGCTCGCTGAGCGCCGGGCAATCGTTGTGAAGGGCCTGAAGCTGATCCAGGAACGCAAGGAGGAGCTCGGCCGCGAGCTCACCATTCAGATGGGTCGCCCGATTACATTTGGGCCGAAGGAGATTGAGACGATGCAAAAGAGGGCTGATTACCTGCTGGAGACTGCCGAAGAAGCCCTTGCAGACTTGCCCTGCAAACCAGAACAGGGCTTCCAGCGATGTATCAAGCGCGTACCTGTCGGACCGACGTTGGTCGTCTTCGCATGGAACGTAAGTCTGCTTTGTGATGCGTGCTGATACACCCGCTGGATCTGACAGGCTTTGATAGTTCCCCTACCTCATTATCGTGAACGCCCTCGTGCCCGCTCTCCTTGCGGGCAACTCGGTCATCCTCAAGCCCTCCCCTCAGACTCCCCTCATCGGTACACGAATCGCAGAAATCTTCACCGAGGCCGGTCTACCGAAATATGTCCTACAAGTAATCCAGTCTGGAGATCCTCAGATGCTGAGTGAGCTCGTGCAGCTGCCTGAGATTCAAGCAGTGAGCTTTACCGGCTCAACGGCTGGCGGACTTGCCATTCGCGACGCGGCTGCCCGTCGCACGATCCCGCTCAACCTCGAACTGGGCGGTAACGATCCGGCGTACGTCAGGCCTGACGCTGATATCAAATATGTTGCTGCGCAGCTCGCCGACGGCGCCGTGTTCAACGCGGGCCAGAGCTGCTGCGCGGTGGAGAGGATCTATGTCCACGCGGACGTCCACGATGCCTTTGTTGAGGAGCTACGAAAGGAGATTGCCACGTAGGTTGAAAGATGTCTTCTTCAGAAGATGTAACTTACTCACACAATGATTTTAGATATGTCCTCGGCGACCCGATGGACCCCAAGACCCTTGTCGGTCCCGTCATCTCCCAGGCGTCGAAGAAGGCCATCGAGGCTCAGGTCAAGGACGCTCTTGACAAAGGCGCAGTCGATGCGACACCTGACAACACCACCTTCAAGAATGCTCCTCCCGGCGGAAATTACGTCGCGCCTGTCATCCTTACCAACGTCAACCACAACATGGTCGTCATGCAAGAGGAGACCTTCGGGCCCATCATCCCTGTAGCCAAGGTTGCCAACGACGAAGAGGCAATCAAGCTCATGAACGACACCGAGTACGGCCTGACTGCCAGCGTCTGGACCAAGGACATCCCGCGCGGTCAAGAAATCATCGAGCAGCTCCAAGCTGGTACTGTCTTCGTCAACCGCTGCGACTATCCCAACCCGGTGAGTAGGGCCCTTCTTACTTGGCAATGGCTTTACGCTAATGACTACGGAACAGGATCTTGCATGGACTGGCTGGAAGAAGTCTGGTCTGGGCTGTACTCTTGGGCCCAAAGGTTTCGACTTCTTCGTAAAGTTGAAGAGCTACCACATCAAGGAGAACCAGGCATAAAGACAACACCAAGCAGATTCACATCTAATATACTGAAGTTAATTAATACACTATATCATTCTTTGCAAACTTTTGCTATCAGAACATGCCAAGTGTTGACACCAAATAAACATGACTGGATTGCAAATCTCCTGGATTCTGGCTCACTGGGTGCGCAAGGAGCTGTCGCAAACAAGGTGCGTCCAGCATGTCTTGAAAGCTAGAGCTCAGGACCCTTGCCAAGCCGTCAGCAACCCCTCATTGCGCGCAGGTCCGGTCAGTCCCCTGTAGTGGAGCGCGGTATCTCGTCCTATTGGCGCGGTCTCGCACCGATCGGCACGCGCTCCTCTCTGCGGAGTCATTTCCGACTAACGGATCTGCTTTCTTTCCCCTCACCACACGCCCACCGCCGCCAGGGGTATGATAAGCAAATCCCTGGGTTGACGTAGTCCGCGCGCGCTCGCGGGGTGTATCTCTGTGCCACCACGTGTTGACGATGTACCCAAGTCCGCGTTGGGGGCGGCGGATGTTCTCAGTGATGGGCCAGTCCGACATAGGAGCTGCCGCGGAGGTGCCTGATGCGTGCGGGCACCAGACGATGGCTCCATTTCGCGGTCTTGTGATACTGTGACACAGGCCCACGATACTTTGGAGCAGTGCCGCAGAACTTCTTAAGTCCAGAATTTCTCGGGCATTGCACCTGTTCTACCACCGAACCATATAGCATCTACCTTTTGTGAAGAATAGACATCCACCAAGTACACAAACACGACTCCCAGATAGCTCACAACATGCCTGGAAGACTCGAGGGAAAGAATGCCATCATTACCGGTGCCGCTGGGTAAGGATGATCCTGGAGCAACTTGTATCCGTTTTGGCTCAGGTATGCTAACCGACCACAGCGGCATCGGCCTGGAGACGACCATCCTGTTCCTCCGCGAAGGAGCTTCAGTGCTGATGACGGATATCAACGAGGCGGTCCTGAACAAGTCCCTCCAAAAGGTCCAAGAGGTCGTGAAGAACCCCGCAGGCCGCGTCGAGACCCGAGTGGTCGACGTGTCCAAGGAGGCCGACGTCGAGGCCGCCGTTGCGCACCTCGACAGCTGGGGAGGCGTCGACGTCATGTTCAACAACGCCGGCATCATGCACCCCAAGGACGGCGATGCGGAGGAGTGCCCCGACAGCATCTGGGACCTGACGATGAACATCAACGTCAAGGGCGTGTGGTACGGCAGCAAGCACGCCGTCAAGTCGCTGCGCAAGCACAACAAGAAGAAGGGCAGCGTCATCAACACCGCCAGCATGGTGGCCATCGTCGGAGCCGCGACGCCGCAGCTCGCCTACACGGCCAGCAAGGGCGCGGTCCTTGCCCTGACCCGCGAGTTGGCGATTGTCCACGCTCGCGAGGGCTTCCGGTTCAACTCTTTGTGCCCTGCACCTCTCAAGTAAGTCCCTGAACCTTGATTCATTCAGGTAGTCAATTATTAACCGACGCCTCTCAGCACTCCCATGCTCCAAGACTTCCTCGGCGACGACAAGGAGAAGCGATTCAGGCGCGAGGTCCACTTCCCCACGGGCCGTTTTGGTGAAGCCATCGAGCAGGCACAGGCCGCTCTCTTCCTTGCTAGCGACGAGAGCAGCTTCGTCAATGCGCACGATATGGTGGTCGACGGTGGCCTGACGAAGGCATACGTGACCCCTGAAGGCCCAGCTACTGTGCCGCCGCGAAACAACGCCTTCTAGAAAGATCGGGTTGGATTTGAATAGATGCGCTAGAATTAATAGACTCAAGACTTTACTCGCTCGCTCGTTTGCCACTTCATGTGACACTACTCTGCTCAATGTACAAAAGACACGATCTAGACATTTCCCTCTTTTCTGAGCTTAAGTGACTACCAGCTTAGGTCCTTCACGAACCACCCGACGTTTGGCATTAGATAAGTACCGCACTGCCACCGTCTAGTACACGTACTTGAAGCACTCATTCTCAAAGTCGGTCTCATCCCGCAGACCCCTCTCCCAGATCTCCTCGTCGCTCGTCGCGGCGCGCACCTCCCTCCTCGACCGGTTGCGCCACCACAGGAGCACCCAGATGCCCACGAGGCTAATGACCTGCACCGCCACGCAAAAGAACATCATGCCCACACCCAGCGGGTACCTTGGCGCCTGCGCCGGCTCGAAGAAGAACGGGCCGACAAAGTTGCCGAGGCAGTAGCCGATGAGCAGCACCGCGTTAGTCGTGATCTTCTTGGTGTGCCCGGCCGTGTTGGCCGTCGCGACGGACATGCTCAGCGTCCAGGAGGCCGTGTAGAAAAAGGAGATCCACAGGCAGGCGAGGCGGCCGTACTTGTTGCTGTTGGGGATGACGTGCAGGCCGATGACGCCGGCAAGGAAGGGGACGAGGCAGGTGAGCATGATCAGGATGCGCGAGTTGGGATACCTCGAGGCGAAATAACTGCTTCGATATCAGCACTTGGACGGTGGCCAGGTGGGGGAAAATTAGTCTTACCAAGCTAGCGGGCAAGCAATAAGTTGAACAGCTCCTGAGGGCATCTGATGCAGAGTCGTCTGGAGAGTGCTGAAACCGGCGCCCTTGATAATAAGGCCTTGGAACTGTTCACAAGATCGGGTCAGTCTTACTGTACATCGATCACCGAAGAATAGTGCCACCTACAGCTGACAGCCCTCCGTTAGGAGAATTGCTGGTCACAGCAAACAGGAATAGCAGCCAAGTCTTCATGTCGAGCATGGCCTCCCAGAATTGCGGCCACTTGAAGTGCTTATTTTCGATACCGGTTCCGTTATCCTTGACGCGAGCGATGACGAGCTGTCGCTGCTCCGTTGTAAGGAATCGAGCTCGCATAGGAGCCCCAGGCAGCGTGAACCAAAGGATGACGCCCCAGGCAGTGGTAATCGCGCCCCAGATGATGAATAGCAGTCGCCAGGCCGCGATGGAAGAGTTGATGTGACCGATGCCAAAGCTCGCAATGCCGGCGATGACGTAGCCCAGGCCTGCAGATCCGATCCAGATGCCCATCCGCAAGGGTTGTTCCGCTCTTGTGTAGTACATACTGAAGAGCAGCATGGTGCCGGGGTTGATGGATGCTTCGAAGACTCCCAGGAGAAAACGCACGGCAAGAAGGCTGCCAAGGTGTTGGACGGCTCCATGACACATGAGGATAATTCCCCATGCGACGACCTGCGAAGAAGAGAAAGCATAGCATGTCAGCCACATGAACCAGTAAATGAAACGATGCGTTGGTGTGACATAACCTACCGTGCCAGACATGAAGTGGTTGATAGGCAGTCTCTGAAGAAAAAGATTTGTCGGAAACTCCCAAATCAGATATCCGAGATACAGGATGGCTCCGGTCCAGGAGAATTGGGACCCAACAAGACTGAGATCCTGTTGCAATCCGAACACGGCTGCATAGCTGAGGGTGTTCTTGTCGATGGACTGAAGCGCATATGTCAAACATAGCAAAGGCATCAGACGCAGGTCGATCTTCCACAGGAAAGATCTGGCCTCGTCAGGGTCGACTTGGGTGTTCTCGGCCCCGTAGTAGAGGTCCAAGGCCTGCTTGGTGGAAGCATCTTGGACGATCCCCTCCTTGGTGGAGCCCGGACCGCCATTGCCTACTCGATCATGTGTCTTCTCCATTTGATATGATTTTTGCAACAGCAATGCTCAACTTGATGAAAGCGAGATGATGCACCGAAGAAATAGGAACCAACCCGGTTCATGAAGTCTGTTTCGTGGTCATTAGGGGGTTTATCTACGTAAACCTAGCTGTCGACATGGAACGCTTATCTTTACCCACTCCGCGGGGAAACTCCACCTCGGACTCAGTCGTCGTTGTTGTCCGAGGGCAGATGGATACCCCGTGGGCAACTATCATCAACTAGCAGGGATGCTAATCTCTTCCCCGCAGCTTGACTTGTTTTTGATAAATAAACTACGAGACCCTTGCTTCACACCATGGGCTTCAAAACATCAAAAGGTCCCGACTAAGCAAAATGGGTTCTAGTCATCCTTATCAGAAACTCGACATCGACGAGCGGGTCAAGAGGGTTCTGAGCCAGACTCCCCTCATTGACGGGCACAATGATTTGCCACAGCAGCCTCGGGCCTGCTTCAAGGGCAAGATTCACAACAATGAGAAGTTTGACCTAGAGAAGGGGTTCGAGCGGGGAATGACCGATATTCCGCGACTGAAAGAAGGTAAATTCATTCACTTGCGAACTCACAACCCTGCGGCAATGGCTCGTTGTTCCTGACCATGAGACTTCGGACAAAAGGCGCCGTCGGAGGACAGTTTTGGTCTGTGTGTGTTCCCTGCCTCCGTTCCGCCGAGAACTTTTCGACGCCCGAGTACTCGGACATGGCCCGCGATGCCATTGAGCAGATCGACCTAACACTACGACTGGTGGAAGCCTACCCGGAGACGTTCGAGTTAGTCAGAGAGCCGCAGGAGATCAAGAAAGTGTATGCCTCAGGCAAAATCGCATGCTCGATCGGCATTGAGGGCCTGCACATGGCTGGGAACAGCATCGGCATCATCCGAGCATTCTACCGTCTCGGAGTCAGATATGTATGACGGTGCCTGATCTGCGAGCCGCTTTGATTTCCGATGCTAACCATTGGCCTATTTGTAGTGTACCATGACCCATGTTTGCAACAACGCGTTTGCAGACAGCTCGACTTCCAAGGTCGGCCCCGTCCACGGCGGTCTATCATCTCTTGGCAGGTCTGCAGTCAAAGAGATGAACCGGCTTGGTAAGTGGCAGTCTATTCCCTGCTAAAACCCGGACACTTTTACTAACGAATGCTATGCAGGGATGATTGTGGATATCTCGCATGTCTCTGAAGACTGCGCACGCCAAGTCCTGGAGCTCTCCCGGGCCCCACTCATGTTCTCGCACTCGAATGCGAAGGGTGTCTTTGACTGCCCCCGCAATGTCCCAGACGACGTGCTAGATAAGGTGCCGGCTAACGGCGGCATCGTCATGGTCACTTTTGTGCCCGAGCACGTGTCTCACCGGCGCCGGGACGCAAAGATGGAGATGGTGGTAGACCACCTGTTCTACATCGCCAACCGCATCGGTTGGGACCATGTAGGTTTAGGATCCGACTTTGACGGTATCGCCAGCGTGATTCCGGGGTTGGAGGACGTCAAGTGCTACCCACGCTTGCTCAAGGCAATCTTGGATCGCGGAGCCACAGAGGAGCAGCTGGCTAAAGTGGTCGGGGAAAACATCATAAGGGTATGGCAAGGAGTAGCCAAAGTACGAGACGAGATGCGGGAAGAGGGAGTCCTTCCTGTAGAGGATGTGTGGGAGGATAGGAAGTGGTGGAGATATGATGGCTACTACCAGATGGAGGACCCGGACCCCGAGGATAAGTTGGGCTTGGACTGGTACGGGGTGCCACCTCCAGATGAAGGATTGTATCTTGACGAGTGATCAACTAATCGCATGATGATCACGTCGGACTAAGTCTTAACCAAGACAAACTGGGATAGATGGCCTGCTTAGTGCCTGCTAGCTTGTGAACATGCAGCTGTTCTGTCCATTGGTGCCGATGGCGGCAATCTCCCGTTGAGTTTACTTAACAAAGACGTGTATTAATAAAGCTGTTATCTAATTGGATAGAAGAGAGCGTAACCAACTGCATCTGTGCCAGCAATAGCCTCTGGCACCTTGCCCCCTTCTCACCCCTATTCTCAAAACATCAAGAACCCAATTTCCCTCTCCCCTCTACGATGCTTGAGTATTGGACACTTAGTACAGAGCAGTGCCTCTCTCGTGTGCGACGAACATCCAGTACCGCTTCGCCGAGAATCTGCGCAAGCTCTTTCCGCCCCAGATCATGGCAAGGAAAGTGCCCGTGCAGACGAGAGCGATGAGCGATACAGAAATGAAGCAATTCTGTAGGCCAAGGTTGTTGATCCATGGGTTGATGGCGTAGGAGAAAGCGAAGCCAAGGGTGTTCCGGATGATGATGACGGTGATCATGGACTCGCCAGTGATCTCCTTGAAGCAGTCGACCGTGTAGGCGAGGGCGATAGCACCACCGCACACAACGCCGACACTAACGAAAGCGATTCCAAAGATCAGACCTGCGACGTGGATGCCGCGGCTCGCACCTACGCCCCAGAGAATGAGACCAGCGGACGAGAGCAGGCCGGAAGCGGCAAGTGTCCAGAGTCTATGCTCAGGTTCACGGATACCACCATTCCGGCGAGCTAGCCGCAGGGCCACGGTGTCGGTAAACCAGCCAGACCAAAGAGACGCAATGGCACCAGCCACGAATGGTGACAGGTACGCCACGCCAACCATGGCAGGCGAAAAGTTGTAGGGGGCGCCGCCAAGGATCGTCGACATGGTACCGTTCATGACGTTATACCAGGCCAAGTTAGTACCGTAAAGAAGACCGGCCCATAGGATGTTCGGGAAGAAGACAAGGATCTCCAGGGCACGCCAGCTCTTCATCAAGGTCTGGGATGGACTGGGCCGACCAGGCAGGATCGTCACGAAGCTGAGCTTCTGGGTGTAGGTCCGAGGAGGCGGGTACTGGGCGCGAACAGTCTCTTGGGTTTCAGCGTGTGGGTCCGCCTTTTCGCTGTCGGACTCATCGCCTTCGGACGTAGTGCGGAAGTAGATGGTGTCCTCCATGAAGAAGAACATGATGATGGCTGCGACCGCAAGCACCAGAGCACCGAAATACATGACCCAGTGCCACCCAGCGCCGTCATTGATGAACCCGGCGAAGAACGGGGCAAGGAAATTCGATCCAAAAAGCACGAAGGCGTACACAGCCATATAGTGGCCGCGCTCGTGGGCAAAGAACAGATCGGGAACCGACACCTCGGGCAGACTCTCAACAGGAGCGGCGAAAATGCCGAGCAGGATGCGGTGGGCGTACCATTGCCCTGCTCCATGAGAGAAGGGTGCCCAGATCATGGGGATGATAGACAACACGCAGGACACGATATAGACGCCTCTTCGGCCGTAGCTCATGGCTATCGGCTGCCACAGAAGGCAAGCCCAGCCCAAGAATAGGAACATGAGCCCCGTGCCCAGGTTGAGGTTACTGACGGTCAGTCCCTGGGCGTCGGCGATGTCGCTCAGGCAAGAGTACTGAACTGCAGTCGCGATGCCGATAGCAAAGACGTACAGATAGACCATGCCGACGGCCATCAGTTTGCGAGGGCGCGACCAGTTGAGAGGGTCCTCGGGGTCGGCGCTGGGGTGAGGCTGCAAGACAACATGGCCATGATGGTGAGATCTTGCCTCAGCGGTGTTAGAGCCGAGCTCGTCGACGAGACGGATCGTGCCCGGCACGCCGCCGTGAGCATGAGCCTCCGCAGAAGCCATTGGGAGAATATTCAGACAATGTTGAAGAGTTCAAGACTTGCTTGTATAAGCAGCTTGTACTTGGCGGTGGGATCGAAAGGCGAAAGGGTTGGGCGACGATGATAGTGGCGCGCTCCCCATCACATATATACTTTCGTCGAGTTTCAGGAAATGTTGCAGGAGGCAAGATTCATCCTCTTTTCAGCCCGGATGATGGGAACCGAAGATCACTCTGTTTAGTTTATCTTGCAATCATTGTTTGTGGGCCCACTGGAGTCGAGCCCAAGGATCCGGGATTCTTTACTGGAGCGAGAGGCTTGCAAGCCTTACCTGGTAGAGTTATCTCTAACACGCATTCCGCCCCCAGTGCTTAGCTGATTCCCCGCAGGCCGTCCCCGCAGTGTCACGAATCAAGGCAATCTGTTCCCCTAGCGTTCTCACGGTCCCAGCTTGGTTCCCTACCAAGTGGAGTCGTGATGTCAGCGCGGTATTTTGTCTCATTGGCCCACAGACCGCGACGGACGGCCAAGCATCCAACGCGGTCCCACCACCAGATTCTCGGGCTCAACCCCTCGGGGTAACTAGCTTCTTCCTCTATCGATCTCGTGATGAGGCAGATTTGAAATGACAAACGATACTATTGCAGCTTATCTTATTTTGCTAAGTGTATCTATCGGGCGAGCGGGTTGGACCAAGCGCATGATGCTTCGGAAAAGGACTTCAGGGCCGACGGCGGAACTCTTACAAAGCCATCCCCTTTCTTTCCAACGATAAAGAATAGCTTCACAAGGGACTAAGCCTCTAATCTGAATCATCAAATCGTGTCGGCGTGGCAGACAATCTGGCCCATCTATCTCCCACACTATTCCGCCAAAACGGCAGGATCTTGTCCCGCGTATCTGCTCCTGATGGCGTCAACAATCTGTCCAGTCCCGAAGGACTATCCTGCTGAAATCATTGGTTATGCTGTCCCCTGGATAGCTAGTCCGGGTGACAAGGTTGATATCAAGGTAAGTCCTTCGAGGTCCGCGACTTATGAATGACATCTAGTTCGTCCGGTCTAACTGCTCGCAGGTTTCATCGACTAGCCTTCGTTACTCGCACCGTACAGTACGCTTAATACAGGGTTTGGATGTACCACACTCGCCAAGGGTATGCGTAGAAGAGGTTACCACGATACCAAAAGGGGACCTCGATGGGCGATTCCAGCAGGCCCATCCCGGATCTTACGGGGTAGTCCCGGGCCTGAACTTTACCACTGCTGAAGATGGCATTTCTATCTCATTCTTGTTTCAACCTTATCTCGTCAAGGCCGGGCATGACCAGACTTTACTTTCGCTCGTGAGGAATAATGGCTGCTCCGGAGTCTCGATCGTCCTAGGGCAAGATGGATGTCTGAACATTCGTACGGGAGCCGGGCATGAACTCATCGATAATCGAATCGACTACGAGATCGTCCCGAAACAATGGATCAAGATCTCTTTGATAATGTCACATACTACTGGCGAAGCGTCGATCGAACCAGTACTGCATTTGGGCCAAAAGAGGGGACAATACCATACACAACAGATCCAATCTCCCAATCCCTTCTCAATGCCTGCCTCTGTCGATCTAATCATTGCTGCGTTCCGCCCAACGCCAGACCGGAAGGCATGCGACTTCTTCAACGGGCGTGTGGAGTCTGTGCGGGTATCTGCATGTGGCCCGTCCCACCAGCGGCTCCTTGTCGATCTCGACTTCTCGCTCAAGATCCCCACCGACGAGCTGGTCGACGTCTCTGGCAACGGACGGCACGGGCAATTGATCAACACTCCCACTCGAGCTGTCAGGGGGCATGACTGGGATGGCAGTGAGACCGACTGGACTAAGACCACTTATGGTTATGGGGCTATCCACTTTCACGAGGACGATCTCGACGATGCACGCTGGGATACAGATTTCACCATTGAGATTCCTCAAGATGCCCGGTCAGGCGCGTACGCAGTGGAAGTTCATAACACTGACGACCCTGCCGTGAGCGATAGCATCGTCCTTTTTGTCCGCCCGAGACCAGACTCAACGGCCAAGCTCGCCTTGGTACTTTCCACGTTTACCTACACCGCATACGCCAATGAGCACATGTACGACGAGAGCAAGTCATCGCAGCTCGCACTCATTGGTCAAGCAGATCCTCGCGCCGACTATGACTTCCAGCGGATGAAGCGCCGCAGTGACCTCGGCCTCTCACTCTACGACGTACATCGTGATGGATCTGGCTCGGTGTTTTCGTCGACTAAACGGCCCGTGCTCAACGTGCGACCTGGTTTCCATCACTGGGCGTTCAATAGACCACGGGAGTTCAGCGCCGATCTACTCATGATCGGTTTTCTCGAGCAACTCGGCATCCCCTACGACGTGACGACAGATCACGATCTCCATGCTCAAGGCGTTCGGGCGGTCGAGCAGTACTCAACCATCATCACGGGAAGCCATCCCGAATATCCAACATTGCAATCTCTGAACGCGTACAGTGAGTTTGCTGCTCGTGGCGGTAACATCATGTACCTCGGCGGCAACGGCTTTTATTGGCTCTCAGTCCTGGACCCGGCGAACCCACACAGGCTCGAAGTCCGGCGCGGTGACCAAGGCGTGCGGACCTTCCAGCTGCCAGGCGGTGAGAGGCATCACAGTCTCAACGGCGCGCAGGGAGGCCTATGGCGATCCAGAGGTCGGGCGGCGAACTACCTCTTTGGTGTCGGCTGCTGCGGCGAGGGAGTTGGCCCGGGCGTCCCGTTCCGCCGGTCAGCCATCGCAGGGGACGACCGCTTTGCGTGGGTCTTCGACAGCATCGGCGCAAACGAACTGATCGGGGAACACGGGTTTGGCGGTGGTGCGAGTGGTGACGAGATAGACAGGTATGACGTCGAGCACGGCAGCCCGGAGTCGGCGGTTGTGTTGGCGTCCAGCACTGGGCACCCCGACGGCTTCGGCCTCTTCCCCGAGGACATCGGCTTCCAGGAGCTGGCCGTGACGGGATCGCAGACGGACAAGATCCGGAGCGACATTGTCCATTATGAGACGCCTGCTGGTGGACGCGTCTTTTCCGTTGGGAGCATGAACTGGTACTGCTCGCTGGGGTGGGACGGGTACGACAATAATGTGGCGAAACTCACCGAGAACGTGATTAGAAACTTTACAGGATCTCAAAGACCATAACATTTGTATACATCAATGAGAACAGGTCAAATCAGGAAGCAATTGAATTAGAAGTCTGGAAGATCTTCGTATTCATATCTGACAAAGAACCTCTACAGCGCTCGAAGTCTCGCATATGGTGCATCTGGTTGACGAAAGATCTTTTCTGTAGCACTGGATGTTCGGAGGTCGTTTGGCAGCGGCAGGAATTCAAAGTTGAGAATCAGGTACACAATCATGATGCGGATCTTCATCCTCGCCAATCTGTACCCTGTGAAATAATTAGTCGGCGTTATTTGAAGCGTGGCTTTGTTGCTAGATGATCCGATCTTACCAAGACAGCCCCTTGGTCCACCCCCGAAGGCGAGTTGCTGAAGAGCCTGCGCATTGAAGGTCTCCTTTCCTGCCTCTTCAACCAGCCATCTCTCAGGACGGAAGTTCTCAAGCTCAATCTGGGCCCCATTCTGCATCGCACCGCGGTCCCCACGTTTGCGTCCGGCAGCTTGACTGCTGTTACTTCGCTTGGATTCATCTACGAGAGCAGGTTCGTGATCTACATGTAGATTCATAAAGACGTCGGTATCCTTTGGTATCTGGTACTATGGTCAATATGCAAAACCACGATAGATATGCTCGAGAATACGTCACCCATACCTTGTACCCGAGAATCTCAACGTCCACCAGGCTTCGACGAACAAGGCCTTTGGCTGCACCAGCTAGACGAAGAGTCTCCTCGCATGCTCCATCTAGATATGGCAGATTGGCTTGGAGAATTTTGTTCGCCAGGAGAGCTTTTTCTGAGAATGCTCCTTGAAGAACAGATCGGAGCTTGGTCTGGACATCGGGGTTGGCTTCCATGAATTTGCAGAACCATGCGAGGACTTTTGCAGTTGCGTCATTCCCCTAGCATTGATCAGTCAGCAGTAGAAAATAAAGTTGAAAGAGACTTACCGCCAGAACCATGACGAACAGCATCTCGTCCAGTGCCTTGTCCTGGACGAGATCTTTGCACTTCGTTCCCCCAAGAGCTTTGTGTCTCAGGTAGGAATCGAGCATGCATGTATCATTGTCATCGGTCTCCATGTTATCCTGTTGTTCGAGGTGACGGACTGTTCTTCGAAATGAACGACCAACTGCGGCATGGAAGTTCCTTCGACAAGAGCGGTATCGAGAAGTCCAGGTTTCCAGCTTCTGTGCCCACTTAGGCGAGGCGGCACCAAAGTTCTTTGAAATAGTCCCATTGATGTACACCATTTCGTCCATGATAGTTGCTCCAAGTGGCGGGTCATTTGGAGAATTGCCTCCGCTAGCAATGCTTCTGATCTGAGACTTCAGCATGCCCAAGTCCTCGCCCACGGCAGTCTTCCAAAGAACATCCAAGCCAGCGAACTTGAGATCTTCAAGTGTTCGAACGGGCTCCTCTGTGCTAGATGCCCTGAGTCGCCAAAGTTCGACCAAGTCCAGCGCCGTTGTTCGTATGGAGGGCGCGGCATATTTTTGTAGGGACGAAGGCTTGAGGGTGGCGGCCCACTGTCTCTTCTGCTCCCTCATCTCCGTCGTACTGTACTTCGACGTAACCGAATCAGGAAACATGGCACCAAACACGTCGAGGGTGTTCGGCGACTTCTCAAACTCCGCGGCCCTTCGGAGAAGAATATCATCGATTTCCCGAGGATCGTCCAGGATCACCATTGGCTTGCCCATGAACCTGGGGAAGAGCAGTTGCGCTATTGGAACGCCCAACTTGCGCACAGTTGTAGCTAACAGCGGCTGAGACAGTTCATCCTTCATGATAGCTATCAAGTCTGGAAGGTCGCCAGTAATGCGCGTAGCAGAGTCCTTGTTGTACGGGATTCCCGGGTACGGTCGAGGATAGAGCTTGCTCTTGAACAATATGAGTGCAATGGCCGCCCCGATCACCAGGGTTAACGCAAGAATGGCGGCCATCTTGATATTGAAGAAAGTCTTGAAACAGAAGCGACAGTTCAGTCGCACAGCATTGAGAATTGGAATGAAACAATTCAATTTTCCTAGGGTACGTCAGCAGCATCTGGAGCCTTTATCTATCAATTGATCAGAAGGATCCGATCCTATGCGCTGACAGCTGGACAAGGGAAATGCCTCCACTTACTTAATTGGGCTCCAACATTCTTAGAACCCCTGCTCATCGAGATGTCCCTAGGAGAATGTACCCAAAATAGTGCAAGTAAAATGACGTGCGAATTCAGGTTTGTCAGCGTTTGCTTCATTAGCTGTGCCTTCTCTAATATTCCCAGGCCTTCCTTCTCTCGACCCCATCCGCGAGCAACGTGCTGGTCAATGAGAATTGAGGTTAAAGAAAACCGAAGCCAAGCAGAAGCTCGTAATCAGATACAGCACCCCGATGAATTCAATGGCAGACATGCCAGGCGAATCGTGCCAGAGACTGGAACAAGACGTCTTACTGGAGCCGCGGCTTGAAGTATGGGACATTCGAGGAAATTGAGACCCATACAAGCATACTGCACTGTACAATTGCCTTCATGTCCAAAGAACAGCACAAAACACAATACCTCAGCCACGATCGCAGGTTTCAGTCTTGGAGTCTAGGAGTTGGGTTGATCAATGGCTAAACAGAAATAAGCTAAGTCTGCGGATCAAGCGATGTAAGTGTTTGGCATATACGCCTTGCCTGGCACTGTTTTACCTTCTCTGCGTTGCAGTGTACTTTCGCTTGACTGGTGATGTTATTAGAGGGAATTAACACCCTCAACTAAGCGTGCTATTTCGACGTCTGTCTACACAAGATTAGTGCCAAATGAAATGTGCTCCATGGTTTCCGCAACCCCTCTCAGATATCATATGATTGCGCACACCACATGTAGGGTTTTGTTGCGCCACCATCACCCGAGCTCGGTGTACCACCCTATCACAAATAAGTAGCCTTGAACCTGACCGAGACAGAAGAAGGATAAAGTTAGTGCTAGACAAAGAAATGATCTGATTGACATTTTCATAGCCGAAGGCACCACCACTCCATCCGCGGCACCAATACCGGCCGTTGATATGATCCAGGTCACGAGAAAGCCGAGCAGGAGAGCATGATGCCGACTGGGTCGATTTTGGCCGGCACATGAGTACCATACATATAACACTACCGCCCTGAAAACGGAAGCATTGCTCACATTCCACTCCCCATTGCACGTACGACACCAATAAACGTTATTACTTACAAAAAGAAACGATAGTCATCTTCGATTAACACAAAATGAGCATCAGCAGTACCCCAGAGCAACTCTACCATACCATCCTCACGGTGATCGATTACCACGAGGACCCCTCGGGCGCGAAACGCACCGTCTACCCCCTCGGCTCGCACGGAACTCTCGAGTCTGCCAAGGCTTTCGCCGCCACGGCTCTCAAGCAGCTCAAGTACGAAGAGTCCGACTTTTCCGAGTACGCGCAGCGCAATCCATCCTCAGAGAACGGGTGGACTCACGGCGACGGCGTCCTCGTGTATGCACGAGCACCGGCGGGTCAGGTCTTCCTCGTCGGCATCGACACGACCGAGAACAACGAGTCAATTCCTGCCGGCCCCGACGGCGCCGTCGTGCTCGACCCCGTGGGGTCCTTCCTGCACTACGTGTTGCAGACGACGATTGATTACAATCTTGACCGCACGGGCGCGGTGCAGTCGACCGAGATCGAGGGGACGTACCTCCACCGCAAGGATGCGCTTGCGGCGGCGCAGAAGTGTCTAGACTCGAAGGAGTTTGTTGAGTACGACGTGCGCGAGAGCGAGGCGATGGCCGGTCAGTGGCCGTATGGTGAGGATGTGGTGGTGCATGCTGTCGCGGAGACGGGACAAAACTGCTCTGTGGCTGTGAGGACTGTTCCTGGAGCACATGCGAAGCACAGCAAACGGGGTTAACCTTTGGGGCGTCAGGACGCTTGGGCATAATTTGATTTGTATCGGTATTTTCTCAGTCAACAAGATTGATGCTTCGGCACGTGCTTGCTGGTAACATCTGAGCCGCTCACTCGTGAGGTCCTTAGAATTGGCATAGTTGACCTGGGTCAATGCGGCGCTCAAGCCCTACTCATCCTGGAGCAGGATCATATTGCGGCGTCCATATTCCGCTTTGTAGAAAGTTCGAAGATAAGTCGTCGAGCTGGAATTGCTCCAGATCCTCCAGTCCCATGAACACTGAACCAAGAGAGTCATTGGAGGTCATCACTGCCTGTTCGTTGGGCTTGTGCTCCCCCAAAGGGTGTGCAAAGTGCGTCGTGAGGTTTATCTTGGCGTCGGGCCCGGCCTCACTGCTCAAGTCTGACGTTCGGGGTGGCTGTACTATGTCTGGATCAAGCAGATCCCAGAACAGAGACCTTTTGAAGCTGACAGTCCTGGTCCTGGTGCTTGTAGTCTCGCGTTGTTGCCTTGCAAGCGCTTGGAGCTCTTGAAGAATATCGTGCTTTGCAAGTCGTTAGCTACATCAATGCAGACCCTGGAAGAGTGCAAATGCTTACCTTTTGTGCGATATGTGGCCACATCCGGCCCATGCGGCCCAGAAACCGATCCGCTCTTTCTAGGTTGTCCCGTGCTCGCTGTGCTACCTTTTGGTCTCTCGCAAATTGAAAGAGCCATGGTATGGTGGCCGTTGCGGCAACCATGTCACCGATTACGGGATCATGCAGCTCAAAAAGGTGATCCTCGCACATCTGGAGCAGCCGGAAAACCCAGCCTGAGTGGAAGAGAGCCAAGTCAACCGTCTGCTGTAGGAAATAACGTGACTGGGGCACACCGTCCTTTGTGCGTAGCACGACAAGGTGCAGGAACGGGTGATTGACGATGGCGGGTGTGGCATGACAGGCAATCTGCATCGTAATCCATGGGTTCCAATACTCTCTCTGCTCGAGCACTTCGGCAGCTGTGCGTTTGGGGAATGCCACACTGCGTAAGAGGTGGCACTCAGGAGTCTCGGCGTCTATCTCGAGGAATTCATTGCTAATCATACTGTGCATGGAGTCTGGTGCCCACGCCTTTTGGATGCGACCCATCCTCGTCCGGTGAAGGTAAAACTTGAGTCTGGCCCACGCTGAGAGTGTCTTCATCGAGTAAACAGCGACGCCTAGGTCCTGGACCACATCGTCTGAGCTGACAAAGTCTGGAGTGTCGCTGTCGTCATTTGCAGGCGCAATGGAGGGCGGCAGTGGTGCGCTTGCGAAATATGCAGGAGATGCTCCGTCTTGGATTGCCGATTGCGGTGAAGAGAGCAAGGTCTCAAGGATCATGATACTCCAGCGCGCTCTGCTTGAAGCATCGTGATCAGTTGGGTTTGAGCTGTAGTAAGATCTTGTCCGGAGTGCATCTAGCCGAGACGCGGATCCGATGGCCATCCACGCGCGGGCAGGCTGTTGCACTTCACAGTGAATCAGTGCACCGATACTTTGATAACGCTGCTGATGGCACACTTACACTGGATATGTCTCAGAGCGAGCAAGCATAGACATTGTGCAAGCTCTATTTTTGGAGTTCCTTGCGATGCAAATCTAGTTGCAACTTCCTCCGCGGTCCGGGCGTAGAAATCGCCAGCATCGGACTCGATATCGCGATAGAAAGCATGAGAGGAAAAGGTCAAGCTCAGTGCCAGGAAGCTTCGCAATAGGTACTGGGGCGCCCGAGCAAGATTGGCTTGCAAGTCTTCAATATCAAAGAGAGGCAGAGGTTGTAGGTGGATGAGATCCTTGTAGACCTGGACGAAATGTTGCAGCACTTCGAGCGGTGGGTTGGGACTTGAGGTTGTGAAGACGCTTTGATCTTTGATGGGCCGCATCCGAGCAGAAGCTTTTATCGATGTATTTGAACTATTGCCAAGTATTGAAAACTCCTTGTTTTGTGACGTCTCTGCTTGACTGTGAGGCGAGTTCCTGGCAAGGGTTAGCATGGGGGCAAAACTGGAGAAGGTGGAGGGAGGCTTACTGTAGAAGGCCATACAGATCATTGACTTGTGTTTCGAGCCTGCGAAAACGCTCGGTAGTTGCTTTGCTGTTTCCAGCACGGATCAGTCAGTGCACTGGGCTAGGGCTGAATGTTGAAGCATTGAACTTACGATCTGAGGCCAGACTTGCCAACGCTGTCACCCCTGACACGCTCTCGGGGAAGATACGAGCATGAAATCTTGAGACGGCTGCAGAAAGAGCAAATTGGCCGCTCTCCAGTACACTTGGTCTTTTTCCTACTGTAGCAGGAACCGACTGGTTAGCTGGGGCCATCTGAACCGAGTCGCGTGGCGCGGGGCTGGGACATGGAGATGACTTGCCGGCACGGCTCACAGGCTTGGCGCGTCCGCGGCTCGGAGGATGGCGGGGGCATCGCAGTGAGCAGGAATAAGAGACTCAGTTGATCGAAACACTGTCAGTCCTGTGATGCACGGACAGTGGATGGGGACGGCTTCTCCGAAGGAGACCGGAAGGCGGAAGTTGAAGGTTGGGCGGTCCGCGCTTAGGTACTGGGATAACCCCTCTCTGATCGTGAGATTGGTTCTTTTGAATACTGACCAATTATCAATTGAGTTACATCTAGGAGGAAACCCACCGACTCATCTGTCAGCAACTTGATTCCACGAGACTCACTGTCGACAAAACGTCAAGCTTTAGCGGTGTTGATGTCTAAAAGTGGGCCCGGAAGAAGCAGAAGTTTTGGCTTTCTCGCTAGTAGGAAATCTGGAACTCACACTTTTCCAGCCAATCATCGCTCCACCTTCTTAGCTTTTCAAGCCCTTGACAACTGGTTTTTTGGGGAACACTGCTACCAAAAGAGCCAAAACAAAGAGTGGAAGATCCGCTGAGCCGGTCACGTGGCAGGTTCTCGCTCCATCATCAGACCACCTCCTCAAACGAACCTGATCAGGGTCCCGGCAACGAGAGCTCTTCTCTTCTCGAGGATGGGAATACTGACTGGTCTGTTCCGTGACATTGCTGCCATCAGTATATCATCCCTTTCCGTCTCCAAGACCTCCGGCAGACCAGTATACGGCCCACTCTTTGCCCGATCAATATTGTAACAACACCCCTGAATCTTGTCTCTACTCGGTTTTGCATGCCATTCACAAAGCATCAAGGGCTTAAATTCGGACAAAACAGATACGTTCCCTTCCAGTAATCTTTTCACGATGATGGACAAGAATAGCAAGGTTGTCATTGTCGGGGCTGGAATTTTCGGTCTGTCCACCGCCTACCAACTAGCAACGGAAGGTTACCGGAATGTCGTCGTGCTCGACAGACACATGCCTCCAGTGAGTTGAAGTGCCCCTTCCCGGGACCCCTGAAAGTCTCTCAGGACTAACACTCCTTAAGGTTCCGGATGGATCAAGCAACGACATCTCCCGCGTCGTCCGCTTCGACTACGCAGACGAGGACTACGTCCAGGTCGCGCACGAGGCGTACCAGCGCTGGCGCAACCTACCAAAATACAAGGGCATCTTTCACCCCACGCGCTTCCTGCAGGTCGGCACCAAGAAGCCCGGCGAGGAGAGCAATTGGATGGACAAGACCACGGCGGCCCTGACCAAGCGCGGCCTGCCCTGGACGCCCCTCGCCGACGCGGCCGCCGCCCGAAGCACCTTTCCGACACTATCCGGCGATATCGCGCCGGAGCCCTTTGCAGGCTACCACCACGAGCAAGCGGGCTGGGCCGACGCCGCAAAAGCGGTGAGCCAGCTGCGGGACGACTGCATCGAGGCGGGCGTGTCGTTCATCTGCGGGCCCGAGGGCACCGTCACGGGGCTCGAGATGCTCACGCGCGAGACCGTCTGGGCGGTGCGCACGGCGGCCGGCACGCTCGTACAGGGCGACCACTTCGTGCTGGCGGCGGGCGCGTGGACTTCTGGGATCGTCGACATGTACGGCTCGACGCTGTCGACGGGGCAGGTCGTGGGTTTCACGCGCCTGACGGATGCCGAGATGGAGAGGTATAAGGAGCTGCCGGTGTGTATCAACTTTAGCACGGGGTGGTTCAACTTCCCGCCGCATCGGGATAATAACTACCTCAAGTTCGCCGTGCACGGGTGGGGCTACACGCGCACACCAGAGGGCGAAGACGGGGCTGGAGATGTCGCGACGGCTTCGCTGCCGCCGACTAAGGCACGGCGCCAGAGAGCTAACTTTGTGCCTGCGGACGGCGAGCAACGTCTGCGCGATGGGTTACACATGATTCTGCCCGAGTTGGCGGACCGCCCGTTTGATAAGACTATCATGTGCTGGTACACCGATACGCCGACGGGGGACTTCATCATGGACTACCACCCTGATTACAAGAACTTGTTTGTTGGAGGTGGTGGAAGCGGACAGTAAGTTCTTGTCTGCCCCTTGCGACCAGTGCACGTGTGATCGCCGTTAACAATCTGGATCTAGCGCGTTCAAGTTTCTTCCAGTCCTCGGCGAGTACATGTCCCTTGCCATCAAGAAGCGCCTGCCCAGCTCACTAGAGTCAAAATGGCGTTTCCGGACCGAGTATCGCGGACGTAGTGACACGTTTGTCGGAGACGGTAGCCGGGGCGGACCTGAGCGTCGTGAGCTTGAGTCAAGCGAGAGAGCCAGCCTCGGAGATGAGGTCAAGTCTAAATTATAGAATATCAGATCTGCTTTGACTTTTGTTCAGGGGACGAGATGCTTGCCTTCTTTCCATTCATTATCTTTATCATGATGTTGTTGGAACGCGGATTTGACCAGGTTGTGGAAATGAAATAGAGGTGAGCCTGCCTTCAGAAACACCAGACGGCGCGCCCCAAAACAACATTTTTTAGAGACCAGGAGAAAAAAAGAGGTTCAAACCGGATTCGACCTGTTGCGCCCTCGGCCACCAAAAAAAAGTCGCAACTGTGACTGCACTTATCAGGTACCCAGAGTTGGTTTTCGTAGGCACAGGCATCGGACTCCAGTCACGGGTGATCAACCGTTAGGCCAACCCCCCTGTTGCTGAGAATAGGGGTCTAATCATTAATTATCAACCTTATGCTAGGCACAACCTTCTCCCGAGGGGTAAAACATCACGGAAAAGTCTACACCATCATTGTGACATCGCCTCGAAGGCTGTTGAAGCGATAGCACAGTAATCATCGTTTTTTTTATCTACCATAAACGCCAAAGCAGTACATTATTTGGAGGCTTTCAAACCTGGAGCCTCCTTTTTCCGTTCCCCGAAACAAAACTCTCTCTTCATAATATCTCGCTAGCCTTCATCATCTCATCCCGTTTAGACGTCGTAGATGGCCATGAGCGCCTTGAAGTCGGCGTGGTTGAGAAGCTTCGCGGCAGTGATTCTGTTGCGAGGAACGTACTGAAACCCTTCCCACATAACCGACAGAACCAACTCTCGCTCGTGCTCACTGATATCCGGTCTCAGGCGCTGCAGCGCAACCTCCAGCGTCTCCAGCTTCAAGGCCCTCGGGGGCGGGGTCAGACCGGGACCTCTGTACCACCAGTCCTGAGCCTCGCCGACACCGTCGTGTACTCCGTAGAACTCGTCAAAGTCTGCGCAGGCACCAACGTATCGCCTCTTCCACGACTTGGGGAACTGTCCGAGGCAGCCCACCATCTGGGACACGTGATCGGGTCCCCTGCCGCCAAAGAGGGTGTCGCCGTCGAGGTAGATCTGCATGAAGATGTACATGTAGGACCACATGTCGCTGGAGTAGCTCGGCTGGAACTTGTGCATTCTCTCCGGGGCGCACCCCTGGAAGTCCTGCTCGGCCGTGTTGCGTACTCGCTCGCGCCAGGACTTCAAGCATCTATAGAAATTCCCAAGAGAGATGCCAGCAGAAGAGACAATCTCTTTTGGGTAGCGGACGGGCTCGACGATCTCTCCTTCTTTGAAATGGTTGTTGCTGTAGCGGTCGAGGAAGACCTTGCGAGGACGGCCAAACAATTTGTACAAAGTGTCGTCTTTCATGCCATCCAAGAACGGAAAGACGGGAAGCGTGACGGCGTCGAGAGTAAGCTCTACTGAAAGGTTAGTTGAACGCTCTAGAAATCTGAGATTCCATGGCACATGTACTCGCCTCCGTGCACGATGTGCAGATCATGCAAGCTCTTCAGGACGGTGAGCAGCTGCTTGGCAAGAAACATCCGCACTTGCGGGGTGATGGTGATCTCCGTTCCCAAAGCGACATGGAGAGGAGGTCCGAGGATTTGAGGATAAACGAGGATCGTATGGCAAGCGCCCATGCTGCTGGAAGGTGTCCAGATGAAATGGTCTCGGGGCACAATGAAGGATCCTTCAGGAAAACGAGTGCCGGAAGGAGTGCCGTTCTTGTTTGCGATCACCCCGGCATTCACGAGCTCATTCTTTGCCATCTGCTCCTCAACAAAAACCTTGAGCGTGACAAAATTTTCTCCTTGAAGATCACGCGCCAGCCAGAGGGTGTAGTGACCAGACCAGCCCAGCTTGTGCACGATGCGATACCTCTGGTTGAGGACCTCGCCAATGCAGAGCGGGAGATAGGAGCCATCGGGAGACTCGTAACGCTCTCTGTACTCACATTGGGCTACATCGAGCTCCCAATCATTGATGTAGTCGCCGTGATCTGCGCCAGTGTGGCTCTGGCCGCTCCGAACTGGGAGAGGTTGCGTCTTGCTCATTCCCTGGTAGGGACGAGACATTGTTTATCGATGGCCAATGCACGAAGAAAGTGATCTTTGAGGAAGGGCGCGTTGAAATAGAAGACAAGGTTTGAAAAGAAAGGTGCTCAGTCTCAGGGAAACATGAGGCGTTGTTGAGGAGACGCTTCAAAGACAAGGGGGCCCAGCAATGGGATGCACGGTCTATGGGTGATGCGCCAAATGCTGGTTGGGGCCTCTAGCGAACCTAGAAGTCTACACTTTATTTTCACTGAGGTGCTATTCTCATCACGTTCAGAAATCTTAGTGAACATAGAAACAATGCGAAATACTCTGCTAGCCACTGTGAAAGCCTGGTCTCAAGAAGACAGGGAGAGCCAGCGTCGTGGACAAAAATGACAAAATACTTGGTCCAGATCGCATATACATGAAAAATCTTCAGCATAACAAATATGAAAACTTCTTCAAGGGAAAGGCTGGTTCTTTTTACCGTCATGATGCACGCCTTCATAGTATAGATGCATTTGCTCACGGGCAGTGTGGTTGAGTGCCGGGTGGGTCTCAGGACTGTTGACCATCCATCACCACTAGCGCAAACACTTAAAGAGCGACCCACTTTTGCAGCAATGGATCCTTGCAAGCGCGTCTTCCGACGCGTCGCGGGGCAAAATTGATTGTCGCTTGGTCACCCATCATCACTGTTTGTTTGCGACAGCCATTCTTCTTCGTTTTTCTGCAAACCAGACCTGTGCTTTTTGTCTTTGACGAAGTAGTAATTGTAATCTAGTCATAATGGCGCCAACGGAGAGCAGGCATGAGGAATACCAGTACCTAGATCTCGTCCGAGAGATCCTAGAGGAGGGGGAGAGGCGGCCGGACCGGTAAGTTTCTCTCGTCGTCGCACAAAGCCCTCGACCGTACCCAAGGACTGGATAACAAGGGACTGACAATCGCCTTCACCCAATCGCAGGACCGGCACCGGTACAATCTCCATTTTCGCCCCCCGACCCCTCAAGTTCAAGCTCCACGACGCCGACAACAACCCGATCCTGCCCCTCCTCACCACCAAGCGCGTCTTCACCCGTGCCGTCATCGCCGAGCTGCTGTGGTTCGTCGAGGGCAACACCAACGGCAAGGCCCTGAGTGACGTCGGCGTCAAGATCTGGGACGGCAACGGCTCCCGCGAGTTCCTCGACAACCTCGGCCTGCACCACCGCGAGGTCGGCGACCTCGGCCCCGTCTACGGCTTCCAGTGGCGCCATTTCGGGGCCGACTACGTCGACTGCCACGCCGACTACACGGGCCAGGGCGTCGACCAGCTCGCCGAGATCGTACACAAGCTGCGGAACAACCCCTACGACAGGCGCATGATCATGAGCGCGTGGAACCCGCGCGACATGAAGCAGATGGTCCTGCCGCCCTGCCACATGTTTGCCCAGTTCTACGTCTCGTACCCCAACAATAAGAAGGCGGCGTCAAAAGACGGCCAAACGAACGGCAACGGCGAGGCAGAAGAGGAGAAGCCCAAGGGCCACCTGCACTGCCAGATGTACCAGCGGTCGTGCGACATGGGTCTCGGCGTGCCCTTCAACATCGCCAGCTACGCGCTGCTGACGCACATGCTCGCCCAGGTCTGCGATCTGGTGCCGGGTACCCTGACGCAGGTAATGGGCGACGCGCACGTCTACATCGACCACATCGAGGCCTTACAGACGCAGCTCGAGCGCGAGCCCAGGCCGTTCCCGCACCTCGAGATCCCGCCCGAGAAGAAGAACGGCAGCATCGACGGGTGGAAGGTCGAGGACTTTGTCATCAAGGGGTACGACCCGCACAAGACGATCGCCATGAAGATGTCGGTGTAGTACGTGAGAGCAGGGCTCCGATTTGTGTATGGTTACGTTGCGCTAGACTTAGATACGCAAGGCATTTCAACATTTGTCAGGATAAGTAATGATAGCATTTTTACATGTCTGTTAATTGCAGTGTATCGTGCCGTCCAACTGCGCCCGGGAAGTGACATTGCTGTCGTGTGTTGCGGTCATTTTCTTGCTGCCACTGATAATAATCTTGACTGACACCTGGCCAGCCACGGCCCGTCGCGACGTCAGCCTGCATGTCCCGTGCAGGCACGATGGTGGCAGTGCACCGATTGTGTGGCATTGCGTCGACCTTTTTTTCCCGTACTCTTTTACCGTTGACCTCTTATTACTTTGCTCCTCTCTTTTCCCCCTTTTCTCCCTGATGCACATCACGGCTTTCACCCTCTGATCGCTCCCAAAACAGCCATGCATTGGCGTAGCCTGATCACGAGAGACACGACTCTAGAAGTGCAACCAGAAAGGTCGGGTCCGAGAAGGGAGGCCCGAGGGGCCCTGACAACATTTCACTATGAACCATTGCCTGATCCCCGCAACTACATACGACTCATCGAACTCCTTCCTGGTGATGATGAGATTATCTCCTGCCGCCTGACTCGTTGGCTCGTCTCTGAGGCGCCACCTTACTGCGCCATATCCTACACCTGGGGAGACCCTTTGGACATGGCTCACGCTCACGTCAATGGCCAAGATATGGTCATCCGCAGGAATTGCGAATATGTTCTGCGCCAAGCCCAATGGCAGTCTGGTGATCGATTCCTATGGATCGATTCCATCTGCATGAATCAGCAAGATGATGATGAGAAGGGCCATCAGGTTGCCATGATGGGCAGCATTTTCGGCAGAGCTAACCACGTTAGAGCGTGTGTTGGCCCGCACAGCGACGAGAGCGAACTGCTATTGAAGTTTTGTAAACGACATTCCCGCTATCTCGAAAAGCTGTGGAACTCAACGGATCATGAAAATCATTTGCATCCCCACCTACTCAAGGCGATTTTCTACCCTACCTACCCGAATTTACGGCTTTTCAAACACCGCACTACTTTGCTCAAGCTTGTCCAGGCCCTGAACCACCTCTTTCAAAGACCATATTTCACCCGTCTGTGGGTGTTTCAGGAAATTTGCTTGGCCGGCACCGATACGAGCCTCTGCTGCGGTGATGCGCGGCTACCTCTGCGACATGTCTGCGTGTTGCACTCCTTGCTTTATTACCGCGCACGTGTTCTTGGTGCACTTGGGGAGGATCCTTTGCCCATACCCCGATCCCTCATCACTGCGATGTTCTACATTGCCGATTCCTTGACGTTGGTTGATTCGTTATGGCAAACAATGCAAGCGACAGTCCAATTGAAATGCGAAGATCCTCGTGATAAGATCTACGGCATGCTATCTGTCATTGAATGGGGAAATGCCTCACCACTGCGACCGGATTACGGGCTCACGTCCTTTGACTTGTCGATAAGGTTCCTAGAGTGCCTCCCGAAGGACATATACCGTCTTGTCAGGTTCGAGGGTATAATTGAGATGTTAGGCAAGGGGTTGCGCCTATCCCCGGCGCATAACGAAGCAATGAGATCTGCCTTGGAAATGAGAGGGATACTCTCGGGCCAAAGCTTTCAACCTGTGATGACCCGAGACCAATTCTCGCATCAGTGTTCTCGATCTATGGAAGCCATCCAGGTTGTAGGCTGGCGACATTTTCAGATCAGCCAATCTGCGAGCTTTCCATCTCCAAACCCTTTGCTGGAGGAGAGCTGCGAGAATCACAGCAGATATCAAGAAGATCTTGTGAAAGCTCTAGTTGGCCATCCTGATACGCCCCGTCTTTATCGGGCTGCTTGGATTGAGGCGACCGATGCAGCTAGGGCAACGCAGCCGACTTTCCACCTTCTCGTTCCCGCAGCGACAGAGCCCGGTGACCTGATACTTTGGCCATCCTACTCATCGGAAATCATCAAAAGGTGTCTGGTTGTGAGGAAGACTCCCCAGGAAAATTTGTTTCACGTGGTCGGTCAGGGACTTCGTCTCCAACGCATCGACAACGTCATTGCGGGGGTCGACGGGGATTTTGACCAAAATACAAGTAACCACGACGACCACACCAATGGCGATCACCCACTATACTACAAAGATGACTGGGACCAAGGCCATTCTACTTACGTGGACACGGGTTCGACCATTGCATCATATGTTGTGACTTTCAACATGGAAGATCTACTTTGCTTCGTATGTCCACCAGTCCTCGGTATCGATGCAGAGCCTGAGATCTGGACGGATTGGATCATCGACCGCTTGAACACACGTGTTTGCAGCTACGTCAATTCCTCTTTTGCAGAGCTGAAATCCTAGGCCTCTTGGTGTTTTTGCAGGGTATTAGACGTCGCAAATCCTCTTATCCAAATAGTGAGAAAGATGTCCGAATGGCTGAGTCGAGAGTAAGGTTTCACTGCGAGTTTGCCGTCATTCACCATTGGGTACTATGAAACATATTTTGAAATTTCTAATGGGGCAAACCAAAATCAACATCCATGCCAAAAGCGCACGAAGAGCAACATAGCTCAAAAGACGAATGCCATTAGACTAAAGTAGCTTTCTCACAAACAACTACTAACTGCGGCCTTTACAAAGACCAAACAACTAATTCATATTACTTGATAATCTGACGATCTCCGCTCCTCAGTGAACTTAGTTTCTTGGAACTCTGCCTTGCGCTTGATCAAGGTTCCCACGGCTCCGGCGGCTTTGTGCAACTGCACCGGTAAGGCCAACAGGTTGCAAGAAGGGAAGCGTCGCACTCGCGGGCACTCGCGGGCACTCGCGGGTGGGCCACTCGCACGCGTCTTCACGGACCATGATGGTGTCTCCCGGTGCCGGAGAGATAACATTGTTTCGAATGCCCGCGGCCTTCAGCAACGGGTCTGGCAAGGCGTCGAAGATTTCTCCCTCAGAGTCGAGATGGCGCTTCAGCCCTCCATAAGTCATGACTTCGGCAAGTGTCCTGGTAAAAGGGTGGCTCGTCGATCAGATAGATGGATAGATAGAAAGCTAGATAGCTGTGGGCGAGCTCGAGCGGGGACGAGAGTGAACTCGTCAAAGATCCCAAGTGGTAAGAGGAGAAGTAAGAGAGTTGTACTTATGCACCTCTAATATGTGGATGTACTGATTGGCATGGTAAAGCTGAGGTGTCCGGGTGCTTCCAAGGTCCCTAGTAAAACTACTGCTCTGTAGGCTCTGCGACAATACAAATTGACCATCTGGTTGAGAGTGACTTCCGTGTGGCTCGGAGAGAGAGATAAATTGCAAAACCTCGGAAGCTCTCAAGCCAGCAGATTCGGCGAGAGAGGTATCCGATGATGCTGTCGTCTTGAACAACGGCGCGGGGCTGCAACTGATCAGCCTGGGTCCGATAACGCTATGGTTGCGGGGGACAGCGACCTGGGTGTAGGGGCCCGGCTGATGGGCTCGGAGGCTACTGGTTGTCATTGTGGTCGGACATCTTGTTTCCTGCTCAGAATTTGCTGATGATGATGCTGGTGTACATAGACTTCGTCAGATGTCCGCAGCGCCTTGACGGACTAGAGCAGGGCTGTCATGTAAATTCGCTTCGATAGGTCGTTCGGGCGCTGACTACTTGCGTCACGGTACCGGCGGAAGTCTTGCCGGCCTGCAAAAGGCAAGACTGGGCCTGCTGAAACTCATCAGGGTTGTTAAGACTGAGGATGTCGGTCACGTCTCCGCCGCTCGGGCCGGATACAGCCCCGGTATGCATCGAGGTACTTCTTGGATATCAGGGTGAGTACCGTATTGGTGCCGTGCAGAATCAAGTTTTCCGTGTGAAACTTTGGCTACGGGTCCGACTGCCACATGGGGAGGCAGCTGAAGAGCACGTTGGCGGCATCCGCGCCGTCACGAATGACGTGGAGGAAAATCTTGATGACAGCGAGATACTTCTTTGCGAAAGCTGTGTTCGATAAGCCGTGCAGAATAGGAGTCTCCGTGAGAAGCTTCGGGTAGGGGTCTGACTGCCACATCGGGAGGCAGCTGAAAAGCAGATCGACGGCATCTGCGCCGTCTCGAACCATCTTGACGGCAGGATTGTTCTCACCGAGCTCCTCGAGGGAGGCTCTCACGTTCCCGGCCATGGGAGACCTGATGTTCCACGACATTGAAGACATGGTGCGGGTAGGTGGAAGTGAGGCGCTGATAGAATCCGGCCTGTTTTCGATGATTCTTGTGCGGGTGCTGGCGGACTGCGTGGAGGGGGATTCAACGGTACGCTTTGGGACCAGATCTCGAAAGATAAATGCTCGAAGAGGGTATCAAGGAGCGTGGTTATAGCCCGGGAGCGCTCGGCACACTTTGGAAGAAATGCCGAGTTTTCGTAAAAGGTTATTATCGCAATACTCAGGAGCGCGGCGTAGGATGTTCCCCAAAGCCTCGAATTCGAGCATCGCAACTTGAGCCACCCACCCCCACTACTGCGTGGGAGGCGCCATCTGGTGAGAATCGGCCACCTGGTAGGTTTTGGCAACAGGCGATGCAGTGATCGCGATGTAGACTCGGACGAAGCCAGACTGCAGGTAAGGAGGAAAGATGAGTGTGCCAGTCAGTTTCCAGAGCGTTGATGAGACGCCGAAAGATCTTAGGCTCAGTGTGCTCGTTCTCGAGGCAGCCGGAACGGCCGATTCGTAGAACTCGTCACGGAAAGTGATTCTCAGGACCGGTGAGGCGTGGAGAGGAATGCCTCGCTTCATTCCTCCCTACGCATTGCATGCAGAGCTTTTCAAAGTAGTTATGTACATATAGATATATATAGATGTATATATAGTTATACAAGGACGGAGAGAGGTATATATATATATATATAGACTCAGGTGATCCATGATGCGATCAGGATCAATCGAATCCCTGTCGGACTCACTCAGGAGGATGCATTCGTCAGCCATCTCGTAGGCCGGAGTAGTGACGTTCTCCTTCTCGGTAGGCATGTTAATGTTTCCAGGATATACAAGACAGCGGTACTATGTGTCCAGGATGATCTCAGTCGGCATGGTACTCCCTGAAAGCCAGACTTGACGGGACGAGCTCGCCCGCTCCATGAGATGCGGACGCGCGAGTTCCCAATGATTCGAGGATAAAAAAGTGGACGAAGGAGGAACGGGTGGTCTCGACACGCGTGGTGGATGGGATAACCTTGCATCTGCTTAATCGCCATCTCCGCAGCGTGGCGGTGCACAAAGCCGCAGCCCTTTCCAGGAGGAACCTTGACGTAAGTGATCTCGCCGAAGCCCTGGAAGAAAGGGGGCGTGTTCGCCTCCTCCGCGGTCAGCTCACCAATCGACCCGCTCTGTAGGCGCGAGTTGAAGATGATGGTGCTGACCGCCAAGCCTAGCACGCCCTCCGAGCACACATAGCTGAGCAATTGCGCCTTGGGCAGAGGCATAGTCATTGTCGTAGGCTTGAGCCTACGACATCACCGTCGCTGCGGAAAGAAACAGTTCGATCCACTGACAAGTAGATCGTAGATATTGTCAAAATCAACGCACTACACTCCGACATCGCAATGCGGATGGTTGGCGGAGGTTTGCTTGGCAGGATCTTTTCATCCAAGCACGCCTATTGAGTCTGAAAATATGTAATATGATATATATATATGTGTGTGTGTGTGTGCATGTATATATATACATATATAAATCTGGGACACTGTGCCAGAGCATCTTGGAAACAATTCCCTGCTGCATAGCTGGCTTGGCCTCGGTTGTCAACTAGTCCAGGACGCGCTAGCTCATGACAAAATGAAGAGACGTCGAGAGCTGGACACTCGATAGGTACTCTTGTCAAGGAAGATGTGCTCCGGTGCAGTGAAGTCGGTATAAGTGTGGAGAGCTTCCACTTCGAGCCGTGATTACAAGCTGTGCCCAAAAGACAAGCTGCAACCAGGAAGAACTTCTTCGGAAGTGGTGTGAAAGTCGGGGCCTGCGATGCCGCATTGAGCGAGGAACAGAGCTTGCTCCTCCTTGCTGTGGGAGTGAGCTCTGCGAACGCGGCAGCGGGTACGGGTAGTTCTGCTGAGGAAAGGGCAGACGGGCGGGTCCTTGCGGTTGTTTGACCGGATGGGATCACTCCAGCATCCTCACCAGGATGCTGGCAGTGTCTCAGAACGTCATGGTTGTCTTTCCCGGCCCCCAGCACTGCTGTGAGACACAGGCGAGAATCTATTGGGAAGCGAGCGGGACTCAAGTGTGTATGTGTGGTAAGCATTTGTAGGGCGGGCCGACAAAATGGGGATAGGTAAGGGAAGACTGGCTGACGCCTCGCGACGTCCAAGCCGCTGGACTTGGGGTTTGCCTTTGTAGATGATGAAGTGACCGTCTTTCAGCGTTCCTAGCTTTGAGCATCCCCTGGACCTCGCCAACATGAAGATGAGATTTTGAAGGGCACCAACATGAGATGAGACTTTGAGGACCACCGACATGAAGATGAGATTTTGAGAGACACCACCATGAAGATGGGATTTTGAAGGGATGAGGGAAGGATCTGTAAGGGGTGTGTGAGAAGGTCATTCTCATGCAGACCGATCTCCTGATGTTTCAAGGGGGAATAAAGAGAGGGGGACAGAAAGGAAGCACAGGTAGGTGACGACTGGCCCGGCTGTGGTATGTAACTGACGTGGTAGTCAGACATTGTGCTGTTTGTCTGGTACTATGCGGGTGTTGTTGATATGGTAAGTTGAAAGTATATAGCAGTAGGGGATTGGTTTGAGGATTTTGGATGTTCCTTTGGTGTGGTGAATATATATAAGAAAGAAAAGAAAGGAAAACAAAAGAGAAAGAGAAGAAAAGCCTGGCTCCTTCGTGCTCCAGGTGCCGCTAAGCACGTCAGGTGTGCAGAACTCGCTTAGGCTTGCCACTTCAAGACTTTCGGCCTTGTGCGTCGAACTGGGTTCATTCATATCGACCGGTGCAGTGATATGAAATGGGGGAAAGCAGTGATATGCCGACGTCTCCTCCGACTGTTCCTGGACATAGCCATCCGGAGTCCTGCCAGAGTGATGCAGCTCTATCAGACCCTGGGGCACGGGGCTGGTCATAGGGAGGATATACTCGTGGCGAGTTCGATGGAGGAAAGGGAGGGCAGCCGGGCCATGATTCCAAGATCCAGGAGGCGGCGAGTAGTGCACGGGCGGGGTAACACGTGAGCCGGGAATGACAGCGGCGGGGAGGAGGATCGTGAGTTATCTGCGGGCCAGCGCCGAGCGTGGGAGGGTATCTGGTCATCACCAGGCCATTGGAGTGCCTACTATGTGAAGCACTGGACCCTGACTTGGGGTTCTGTCCAGCAGCTTGACGTTGACGAAAGGACTCGGCGGCATCCGAGTTTCGGGACATGTTTGAGAAAATAGGCCCTGGAACGCCGAAGTCTAGATCTCCATAGCGAACAAGTAGCTTATTCAGTTTTGAGAGGCATGCGGTCGGGAATGCGGAGGCAGCCAGGTCTAACAGCTCCAGAGAACCTTGGAGCCTAAAGATGCAATCCTAGCTGAAAGCCAGGAAGGAGATTGTATCCGTACTGCTGTGGGTTGGTCGTAGTACGGGTCGGCGTGGCAGTGGCAGTCGTCGGGGTGTTGGGCTCCGTGCCCAGCGCCAGAGACCGGAGACCGACCTTGGCCTTTGCCTTTGCCTTTGCCGCCTTTGCCGCCTTGGCCTTCTCCGCAATATCATTTGATCTCGAGATCGGAAGACAAGACTGGGGGACAACGACTATGATGATAGCTGGGCGATGGCCTGAGGTGAGGTGATGCCCGCCGGCGCGTACTTCATGACATTGACTACCTCGAGGGGCAAGGGCAGCGGAGCCGCGAGTTCTGACATCTTGCCGGTGTCGCGTGATGGCGTGGCGCGAGTTTGTTGTGCTCCGATGCTATTGTCGAGGGAGACAAGGTGCTTTGTTGCGAGGGGACTTCGCGCCCCTCTCTGCCCTTGCAGCCGATTCGCGGTGCCCCGCCCCGCTGTTGGGCAAGAGAGCTAGTACTACCTGTACGTAGCGACAAGCTCGTACCTGGGCAGGTCCGGCCTCGTCCGAACGGGCTATATGCATCAGGGCTCCGGCAGCGAGGTTAGACTCATGGAACTCCTGTGTCTCGAATCGCTCCTGTGTGGTGCGCAGGGAGACGCGGAGCCCAGTCCTTGTCCGTCTTGATATGGACTACGATCAGCTCCTCCGCAAGGCGCTGCTTGGAGAAGGTCTGGTGATCGGCAGGAAGCTGGTACTTCGTCGGCTGTTGTCGGGATAGGCAGCTCAGACGATGATAGCAGTAGGTTGATTATGTCTGCATTCCAGCTAGGGGTGGTGTAAACCTTCTCGGGCTTAGGCCTGAAGCCAAGAATCAACTGAGCTCGTCCTTCATAGATAAGCCGGTTCATTTCCTTCGTCAAAAGACTGCGAATGCCGAGACTCCAGCCATGACACGGTGCTTCTCCTTCTCCTTGTGGGCCATATCGGGCTTCTTGGTAACGTTGGCTCAGGGCAAGGTCTTGGGAACGGTCTCCTTGGCGCCCTTGGCGAGAGCCTTCCTTTTCGCATGCGACTTGCGTGAGTTGCCTCTCTCCGGCGGATGTCGGTCTCGAGGCGCTCAACCTCGGCAAGCTTGTGCTCAAGGATGCGAGCCTCATCGGGAACCATCTGACGGAGGAGGGCCAAGTCCTTGGGCTTGAGATGGTTGATGTTCTGGGAATACGCATTGGGGTCGTCCGCGAGGTAGGCGTCGTGCTTGGAGCACCAGTGATCAAAGATCACATCAGGTCGGCGGGTGGGCGGCGTCTCGTACTGGCAGCCGGCGAGGATGCAGAAAACGGCTCTTGTTGCCGTGCGTATGATGAAGTTCCTGAAAAGGCCGAGAGGGGTCAGCGTGATTATCAGACAGACCCGGTCGCTGCCTTGCGAAAAGAACTTACTTACATATATATATATAGGCAAGAAGGTCTGACAGCACCACCCACTGGCTATGCTGAAAGCCGCCGAGATCTGTCGAGATTGATGCAGCGATATATATGTATATATATAGAGAGGGAGAGTGTGTGAGAATACTTTATGTATGTATGTATATATATGTGACTCTGTGAAGCACAAGAGCCATCCGATGAGATAGAGGTTGCCGCAGTGTTGGAAGATGATGAGGAATGTATATATATATATATATATATATATACATAATTGTCGTATCCAGGAGTGAGAAGGAAGGCTGGAAACACAATGATGTCGTTACTGAAGAGCAGTTCCCTTCTCCAGGGACTCAACAACAGTTCTGCACTAGGAGGCAGTATGGGGTTGTTGGTGTTGATGGGTCCACGAAGGGTCTCCCGCATCGAATCATCGGAACGGACTCTAGCCATTGCCGATATGTGGCCTCGCGGGCGCGAGGCCTTCATGATTGCAGCGAATCAGTGTCATGATGAAGTGACTGCTTTCTCGTTGCTTCAAGTATGGTACTGAACTGCGGAAGCAAGTGCCATCTTTTCCCTTGGGTTTGTTGTCCATGTGTCGTCTCTCCCAGTGTAGGAGGTAGAACATAGTATGGTGACGTGCGGCACAATGTGCGGATTGAGCTGTTGTGTGGATATATATGTATACATCTCACCCGCAACTCCAGCGTCATTCACCTGCCGCCAGGGAGGCGGTTCTTGTCGCCTGGGCTGGTTGCCATGCTTCCAGACTTGGCGCTCCGGAAACTTCAAAGGAGGATTAGAAAGCAGTGCCCTCAGCGAAGAAAGCAGTCCGCCCTCACTCCTAGCGTTGGGACTATGATCGGCGCCGATCACTCGAGGAACAGAACGAAGTTCGCGAGCTCTGGCTCTCGGCTGCTGGCGATGCTCAAGCTCTGAGACGGCCGGTCCGACCATGGCCATGCATGGCCTTGCGAGCACTCCGTCTCACTTCTTTTTGGAAGAAGATATCCAAGCTTTTCAATACTTGATAGTCTTTTGGTTGCGGAGGAATCGCTCTCTGAGCAAACCAAGACCAACACAAAAACAACATAGGCATGCCAGCCCTGCGAGTTGGTGAATTCGGTGTCCAATGAAGACATAGCAAGTCGCAAATATGAAGTCCGGGTCGGCCACGGGTAAGTACGCCCGGGCTCAAAGGGGGAAGAGAAGAGATGGTCGATCCATTCAAAGCTTACGTCTGAATGCGATTGTGAGGAAGAGCTCGGCAGAGGTGTTCAAGGTAGGTATAAAAAACAAGACTGTTGCACCTGCTCTCAAGTCGAGGCAACATGTGAAGCATGGACCAGTGTCTCAAAGGACTTTGAAACTCGATTGAACACGACGGTGGTGTTGTCTGGTCCGTGCAAGACTGTGGAGGAGATCAGTGCAGGTCGGTGCTGGAGGTCGGTGCAGGTCGGTGCTGGACCTCCTCCCACTCCAGCCCGGCATGGAGCGTTGCTTCCTTGCATCACTCGATATTCGGTTGAGCTCGTGTGTCATGGGTAGGCAGTGGCGACGAGCTTGGCGGGATTCAGGTCTGGGGGCCAGAATGCATGGGCGGCAACGAAGGTCGGGGCCAAGACAGAGAGAGTATGCGCACGCTGCGGCGTCGAGGCGGATCGGGTCTGAGGGGCAGTAGCGAGCCTTGAAGGCGTCGGCGTCGCGACCGATGGGCAAGCCTGGCTCGATGGCCGAGAGGACGGATTGTTCGCGGCCTCAGCGGAAGGAAATTCGACAAATCAGTATCCGGCATTGCTAAATGAACTACAGTCAGTAATGGCCAAGCATAAATGTAAAGACTAAGAACACATGCATGATAACTCACCGACCGTCGACAAGACCACCACCGGAGGCCTAGTTCTTGAAGGCGCGAGTCGAGTTCGGGACCGGTGTGCCGTTCAGGCTCAGAGCTTTGTTAGCAGCCTCAGCGAAGGGAAATTCAACGAAGCAGTATCCGGCATTCCTAAGTACAGTCAGAAATGATCGAGAATAGATGAACTAAAGACAAATATTCAAAGACATACCCGGAGTTTCGGTCACGAATGACCTTCACATTGACCGTCTCGCCGGCGACGGTTGAGAACACGTTCTTGACAAAATTCTCGTCCATCCAAGGCTCAAATTCACCCATCCTATCGAGCATAAGCATACATCCAAAATATTATTAGACATGAAAACATACCACAGAGTCTTGGAAGACTCTCCGCCCAGAGCGTACATGGCGGGCGGTGGGGGGAACGAGGCGTCCATCGCGCCGTTCATGTTGTTCGCGCCGTTGGGTGGCGGCGGAGACACGCCTCCGTTGCGGGGCGAGCGGTCGGGGCGTTCAAAATAATGAACATGGCGGAATTGGCGATGGCGACGATCACGGCGCGCTTCTCGTTCTTCCCGTCGATGAGGCACCGTAGCTTGTCCTCATCTAACATCCGTTAAGGGCGAGTCCCGTTCCGGCGGTGCGTACCAGATCGTGGATGAAGTCGGCGGACAGACTACAGGATCAGGTCATGTTACTTTTGTTGGCGGGAGCGTCGGCTCCGTTCGGCCCTTGTACCTGGAGTCCGGCTGGTGGGCCAGCAGGCTGTTGATCCTCATTGTTGTTCGACATCTTGGTATTTGCTTTGGAGCTGCTGATGATAACGTTGGTTCAAAGAGACTTCGTGAGGTGGATGCTAGAGGGATATTGTCTTCTCCAACGTCAATTTGCATTGTGGCAGGAGAGATGTCTAGGGATGCGGACGTACTTGGTGCGAGTCTGCTTGATAGCATTCCTCTTCTCTATTTCCGCCTGGACGTTGGTGACCTCGTCGGCCTGCTTGAGGTCCTGGGCGAGGAGGACCAAGGCGCCCTCGTGGGTTTCGCGGTTGGCTCGAGCCGCACGTCGTGAATCATTCTTCGCTTTGTTGGTGCCAACAGTTTCGTGGCCGATCTGGCTATCTCTTCGGTTGAAGAGCCTACTCCAGTACTCTTTGTTCACACCCGGAGGGTAGGGCTCCAACTCGGCCTTGGCTCGAGCCGCACATCGGATATGCAGACTTTTTTCGATCGAGTGAGCTGGATGGCATTCCTCTTGGCTATCTTGGTCTGGTCATATGCAGAGGCAGACCCGCGTAAAGCTTGAGGACAATGGTTCCCAGGCCACTGAACATCCCGAGCTCTTGGCACTTTCGGAGCAGCTGAAGCATCTCGACCTCCTAGGTCGTCGTGGATCTATCGCTCTTTATGAGTTCCTGGCGCAGGGCCGCGATGCGCTCGTTCTCATCCATGTGTGTGGTGGGCTCGTCTGCCTCGAGGAGATCCTCGAGCAGGAGCTTCTTGGCACCCCTGTGCTTCTCGCCACTCCGTCGTGCTGCCTCCCGCATGGCATTCTTCGTCTTCTTGGACCTCTTCTTCGCTGCTTGCGTACCACCTTGCTTGGCGATCTCCGTGTCCATTCTGTGAGAAAGTCGACTCCAGTACTCCTCGTCGACTCCAGCAGGAAAGGAGTCCAAAAAGTCCGGATACTTGAGGTCTCGCTTCGTTCCAGTGTTCAGCGGAAGACGGTCGGTTGGTCTGCCTCGAGCAGGTCCTCGGCGAGGAGCTTTAGGGCGCGCCTGTGCGTCACGCCAGTCGCTCGTGCTGCCTTGCGCGCAGCGTTCTTCGTCTTCATGGAGCCAACGATCTCCTTGCCGATCTTGGAGTCCATTCGGTTAAAGACACGGCTCCAATACTCGTCATCGACGGCCGACAAAACAGAACCCTTCGTCGCTTTTGCGATCTCGAACGTCTTCTTCAGCACTGCATCGCAGACTTCGCCGGACGTACCGTACCTCAGAGCAACGAGGTACTTGCGCTGTCGTGTTTGCGGCAGACCATAATCCTTCGTGTCAAAGGATTCAAAATCCGCAGCGTAACCGAGAAGGGCTAAGTACGGGGCAGAGGCCTGGCCTCAGAGGCTGAACAGGTCGAGCTGATCAACCTGGGCCTCGAGGGTCAGATCCTGAGACTCAGCCTGGCTGAGCAGGTAGCCGTCACGACAAATGGGACTACCAATTTGAACGTGAGAGAGTGTTGTGTGAAAACCACACAGTGACGTTGAAGGGGGTCTGGAAGGAGAAAGATAGAAGGTTTCGTGAAGATGAGAGAGGGATTGGTGCAGACAGGCGGGTGCTGAAGTCGGCGACAAAGCCTCTCAGGGGACGCATCCCAGACTCGGGACTGGCGCTTGGGCTGCTCCTGCTCCTCTGCGGTTGGGGAAAACGAGCCGGCGGCCTACGCCGGGTCAACAACCGACTGACGGGCGTTGGTTCGGTCTGGCGGCGGGGCCGCACCCTCCGGCATCACCTCGTAGGTGACGACGAAGCCCACGCGGACCATGATGCTGTCCGCTGGCGGCGGAAAGTCAATGCTATTTCCGATGCTAACTGGGTCGTCATGGCCTCCCTCGGCCGTGATTAGATTGCCTAGCTGGGCAGGCAGCACGGTTCGCGAGGGCTGAATCTCGCGAGCCAGAACATTCTCGACAATGCCGCATGGAGCAGCTCGGGGAGCCTTGTTCTCCTTTTGAGAACGACGGAGGTGAAAACACCAGGACAGAGGATGCTTTGCGCATTCTCTTGTAGTCCTTCGCTGATTCGTTGAAGACGCCTTATCACTGTGAAAATGTTAATGAATTTTTCACAGATGAAGGCGTGTAATGATGCTTACGAGAAGGACGGCGATGTCTCTCCACCCTCTGAGAGACCTTCTCAGCAACCGCAGGAGGGAAAATGTCGAAGTAATGAAAAATATTGTGTATATATATAAGACAAAGGAAAAGTGAACGTTCAGTGAACGGGATGTGCGAGGAAACTCTTCCAGGTGATCGTAGCGTTAAGCAACTTGCTCAATAGGCACTAGCCGTTCAAGGCTTTGGTGCAGAGGGTCGTCCAGCGCTGGTGTGGCCAGTTTCGCGAGACACAGCTCGGAAACCCCAACCTGAAATGGGGCTGCATGTCGGGGGAATCTCTGGTGACTTGTGTTAGCACATGATCGCTTTGTTCGATATGGAGACATAATTCTCACCGTTCAGACTGTTCTCAGGTGCTTCCGCAACCAAGCAGAAAACAGTTGGAGTGCACTTTAAAACCTTCACTTGAAGCTGCAACTCTGCAGCTGGTAGACTGTGATGAGGAACACAGACATTTTGAGTGCGTTTTGTATTCTGACGGGCGGTATTATGGGCTAGAGACAGACACATGGTGAAGAGGGGGTGATGGGAGCTGGGCGGCTGTGCAAGAAGGTGAAAGTGAGTGCAGTCTGCGCTGGAAGGTTGCCAAAAAAGAAAGTCCGAACCAAAGAGATGGTACAAGGAATGAGAGAAGGATGATGGTAGTTGATGGGTCTGGAAGAATGGAAAGTGCGTTGAGAAAGGACTTTGATGTTGCTAAGAGAGAGAAGAAAATTGGGTTGGAGGGACGGAGGGGGGAAAGGACTCTTATATAGGTCCAGGAAAGGCCCGTGCTTGGAGTCAAAGGCGTCAGTTCCTTCAAGACCCTTCGGCAAGTTTCTGCGAAGAAAGTGAGTAGAATGTGCGATTGGTTTCGGGGTGCTTCCCTCCTGGTCTGGAAGGCCAAAGTCACTTGAAGGGTCTATACGCAACAAGAAACTAATGACGCATCAACTCATTGCAGGCGAGTTTCGAAATGAATGAGAACTTCAATGGGCTTCCCTTTGCATCTAAAGTATCGCTGGGATTCTGAGATAGCTGTCAATTGGGTGACTCCATTCGAGCAGGAAGGATATTTGCTCGGCATGTGAGAAATGTGAGAGGTCTGTGAAGTCTGCGGCTTTTCCAATGTATCAAGTACTCATATCCATAAAATCTTACAAAGAAGCGCTGCTAAAGAAAAAAAGACCAAAGATGCAGTAGTATCATATCTAGCTTATTTGTTGATCCAGGTCTTCTTCTCATTATGTGGCCACCGATCAGTCTACTGTCTTCCACTCCTCCTCAATAGCCCTAGCCAGAGCCAACACCCGCTGTGTGTCCGCCATTGTATCTCCACAGGGCGTGAAATCAGCGACGCTGACTCTAGACAGGTTCTGAGCATCGAGATGGGCCTGCCCAGCCGCCGCAGAGCCATGAGTCAAGTGCCCGTACCCAACCGCCGCGTTGCCGTAGCGCTGCCCGTAATCAGTCGCGGCCGCGGAAGAAACGGAGCCGCCAATGCCCATGATGGTAGCATTCGTGTTGGCTGTGAGCTGCTGCATGAGCCCGATCGCAGCAGCCTGGTTCTGCAGGTTGATGACGTCGAGAACCTTCTGCTGCCGCACCGCCTGCTGCTGGCAGAGCTCGTCGATCGCCCTCCTGCGCTCCGAGACGTCCTTGCGTTTATAGAAAAACTTGGCGAAATCAATGAACGTGCCCTTGGCCAGTGAAGCGGCGAGTTCGTCGCGCATGCGTCGGGACATTCCGAGGTTGCATTTGACGCCGTCTGGGAGATTGGTGTACAGCTGCTCCGTCTTGTCGTGGGACAGGTCATACTCGAGGGATGTTCCCTTGATGACGTGGTCGTGACATTCCTCACAGATAGCGAGGCTGATGTGCTGTTCGTCGTCGCCGATCATGTAGAACGCGTTGCCAAACCACTTGCGTCCGCTCCCTCGCTTGAATGCCCGCTCCCCGCCCCCGCACGGGGCCGGCCACGATGCCATGAGCCCTGCTTCGCTCCGGAACCCTGCAAAGTCGTCCACCCATTGCGAATCATAGCCTTGATGGAGCCATCGCCGCAGGATGAGGCCGCGCCAGACGAGCGTATTCTCAAAATTGTCGCGGTCGGATGTGTCGGCGTTGTGGTCCGTTGGCGAAGAAAGAAAGCAGAAGCGTATCACGCCGGGCACCAGATCTCGTTTGATGGGCATGAAGAGGTGACTTGCCCCGAGCAGCTCAACCGTCGAATTGTAGCAGAACGGGCAGATCTCGATTGCGGGATGCTCCGTCAAGCAGTACCACTGAAAGGAATCGTCATCATGATCCTGGGCAAGTGCATCCTCCTCGTCGACCCCCTTGATGCCGGCACAGTCCGGTAGCGCCCCTCGTCTCGACATGCAATGCCGCCAGACCTCGTCGTCTCCGCGCCGAATGGCACATTTCATGGCGAATTGCGAGGGCACGGTTGCAAGGTCGCAGCTGGCGTTGCCCTGGAATTCGGGCGCGAGCTGGCTGCGGTTGTTGAAGAAGCGGTCCATGCTTGTGCCATGGATTGTGTCCAAATAGCATGCCTGGCAGAACACGCCGCTCTTGTTGGGATCATGGGGCTCATAGTTGAAATGTGGCTCGTCCGGAGAAGCATCGGCGGGCCAGATCGGCTGACCGTCTCCGGGGCAGTTGATCGAGAGCCGGAACCGCACAGCGTCTGCGAACCGCCTGAACGACATTTGTCGCAGATCCCGGTATTGGTAAGCGGCATCCAGCTCCCGCCCAAGCATCTTGAACACATACCCTCGTATCCCGCCGAGATCGCATCCCCACCCAGAGGCCGGTGGGCCGAGATACAGATCTCTTTCAAACGGCGTCCCGCGGATGAACTGCTCAAAGCAGCCTTTACAGACGGCAAGTTGTTCCAGCGATCTAGAAGTGTAATACGGCGTGTCGTCAACCGGCCCTGCTCCAGCGCAGGAGTCCAGTTCGCAGATGGTCTTAGCAAGCTGGACTAGGGAAGATATCGTCGCTGAACTCTGTTGGCTATGGGACTGCGATAGAAGCGCCTGAAGACGCGGGACAGTAGCGTATCGACATGCCAGTTGCTCAAAGGTCGGTAGTGGCAGGTCTTGATCCTCCGGTACCGTTTTCTCCCTACGACGGAAGCAGGCGACCAGCTCGGCATTCTTTGTAGGCAAGATCGCGTTTGTGAAACAAGCTTCACAGATAGCGAAATCATCAGAATTGGTTCGGGCATCTGCTGACGATGTCTGTCCTGGGTTTAGGACCTCGTCCCGCAGAACGTAGAAGGACACGACCTCCAAGGAAGCTGGCTCGTACTTGGGGCAGGGGACTGGATGCTTCGAATCCGTAGCATCGTGTCGTTGATTATGGTCTGGGGTAAGGGCTTGCGACATTGCGGCCATGTCGAATGTCTGACTCGGCGGTGGAGGCTGTGCATAGCTCTGTCCGGGCTCCTGACGCCTTGCGTGATCAGTGTTTTGGAACTGCGTCGTCGGGGGCGCATTATATCTGTGACAGCCCTCATACAGCTGTGTCTGTAACTGAGGTGCCGGTGCCGGTGGAGGTGCTTGGTAGCCAGAATGGTGCTGCTGAGGAGGGAATGTATTTTGCGGTGCATAGTATCCAGATGGAGCCGGTGGTTGCTGCTGGTACGAGTGTTGCGGGCCTCCGTAGTGATACTGTGGTCCAGGAGGCTGCGAGTAATGCGATTGCTGTTGCTGGCTAGGATGTTGGCCTGGTGGGCTCGGATAACCGTATGGCTGTTGCTGCTGATGATATTGAGGTTGGGGTTGATACGGCTGGTTTTGGGGCTGTTGGCTCTGTCCTCGCGTCTCCTTCACGGCTCCCTTGATCTGGCTCTTGGCCTTCTTGAAGAAGTCCATTCCGAGGACTACCAATGCCTTTGGGGCTTCGAAATACGACGCACGAATGAAGCGAGAACCGCACGATCTGAATGAAACCAGCACAACGAGTATGCGATGGGATGTCGAGGTGATAAGTACGGCAGCAAGAGCGCATAAGAAATGATAAGAGAGTTCATAGCACGTGAAAGGCTGGCTGGTGAGTCTCAGAGGTTCGAGACCGCCTGCACGCCTTCGATTTCGCCTAGCGCCACCACGCACTATTGAGCTTGGCATGTTCAACTGCGTTAGCACATCTCAGCTAAGCCCGACACAGCTCGACGGCGTGGCAATTCTTTCAGCTTTCCCAACTCTGATGCTGCGATGGAATGATGGTCAAACTGGAGGCCGCTGGTACCGTACTCAACGCGGATGCCGAGATCGCTTGACCTCGACATGCCCGGCCGCACCGCCCACGTTGAACAGCTCCGACGCATGGTGTTAGTAGGATCGTTGCAGGTAACTTCTGTTGACATAGAGTAAGACCGCTTGATTCCTTAAGGTGTAAGACCCTCTCTAGGTAGGTGGGATACTACTGCAGCTATATACAACGCTGGGAGGTGCTGGAGGTACCAGTACCTTCGTACTTGCAGTACCACTAACTACTTTCAGCAACTTCACAGGCGGCAGATATCATCTCATTGACTCTCGAGATTTTACCATCGATGGGATCGGTCTACAACCCTCGATTGCCACTGAGACACCGGAGAGCAGCTGACAGCTTAGCTTGAAACAAATTAGCTGCATACCTGGCCGGATTGATCGCAAATGAATTGGTCGCTCGGCATGAGCCTACCAACATCCGGATCTGGAGATGTCTATGGACTGAGAACTGATGGCGATCTTGGTGCAAGATGACGAGGATCTGTTGATGTCGAGTCCAGCACCAGCCCAACTCTCAGGACACCCCATTCGAGTGTCAGAAGTCCGTTGCAAGCGCAGCAAATATTCACTGTCAAGTGCAACACTTCACTTGAAGGCCGTCGATATATGGACTGAGTAGTTGAACGGAGTGGTCACACGCCAGCACGGTTAGCAATGACGAGGACGTCTGTCAGAAGTACTCGGGCAGTAAGTGGGCACAGAGCTGGACGAGGGCCTAGAACAATCATGTCACTTAAAATAGAAACATTACCCCAAATTTGAATTGAACAGTTCATGTGCTCTATCTACGCTCCCGTCCCTCGTGGCCAGCCACGTTTGCAGTACTGGCAGCCCGGTTTGACCTCCCACCCCTAATAGCCATCGGCGTCACGGTGTCACCCAAGACGGAGGATGACAAACCATTCCGACATCATTGGGTATGATTCCTGTCACATGTTTTAATTTCCCAGGAACCCATATAAAGCACCGAGATCGAAGAAGGATCTGCCATCGTCCACCTCTCAACCGGGCAGGTGGTCTGGGCATGCACACCCACGGCTCTGCATGTGTCAATTTTGCCGGCATCCGTCTACCGGGGTCCTCCCGCGGGGAAGGTTGCACTGTCAAAACAACCTCCAAATAACCCGATATATTATCCTCCTTCTCGAAGACGACCATGCGTGACCCATCTTCCTGGCTCAATCTTCCATTTCGCAATTTACCCGCTCACTGCGACGCCGCCAGTTACCAAAGGCGACTCCGCGCCGCTTTTCCTTCATTCCCACTATGCTGAATCAAGGCACGGTATACGAGATGGCGGCACCGAATGTCCGAGGTCGTTTTCCCTTTGGTCGAGATCAAGAGGTTATATAAACTTGGTAGCAGTGGCCTGTTCTGTTGGTCGGTCGGCTTATATCTGTACTCGATCTCCCTCGTGTTTGCTGCAATTCAGCCGGGAGAAACCAGATCATCCAGTCGCCCTTAACACACAGTACAGTCGTCGCCCCTTTATTATCACTCAATATCACACACACGCACAGGCAGACGCAGACGCACCACACATCTTTCTCAAGTAGGATGAAGATCACCGCGGCAGTCCCGCTGACGGCCCTGGCCGCAACTGCCGGCCTGCTCGATGGCGCCTCGGCCGCCGACGCGCGCTTCTGCAGCTCGCAGACGGGCATGTGCTACAGCGAGTTCAACGCGCAGGGGCTCAAGAGCATGAACGTGCTGTACCGCATAGCCATCCCCCAGGCCGCCCAGGCCGCGCCCTACGACATCGCCGTCCAGATCGTCGCGTCCCGCAACATGGGCTGGGCGGCGCTGTCCTGGGGCGGCACCATGGTGGGACATCCCTTGACGGTGGCCTGGCCCAATGGGAATTCGGTGACGGTCACTTCGCGCATGGCCACGTGAGTACCTCTCTTACTTACACTGTGCTTCGAAATTTGTCCCTGGGATCTGGAAACCGGGCTGTTGGATAGAAAGCTTACATACCTTGCATGCAGTGGCCACTCCTATCCCAACGTCTACAACGATGCCACCTACACGATACTGCCCGATACCGGCGTCAATGCCACCCACTGGACGCTGAGCGCCATCTGCCACGGCTGCAGCCAGTGGGCTACCGGCAGCAAGAAGTCGATCTCGCCGAGCAGCAACAGCGTGTCGCTGGCGTACGCGATGAATAGCAACCAGGGCGTCGTCACCACGCCGTCGAACCCGGCCTCTCAGTTCAGCTACCACGACGTCTTCAACTACTTTAGGATCGACTTCAATGCTGCCCGGGACCCACACCTAGAAGTCAACAACTAAGGGATCCTTTGCTAAGGGTGTGTGAAAGACGGAAGTAGACATGGGGCGCACAAAGCATTTGGAAGCAGGATGTTGGGAGAAAGGGGTTTTGTAAATGACATATGCATATTTGAGGGTATCAGCCATTACTGCATCAACGAAAACAATCTTCATCAGAACATTACCACATGCATGCCTCATATCTCGTATATCTCCCTGCATGTCCGCCCGCGTTATCTCGCCGGCCCAGCTCGAAGCCACTTGGAGCTCAGGTCTCCACCGTCATCGTACCACGACCCATTGCCCCAGAAGTGACGGTCCGCCAGAGTGAAGTTTCCATGTATAAGATGCCCGTTGGGGCCGAGCCCAAACACTGCGATCCACCCATCATTTGACTGCACTGCGGAGGGAGCGCTGTGGAAATAGCCGCCCAGATCTTCCCATTCGTTCGCCCAAACACCGTCTATCTGGGACTTGTGCATGAGTTTGTCGCCCTTTCCGACAGCAAGTATATCGATCCTGTTGGCGGACTGAATGACGTGCGGCGTCGACTCAAAGTAATACGAGCCCAGGCTTTGTGTCTTGCTGTACTCCCCGGATGCATTCGAAGCAATGGACCACTCGCTGTAGTACATTTGTCCGTCGGAGCCAATGCCCACAGCGCCTGAGGTCTTGTCCGACACCCTGACGATGGCCGGATCACCGCGATAGCCGACGTAGCTGGACGGGCGCCCATTGCCCTCCCAGCCAGCCCATTTGCCGTTCCTGTAGTGCATCCAACCAAGGTCATGCAGGCTATCCGCGTGACTGCCATAGCTAATGACATCCACACGCTCGGAATCCGGACAAATAGCCGCCACGCCAGCGGCCAGGAAGCCATTGAACTTCTCCCAGGGATCGCTCGCCGACGCCGAGCTCCACGCGCTGCCGTCGAACCTGCGGTGCGTCATGTCGCCGTCCTTATTGGTCGCAAAGAGCTCGATGTTGCCCTCGCCCCAGGAGCACACGGCGGGCGCGTTGATCGAGATGCCCTTCAGATTGGTCCAGTCGCTCGCCCAGACCCCGTTTTGGTAACACCTGGTGCCGACGGTCTGGTCGAGGAAGACGGCGAAGACGTACACCTCGGTCTCGTTGACGACGACGGCGACGGGCTGGCTCGAGAAGAGGCCGCCGAGGCTCTTCCAGCCACCGGCTTCGCCGCCGTCGTCCCAGGCGTACCTGTTGCCCTGGCGGTACCACACGGCGCGGTCGTCGCCGAGGGCGAAGACGAAGAAGGACGGCGACGCCGAGTTCTGGAGCTGCGCCGTGGCGAGGGTGGAGGGGCAGACGGTGCCCTGGCACACGGACACGCGGTTCGCTTCTGGGAAGATCGTCGGCGTGCCGAAGGGTGTGGGCGATGTTGCGGATGGCGCTGGTGTTGACGTTGACCTGGACGGTCTACTTGCGTGTTAGTCTATGAAAGCATAGGGGGCCTAAAATGGGAGGGGGCACTCACTCCCGAGCATCGTTATGCTTCCTCGTCAACAGTCCAGCCGTCAGGCCAGCAACGAGCGCGATCACGGCAATCGCGACGACGGCGATGATCCATGCCAACCGCCGCTTCCACCACGGCTTGGTCTTGGTCTGAGTCTTCTCCTGCTGTCCCTCCCAGTCTGTCGAGTCCCAGCCCTTATTTTTGACCTGCATCTGCGACTCGCCTTCTCTCTCCCAAGGCACCCGCTCCGGAGCATGACCTGCTCCATCCTGACGCTCGCCGGGCACCACCTCGGGCAGGTTGGAGTACTGCCTCTCCGCGTGCGGAGGGCTCACTGGCGATACGGGCTCCATGGTGTATGTGTGCTTCTGTGCCTGATCTCACAGAACTCAATTGCAAGGCCCTCGAGGATGAAAAGCAGAGATCAGAAAGCAGCGCGCAAGTGTGCGCCCCGACCGATTGAAATTATCAACAGGTACCCGACTGCTGATCATTGTCGTGATCGGGGTCGGTACCCCCCTGCAGCGCTACTGGTGGCTTGGGCGCTCATTGCTGGCTTTGGACCCCAACTGCCAAGTCCAGCTCTCTGGGATTGCTGCAGAAACACAGCCTTGCAGGTGCAGAGGGGTTGCATTGCGAGCATGTCAAAATGCCGGCCGTGGTCAGCAAACGGTCCGACTGAGCGGCGCGTGGATGGCACTGCTGTTCTTCTCGTGGAGCGGATTTCACCACTTGCGGACCGTACCGATCGTTGGGGTTTGGCCTTTACCCAATGCGGCATTTCAAGACCACAACCATGTCATCCCAGGGCATCAAGCTTGAGTTGCGCTTATGTTCAGTGACGGAGCGCCTAGCAGGGCCTGCATGGGTACTGCAAGCGAGCACTCTAGCCTCTGAATTGAAAATGTGACAGCTAAAAAGGTAACGTCGCCGTCGACACGTGAACTTTTGAGTGAGATCAACAGTCACATCCTTTTGGTCGCAACAAGCAAGCATCATGACTTACCGGAGTTTTCAGATAGGTACCTAGCAGCTGCTCAAGCTTCACTTGGAGACGAACCCCTGGGGGACCAGCGATCAAATTGAGAAGGTCAATTACTTTGTTGTCTTATCACCTGCCGCTATTGGCTTCTGGCCTGAATCTCAAAGAGCTGTGGCAGCAACTCGGACAGCACTTCCCTCAACCCCTGCCACTTGATCCCCAGCGCCTTCTCCGTCTCGCTCGCATCGACACCAAAATGCGCATCAGCCTCCCTCGCCCCCGGAGTCCCTAGCGGGATACCGCCCCCGTGCTTCCCGGCCACCTCCCGCGCGACATCCGCAATCTCCTGATTGCAGTACACCCCAGCCGCGAGCATGTACCTCTCCCCGCTCGCCTCCGGGACCTGCAGCGCCCTCACGTGCGCGAGCGCCACGTCCTTGACGCTGACCCAGACGGGGCCCTTGGTCGGCGGGATCGCGCCGTCTTTACCGGCGGACACGACGCTGTAGACGATCTGGTTCGACGTGTTGAGCCGGTCCAGCGTCTCCGGCACCGCGCCGGGCAGGAACGCGCCGAAGACCATGGCCGGGTTCAGGCTGACCAGGTCGAACGGGGCGGAGGGGTTGTTGTCCTCCATCCACTTCCACGCGACGCGCTCCGCGACCGTCTTGCTCGCGCGGTACGCCACGGCCGCCGCGGGCGCGCCGACGCCGTCCTCGTAGGTCAGTGGCGACCAGTCTTTCGCGGTATAGATCTTGCCGCGCTGGGCGCCCTTGGAGGCGTCGTAGATGCCCGCGAACGAGTTGGTGTGCACGACGCGCTTGACGTGGCCGAGCTGCTTCGCCGCGTCGAGGACGGCGGTCGAGCCCTTGACGGCAGGGATCATGAGGTCGTTCTCTAGATCGGTCGTGTTGTAGAAGAACGGCGCGGCGAGGTGCAGGATCGCGTCTGGCCGTATCGAGCCAAGGGCTGAGAGGTACGAGTCGACCGACGTGATGTCTTCGACGACTACGACGGAGAGATTGGGGTGTCGGCCGTGCAGGTCGAGTACCTGGTCAACTTTAGACTGCGACCGCGCCGTGCCGACGACATTGTATCCCTCGGAAAGGAGGAGGGCGATGCAGTGCTGTGCTATGAAGCCATTGGCTCCTGTGACGAGCACCAGCGATGGCGGGAGGATTGGTCTTGGGAGTGCTGAAGGCATTCTGGCTGCTCGGGTTCTCAGTCTACAGACTCAGGTAGGGGAACTCGTGTAAGCTGAGTTTCGCAATAACAAAGTCATCGTATGTGTGGTGGCTTCTGGGCCTTCGCAGCAGAGAGATAAAGGGACGCCAAGATCATTCATGCCAGGGAACACATCCGACCTTGCGGTCGCTTACGCCCATGCATCGCGATCCCCCGCATCGCTATCGGGTTGCAATCCGTATCTCCGTATCTTTCATTGTCTCAGGGGGCTGATCAATACGCCCGCCGTCGGAAAGGTATGCGACGGCTGTGGGGTGCATACATGTGGGTCAAAGATATGGGGGACATGCTGACCTTTCACGCCTTTCCAAGACTGATGATAACCAAAACGTCACTATTGGATATGATAGGCATGGATAGTACATGTCAATCGGGTGTGGTCTTCCGCTATTTCATTTCCGAATCCCATCGGAGATAGCGGCTACGGTGAAGACCATGATGGTTTGGCCACGCGTACCAGCAGGAGGTATGAAGTCAGTCAACCGAAGAAGCTAGTCTTACCTGGCGAGGACTATCAACTTTGGCTTGATGACAAAGGCGATGATATGATAGCAGAGTGTGGCTATCTTTGCTGTCGATCGGCCCCAGGATAGGGGTTGTACTGTCCGAGGACGTGTCCAAGTTGCATGTGGTGACCAAGGTAATCAGGAGATGGGATATCATGTCATTTGAGGGATTGGCGTTGTGCAACTAGAAGGCATCTCGAATTTCCAATGTGATTAAACTCCAGCAATTGCCCTCCTCTTCAATACTGCTGAATTCTCGTTTAAGCCAGCAAAATCATGTGCATCCAAACAGGCTTGCCGACTCAACAGCACTGCAGTGCTCGTCCTCTCCCGGACCTCTTCTTCGTACTCGTTGATTGCCTCTTTAGGATCTTTCCCTTGCTTGTATATCCCCTCTAGTACCTTAGACAATCGGTATGCGTCAAGCAGACCATGGTTGGCTGCCTCTCCCCGGTACATAGTCATGGCATGGGCAGCGTCCCCCGCAAGCGTGACCTTGCCATTATGATTGTCCCACGGCAGACAAGGCCAATCTTGAAGGACGACCTCGATGATCCCTGTTCCTTCTGGGATAAGAAAGACAGTGTCTCGTAGTATGGGATTGAAGTCTGCGGCTCGCTTCTTCATGTTTGCCAGGCGTCCTTCGTCTGTGGGCTTGACTTCGTCGTCTGATGACTTGACCGGCCAGGAGATCAAGATTTGCACACGGTACCGCTCCTGGTCTGTTCCCGCCGTGCCGTTGACTTGCGGCGTCTCGAGCATGCTGAACCAGAAGAATGCGCCGGTGACGGGGTGACATCCTTGAAACAGTAACGGGTCGATGTCTTTTAACGGCTTCACTTGCTCTGGGGTCAGATCTAGAGCAGCGCCCGTGAATCGTACGGGCAATGGGATGTTTCTGTAGGAGTCTGGGGCCAAGAACTTGCGCGTCCTCGAGTTGCTGCCCTCGATGCCCACAATGAGCGATCCTTCAGCTCGGGTGCCGTCCTCAAAGACGGCAACGACTCCATCTCCATCCTTATCCTCGATCGATGCAAGCCGTTTGCTCCAATGTACCTTATCGCTCACGTGTTTGAGAAGCATGTTGCGCATCTTTTCCCGGTTCACTCGCCGTCGATCACCAGGCGGGATGAGGAACTTGGGCTCGAGGGTCTCGAGATTGATGAAGACAAACTTTCCCAATCCCTGTCGGTCGGCCTCCGGGTCGACCTGAACAGACTCAACGTCCTCGAAGGCCTCTTCTGATAGTAGCTCTCTCAAGAAGGGCAGCACCCAGTGTAGTGTTATCGCCCAACCCTGTCCGCGCGAGCTGATATGGTCATCGCGCTCGTAGATCTGGAAGGGAATGCCGAGCTTTGATATAGTCAGTATATGTAGCGCGAGGCGGCTCAAGGAAGTAGGACACCATAGCCATACCTTCTGTAGACCGTTTGCGAGGGCAAGTCCAACAACACCGGCGCCGATGATGAGGACTGGTTTGCGGTCTCTTGACATGGTCGCGTGTGCGATGCTCTCGACGCAATTTGCTCGGTCTAGCTGGTGTTCGGTAGAGACGTAGTTAAGAGTGAAGGGTCCGTGTCTTGTAAGGAACAGTCTAGTTGTGTTACCTTCTTCTCGTGGGCTAGAATGATAAAGTCTTGACCCCGCAGCTTGCTGAGCTGTTTGGGTGGGAACGTCACACAGTGGCTTGAAGTACAAGGTTAGTTCTGCTGTGCCGTGCTCGATACAACGGGCAAATCCCGACGTCCCGCTATCGTGCAGACAGCGACGCTTCTCCAGTTTTTCCGTGCCTTCGTTAATCGGACCCAGGAGCGCGGCGCGCGGTTCAGGCCGTCTGCCAATCCGGATCGCATGGATCGTGAACTCTGGGGAAGTAACCGCTGCCCTCGTCAACAGGTTGGTGTGGGGTTAGAAATCCGCCGCCTCTGCTTATCAAGGGGAAGATTATGACAGAAGAGCCGCCCAATCTCCAATGTGCTGGCTGAGCCTAGATCATGGGGTAGCGCGCCTCCGTCGCAACCCCTAGGACCAAACCTTATGCAGCCGTCGGAAAAGCAAAGCAGGGCCCACAGGCGACTCCATAGATAGCGGGAAGACCGCCGGACCGCCAGGATGCTGTCATGATCTTGGAACTGGATGCGCTGGATGCGCGCGGAAACACCAGGACTGGGAAAGCTAACGATTGCATCGCGATATTGTCTGCGAAGTCGCGCGAATGGCCGAATGGGATATGTTCAAGGGATAATTCAAGTCTCTCGATTGCATCTTCTCTCTCCTTGCCAGTTATCGCTATCTTCATCTTTGGCATCCATCCCCGCATTCAACTCTAAAAGTCCCAAGACTCGATTCTCCAGAACACTGCCACGCTCACCACGACAGGAATTGAAATCCTACCCAGAAGCAACTACAAGCAAGAACCTAAGCACGACCTGGTACTATGACCCAAGATCAGAAACACGAGGCTCTCCAGCCTATTCACCCGTCCATGAAGGGCAAACTCGACCCCACCTTCGAGAAGCTCTACAACGACAATGTTGCCAACACGCCCCTGAAGCCGATCGATCTCTCCTTCCTACGATCAAAATACTCGGTACTCTACTCGTACGGCACGGGCCCTGCCCCAGATGTCGCCCGCCAGTATGATACGCAGATCACTACGCACGAGGGCGTTACCCTGGACATCAGAGTGTACGAGCCAGACACCACGGGCCCCTGGCCGGTACACATCGACTTCCACGGCGGAGGCTGGGGCTTAGGCGACCTTGATACCGAGAGCCACATCTGTAAACACATTTGCAAGGAGGCTGGCGTCGCCGTCATCGATGTGGCGTACCGTCTCGTGCCCGAGGACGCCTATCCCTGCGGAGTGACGGACAGCTTCGCTGCTCTGAAGTACATCTACGACAATGGCGCCAAGGAGTTCAACATTGTTCCCGAGCGCATCTCAATAGGCGGCGTCTCGGCCGGCGGCTTTATTAGTCTCGCTCTGGGCCACCTAGCGCGAGATGCCGGTATCTCTCTCAGGCTCATCGCGGTCGGTACTCCAGTGGTTGACGATCTAAGCCAGTACGCATCGGCGGCGGACTCGCCCTTCCCGTCCATGCAGGAGAACGAGCACGCGCCGACCCTGAACTGGGGGAGGCTCGCCTGGTTCGACAAGCTTAAGTGGAGCTCCCTCGGCTCGACACCTGAGGAGGTGGCAGAGAAGCGCCAAAGGGTTCCCGCGCTCTTCTTCAACCTCTTCCAGGCCGACAACTATGCTAACCTCCCCAAGACGGTCATCTATACGGCAGGCGCCGACCCGCTGAGGGACGAGGGCGAGGCGTACGGCATGAAGCTAATCGCGCATGGAAATGAGGTGACGATGAAGAGGTTTCCGGGTGTGCCTCACCCCTTTATGCACATGGATAAGGATCTTTGGCAAGCAAAGGACTTCATTCTGCAAACGGCTGCTGCTATTCGAGAGGCACTACATGGGCGGTAAGGTTGGTTGTCTGGGAGGCAAAAAGGCCCAATTCAGCTTTGTCTAGATAGAAGCAAAAGAAAGACATGGACGTAAATCTCTGGTCTTCTAAATGAAGTCTTCATTATCAAGAATGTCCACCAGTAAATGCTGGCTAGAATGCAAGTTTGTCAGCTATCCTCAGATCGCGGCTATTCCCCCGAGGAAACGAGCGTGATTCCCAGAACCTCCACCCTATTGCTGTAAAGAGTTAAAGTCATCCCCACTAGCCTGCTCTTATCTATGGGGATGCCAGGCTAGTTTCTCCAGACTCTGAGACTACTGGGATTGGTGTGCGGCACTAGACCATGGTGTCGGCAACCCCCAGCGCCCAGCTTCCCCACGCCTCGCTTTCTTCTCCCGAATGCCTCACGTCACTCGGTAATCACTGCAAAACCTTGCAAGAAAACACACGCCGTCCTCATCAACCATATACGCCGTGATGGCTTCTTGCGATCGCAGACCTCCTGTGTGCGTCCGATGCGCCGAGATCAAGCAGGGGTGCCGAGGCGGCATCCCCTGCGAGCGATGTACGCGGCTCAGTCTTCCCTGTCGGCCCAAGAACAACTCCGCTTCGCCACCATCCCGAGATCAAGGACCAGATAGCCCACTCGTCGACCTATCGATCGAACAACCAAAAGCTCGGATACGGAGAGTACAGACGGGATGCTTGACGTGTAAGAAGCGCAAGAAGAAATGTGATGAGAGGTTTGTCTTGCTGACTGTTTGAACAAGGAGGTTCGCGGCTTACGGGTATGACAGGAAACCACAATGCGGCGACTGCCGGAGACTATGTATGGAGTGTACATGGCCTGCCGAGAAGCCTGCCAAGAAGAAGGTCAACGACTGGGTGAATGGAGATTGGGCGACAGCTGCCGCGCCGATCAGTCTGCCTGTCGTACGATCACGAAGCCTCAGCCGCTCAGGCAGCTCGGCCGGGTCCAATGTCGACGTCAATATCGCAGATGTCCTCTGCCAGATGTCAACCACGATCTCCGCCGACGGCGTGCCAGAGGTCGACATGTCGGCCCCGCTCCAAGACCTGACCTGGAGTCTGACCCCGGATTCCACCTGGCTCGACATCCTCCCGCAAACCCCCTCCATCTCCGGCACGTCCCCGGAGAGCATCCCCCAGCACACATCATCCCTCTGCCTGTACACCCCCAGCCTGGTCCCAGACCTGACCTCCCCGCACGACAAGGCCTTACTGAACCACTACTCGACCATCGTCGCCACGGTCCTCTCGCGCAGCCCGAACGCCGACACGAACCCGTACCTGAGCTACCTGCTCCCCATGGCCATCTCGAACCAGCTCGTCCTGCACTGCGTCCTCGCCCTCAGCGCGACGCACTGGCAGCGCCTGCAGCCGCGCATGCGCGACCGCGCCCTCTTCCACCAGGCCCAGGCCACACAGTCCCTCGCGCGCCTGCTGCCCCACGTCGCGGGCGGCGCCGCCGACATCGCCCTCGTGGCCTGCCTGCTGCTCTGCATGACCGAGCTGTTCGACGGCACGTCGGCCGGCTGGAAGCTGCACCTCCAGGGCGCCAAGAGGTTGTTCGCGACGCTCAAGAGGCAGCACCAGCAGCAGGACGGCGCGTACGGCGGCGGCAAGCAGGCGAGCGCGCACCACAAGTTCCTCGTCATGCTGACGCGCTTCCTCGACAGCGCCGCCACGACGAGCACGTGCAAGCCGCCGCTGATCGACGAGCGCACCGCCAGCGCCGCCACGGTCCCCGGGGGCGGTACCGCGTCATCCGAACCCTCCTCGGGCAGCGGGCTGGGCGACCTCGGCGGCGACGGCGAGGACGCCGCTGTGTACGGCATCCCCCGGGAGCTGTTCCACCTCGTCGACCGCGTCAACGAGCTGGCCAGCAAGCGCGGCACGCGCGTCGACGAGGCGTCCGAGGCCGCCTTCCGGCGCGAGGCCGAGCGCGTGCGCGCGCAGCTCGACAACTGGGCGTACGACTACGGAGGCCTGTCGGGCGCCGTGGCCTCCCTGCGCCCGGGCAACGACGACTGCCTGCACGCGACGACGGCGTACGAGTGGGCGCTGCGCCTGCGCCTGCACCAGATCACCGAGGGGTACTCGCTCAAGGACCGCGAGGTGTCCGAGTGCGTCGAGCACATCCTGTCGTCGACGCAGCGGATCCGGTATGGTAGTGCGCTGGAGAGCTGTCTGTTGTTTCCGCTTGTTATGGCTGGGGGCGCGTGTGACCGGCTTGAGCAGAGGATGGTTATTCAGGATAGATTGATGGTCATGGAGCGGACGTGCGGGTTTGGGTACATTCACCAGAGCAGGGAGCTGGTCGAGACGGTGTGGAACAGGAGGGACGCGACTGAGGCGCGGGTTAACTGGGCGAGGATACGGTATGAGGAGATGGGCGGGCTGGCGTTGTTCTAAGCATTTGGGTCAGGTCGGGATCGTAAAATTACATGGCAAAGTGCTAAATGAACTATGTGATATATAAGCTCCTCCGTATCTTCTCGTGTGTTACGCAGCGGATGTCCTTGACTCTTCCACCAAGCCAGCTATGTGAGCATGCATATCATAGGCACACACCTCATCGATCGTCAGCATACCGGGCTTAGTGTCCTTACTTGACCAGCCGATCCGTTCGTTGAGGTTCTCCCTCGCCCGCTTGCTTGCCTCCTGAAGCCTTGTCGCACGGGGTTTCCGCTCTGCTTCGTACAGCTTCAGGCGCTCCTCGACACTCAAATCTGCGTACTTTTCCGAAAACAGAATACCCAAAGCACCTGCATCCTCGATAGCCATGCATGCTCCCTGACTCTGATCGGGCATCATTGGGTGAGCAGCGTCTCCCATCAACGTGCATCGGCCCTTGGTCCAGTACGGGTACTGGTCATGATTGTACAGGCGCCACATCTTGATATCCTGAGCATTCAAAAACAACGTGATGAGCCGTGGGTCCAGCTCTGGGAACGTCGCAGCCAAGTTCTCCCCCGTTGTCGAGATATTCCACCCATCCTCCTTGAGGTCGTTCTTCTCAGCCGGGTAGAAACAGTAGCACGAGACGACGTTCTTGTCGCTGCACGCCGACAGCACGATCTTGGTCTTGTTGTCGCCGCCCCAGAACTCGATGGCGTCGTTGTCGAGGAACTCCTCGAGCCCGAGCTCGCGCAGCTTGTCGGCGTAGATGATGCACCGGTAGCAGCACGACGTGCTCGGGACCACCTGCGGCACGACGCCGAGCTGCTCGCGCATGACGCTGCGGATGCCGTCGGCGCAGATGACCGCGTCGTGCTCAACCTCGGACCCGTTCTCGAACGTGATACGCCCGGTCTCGGTGTCCAGCTTCTGCGCCCTGTGCCACGTCTTGAGCTCGGCCGGGTGGCCCTTGCCGCTGCTCGACAGGGCCACCCCCTTGAGGTGGTTGTGCAGGTCGATGCGGTGGAAGTTGTTGTAGTCGGTGCCGAAGCGCTCGCGGTAGTCGCCCAGGGGGTACGTGCCCTGGACCGCGCCGGTGGCGTAGTCGTGGCGGATCAGGTTGCGCAGGATGACGGGCCTCGCGGCCGGGATGTCGATGTCCCACTCCTCGAGGAAGCGGGATCCGTTGGAGGCCACGGACAGGGAGGCGCCGACCTCGCCGCCAAAGTCGTAGCGCTCGTAGAGGGTGACGCGGTGGCCGGCGCGGCGGAGGGCGATGGCGGCGGAGAGGCCGCCGAGGCCCGAGCCGATGATGCCTATTGAGAGGGCCGTCTCGGTGCGACCTGGCATGTTGTCTTGGAACAGCAATGAAAGTTTGTCTTTGATAGCACAACCTTTGAAAGGTCTTTTGGCTTCAGGTATGGGTAGAAGTCTCGTGGAGTGGATAGACAGCAGATGAATGGAGGGTGATAAGTTAATGGTCACCTTTGATGGATTGTCAGCAAATGGTTGATAGGTGCCAATGATGTTATCTCTGGTTCTTAATAAGTCTTCCTGGACAAATTGTTACATGCATGCCATCTTCCGATGTAATCGCATTCCCCTCCTGATCCGACGCAGCTTCAAGATGCAGCCGCTAAGTGACATCGACTGTCATCTGATATGGCCTGATGGCACGCGCATCTCTTGACAATTGGAGATCGTTCCCATCCGCCAACCGCGCGGACCGTTATCGTCATGGCCAAACTCAAAAGGCGCGCAAAGCCCAGAGGGAGTGTCGAAGCGACGGCGCCGCTAGATGCTAGGGCGAGCTCCACCGCGAGGTCCGCGATCCGACGGCTGCATTAGATGGGCGGCGATAATGAAGAGACTCCCGCGCTGGAGTCTACCCCGCAGATTGGCACCCCCCAGCATTCCATCGTCTTTGACTTTTCCGTCGTGTCGTGCTGGGTGTAACCACGCGGGATCTGGTGGGATTTGGTGGGATTTGCTTGTGGCTTATCAGCGACCTCCTTTTTACTCCAAGGCTGACCATGCGGTGACCCGTACCACCCTTGACGTGCCAATTCCTGACTGGGGGGCCAGATATGCGTGTGTCGTATATGTATAGTATTGTGCTTGATGTTCCCTTGCTCTGAGACTACTTAACATTGGGCATCTCGTTCTCTTTCGAGACCCTTCCTTCCACGACCAGGCTTCATGATCAGGTCTCTCCAGGATTATCGCCACTCGATCTCATCGATTCATAGTCTCATCTTTCTCCATCAGCCTATCTTTCACTGAGGGTTAGTACATCAGAGAGCCATACTCGCACCTCCCAATCGCCTAACTCCTGCTAACAGCGCTCACAGGCACCTCAATATCACCGACGCCAAGCCCAGCTCCCACCGGACATGGGCCTCCACGACACAATGGAGAAGACACTGACGCCCAAGCCCTCGCCCTCGGTCACAAAGGGCACCGTCGTCCAAGACATGTCGCACACGGCCGCCCTCAAGACCATCACGCGCAAGGTCGACTACCACCTCGTGCCCCTGATGCTCCTCTGCTACTTCCTCCAGTTCCTCGACAAGGTGCTCATCAACTACGCCAACATCATGGGCCTGTCGTCCAACCTGCACTTCACGGGCAACGACTTCTCGTGGATGGCCACGGCCTTCTTCATCGGCTACGCCGTCGCCGAGTTCCCCCAGGGCTTCCTCATCCAGAAATTCCCCGTCTCCAAGGTCCTCGGCCTCAACGTCGTCCTCTGGGGCGTCGTCATCTGCTGCTCGGCCGCCGCGCAGAATTTTCCAGGGATGACGGCCGCGCGCACCCTGCTCGGCATGTTCGAGGCCGTCATCTCGCCCGCGCTCATCATGATCACGTCGCAGTGGTACACGCGCAGGCAGGCCACGCCGCGGACGGGCATCTGGTACTGCGGCCTGGGGCTGGGCCAGACGGTCGGCGGGCTGATCTCGTGGGCCGCGCAGCAGGGCAACACGCGGCCCGGCAGCTTCGAGAGCTGGCGCATCATGTTTGTCTCGGTCGGCGCCTTCAACGTGCTCGTCGGCCTCGCGGTCGCGTTCTGGATGCCCTCGAGCATCAGCCACGCCAAGTTCCTGACGGAGCAGGAGCAGGTCGTGCTCAAGGAGGCGCTCGTGGCTGACCAGGGCGGCAACGGGCTCAAGGTCTTCCATGCGGCGGGTATCTGGGACGCGCTCAAGGATTTGCAGGTCTGGCTGCTCTTCCTCAACACCGTCCTGATTGTGATCCCCTCGGGCATCATTACGACATTCTCAGCGACCTTGATCCGAGGTTTTGGGTATGACGCCAAGCAAGCTGCGCTGCTCAACATGCCCGCGGGCGTGGTGTCCGTCGGCGCGACGCTGCTCAGCACGTTCGCGATCCTGTACCGTTTCCCGCGGTGGCTCGGCATCTGCTGCCTCATGGTCCCCACGCTCATCGGCGCGGGCCTCATGTCCTTCTACTCCAAGAGCCAGGCCGGCTCTCTGGCGGGCATATATCTCATCAACTTTGACGTCGCGCCGCTGGCCCTCATATACGCCTGGGTCGGCGCCAACATCCAGGGCTACACCAAGAAGGTGACGACCAATGCCATCGTAGCCATCGGCTTCTCGATCGCCAACATCATCGGTCCGCAGACGTTCCAGGCCAAGGACGCGCCGCACTACATCCCGGCCAAGATCACCGTCTTTTGCGTGTGTGGAGGTTCAGTGGTAGTCAGTATCCTGACGAGAGTGCTTTATGGCATGCGGAACCGGAAGGGTGCGGTCACGCAGGGCGAGGAGTCTGAGACGTCGCTCGAGGGCATGACCGATAGGAACAACCCCAACTTCTTCTATGTGTATTAGTGTAGTTATGCCAGTCATATCAGAAAGGCTTTTAATCGAGATGACCTTTTTGGACTTATCAATTCAATTTTTCTATAGTTGTAGCTGCTTTTTATCTATCCACGAGACCGACCTTGGCGCCTTGCGAGTTAAGACCATGAAATCATGACAAGACGCTTACAGGACAACCTGGTACTTGGCGCCCTTCTCCTTCTCGTCGCCAAAGATGTTGATATCCCACTTGGGACTGTCTGTAATTCATCTGCATTAGCATCAAGTTCACTTCTAATTTTGAGGCTGGTGAACCTACAGGTCGTGGGGATGTTGAACCGCTGCGGGTTCTCGCCGAGCTTGTTGACGGCCTTGACGGCCTCGTCGTCTAGCTCGACCTCCTGGAAGTTCTCGCGGATGCGCGACGCCGTGACCGACTTGGGGATGACGCTGTGGCCGCCGATCTGCGACCAGGCGAGCACGACCTGGGCGGGCGTGACCGTCTTGCCCTGCGCCTTGGACAGGCGCTCGGCGACGGCCTTGGTTTCGGGGACGTTGACTAGCAGGGGCAGGCCCCACGAGTTGTTGCCAAAGGCCGAGTAGGCCGTGATGTGAATGCCCTTCTGCGCGGCGTACTCGATCAGCTTGGGGTTGGGGTTGCGCGGGTGGCGCTCGATCTGGTTGACGGCCGGGGTGACGCCGGTGGCCTTGATGAGGTGCTCGATCTGCGGGATGGAGATTAGCGGGGAGGTTTTTGGGTGTCGGCGTTTGGGGCTGGAACTTACGTGCTCAATGGAGCAGTTGGAGACACCGACGGAGCGGACCTTGCTCTTGGGCAGCTTGGTCACGGCTAAAATGGCGAACATCGTCAGCCAATTGCTGTCAAAACGAGCAGAGCCTACGCTGCTGGAAAGGTTGGAGTCCACTAACCCTCCCACGTCTTGGACAGAGGAACGTCTTGGACAACGTCAACCTCGGCGTCATTGCCGGCAACCCGGGGGAATAGCTCGTCGCTCTTGGCAAAGGCGACAGGCCAGTGGATGAGGTAGAGCTGCAGACGATCACTGTCAGTATCTTCATTCAAAATCTCTCGCTGCTTCTCGGGAGACGGGACAAACTCACGTCGAGGTAGTCGAGCTCGAGCTCGGCCAGGGTGTCGTCGAGGGCGGGCTCAACCTCCTCCGGGCGCTGCTTGTTGTTCCACAGCTTGGAGGTGATGAAGATGTCCTCGCGCTTGAGGCCCGGGATGTCGGCGTAGGCGCGCTTGATGCCCTGGGCGACCTCGCGCTGGTTCTGGTAGATCTTGGCTAGGTCGAGGTGGCGGTAGCCGGCCTTGAGGGCCTCGTAGACGCCGTCGCCGACCTCGCCGGGCTTGGCCTGCCAGGTGCCGTAGCCCAGGGTTGGGATCTTGTGGCCCGAGTTGAGAGTGACTGTCTTTCCGAACGACATGGTGTATTTGCTGGTGGTGTTGTTGATTGAAGGTGGGAGAGATAGGAGGGTGTTTATGGTATGAGGTTATGGGAGAATAGAAGAGTAAGAAGAGGAATAGGGACGAAAGAATTGGGTAAGATGGTACGAGTGGGAGAAATACTCTCCCTCTCTCGCAAAACAGCATCGTCATTACAAAATACAATGTTGCCATCCCGCGCCAAACCACCCGTGAACCCCTCCACCCCGCCATCATAGCGGACCTTGAGGACCCAGCTTTTGCCAGGCCAGGAGGGTGCGCAAACGCCACAATTGCGCATAAAGAAACTGCTGGAATCGCACTTCTGCCGTGTCCGCCCCTCGTTCCCCTCTGGCCTAGTGGGCAACGGCGCCTCTTCTAGCTCGAGATGTGGAATCGGAGCGGAGCCGCCTCGCTGGGGCGCCGTGGGATTAAATCAGGGTCCGGCCCGGTTGTTCTCGTTTAGGTGATTTTCGCCGAATGAGTCGAACCCGCTGATCTTTCCGTCTGTCTGGACGGACTTGACGGAGTTGCTGGTTTGGGTCGAGGCGCGCCAATGGGCATCTGGAACTGGCAAAGACCGGGCTCTTGCTTCCCGAGACTTTGTCCGTGGGGGATCGGCTAGTCAGTTAGCACACTCAAGGTCGAGTTTAGCTGCATTTTCAAGTTTGTGTAATGTATTATCTCATGTGCTGTGCTAAAGATCCATGCGAGATATTGATCCGATTCCAGTCGGCAGGAAGTCGGCAGAAATTTTGACCGGCTTCCGGGGGCACCTCATCCTCAGTCCTTATTTAATCAAACCACATCAGTATGTTATATGTTCGAATGATTCGCCCTCTTCTTGTCAAGCACATATGTAATCATGCACACAGTGAGAGTTCCTTAACCCCGAATGCTCATTGCTGCGCCGCCCAAGGCAGCAACGGGCAAGGACAAGTGTTGTCTTTTGGCGCCTATGTGTCCTTGGTAGGAAACACATAATAGAAATTCATTGAGATCTAGCACATAAAATGACAGTCAACCCTGTCCTATCTAGACATTTCTCTTTCGACATTCGTCGTATTCTTCCAGCAACGTAAGCTGGCATGTGCTTGTCGTTGGCATAAGCATCCGCGGGATCAGCACCCTGGTCAGCATCGAGTGGGGTGCATGGCAAAGCCGCAAGTGCAATCCTGTCCAGTTCACTCGCTCAATCCATACATAACTTTCGTCTTGAGCCCATCATGTATCCCCATACGCGCCTATATCTTTTTGGACTTGCCTCGCTTCTCATAATGGCGGTCGCCGCGCGCGGGCCGCCACCGTACACGATCCCTGGTGTCGCCTTTGATCTCACCGCCAACTACGGGTAGGGGCGCAATTTGCTTCTCCATGAACTATTGAGTGAGCTCACATGGTATCCCTTCGTACAGTACTGCGGCTATCTACTTCTCCAATGGATCCTCCATAAACGTAGCTCAAATTGAGGGAACCCCGGCATACAAGACTTTCATGCGTCGTGGTGATGAGATACACCCCCTGATAGGGCAACACGGCAAATATTACTGGCTACGCGATATGGTCTGCTCAAAATTGCAGCCGCTCAGCTCAAACTTATGCGCCAGAGACCCTGATTTCACCAGTGTCCAGGCTCTCCTGCGGAATTTACAGTCCTCGGTCGTTTCCCACCTGGGAGCCGAGTTTTGCTACGTTGGCGTCACCATCCCGGACCGTACGTGGCAGTACCAAATCCGCGTTATCGAGCAAGGCATACTGTCTATCGGCCTTCGTCAAACCCATCAGATTCTGGGCGCCCCTAGATTGGCACTGGTCACGCACATCACAGACGACTACTTGTACTTCGACGAGGCGCGAGCCATCCTGTCAGTCGACTACAGTGCTTCGGGGCTGAACATGGTCCTCTTTGCAGAGGCTATCGGCCTCGCAGACGTTTTGCGCACGAGCTACCATCCGCATCTCGGCGCAGATCATCGCACGGACGACGGGCACTTAGAGGCAATCAGGGAGGCCATCTTGGAGATCACAAAGGCTCCGATCGGCAAGGACTATAATTGGGTCCCGTTGACGGACGACATTCGTTTGGTATCTCTGCACGGCGACGCGGTACAGGACGGAAAATTCCGCGACACGGTAGGAAGTGTCGTGGGCTTTGATGTGATTGACCAGGCTTTCGATTCAAACCCTGTCTTTGCTGCTGCGGCGGGCATGGCGCGGGCTTCGTTCGAAGAGATGGATACGTGGAGTTTTGACTTCCAACCGACTTGGGGTTGCTGGTGGCGGTCACAGATTCACGGTATAGCAAAGGAGGAGTTGTAGATGATATAATGCATGGATGGCTACAGCCTTCACTACAGTCTCTTTTCAATCATTCTATCTAGGATTGCCCCTCTTTGGTCCCCGGCGTGCTTTTTTAATCTGCCTGTGCAAACCCGACGAGTCTCCCTTCCCGCATATCGAGCCGCAGTCGGCGGTCCCCTATCCTCTTCTTAATCCCGCCGGGCTCATTGGTGCCCAGCCCAGCCACAGGCTTCAATTCACTTCCCAAGTCTGTGTACAGAGACACGAGAGGATCGGCCTTCCAGACCCGGACGTTCAGCCCGTACGTATGTATGATCTCGTAGATGAGATAGACGATGGACAAGAAGACGAGCGTCGCAGGGAACGCGATCCAGCCCCACGTTATCTCGATGATGGCCTTGCCCTCGAACGCGGTGCCGCGGTAGCGGGCGTCGCTGACACTCGCCGCCGTGGTCGTGTTCAGACGGATCTCGTTGCTCATGCTGCGCGCGACGCGCTCGATCCAGGGGTTCACGTCGTCCATGTTCCTATACAGGCCGTCGGCAAAGTCCGACGTCGTGCTCGTGACCCGTAGGCCGCCGTCAGCGCTGGCGTTGCCGACAAACGTCTTGGGCGCGAACTGGGTCCACGCCAGCATCTGGTAGCGCCCCACGCGGTATTTGTCCTCCGGCGAGACATTCATGTCGGCGGGGATGTCGGTGAATGTGATGTTGCCGTTGGACGCACCGGGCGAGGAATCCTCGACCTTGCTCCAGGTCTTGAGTACCGTGTCCTGCAGCTGGCCCAGCTCGACGCTGACATTGTGTGCCTGCATGCAGTACCACAACGCGCACTCTGTGGCTCTGGAGCTATCCATTCCCGAGGTCAGACTCTTGCTCTCCGAGAGTCCGAGAGCGGCAAAGTTGGCGATCATATGCGGCGAGTCTGCTTTGACGTTCTGGTCGGCCAAGGTCTCGAAGATACGGCCCGATCCGGCGCCCATTCTGAAGACCTGCATGAAATCCAAATTGTCCGCGGAGCAGTAGACACTCCTTATTTCCAGTTTGCCCACAGACACATGGCAGAGAGACGACGATGACGACTTGTTATAGACGATCTGGTCTGTGAGGTCCATGCAGGCCCCGCATACTCCGACAGTGGGGACGATCGGCCAGGTGCAGTTTCCAGTCGGGCAGGTCGCTGGGGGATGGCCGATACTGTTGGCCATGAAGCCTTCGTATACGGCGAGCCGACTCGCGGCAGACAGCCTCCCTGTTCTGAAAGTTAGCCAACAACTACAGCAAGGTACAGTAGCGGGATAGACTTGGTCGTACATCCACTGCTGTAGCCGACGGCGGTATTAACATATGTGCTGCTCGGGACGTTGCCTATCGGACTGTTTGGCCCTCCCGCTACGAGGTCAATCCTCAGGGAGATGAGTTGCTGCAAGAAAGTGTCGAAGCCCAGAGACAGGACCGTGATCAACGCTCCGAGATAGGCGATATGTCTAGTTGCAAGCGTCAGCTCTTCAACCATCCGTGCAATTCGCGGCTGGGACGCATCGACTCACAAGGGCCAAAGCTTGATAAATAACTTGAGACTGCCCCATGTGCCTCGAGAAGCATCGTCGAGCGTCGCAAAGTCTGCGAGCTTCCTCCCTGACCGGGACATCCGATTCCACTTGGCCTGGCTGATGGCAGAGGCGACCGACGTCATGAATGCGCCCTTGCATATGGTCGTGAGGATGGCCATGAGACCGTTGATGGTGAGCACGTCGCTCGGCCACGAGTCCTGCGGCTTGCCGTCGTAAGCGCTCAAGACGCCTGCGATGGCCGCCAGAGTGGCCGCTCCCAGGAGCGCGGCGAGTATGTCCCACATCCACCATCGCAAATACGGGACCTGTGCCTGTGATACGTGGGCGCTGATGTACTCGCCATCATGGCCCACAGGCTCGGTCGCTCCGAGGTTGTCGTCCCAGGTTGGCACCGGCATCGCCAGCGGCGAGAAGACTGTGGGTGATTTTTCATTGAACGTTGATTTTTCGTTAAACGTAGGCGCATCCCGTATTTGGTACGTAAAGATCGGGTCATCCTGGGTAGCCTGACGGTGATACATGGCGACTGCAAGTTGGCCCAGAGGTCCCTGGGCTCCGGACTTCAACTTTTTGACGTGGGACACACGATGGTGAAGATCAAAGGATCGCAAAGTTCGACCACGCGAGGAGCGCGATGAACCGCAATTAAGGTGGCGCTCCTGTCAGCATGGGATACCCACAGGCAAGGGTCGAGCCGAGCAAAACAAGACAGAAATGCATGACGGGCCCCACGCAAGCACTGCACTGCACGCAAACCTGGTCTGCGTGGCTGGCGTACATACATAATGTTCCTTATTTAAGATTGACGTCCAGCCCTAGCGCAGCGTAGGGCCAAGATGGCCGTCTGACATGCAGCGAGCTGAGCCGTTTCTGGCACAGACGAAACCCGAGTCTAACGCCATCTTGGTGGGCCAAGTGATCCTTTTGCCCCTTTAAATTGTGGCAACACCGCTCAGCAGCGGGTCGACAGCCAATGCCCGCTGCCCAGCCCCCCCTGCCAGCACAGGGGACCGGCTTGGCATTGCGCAACAAGCGCTCGCTTGCCCATGTCGGCTTGGGGGCCGAAAATCTCACTGCCTCATCGTGCTCCTGCCTCGTTCTCGAGCACTTTCTACCCCAGGGCAAACTGATTAATGCTTGGATGATACGCGTTAGTTGAAGCTACTGGTACAAAGCCCATGGAACCACGTTTGTTGATCCACCAAATAGGGTATTGATCGTCAGGGCGGGCAGGCTTGTTCAGGATCATCATAGCCTCTATCAAAGTTGATGCTGTCTTGACAGTCCATTGTATGTACATACAGTGCCAAAACTCGAGCGGTTGATCCCCCATCATCGTCAAGCGTCATAGTCACGTCGATTGCCTGTTGAGGAGACATGGTACGTGGATCGAAATATTTATTTGCTCGAATAAGTATTTGCAGAAAGAATCCAGCCCGTGATCAGGACTACCTTGCCACCTAGCTTTGTATAGGTTGACAGCGTGGATCCAACCCATCACAGCAGGATTCCCCATTGCACATCACCCCGCGGGGTTGCTTCGGGGCCGAAGTAGGAGCAATTCCCTACTGATGAACTTCGATCTCGCCATGGTCTTCAGATTTATGGGGACATTCGGCAGGTAAACCAATCTGGAAGGGTTGCATTTCCGTGCGGCCGGCCCTCTTTCGGGATCTTGCCGGGTTCGTCAGCAATGCCAAGACCGGTCCGGCAGCCCGGACCGGCTTGAAGCACATACGTCACGACCTGTCCCAGGCCTCAATCCTTACTTATTCTCCATATCCAAATGTCCACAGATTACTACGCACACAGAGACCCTCATCCTTTGAGCTTCACATTAGTTGCCACTTTGCTCGACTCAGCGCAATGACGCCGCCCAACTCGACCGTCCAGCCTCGACGAAGCAGAGCTAGAATCGCTTGCTTGAACTGCAGAGCGCGCAAGGTCCGTTGCGATGTTGCGTACCAAGACGGTGTCTGCACGAACTGTGCTTTAGATGCTCTGGACTGTCAGGTCCGACCTCGGGCGAACCGGAGAAAGTATGTAAAGCAGTGACATATGACTTCTGTCAGTAGTTGACATTGTCCCAGTAGTAGATTCAGTAGGGCTTCCAGCATAGGTCCTTTCGACGAGCCTTCCCTGCCCCGAGATCCCTGGGAAAGCCACAGAAGCAACGTCGGTCCATCAGGACACCTTGTGCCCAAGATAACGGAGGACGGTGAGCCGCCTCCAGTGCCAAAGATTGGATCCGCTCCAGGTGATTTTCTAGGCAAGCTAGACGACACCTTTATCAACGACCTAACGCACTTGTTTCACGGGAGCCCGGATACCGACCCCTCCCGTGGGATGTCATCATCAAGGTTACTGGAGAAGTCTTTCGATACTGCCGACTCAACAGCAACATTCAATGACACTCTGTCGACGTACTCGTCACACCCCGAGAATCGCCCCGCTGATGTTCACTACGGATACTACACGTTCTTGAAAATGGAGAATCTCTCACGGTTACCCATAGAGGACGTGAAGGTGCTTGAGACGCAGGGTTGCCTCCGAGTTCCTGCCCGTGCAATCCTTGACGAGTTCGTCGGCCGATACTTTCTCTATGTCCATCCATTCTTACCCATGATCCATGAAGGGGCGTTCTGGAGAATGTACAACGACCCTGATTCGAGCGATCTATACGGCCAGGGCATGTCCCTTCTTCTCATGCAGGCTATGATGTTTGCCTCGTGTAATGTGGGTGACCTCCTGATATGGCTGTGGCAGCCAGTTCCTAACTTCTTCGATAGTTTGTACCTCTCAAGACGCTCCGATCATTCGGCTTCTCGTCGATTCGCGCGGCTCGAGCCGCTCTGTATCGTCGGGCCAAGTTCCTATACGACCTGGATGCCGAGGTTTCACCTTATACACTTGCACAAGCTGCACTGCTCTTGTCTTTCTGGGTTCCCTCGGCGAGTGTTGAAGGCCACAGGCCTATGACAACCTGGCTCCTCACGGCGGTCCAACACGCTCGCGACGCAGGAGCACATATGTACGAAAGTACCGAGTCAAATCATCAAGTGCACGACAATACATTGTCTCCATCAGTGTCTCCCAACCTTCTCAAAAGACTGTGGTGGTCATGTGTCATCCGTGATCGCATGACTTCCCTCGCACTACGGAAAGAAATGTACATCACAAGGGCCAATGCTGACATCGACTCGACATCCTGCTTGAGATACGCAGATCTCTCGGAAGAGGTTTACAGTTCTTCTGTCTGTACACCCGGAACGAAAAGATTATTGATACGGCTGACCATCAGGTTCATTAAATTCTGCGTGATTCTCACGGATCTGCTCGAAATTAGTCCCCACTGGGATGGTGCCAATGCCCGAGAAAAGTTTCTCAGCATTGACAGTTGCGAAAAGCACATGCGGGCTAAGGCTGAACTCCACGCCTGGGAAAGAGAAACAAGCTCACAATTTCCCTGCCTGCAACCCTGCAAATCTACGCAACCCAGCACAGACCAAGAAGATCTCATACTTCTTTATCGGGAAACAATGTCTCTTTGCTATTAGTGAGTCTCTTTCCCGTGACGAATCTCACCCTACTCATAGTAACTGTTCATCTCAGTGCTGGCCTTGCATCGCTCTCGCAGCTGCAGCTGTTACGATTGGCCATTGCAAGGTCGGACGTAAAGACGCGTCTCCACATCAAGACTTCTACTATGATGGACGAGTTTCATGAGCTCAATGCCGCCCTAACGCACTTTGCGGACAGTATGCAGTCATTATTACAGCTGGGTTTGGCTCGGTGGCTCCCAATCAGCGCGTAAGATTTGACATTCCTTTTGTCTTTTCATGGGCTTCACTGGCTGACACTGTCAATAGAGCAGCATTCACTGTTCTGCCACTTCTGATGCACTTCCCTAGCCCTGTTCATCCCCCAGACGACCCTGACATCACAGGCAAGCCTTTACGGCAACAGCGATTCGAGGCCCTTGTCGAAGCGATGAGGATATTCCAAGACCAATATAATGGAACTGAATGGTTCAGCTCCATCGTAAGCCAAGTGATCGGACTTGTCCAACTGAAAGGCTTCGACCAGAAATCCGTGGACGTGAGCTCTTCGAAGCCCAGGGCCGCTGAAGTACGATGGTCGACGTCTTACCTGGCCTTGCTTTTAGCGATGGACATATGCTTGAGTGAAGCACGATACCCCGTCGATCAAGACATTCCTGCGTCGTTCGAAACCATCTTACGCCCAGAGTCTGAAGAATCACACCTACATCAGGAGCGTTGCACCAGCATCGACCAATCAGATGATGAGGGAACAGATATGGACCCTCAACAGGACGAAAGCATGATGGTCCAAACAGCAACGAGCGACAACAGTATCCCAAATATTTCATGCCCAGGATCTACCCCGCTTCCCGACGTCGATTTCGCGGCCTTCACAACAATGCCCGCGGACATGGATATAAGCGACATTGGCAATGAATTGTTCCCTTGGGAGTTGAACGCTTTCACTGGGAAGTGACCTTTAGCGTTATGCAGGAGGTATGTGCTGCAGGCGAGACCGGCACAAGTCTCTAGGGCTTGCCTTAAGGGGCCAAGTTCCATGATACAAGATAGCTAGGACTTTTCAACATGGGACGTTGCTGAAGTTCGCCATCGAAATTGTGCGAAGAAGTGAATCTATACTTCTTAATCTGTGCTGTCAGGATGGAAGCCACCTCTCACGCTTCTGCCGAAGTCATTCCGTTCAAAATCACTTGCACAACTCCTTGAAGCAGTTCAATTGACTAAGGGCTCGTTCAAGTCTGCCAAGGGCTTCCCGTTTTCTTTGAAAGAATGAAAGAAACAGAAACTCTCCATAAAATAGTTGTCACTATTTCTCAGGCGATATTCACAACTTAACGCCCCGATTGAAACCTTCAACCTCCCATTGACGTAACTTAGCTCTCTGCACCTTGCCAGTCGTTGTCTTTGGAAAGAAGCCCTCCTCGACAAACTGTATCTTCCTGGGATACTTGTAGGGTGCAGCCTCTTTCTTGCAGTGGTCCTGAAGTTCTTTCGCCAGCTTTTCAGGATCTTGCCGCTTCCCGGCCTCGGTAAGGATGATGAAAGCCTTGACTACATCTCCTCGCGACTTGTCCGGTGAGGCAATAACCGCGCTTTGTAGGACGGCGGGATGATCCTGCAGGGTCGATTCCACTTCGGTGGGGCCTATGCGAGAGCATGCAAGTTAGATCTTGCATCATTCCTGTGAGAGACGAAAGACATACCGATTCTATACCCAGCCGAGTTGATCACGTCATCTGCGCGGCCAACAAACCAGAAATAGCCATCCTTGTCTCGGTAAGCTCGGTCGCCAGTGAGGTACCACTGTCGAGGCGCCAGCGCATCCTTAACCGGTGCCTGCTCTTCGCGCAATTTGAGCACCTTTGACCCATCCTTTTGGAGATATCCATCGAAGATACCATCGAGCCTCTTTCCTTCCGAGTGCATTGATACGGCAATGTCACCCTCGACTCCCGGCGGGCACTCATGTCCGGCCTCGTCGATCACAGCAAGATCAATTTCGGGACTCGGTAAGCCCATTGATCCCGGCTTGACCGCATTCCCTGGAAAATTTCCGCAAAGCAGGATGGTCTCTGTCTGCCCATAACCTGTGATTCACTTTTTAACTTCTGCATCTCCAGCAAAGGCGACCGAGTCGGGAAGAGCTTACCATCTTTGATTTCGATTCCCGATAACTCCTTCCAGGAGTTGATTGCGTCCTTTTCAAGAGCCTCTCCCACAGAGACGCAGTGTTCCAAAGCCCGCAACGGATTCTTTTGCAAGAACTCCCGAGTGTCGGCCAGGACCATCTGCCGGAAAGCGGTCGGTGGGGCGCAAAGAGTCGTGATAGGGTATCGATGTAGTGTTTCCGCGATGCGCCGCGCTGAGAATGCTCCTTTCATCCGACGTACGTAGAGCGCAGCGCCATTCATCCATGCTGCAAACCAAGCCCTGTTCGTTAACATGTTCGTTAGCTAGAATGTACTATTTCTATTACCGGCACCGAGTATTTGTCATGTGATGATTCAGACTTGCCATGCTGCCTTTGCCCAGCCTGGATGAATCGTCAGTGTCACTGCATTTTGACAGACAATGAGAGTTGTGGGATAGGAACCATTCGGCCACATACCTTGCTCCGCTAGGGACCAGTACACCTTCCCTCGCTCTAAGAGCAGCCACTGTTTCCCGGGAAGTATGTTTCCTACAGGCCAAAGTCAATACACCCCGAATCTAGTCGTGAACCGGATAAGCATCAGACCTTTGGGATAAAGATGATTGTGCACCACCATTTTAGGTAGGCCGGTGGTTCCAGATGTGAAGAAGATCAATGCCGGGTCAGAGCCTAAAGTGCGTGGCCCCGAATACTTGGTATCAAGCGGATATTTGTTCATCATATCGCTGTATTGGTCGATCCCAGGCACAGGTGCACCATCTGCCTGCACAACTAGCTTGACATCTGGGCAGTTCTTTCTGATCTTCATGAAGACCTGGACGGTCTCAGCATCTCCCACGAAGACCGTAGCCTTCGAGGCAATTGCGCGGTAGTGCATATCCTTCGGTGTAGCAAGTGTCGAGCATGGCGAAACAACGATTCCTGCTCGAAGAGCCCCGGTCGCGATCTCCCACCTGGATGATATATAGGTATAGGTATTAGCTTTCGCCCTCTCGCTCTCTGCCTCCTCGCTCAGCAAGCGCAAACCGGAAAGGAACAATTATCTCACCAAGCAGGCACTCTGGCCAAGGAGATCATCAAGACACCGCCTTTGACGATTCGAAGGTCGCTCATAAGAGTAGCAAAAACATGTGACTTTCTGGAGAAATGATCGTAGGTCAGGTCAAGCAATTCCGAGTCGGTCTCGTCGCTCCAAAGCATGGCCCTCAGCTGAGGCGAAGCCGCTGCATTCTTGTCGACGACGTCCACTGCAAAGTTGAATTCGTTGGCTTGCGGCAGCGACTGAGAAGTTTCGTTGAAGCGCATCGTGGCATAAGATATCGTGATGGGCAGACTGTTCTGTAACGTGTGCACTAGTGAGTCTAGTAATCCGCCTCCATGAGTAGGTAACACACACGAGAATGGGACTTAAGGGGTCGAGACGTGTCTTTTGGGTGTGGCTGCCGGTAGTCGGCAAGGCACATGCCGCGCGGTGCGGCTCCGGTCCGGGAAGCCGAAGCCATGGCATTTGAGCGAAGAATGTACCGAGGGTCAGCGTTGAACACAGCCTTAAAGTGGCAGAACTCGACCTCCATTAAATCAGATCACTTCTACGTTAGGACACATCGTCTATATGGTCGAGTCGGTTACGGAAACTTGCACTTATGGCTACTCGTATTACACAGCGGGAAGAGAAAATTAAGAGCTATGCGGTATTATATCTGGAAACACTGTCGTGGCCACCAAGCAGCTCTATCTATCAAATGTTACCCTGGCGTCTTTGTCTTTGGCTTTGCTCTGACTTGAAGGCTTTCACAGCCTCCTCATACTCCGCAAAACCATACCGCTCATTGTATATCAGGGAACACTCCACATCGTTGGCCTCTAGCAGTTGCTTCTGAACATGGCCTTTCATCAACCCTTTGGTAGAACGGAGAGCCCCAGGTGGCGATACAGCAAGGCTCTTAGCTATCTCTAAGGTCTTGGGAAGAAGCTCCTCCGCTGAAAAGATCTTGTTCACCAGCCCAGGCTGTCTCGCGTCTTCTGCCGTGATGCGCTCTCCTGTAAGGAAGAGAGCGGCCGCCCTCTGATGACCCATGAGCCTAGGGAACGAGAAGCTGGAAGCCGCTTCAGGAGCCATTCCCACCTTGACAAAAGGAGTGAAGAAATATGCGTCGGGGACAGCGAGACAAGATCAAAGAGGGCGAGTATAGTTACACCATACCCAACTGCAGGTCCATTCACAGCAGCGATCAGTATCTTATCTGACAGGATAAGTCTCTGATTCAGCTTGTGGAAGTCCGAGCCATGAGCAAATGACATTCCTTCACCATCCAGAAGATCTAGGCCGGTGTTGAAGAACTTCCCCGTCGCCGACAGGACTACCACTTGAACTTTGGGCTGCTTTTCCACCCATTCCATAGCCGAGAGGGTTTCCGAAAGCATTTGCGGATGTAAAGAATTCGCCGAGTGTGGGCGATTGAACTGGATTAGGACGACGCGGCCAGCTTCCAAGGACTGCACTAAAATGGTATTGTACGGCGGCATGTCTGACGTTCTTGAGAGTTTGGAGCGGATTTGAGCGAGGAGGATTGTAGACGATAACGCGACTCGAATTGGGTCGTAGAAGCGCAGCATAAGTTAGGTGTTGGGGGCAGTCAGATGGACAATATGAACAAAACTGGCTTGTGCCAACTCATACATCTTCGAATGCAAATCTTTGAGCCCCGTAGTCCCTGCAAAGCATCAGCGGAAGCAAAATGAAGCTACCAATCGGAGCATTGGCTGTCGCAGCTCGGTGCTTCCGGACCGTGCTAATGCCGGCGGCCTGTGGCAACAAACCGTCGATCGACCCCATAGCCAAGGGCACCTGCGGACCGGCCGGACCGGCGCTGTGCCGTGCCGAAAGAGCCTCACACAGTTGTTACATCCCAATCAAGTGATTAATTTACTTGGTCACAAACACTTTGAGGGGAGAGCAAATGTCAATCTAGTCCATACCTAGCAAGAGACCAAGGCCTGACGCATTGTCCTGGTGAGCCGAGACGAAATTAGATAATCAGACATGTAAAGACTAGTCAATTGTTTGGATTATGGTTGGTAGTGATAGCTAATACGAATGCGTCGTTTCGACAGTCAAAACAATCAAGTGTGGATAATCGTTCAAGCTGGATCTGTCGTGCATGTCCCTGTGCTCCTCGTCTTGAACTTTCCAACTCACTAAATTATTCGCTCTGTGTCTCATACACCGCTCAAGTCGTCTAGAACTGGTAACTTAAGTCCTGTATGCTTTCCATGAGGTTCGCATATGCTTCAAGCTGCAAACCTCTGGAGTAGAAATGGCGACTTGATTACTTTCACTTCGATCCATATCGTGACTTGAACCATGATGGTATTTCTAAACCAGCTTGGCGCTATCATTTTATTCACCGAAGCGAGATTCCTGCCATACAATCATCTAGACGTTGATGCTAATCTAGCATAGCATTCTTCGCTTTCAACACCTCCCGTAAGTTCTCCAGACTTTCATTTTGTATCTCGTCATATAGCGCAAAAGGGTCACGGATGTGTCGTCCCAAGCTTTCTTCCATCACAGCTATATCGCCCTTGGCTTCATGAAACGAGAGGTTTGACACGCCCTTCAAGTTTGAGCTGAAAATTCCGGCTGCGGAGATGGGCAGGAAGTCCTCGTAGGTGATAGGCTCGTACTGCACATGGCCAGTTTGGATGAGTTCGGACAGCTTCAGCGTCGCACCAGGTTGATCCGATAGCTGGATGTCGTTTGCCGCGCTATATCGGAAGTAGACCAGACGCCGTGCGCGGAGCTCCTCCCAGTCATCGGGATACTGCTTGAAGACTTCGGAGGCCACCTTCTCGACGTCTTGCTCATCACTTCCTGCAGTTGAAATGATCTTGTGGCTCTCCTGCAAAAGGCGGTCATACAGAGCTCGCCCTTCGGCAGTCACGGCCGCGCCTCGCTGCTCGACTTCTCCGAATCGCGCCGTGTGATGGTCGACAACGAGGCTCCCTGTGCCATCGTCCAACATGACTCGCTCCTCGATGGCCTTGAAGCTCGTCTGCCGTAAAAGAATCGAGCACTTCCGCCGCGGAGGCCCTTCGATCCGCTCCTTGGCTGGCATGCCTCTGCGCGTCATCTCCTTCTGGACGAGATCAATATCCAATGTGCGTGGCGTGAGGTGGTTGATATGTGCGCTTGGGAAGCACGCGATGTCTGCCACCATTGGGTGCGCGGCGTGTAGATCTTGATACAACTGGTGCTGGACTTTGGCCGTCGAGTGCCAACGAAAGACGCGAAGCACGTCTGTGAGCAAGTCGCCCTCTTCCTCAGCTGACAAAGTACCCTGACTTTCGGCCCGCAGGAGTAGCGCGAGCAACCGGTCGGTAAATAACTTGCGACCTTCCAAGAGCTTTACTGCCAGCGTCCGCGTTGTAGAGTCCAGAAGGTCAAGACGGAGTAGGCTGGTGAAAACACGAAATGGGTTCACCTCCAATGCGGCGCTGTCCAGTGGGCGGAAGGCTGTCGCATGCAGTGGCAATCCTGCTAGTGTGAGATCATAGTAGCCTACAGGATGCATGTTGAAGAGGGCGAAAATGCGCGCGATTATGTTTAGCTCGTTCGCTGTCCCAAGCCGGATGGCGCCGTGCCGCTCGACTCTGTGGCGGGATGGGAGTTTCTCCTCTGCAACCTGATCGTCTTGTGAGCATGAACGACACAGCAAGAAAGAAGAAGAGGAAGGGCCAGTACATGGTCGTCTATATCAGCGACAATAGACAACAAATCGGCATACAAGGGAACTTCCTGCTTGTACATGTCCGACATGGCGGTGGAGAACCTCGTGCGCAAGGCGTCGGCGTTGGGTAAGGGGCTGAAAGTCATGGCTGTCTGGTGTCAAGTGATGCAATGAATCGTTCTGGACTGGCGGGTTGAATAAGTGGAGGGTCCACAACACAATGACGCTTTTATATAAGCAGACCTAACCCGATGCTAAATTTCTCATACTTTGGAGCAGATAAGCCTTTATATCTCGACGAAGGCAAGCGATACTATCCAATGAAGCTTCCGACGGATCACTGATAGCAACCGTTACCAAGAGGCGGGGACAACGTCCCCCGAGGTAAAGCTAGCTTGTTCACGGTAGCCATAGTCCTACCGGTCTCCAACCGCTGCCTGCCGAGAGCTAGGTCGAGGGGCCACATCGCGATCTCTTGCGACAAGAGCAGCTGTCCTAAAGTCAGCTGTCTGGGGAAACAACCTGCAGATTCACATTCCAGGACACTGGACGAGAAGGAGAGAAAGCATATTCTTCATACAGATCTAAACATGCTGGATTGGCTAATCGTGAATCTTTGGTGGTGGAGGGTCTTCCTTCTCTGTGAGGACGAAGTCGTATTCCAACAGCCAGAACCCTTCCTGCTCCTTTCCGTCAATCTCCTTCTTGAAGGTCTGCAGTCCATATTGTTTGGCCAGCGACAAGTCGTCACAGAAGTTGTAGTCACATAGCAGACTAGACTTCACCCCGAACACGGTATCGCTCTCCACGTACTTGCTATCTCTAGAATACAGCGCAGTGATGAGCTTAGCGTAGTCGGGATGCAGGATCATGAAGTGCTATAGATATGTTGCGTTAGTCATCTTGTTCAGGACTGCACCTAGGCGAGGAGAAGAATACGGCGAGTCCACTTACCATATGCGCCGGGCGAAACCAATGACGGTTGAGCTTGCGTAGAAGCTCACCGACAGGGCCATCGTTCGAGATTGGGTACGGGATTGGACGCACGCATGTGAAAGCATATTGACCTTCCTCATCCGTGTACAACTTGCCACGGCAGTTTGGTTCGCCGTGTCTCTCGGCATACTCTAGGTCGTAAATGCCGTTGCCGTCGGTCTCCCAAACGTCTATTAATGCCTTCTTCGCCGGCTGGCCCGCAACAGAGCGCACTTGGCCACGTACAAGGGTCGCCTCACCGAAAGTGCCATGCTCGGTGATGGCCTTGCCGTTCTCAATGACGTGGCTGTTTTCGTCGTGGAAGGGCCCGAGGACGGATGACTCTGTGGCGCCGGGCTTGTGTGGATAGGAGAGGGCATCGACCAAAGCCGAGATGCCCAAGACATCTGACAGAAGGACCATCTCGTGTCTGACGTCATCAGAAATTTGGCCGACCTGACTCCTTCTGTAAGCTCTCTGTGAAAAAGAAAAGCCAGTGCCTCCACACGTACCTTTGTCAGGTATTCCCACGCGGCTGTCCACTCATCGAACTTGAGGTCGACATCGCGGACAAAGTCATGAGATGCCTGAATCAACTTTGTGATGATGTACTGCAGCCTCGGATTGTCATGTACGTTGGAATTGACTGCGATGACATTGGGCGTGATGTTTTCAATGGTCAGGTCCAGTACCGGTGTAGGTACATGGTCAGCCACAGGCGCCGCTGCCCACTTCTTTCGAGTCTTTTCGCTTAGGTCCACGGCCTGGAAACCGTTGGGATTAGCTTTGACGGCTGTCTCGCCTTGGCCGGATTGAACTGTTGCAGCTGGTGGTGACATGGCTTCAGATGGTCAACTTGGTTAGGTCTAGTCGTATTAGCTCACCTGCTTAATCAAACCCATGTTCTTTATAGACTGTCTAAGCGATCCACATTCCGCCGGGAACTCGAAAGAAATCGAGAAAATGTGAAGCATTACCCGACGGAGATCTGCACAGGACTCCTTCTTCAAGCTATCTCCAAGTCTTGGCGTCTTCCGACGGAAGTCCATTCATTCTTGGTGGCTACATGTCGATCGACCATTAGCGTATTTTCAACGCATCCGCCAGGTTAACTCCTCGGGCTATTGACATGATTACAAGAAGCATGCATTGAGAGCACACATGTTCTTAGATTTCCCAGAACCAAAGGTGTAAACACCATGTTCAACAGGATGAGGGCTGTTCGCTTCCACTCCACAGGTGATTCGTCTGTCCTCCGACTAGAGGACGACGTACCCGCCCCCAAACCCAAGGCAAACGAGGTTCTTATCAAGGTCGAATATGCCGGCTTAAACTTCGTCGACACCTACCAACGTAGCGGCCTCTACCCTATCAATCTTCCCGCCATCGCTGGCCGCGAAGGAGCCGGCCACGTCGTGGAGGTCGGCTCCGAAGCTGCGTCATCCCACGGACTCCAGATTGGGGATACTGTCGCAGCATTTTGCCAGGGAACCATGGCCGAGTATGTAGCTGCGCCAGCTACCGCAGTAGTCAAGCTTCCGTCCTCCATTTCTACTAAGACCGGAGCGGCCGTGCTCCTGCAGGGCCTCACGGCCTGGACACTGATGCAGGATGCCCACCACTTGAGGAAAGGCGAGACTGCTCTGGTACAGGCCGCGGCCGGTGGTACAGGAGGACTCTTGGTGCAGATGGCCAAGCACTTGGGTGCCAAGGTCATCGGCACGGTGTCAACGGCCGCGAAGGCGGATATTGCGAGGCGCCATGGTGCAGATCACGTCATTATCTACAAAGAACAGGATGTGCTCTCGGAAGTGCTACGCTTGACGGACGGACAAGGAGCGCACGCGGTATTCAGCGGTGTTGGCAAGTCAACCTTTACTGCCGACCTGGCAGCCACACGAAGGAAAGGCACGCTGATCTCGTACGGCAACAGCAGCGGGCCTGTGACGGACTTCAAAATCCTTGAATTATCTAGTAAGAACGTCAAGTTAGTGCGACCCACGCTAGCAGGCTACATCACGACCCGGGAGGAGTTCGAAGAACGGGCTGGCCAGTTGCTCGAGATCATTGGCAACGGCACGATAACGGTACCCATCGGTGGGGAGTATGGTCTGGATAGCCTAGCCACCGCCCAGGACGACCTCACTGGGCAGAAAACGACTGGAAAACTGCTAGTCAGGATTGAATAGACAGTCATAGTAATGATAACCAACCATATGGGTCAGAGTTCCTCGATGTGTTGTTCTGGCTAGGTAGTGTGCATCAATCACGGACGGTGGTTGCACATCAAGACTCCACACTGGAGTCCTAGCTCTCCCCGAACTCCGATCCTGGTATCCCCACAAAATTCACACCTTCGGATCCTTGGCATCCCTACAATGAGTTCCTACGGCTCTTCCGGCTTGTGCCCTCGGATGCTTGCAACATTCATCGACCGTCAAAACAAGCAGAAAGACGATGCACCATCCCGCCGGAGGCCAAACTTGAGCTTCACGTTTCAACAGACCCTGCTTCTAGCTCCCTATTGCCCACTGCAATGCCATCTTCTCCCCCAGATGCTTCCTCCGTCGGGCTGGGTCCATACCCATCCAATCGGCATGATGGGGCGGCACCCACCAGTGCTCGACCCCGACCCAGGCAGCGGTGGCCACGGGCATCTCGAGCCTGCGATCCTTGTCGCGAGCGCAAGTCAAAGGTGCGAAGAGCACAGTGCTTCGTGGCCAATTTTCACATTTGTCACGGATGTGGCTAATTTCTTCCATCCAGTGTGATCAGCAACTACCATGCTCTCATTGCACGTGTACGTATATCTGATGCAGAGGATTCTCGGTCAACTGTGGCCAGTGTGAGACCGTCCTACTGTGTCATCTGACGCTAAGTCCTTGTAGACTATAACTTCAATTGTATCTATAGGCCAGATGTGCCTCACCGTCGACAGACGGCAGGAAACCAAGTCTCACGAACATCAAAAGCGAAGCGGTCAGTATTCATGTTTCCTTCGCTGTTCATACTCAAAAGTCCATTGCATCAACAGTTAGACACGGCTTTTGGGTGGATACTGACAACCTGTTGCCCAAAGGAGTAGGTCCCGGGAGCAGCAAAGTAGCACACGAGAAGCAGATCCCCATCCCGGCGAGGTCGCGTTATGCAATCCATCCCACTCGGGGATTGGTCAAGCACCGAATGTGAACGACTCGGATAATCAACGTGCTGGAGTTCCTGACACAGGCAGAGGAGTTGAAACCAGCAACACCCCAGTCCAAGACGGTGTGGAAAACCTGCCCATAATCTTGAACGCTTCACCCGCTGACGCAAGTGACATACCAGAAACGATCCCGTCCGGCATTGTTACGCCCCGGCTAGATGGCGTCAATACCTACACCAGCGGGAGGGAGTTCTACGGTGGTTCTTCAAATCTAGCCTTCCTCGCTAGGCTTTTTGCAAAGGCTCGAGAGCGCGCGGGCCACTCCTCTGACAACGACTTTTCGACTACAGCAGATAGGTTCGGAAGAACCCAGGACCCTGGCTGTCGGCAGCAACAACATCTCCATGATGACGAAGTCTCACTTGTTGATCTCATGTACAGCACAGACTACCATTCACCCGTGGATGAGGTTTCTTCAAACCAGGATGATGCAGGTCACGGCGACCGTGTGGCTGTTGGAGCTACTGACGCTCAAGACGCGCCCATCGGACGTCAAGTCCGTAGCCCCAATCAGTTACGCGGCCAGCTCGCGGTAAATACAATGAGGAAGACAGCAGGGACTCAAAGCTTGTCCCACCCAGGTTTGCCAAGCCAGCCTACAGACATCCTACTCGAGAAGTATTTTATCGAAGTCTACTTCACAAACAAGCATTACATCCACCCTATCCTGGATGAGGGTGCTTTCCTATCTCGCTGTGCCAGAGATGTGTGGTCGATTCCCTCCAGGTCGCCTGCGGGGAAGCGGGAATCCAAATTCCTCGCACTCTACTACGCTGTGGTGGCCCTAGGGATAATCAACAGTGCGGATCAGACCTCGTCACATCCTCGCTATTATAAATACCTTGATGACGACCGCATTGGCACCTCTCATAGATATTCCGGAGTTGACCTGGCAAGTCTGTATTTTGGCCTGGCGAGGCAGGCATTGGGAGACATCATGGAGACATCCTCGTTGGAGACCTGTCAAGCGCTCTTTCTCATGGTAATGATCCGCAGACGCCCTCATCCGCACCCCGAGACAAGACATCCAGACTGTTTAATTACTGACATCGTAGGTAGACTGTATTCTGCCAAAATGCTCTAAAACCTCACTCGTGCTATATGTACAGTGGCATGGCCATACGAACCGCATTGGCGATCGGACTGGTCCATAACCGGGGCCTCGCCCAGTCTGCAGAGACCGAAAGGACTTGGTGGTATGCCGTGCTTTTTTAGCAACCTTTTTAACATATGCTGATGCTCGACACGACAGGTGCATATACTCGCATGAGATGTGAGTCCGCCAGAATCTGACGAGAGCTCAATGTATGCTGACAGTAACTAGCGAGATGTGCTGTTCGTCTGGCCGGCTGGATTCTCTTATGTTCCCGGAGTATTATCCATTGCCCATGCCAAAGGTTTCTGTAAGTCTCGTCACGGAACTGTCCGCCCAAACAGCAATTTGACCGGCAGCTTGTCACAGAGTCCAGAGAACCAAATCGTAGCCATATTTCCGGTCATGGTGTCCTTGGCCCGCATCCTAAAGAGAGCGTCTATGGAGATCTACTGCGGTAGGGTAGGTCAGTCTAGGGGTGAAAAGGCAGCGATAAGCCTGCAACTTAATGCCGAGCTTGATCAGTGGAAAGCCAGCCTCCCTCGCTTTCTGAACTTCGATATCCAAGCTCTGGATGACCCCGAATGGGCATACAAGCAGAAGTTGGTTCTGAAAATGCGTACGACAGGCAACCACCACTGCTCGTACATCTCCACTGACAAAGGCTAGGTTTCCACAATGCCCGCATCATCATCCACCGCCCGTTTCTTGTCACATCAGAAACTACTCCGGACTTCTCCGAGTTTCCTCAGCACGTTGATCTCTGTCTGGATGCAGCACGACAGACAGTTAAAGTGATTCACAATGCATTCGCGAACAGGACATATCTACGTACTTGGTGCGTGCCCTTTCAACCCCATATACCTGGCGAAGGTTGCTGACTCCCCTGACCTAGGTGGTACTGCACGACATACACCCTTTACGCCAGCATGATCATCCTCTACTTGGTCCTGATGCAATTTCCTCGCGTCTCTGGCGAGGATCTTCTGCTTGATATAGAGAAGAGCTTAGAGATATTCACCGCCATGAAGCAGGTGGCGGTAGCCCGGCGCTCTGCAGAGCTTACCCGAGAGATACTGAATGTCATCAAAGACCGAACCGCAGAAGCTAGCCAACGAAGGCCAGCGCAAGATGCCGGTAACTCACAACAGAACACGGCCGGCCTGGGCACATCCACTCAAGTACCTCCCGCTAGTGATGAAGTGACTGCAGCGAACGACATGTGGGCAGATACATCTCTTGGGGATTTGATGAGCCAGGAACTTCCCGGCTGGGATAGTGGGAGCGCTTTAGCTAGTATCTACGATCCCAATATCTTGGAGGATTTTACGCTCTCCACGGGACAGGCTTTCTCTTCGCTGGATATGCCAGGGGGTATCCTTGAAGACCTCTTTGAATAATTAGGAGAAGGGAAGTAAATAACAAAGAGTACAATATGAGCTACTTCCAGATCTGCTAGAGTGTGATCCGTAGCTGATGATACCGTCTTCCCCGCAATGTTATTGCCAAGGGTTGACTACCCCGGACCGACTGATGCAAACCCACTTGCACTCTCGAGCCTGAGACACCAGACTGATACAGTGCTGATAAAATGTGCGGAGTTACAAAACATCCAAGTAGACCCATTCCATCTTGGGTCGGATTCCCCAAAGAGCATGGTTGCGTGCAAATAGACACTCCACCCGAGTGGGTTCTTCGCCCGCACTGATTTGATCGTTGTTCCCCGCAAATGCAGGTCGGGGTTCTTTTCCCATCTTCCCCATCCCGTGTCACGATGCGACCTTTGCCCGAACGACTCGGTGTCTTGTACCATGAGCGAACTTAACAGCTATGCACCCGGACAGTCGCACGGGAAGCGACCGGGAAGGTGCGTATCAACCCACAGTCGACAGCGGCACCGTGCAGGCAATACTGACCTCTTACCCTCCAGCTACAATTGCAATGTCTGTGGTCGCGCCTTCAATCGCAAGTAAGTCATTGGCGAGCTGTTGATCTCTCCGACCGCTCACACTCTGTTGTTCAGAGATACCTTGGTGCGGCACTTGGTAGTTCATGACGTGCAGCGGCCTCTCCCCAAGGCTCGGAAGAAAGCCTGTCTTCAATGCTCCAGGTCGAAGCAGAAGTGTCGGGCAGAACGGCCGACATGTACAACGTGTCAAAAGCGGCAGAGGACATGCACCTATGAGGATAGGTCTTCTGCATCTTACGCCACGCAATCTCAGATCTCTGCTGTGCCACAAGACCAATACCCATTCCTCTTGGAGGACGATGCGAGGGAGATGCTCGACAGCATCAACAACAGCGACGACAGATCAGTCAGCGACGACAGATCAGCACTTGGCAACGAAACCTTTGATCGCGCCTCCAGCAACGGATCAGCCCAAGACCAGGCGATGGCAACACCTCGCTTTAGGTTCTCGGAGCCAACCTCTGCTTCTGGTTTAGACGATATGGCTCTTGACTTTTACGACATTGATTCCATTTGTACACTGGGAAACTTTGGTGCGGATTTCGGCTCCAGCAATACAGCATGGGCTCTGCAGACCTACTCTGGTATCCCGAATCTTCCAACACCGGACATGTCCTTTGACCTGCCGCCAGACCAGCGCGCAGGCATCCAGCAGAATGATCATACTCCGGTCAATGCCGAGCCAATCGCCCCTACGGCTATGCAGTGGCTAAAGGCGTCAACCACGAAGGCCAGTCTAGCCGCGTGGCAGCGAGATCACTCCAATAAAGGCTTTATACCTGATCTTGGTCTTGACTCGGAGAAGGTGTCCTATCGATCGAACTCCTCCCAAAAAGTGATGAGCGATGCTACTTATGCCGCGCTGCGGCAAATGGTTGAGCTGCCATCGGCCTCCTCGCCGTGGCAGGTGACTGATTTGCGCAACTTTCCCCCCAAGGCCATACTGGAATACTGCATCGACTTATACTTCGCAAACTTTCACGAGGTAAGAGTTTTCGCTCCTCAATGCATTCTGTACGCTCACAGGTCTCGCAGCAATTGCCCATAATTCACCGGGCAACCTTTGACGCAAACGAAAGTGTCATCGTGACACTTGCCATTGTCAGTATAGGGGCAAGCTTCACAAGCTCTCCCAACGCGCGCTCCTTCTCTATGACCCTAGCGGAGCTGAACCGTCGCACACTAGCCTCTATGGTATGAGTCTTTTCTCCCTTCAAGAGTGTAAATAAAGGATCGCAAACTAACGAAGGCCTTTCCTGGCTGGCATGTGAATAGGCTGATGGAGAGACCCAAGAGGCTCAACCAGAGCAATACTTGACAGCACAGCTACTGGAAGGATTCTTGGCCCATGGAAGCGGCCACAAGAACTTATATGAGCTGAGTGAGCTCTGTCGGAGCTCTCTGGTCCGCCGCGCAAGATTGATGGGAATCTTTCAGGAGTCGTCCTCATCAACATCTTTAGAAACAAGCGACTTGAATATTCTCTGGGGCGATTGGTTGAAGCAGGAGCGGTCCCGGCGGCTAGCATGGGCTATCTTTGTGGGTTTTCTTTCATGGCACATGGCAGATGCTCTTGGATTCATCGGCTGACCGTGTGCAGGAGTATGATACATCAGTCGCTTTGCTTCACAACAGTCGGCCTTATATTGCCGTCGAAGAGATGAAACTTTCCCTCCCTTGCTCCCGACAACACTGGGAAGCCGAAACTCCTTACTCATGGAAGGCCCTCCATCCCTGGACAGACCTCGCTCCTTGTGCCCCTACCCTGGGCGATGTCCTCCGCCCGCTTTTTGACGGCCATGCTCTCGAGTCTGAGGCCAACATACAACATGACTGCCACCGCGATTGTATCATACAGGCTCTCATGCGGATGGCCTGGAGTACAAGGGAAGCAGGCCTCTCTCCCGTCGCGGACCTCGTCCCCCACAATCTTGATCTCAGCCGGGACCAGATCACCCGAGTTCTTGACATCGTCACACCATCCCTTGCCGTTGCGTCCTTCAACTCCAGCCACAGCAATGTCATTTTGAAATCCATGCAAGTCCAGTTCATCCACATTACCCACTTCATGCTCGCAAGCGATCTGCTGGATTGGATGTGGCCAGTGTTTCGCGCCTATACCGAGGACAGCAACAAGGCCGAGACGCGCACTGCCAACTCGGTCATGGTCCGCATGGCAAAGGACAAACCTGCGACCGTTCGGCACGCCACTTACCACAGTGCACAGCTCCTCGCGGCCGTACGGCGGTACCCCAACGGCTCGATATATGAGCCCTTTCTCGTCTTTCATGCTGCGATTGTCTTGTACGTCATGGCCGGTCTACTGCCGCAGCGCTCGCCGTCGGATTTCGGAGCCAAGCTCACTATCGACGATATCGATTCGCCGCGGGATAGCCCTAGTCATGCACAGATTCAGACGTGGATTCGCGATGGTGGTGCAGATGACCTTATCGTCGGGCTGGACCAGATCCCTGTTCTGTGCTGTGTTCAAGGACGGCACGCAGTCCTGGAATACGCGGCACAGCTCTTGGAGATGGGGAGGTGGGGCTTGGGACATCAGTTCGCTAGACTGCTCTTCAGTTTGCGCGGGCCGGTGCAAATGTGACGATAGGTTACTGAGCCTTATAAGAGATGCTCTATGAGCTTGCTGTAGTTGATTTCCTGTTCTAAGTATCTAACTGTGTACATTCATATTCATTTGTCACGCCCCCCCTCACAGCTCGTTTTCGAAGTACATCGTCATGACACCTTGGTGTACAGTCTTGGTGAAGGTCTTGAGCTCCGCATGCGCGGCACACTCATTGTCATAATAATCCATATCATCCTGGGAAGCGAAGCGTGAAATTACGGCAACAGTGTATCCCTGGGAGCGTTGGTCCTTCTTTGCCGTGCCGGCTGTCACCGAAAGTACAAAAGGCTTTCCATCCTGTCACAGAGCCGTGTTTGTTAGTAGTTAATCAATCACTGCGCACAACCCACGCTGCAACTTGCGGATCCTTTCATGACTGACCTTGACAGCCCTGCTGGGCATTGTTCGATAAATTTCCAACAGCTTCTGTTGATCCTCCTCGGTAGGAATTTTGAACAGGGTGACACGGTTGATCGCCCCAAGAGACATTATGGCGATGAATATATACCTTCTGCGATACCGTTGAAATCAAGGGTTCCAAAGCAGATGGCCGACAACAGGTTCATCAAATGCTGTCTAATGAGTAGGAAGAGTGTGTCGTGGATCAGCAGCCCTCCTTCCACTCTACTTTGCAAAGTCAAAGTCTTTTACTCAAAGTGTGATGATCTATGAATCTACACCGCACGCTGTGTCAATCATGCAGTCCAGTACCATCCGTATCAGCTCCGTCGGGTGACGAGTCGCGTCTCATCCATCGGAGATACCCTGAAATGCATTTGGTCAACAATTCTAATCCGTCGGCAGCGTGTGGTTCCGGCGGAATGCTCAAAAGTAATCGAGGTTAGCGTGAGTGAGATTAGCATTAGCGTTGTGTTGATAGGACTCCACCGAATTGGGGACATTGACCCGGGTTCCTATGACATCAAGCTCTAAGCTATCCAGCACACTTTCTAGCCAAGTCCACTGCAGATCATTCTAGGTAGTTGTACAATAAGATTAAAAGTAGTTTATTTGGCTTCTTGACAGTAATAGTAACAGGAACAATTGAACTTGTAGTTAATATCGCTATAACAATTTTGGTGTTTGAAAGTAAACAAGACAGACCAGACTAAAGATATAGCCGTCCATCAGAACATCGATAGAGGGTAGGAAGTCGCTTCGTTGAAAGGCTCTTCAATCGTTTCAGGGAATGCCATCACGAAGTCAAAGGGATCGAAATTTGCCATACTCGGATTGGGCGGCGGGACCGACGTGGTTGGTGAGCAAGTAGTTGAAGGATCAGAGTCCTCCCAGAAGCCGTCAGGCGCACTTGAGAGAGTACTGTAGTCCAACAGTGACCACATGAGCTCGGTACTGTCGGGGCACAGTGGCGGGCTCGGAGCGACGGGACTGATTAGGGTCGCAAACTGGTGTGAGCACCTCCGAAGTTTCTGTAGTGCGCCGCTCTGCCCGTATGTCAGCATTGCCACGAAATTAGAACGAACCAAGTGCCTTGTACGTACCATGGACGTGCAGCTCGACCAGTGTTGGGAAAGCTCGGAAGCGATCTGACAGGCTTGTGAAAGATAATCGGACGACTCTTGTCGCACTGACTCCTCGAGTGAGCTTGAGTGCATCGCTTGTATCCCGCCGGCGACGACCAGACAGTACGCATAAAATGAGCTGGTGAGGCGATAGCCCAACTGCCTTGCCTCGTGGAGTTCCTTTATCAACCTTTTGGAGTAGTCTCTACCTGTTTCGAGGGCTCGAATCATAAAGGTCTGTGGTGCCCGGATTTGACTGAGCTCGGCCTGACGCCGAAGCAAGAATGGCTGATTCAGCAAGCAGTGGCAGAGGCAGAAAAGGACACGGGAGAAGAGGAGGGGACCGGCCAGACCCCGATCAATCTGGACCCCGTCGGTCGAGCAATTCAGAAGCAGTGCTTCAGAAACAGGTTGTTCGAAGTAGCTTTCTAGATGGAGAAGGTCCGAGCAGATCGCTGCGTAGTCCGAGTGAAGGTCCCACGGTGGCTTGCGGGCCCGGCCTTGACCATCTTGCACCATGCACTGCACACAACGCCCCAGTATTGAGGTGACGGCCACATTGAGCGCAGGGAATCCTGGGTGCTGATCATTTGGCAGGCTTGCGCTGATGATGTCGTCCAGCTTATGTCCTTGCGAAGGACACTCTGCCCTGAAGAGACTCTCATCACAAGGGAGTGAGAGGTAGCAGCTGGCTTCAAGCACGGCAGGAGGTCTGGCTCTTGCGCAGGATGCTAGCCTGTCGAGCATATATACAGACCAGAAGACGCGCCGTCATTCTTCCTGCTCGGCAGCATTGCTTGTGGTGTTATTGTCGTCCATCATGAGTCGAAGATCTTGAGCTACTCGGACAGCCAGTCCAATCTTGACCCATGCCGTAAAGTGTCGGTCTGCACCAGCTTAAGGACCAAAGAAGTTAATACCAGCAATAATACTCATGTCTTGCAAAAGGAAGCGAGCCGGAGAGATTGAGGGACTGACCTGTGAAATCGAAGAGAGATAGCAGAGTGATCGTCTGCACCGTTGCGAGATTGGCCTCGGCTCGATCTTGAAAATAGAGCAAGACAATGGACTTCCAGGCCATGCTTGCGAGGGACAACGCCAAATTGGCTTTGCGACCGCAGAAAAGATCGTCTGAGGAAAATCGAATGGCGTGAGACAAGACAGCCATCAACAGGTGGTCGGGTAGGCTGCCTTCGTCAAGTTTCCGCCAAAAGTTCTTCTCCTGAAAGAAGGAATACGGCTGCCCATGCGCAAATTCGAAAAAGTTCCGATAAACTATCCGTGCTACAGAGTTCGGTATGAGATCCTCGACAGTACTAAAGTTTGGAAGGGTTGATGCGTTTTAGTTAGCACATGCCGTTGTAATGAAGTGGGTACTCCGTCCGATACCATAATGCAGGGGAGTTCGTGGAACTCACGTCATCATCTGTTGTGTCCAAAACTGGCCGCCAACGACATCAAACATCCCACTATGTCCCATAGTGTATGACAATGGCCTTTGGGGTGGTGTATGAATAACAACGGTGTTTCCATCTAACGAAGAGGCAGAGCCTAGCAGCTCACCGTCCTTGACTGGGCTTTCGAGGCTGTGTCGAGGCTGCCCAATTGCTTCGAGTCGTGAAAGTACTTGATCGAGCTTAGCTTCGAGCCGACCGAGACGACCTTGAACGGACTAGAAGGAGGTCACAAGGTTCAGTGGTTGAAGTCGGAGGGTAAGGAAGTCTCCTTACCGTCAAGTCGCCGCCAGCCGTCACGCTGCCAGTCGTATGCGATATCCGAGATTCGCGAGTACGCTGTTCCGGATAGTTACATGGCAAGCAAAGTCGCACGCAGCTTCGACAAGGACGGTCACCGCTGCAGCGCGCTTTCTTGGACCTGTCATTCAAAGCTGTTGTCAGTCTTGAGCATGAGTGGACACGAGATATGCATGCGGAACCAGAGCGACACGTCAAGGAATGTTTGGCAGAGAAATGCGAAGAACACGAGACGCTTACCTGCAGCGAAGGCAAGCTTGGCCAATACGCCGTATTGGTCGGTACTTGTCGCGCCTCAAAGACGAATGAGGGTAATGCGCCATCGTGCCAGCGGGGCTAAAGCCGACATTGCGATCATTTGAATCAGGACTGCCGATGTTCATTGCTGCTATGACTAGCAGATGAAGCAAAGAAAGAATGTAGCTGGAGCTTTGATGAACTCCGGGAGCGGTTGCTCGTTGCAAACGTAGTTGGAAAGGAGGAACTTGCATGGGTGATTAGGAGGGTTCCGTCGGGTTGGCTTATACCAGGTACTTGTAGTGTACTCCGTTGCCCCCTAAATCCATGAAGCTCCACCCCGTCAGCTTCTCCGACACCTTGATCTGACCGAACTTAGACAACCTGGAGGACCTCCAACGGTACAGCCCGCGCGTCGCTTAATCATTGTGGGGAAGGTCGCGGGGAGTGTCATCGAGGTCTGGGGAACAGTTGTAAATCTACGGCTTTCTGACCCGTCGCAGCTCGAGTTGGTGAGCATACCAACTTCTCTGCTTTCCCTCTTTATAATAGTAAAGTTGCTGCCAAGTTTCATAGATGCGCCCGCAAGTGGCCGCCCATTCAGTGCTCAAACTACTTCCTTGCAAGATCACAGAGTGCGGAGAAGGTGTGATGATCTGGGGATGAGTGCGGCGCAGGTTGAACTTCATAGGTGCTTGTAAACTCACACTCTCAATACTATCTACAGCTAGTCGTAAAGCTATCTACCTGACATCGGCTTCTCGTACGTCTGCCACTGTCCCCAGTTAATTTTAGCGAGCATCTTCTTGAACTCCTCGTATTTCCAAGGCATGGAGAATGTGATCCAGCCAGCGTCGTTCTTGTAGTAAGTCAAGCATGACGGCGAGGACCACACGAACTGAGCCTGCTTCTGCTGGATCTCGATGTTGTACTCCCTCTCCACATCCCTGTCGGGGCACATGGCAAACTTCCTGCCCTGCTTCTCGCGTTGAACGACCTCTCCCACGATCCTCGAGTTGAACTCGGCCTGAATCTGCCACATGTCCTGCTGCGAGGCCCATACCGTGGCCGTGTTGGGGCCAAAGCACATGAGCATGTTGGGGAAATCGCTGGTGGCCAGCCCATACAGCGCCTCTGGGTGCTCTGTCCACTTTTGTTGCAAGTCCACCCCGCCGACACCGAGGACTTTTTCATGCTCCAAGTACTGCGCGCAGTTAAAACCGGTACTGTAGATGATGACGTCGAATTTTCGTTCCGTTTGGTTGTCCGTCTCTTTATCGTACGAGATCACTCCCTCCTCACTATAGCTGACGAGGGACTCGCGGAGGACAGTGCAGTTTGGCCTTGCCAGTGCAGGGTAGAAGTGGTCGAGAAGAACTGGGCGGGAGCAGAAATCTTCATGTCCAACGGTCAGTCAACATCGCACCGAACCGCCATTGGAGCCTGAGATACTTACATTTGCCGATAGGTCGGAGCTTCTGCCGCAAAACGGGGTCCTTGATCTGGTTTTCCAGATGCGTCACTGCAAGCTTGTTCCTCTCGTCGTTGATCTTAGACCCATCTGTTGCCATTTCCCGTCCCAAAATCTGGAACTGCCCAACGACCATGCGGCGGATCAAGGCTGGGAAGAACGGAACCCATTTCATGGCGAACCGGTACCACCTATTTACCTCGGTTAGCGCTCTCCGTTCTTCGTGTTCTTCTGCCTTCACTGTGATAGAAACGGCCGACTTACCAGCCATGCTCGTAGTCATTGCGAGGCACGCAGACTGGAGGCGTCCGCATGTAGACGGTCAAGGACTTAGTCTGGTCGACAATCTCAGGGATGATCTGCGCAGCACTCGGCCCGCAGCCGATCATGGCGACGTTCTTTCCCCGGAGATCAAAGTCGTGGTTCCAGTGGGCGGTGTGCCACGAGTCGCCCTTGAAGAGCTCGCGCCCTGGGGTGTTGCCGTACTTGGGCCGGTCGATGCTGCCGACGCACTGGATGACCACGTCCGCAGTCCAAGCCTGCACTGGCTCGCCCTTTTGCTGGACGGCGACGTGCCAGATCATGCGTTCGCTATCCCAGACGCATGACCTCACCAAAGTATTGAAATTGGTGACCTTCTCAAGGCCGTAATGATGGCCAAACTGATTGTAGTACTTTGCGATTTGTTCACGCGTGGCGAAAGCGTGTGTATAATCTGTGGCCAAGAGAGTTGGATTGGTTAGTCTTGGTTCTGCGTTGTCTTGATCTTTTAATGCTTCGGGAGACACCACTTACCTTTGTAGATGTAGAACTTAGTCGTGTACATCATAGCCGGAACGTCGCAAGCGCATCCTGGATACTTGTTCTTCTCCCACACGCCGCCAAAGGTAGGAAGCGCGTCGAAGATGACCAAGTCGTCGTGGGTGACGTGCTTATCACGAAGTAGGATGGCAGCTTGTTGCAAACCACTCACGCCGGCGCCAACAATAAGGACCCGACGATGGAACTTGGGCGTGACTTTGGCATTGGCGGCTACCTTTGCTAAATTCTCAGCGGGTTCCGAGGAGAAGCCCGAGAGTGAACTGTATTCGGTGCTACCGACCGTTCCCGCATCGAAGGTCTTGAGTCTCTGCTCATGAGTCACGACCTTCGCAGAAGCAGTCTTATCAGCAGATCGAGCCATGACTAAAGAGGAGTTTGGAGGTAAGCGGGTATGGAGGTAAAGACCAGTTGACTCAGAGTTGGCCTACATGACTGGGGATATCGTGACACCCTATGCATATATATACGTGACGCTAAAGCCGTGCCTCTGCCTCTCCTTTGACCGAGTTACAGAGGCAAACCCAGTGGTCTCAATATCGCGTACCAATCATCTGCTGGCCATTACCCCAAACCAGATTAGGTAAACCTCACCGTGGCCGCTCCCTATGGGGTATGCGGGGCTCCGTGTTTACCGAGGGTGATTTCGCGGGGGCGATGAGGCTTTGCAGCAGGATGCAAACATTGTGGGGATGATGATCTTGGGGTATTATCGCATTCAGCTCCGATCCTGCTTCGGAGTCCAGAGTGGTGGGTGCGGCGAGACAACATCATCGCCACGTTTACCCCACAGGTTACCCCAAGAGACCAGAGTAATACCGCAAAGAATTACCCGTGATGACTATCAGTAGTTTCACCGAGGCTAGAGTCGTCACCCGTCCCCAGTCCCCAGCCTGTCTCTCTTCTTCCTCCGAGATGGTGTCGCTAGTGGAACCGAGACTGATCGAGGCTAGTGTTACCAAAAGTACCAGGTCCGGGTGGTACTCCGTGTTGAGATGATTTCTCCAGGATCTTGTCTTTCACGTGCTTGTAGCTATGGTCTGGTGTGGTATTCTCCACCATGTCTCCCCGCGTATTGGGATATATGAGGGTTAAGTTCTGTCTGTCCTGACCGGTATGGTTTATCAAGATACGGGAGCCAGAACGAACACTATTCTTTCTGTTCACAATCACCATATAGATTCCAGAGCTGTGCAAACCATGGCTAGTGACAAAAGTTGTTGCGCAATCGGCGCGGCCGCTCCAGGTTGGTTTTATATCACCACAGAGGCGGCACCAGTCCAATGTGTCTGACAACGACAGCCTCATACGAGCCCAAGGGCACTTTAGAAACTCAGGGCACTCTCCCTGTTTATGAGTCGGGGCCTCCAGATGCGTGCTCAAATGGGGGAGTCCTCATTCATCTTCCGGATGGGTTCGGTCACGCAAAGCACAACCTTCTCCTGGCTGATAGGTTCGCCAGTGATGGCTGGCGCACTCTTTTGCCAGACTACTTTGAAGGTATCTGCAGCAATTCTCTATTTCTACCTTACACAAAACTCTGACCCGGACCTAGGTGATGCCCTGCCTGAATGGTTTCTTGACCAGCACGAGGCGCCAGCAGGGACTCCCAAACGTGATCCACCGGACTTTCCTACATGGCTTGCAAGACATCCTCATGAGCACGTGAGAACATTGCTTCGAGACTTCATCGAGAGGTGCAAGTCAAAGTACCCGGGTCAGCCAATCTTTGTAGTCGGCTATTGCATGGGCGGCAAGCATGCTTTGCGTCTTTCCAAGGGGGACGTCAAAGCCGCAGCACTATTCCATCCTGTTGGTGCCCACAATCATTCTTGACTTCTCTGCCTCATACACTTCTGCTAACATGTGGCCTCGGCAGAGCTTTATTGAGGCAGATGATGCAGCCAACGTGGCTGTCCCGGTCTACGTTGGTCTCGCGGAAAAGGACACAATGCCCCCGACACAAGAACAAGATTTGCGCGGGTGGTTTACCAAGGCCAACTTGAATTTCACAATGAAGACTTATCCGGGAGTGGACCACGGTTTTGGTTCAAGACCGAATGCGCATGACGCTCATGCAGCAGAACAGTTTAGACATGCTTATGCAGACGCGGGAGCTTTCTTCCAGAAGCATCTCTAGTTAGATAATATAACAAGACTTGGTGCTGTTTTCATTACTTCAGCATCAGCAACACATGCTATTACGCCGTGTCGCACTGGGCTCTCGTGAAATATCTAAAATCCCCAGCAAAACCTGGCTGTACGGTGAGAATCATGATGCCGGAGAAGCTCGTAGCTAGGAGCATTGCCCAACCTCGATCTTGATCCTTGATCCTTGTCCAATCTCCACATTCCATGCTACGAGGCTGGTGTTACCCGTACTAGTCTTGATTTATGTCATTTCCGGCAACTATCCAATAACGACTGAAGAGAGTACCGCAGATCTCCGCTCTCTGCATCTCTGTTGGACTTCTTTTGACTTCGACTTTGATTCCTTGCTCATGGTTGCTTGGTCAGCTGCCGCAATATCGTCCCAAAGCCCTGGCTTGGGAATTGTGGGGTTCGACTGGGCTTTCTCTTAGCGCGTTTGCTGGACCCATCGTCGGACCTGAGAGAGGGAGATAAGTGGGCCCAGGAGCGGCCTTCGGGGAGGTGTGAGGAGAGCCCACCAGCCGGAGACCCGGGATGAATCGGACATCATTGCGGTAGCCCAGCACGGCCGAGGTTGTCTTTGTGGTGTCTGAAGACAACAGCGATCTTCATTCTGTCCTAATGACCAGCCGAGTATGGAACACGTCTTTAGTTTGGTAATTATGGGCTTGTATCACTAACTAAATTCGACATTGCGCGAATAACAATGACTTCTCCCCAATGGAACCCTTCCATCGTGATGCGGGGACAACCCCTCACTGCGGGTACGGGCTTGGGTTTCTTATAAGTAAAGTCGGGATGGGTTGAATGCGTTGAGGAGAGAGCTTTTTTTTCGTTACTGTTCACGCTCTTCGTAGCAAACATCAACGAATATGACGACTGAAGAAAGTGCTTACACGCTCCAGGCGGAGACACACCGCATCTTCGACCTTCTTGTCAATGATGCGAGACTGGATCTTCCTGAGGATGTCAAGTCTTTTGCACCCAAGATCAAATTCACAGGCGAAGAAACCCAACCGTTCTTTCCGGTACCGTGGAAGTGCGCCGAGTCCCAGGCCGCACTGCTTGGGTATGTTGGGCTCTTTGCACTTGCCATCTCCAAGGACCGGTACGGCTTGGACGAAGAGATAGAAATCGACGTGTAAGCAAGGCCCTCTCGGCGGTTTTCGGTCAGTGGTAGCTGACTCCTGCCAGACAGCATGCTATGATGAACGGTCTCGGAGCCATCTTCGCTCGGTGTGACGGCGACTGGCTCACCAAAAGCAAGAGCATGTATGCCGCTGTTGCAAGATGGGATCCCGGTAAGACATGTTTGGCGTAAGCAACCTACATTCAGGACTTTACTTACACATCGCCACAGGTCGTACTCGCGAGCCCTACCGTCAACTCGCTACGAATATATACAAAACCAAAGACGACAAATGGTACTGCCTCCACGGCAGTATGAACCCAACCCCACTACTCGAGATGCTAGGCGTGCCACAACATGTCGACCAGAACCGTACCAACCTCCAAATCATCGAGTCGTACAGCGAGGTGGTCCGTAAGCTTGACTCGGAGACACTTGACAACTGGAGTAACAACGTCTATCGCTTGCCTGGAACCATCGCCTACACAAAAGAAGAGTTTGAGCAACTGCCACATGTGAGCACGATTGATGGTTCCGGGCATGCTCATGAGCTGACGGACAATAGGGCAAAGCTGTGAAGGATGAGCCGTACTACAACCTCCAAAAACAAGAATACTATAATCAACCACCTGCTTCTTGGGGCACTCCTCCTGATCCTACAGATAGACGGCCTCTCTCCGGCATCAAGGTTTTTGACTTGTCGAGGGCCATTGCAGCACCGACAGTTGGTAGGGTGTGCGCGGCTCTGGGGGCTACAGTGATCCGAGTTAGCTCCGAGACGAATTCGGAGCTTCCACTTACCCTCTACGACGGCTCCATTGGCAAAATAAGCGTCGACATCAATCTGAAGACCTTTGAAGGCCGTAAAAAACTCTTGGAGCTTGTGCAGGACGCTGATGTCTTTATCGACGGATACCGGCCATCTGTGCTGGAGCATCTTGGATTCGGGCCTGATGCGGTTTTTGGGATCGTTGCCAAACGTGACAGGGGTATTGTCTACTGCCAGGAGAACTGTTATGGTTGGAAAGGTCCATGGCAGCGGCGACCGGGATGGGCGCAGATTGCAGACGCGGTATACCTTGTTGCCACTGTATTTCGATCTGTTATTAAACTAACTATGGAGTAGGTGTCGGGAGTCGGGTACGCTTGCGGACGTTTCCACGGGTATGACGAAGCACATATTTTCCCTGGACCCAATTCAGACTATCTGTAAGTATCCGATACAACCTTTCTCGTATGTAAAGAAATACTAATGGGAGTCCAGGACCGGCCATGCGGGAGTAGCAGGAGTCCTTCACGGATTATATCTGCGGAGCAAGTTTGGCGGCTCGTATTTGGCGCAGTGTTCTTTGACGAGCGCTAACATCCAGATGATGAGTTATGGCGAGTACGATGAGCAAAGAAAAGACATCATTAGGAAGCGCAATCCCGTCGTAGGCCAGATGCGTCACTACGACGAGATCCTTTCTCAGGTCAATAATGGTTCATCCTTCGGGGCTTTCTCGCTGAACGCTCGGTGGAACAGGCCTTTAAGGAGGAGTGTTTCCAAACATTGGACGGGTCGCCCTGGGGTTACGGGCCAGTCAGCGTAGTGAACTTGGCTTTGCGGATGAGCACCACGAGGACCGACTTTCCGATTGGCGCGGTGCCTCCCGGGTATCATCTCCCTCAGTGGACGGTGGAGAGGAACCTAGATTTCAAACCCATTCAGTAGATTGTCGCTAGCCGGTAATAGACCGCCAAGAAGTTGACGTGGCAGAGCAAAGGCAAGAAGAAAGCCCTCGTTATTATCACAATTCTTAGATCTTAATCTTGTCACAGCTCACCGCGAAGAGATGGGTACAATTCTACCATTCCGCACTCGAGCTCTAGTAATGTTCGCCCATTGGGGCCCTTACCTTCTACTCGGCTGAGCTAACTCCGTCGTGGTCCCCCGGCATCTCCCTCGGCGTTTGCTCAAGTAAGCTGTTCCTTATCCGATACTATATGATAACATATCTTGTGGGGTTTGACCGCGTGTCCTTGCAGACAAGTGAAATGCCGAGGGACATCCGGGGTATCACACATTGAGTCACGAGCGGGAGACGGGAAACCAATTGATGAGAAAGTGGTCGGCCTCCTGCATTCGGCGTATGCATTGGCTAGTCTATCAGAGCAAGAGCTCCAGATCTATGAGTATTACACGGACCAAAGCTTGTGCAATTGCAGTACTGCATAAACCTTAACGAAGGAAGAAAAGCAATGAGTCTGATACAATGTTTCGTTGGGACGTATTTCGTGGCGCCACTTTGTCGTTGAACGGGGCTCCTCGGTCTGCCATACGTGCAATAGTGACGAGAGAGAGACCATCATTCACACACTTCTGCAAGGTCGACGTCGATCAGAAGATACACCTCTCATATTAAAACAAGATGTGATCCATCTGCCACCCAACTACAACGTTTCCCTTTGCTCAGCAAAGGAACTTACAGGCCACCATTAATGTCCAGTCTTAACAGAACAAAATCTCAGCACATGGCTCGCAAATCCCGAAAAGCCATGCCTAGTCCCGAGACCCAGGAGTCTTTCATGTTCCCCTCCCTCCACCAGGCTGTCGTCGATGCCGTCTCCCAGTGGCTCACCCTGGAACCCGCGTTCCACCCCACCGACACCGACGCCGCCATCCTCAAATCGTGGCCGACCAACGTCATGGCCAAGTTCAGGTGCCACCAGGGGTCCTGCTCCCATGCATGGTCGAGCCGCGTCGTGAGCACCCTGATCCGGGCCTATCCGGGCGACCGCTACAACGCCGTCGTGTTCAACCAGCGCTGCACCCGCTGCGACGGGCTCGGCACCATGAAGCTCGACGAGGCGTGCTACGTCCAGCGCGTCGCCACGCGGCTCAAGGTGTGGGGCGGCGTTCCGAATGAGCATGCTCGGTACTCGGGCGGCGAAGGACCGCCGCATAGGGAGGACCTCTGCGAGGGGTGCAAACGAGGGTGTTGTCGGAATGGGGTTGGTTTCTAAGATCTCCTCATCAAGTAATTCCCCCTTGTCTCGTAAGGAGGACATAGTTGATCACTGAAAAAGGAGTTGGAACTGAATCAGTAACTTGGCCTTGATAAGGGGATGGACGAAAGGATTGACCAGAGAAATTTGTGATACATTATGAAAAAGAAAATTTGCTGTGGCTCCAGGCCTTCATACATCCGTTGTGAATACATTCTAGTCACAAGCTTGGCCTTCTCGCGCGTCCTTTCTTTAGACATCCGAAGTCTCCGAATTCATGGTCCTCAACATATGCAGAGGTACCTCCGTAATACTTGTCCAGCCGCCCGCCAGCACAGCGAGTACCACAGCCAATTGCATGCCGAACATGAGTATAAGCCTCGTAGCGAATGTACCAGTGATCGGATCCAGGCTGGGGAACGGCGTGAACGCATATGTGAGCATATGACCCAGCCTGACGAGCTGAAAGGGAAACGCGAGGCACGCCGCGAGCAGCAGATTCCTCCCGGGAACAAAGCTCGGATGTGTCTTGAGAGCCATGACGCGCTTGCCCGTCGTCCAGATCCAACTCCCTACGCCGAACATCATGACGAAGAGCATCAAACAGGTGCCGATCTGGTTCAAGTTCTGTGCCACGACTCCGCCGGACGAACCGGGATGCGGAGCTCCTCCGTACGTTGCCAGTGTGATGCCGGCCGTGATGGCGAGATGGGTGCTTCCAAGGGCTATTTTCTCGGTCCATCGTTTTGGCGGGAGCGGTAGGAGCAAGTTCCTGATGGCAGGGGGATATCAGTACAGGTCATGTCTCACTTGGCAAGGTTGCGTCCTCGTACACTTCATAGATCAACCCTATTATGGTCAAAGAGAGACAGGCTATGCTTCCGGCGTTGGTCATGATGGCCACCACATTCGGGATTTCGGGCGTGTTGCGGTTTGCGACCTGGTATGCATCGGAGACGAAGCGAAGTGGAAAGTAGGATAGAAATATCGGCCAACAGACCATGCCGGTCTTTCCGTGCTTCCATGTGATCCAGCCCGTGGGGACGAAGAGAATACCATAGATCACGAGGGACGCGATGGCGAGGTTGTTCTTGTCCGCGGAAGGCGGCGGAAGCGTTGTAGCTGTGCTAGACATGATGGTGCGTTGGAGACGACGAGTCAAGACGATGATTTCTGCTTCCACCATCGAGCCAAGATTCAGAAATGCGAAGTCGAGACATTATAAAGCTCTTCCACCCCTTATCGTTGCTCTTTTTCTGATATCACACCAAGTACCGAAGAACCTGGTAGGCTGCGGCAGTTGGGAATAAGCCCCATTGAAAAAGTGGGGGACCGAAGACGAAGGCGAGAGCGAGCCTCACTAGACGCGTGTCGGTGTCTCGGGTCCAGATCTTGTACTGTCGTCAATGCGCCTAACTGCCTTATTCAAACTCAAAGTTCATATTATAATAGGCATCTCACTTTTCTGACTGGATTATATATCCTATGGAGCCATCAAGGTTGAAACTCAGACGCGTTATGCTGAGTGGCGGGGCGCGTCGATCAACCCTGAAGCTTTTCTGGGCTCGGCAATCCCCGACGATTCGTGTCGCCCGGTCGCGAGCATAGCAAAACCATCATACATCCTGATGATCAAAACCAGTATGCACACATCTTTTGACCCAACGCGTCTCTCCAGATCCCAGTCACTCGCTTCCTCAACATTCAGATCCAACCAGCCACCCCAGCCGCGAACCCACCCAGCACCGGCACGAAGATCCAGTGCGACCACTCGACGCCCTCGATCCCCATCGCGCGCAGGACGAAGCCGTCCGTCGCGGCGATGAAGGTCAGGCCAGCCATGCTCTGCGCCACGAGCCGCCTGCTGCCGCTGAGCCAGTGCGCCGCGAGCGTCGTCACGATGACGAGGTTGCGGATGCCGATGGCGCGCCCGAGCGTCAGGACCGTCTGCCGCGCGCGAGGGTCGGCGGGGATGTCGACGCCGAGGCCGCGCAGGGCGGCCTCGGGCCGGAACAGCGGGTTGAGCGAGGAGACGAGCATGGGTAGCCCGCCGGCGACGAGGGCGCCGCGGTAGAAGAAGGTCTCGCGCGTCAGTGACATTGTGTCCTTTTGGCGTAGCAGTCGCTTGTCCTGTGGTGTTGCTCAGGTCGTTTGGTGAGGGAAGGGTTGAAGATTGGAGATGAGACGCTGCTTCAAGCTAACAAAGTCTGCCCGGTGGATTTCGGGTGGTCGCGTCGAGGCTCAAGAATAGGAGGCGATGACATGGCCCTGCTGATCTCACATGACGTTGCTGACACCGGTTTGAAGGATTCACTTGTCCCAAAACATCAATGATCGTTGGTATTCAATAAAACAACCCAGGCTAATCCAAACAGGTATATCTTTTCAGGGTCATTAAACCATTTTACAAACAACGTGCTAGATACCAACAGAAATCCCTTGCATCAAGTAAGTATGTTCAAGCCGTTGCCCCAGCCCCAAACGCCTGCTGCAGGCACTCGTAAAACCCGAGGTCCGTCGTCTCCACCGCCGCCGCGGCGCTCAGCACATCGTGCCGGCGCGACCGGCACAGCGCCTGCAAAGCCTTGGGGAAGTCGGCCTCGGAGGGGACCTGGCCCCTTGACAGAGACAAGTCGACCGTCAGCGCGATGCGCACGTACGACTGCGGCTTGCCGACCAGCAGGTCCACCCACGCGTTGCCCGAGCGCTGCCCACCGCTCGTCTCCTGCATCTCGGCCGCGCCGCCGCTCGTCGCCAGCAGGCTCTCCCACGAAGCCACGCTGCCGTCGGAAAATGAAGGCGACGACGACGTCGACGACTGCTGCAGCATCTCGTTGAGCTTGACGTGGTTGACCGTCTTCTCGATGCACGCGAGCACGCTGTCGGTGCTCTCGTAGAGCTGGCGGAAGCCGCGCATGACGTTGGCGTAGACGCGCAGGTCGCGCCGGGCGTCGGTGCGGCGGTTCTCGGACTCGAGCAGCTTGCTGTCCAGGATGTGCCAGATGAAGGGGAAGGCCGAGAAGGCGACGAACGTGTTGGTCAGGAACTTCACAAGGCCCATGGCCTCGAGCTCCATGAAGCCGTCGGTGATGCCGCGCAGGGAGCGGTCCATCTCGGCCTGGACCTGCAGGCGGCGCTGCTCCTCGTTGTCGTCGTGGACGGCGTCGTCGGCGATGGAGAAGAAGATGAGCTTGTTGCAGAGGGCGGCCTTGGCGGTGCTAGATGCCGGCGTTAGAAGGTTGGGTCCTGCTAACAGAATGTCTATGGTCACTTACTAGTGGTAGATGTACATCATGTTGGTAAACAGCGTCAGCGATTCGTGCGCGCCGCCAAAGACGTGCTTGGGCACCTGGAACTTGGCGCGCGTCTTGTCGTGCCACCGGTCGAGCCGCGCGAGGCAGTCCATGGCGATGCGCTGGCTGCGCACGGGGTCGTCGAGGGCGGCGCCGGACCGCGTCGGGTACAGGATGGCCAGGGCGTCGTTGAGCACGGGGCACAGCTCCGAGAAGGACGCGGCGACCTGCACGAGGATCTGCTTGTTGGCCGGGCTGTACACGAGCGACCCCCTGACCTCGTCCTGGAAGTCGCGCTCCGTGAACCCGGGCAGGTCGGCGTCGACGTCGGAGGCGCTGATCTGCAAGGGGCGGCGCAGGCCGAGCGACATGATGCGGTCGCGCATGATGCAGCACCACCAGAGTCGCTTGAGGATGGCGGCGGTGCGGGTCGCCTGCGCGGCGCCCTGGGGGCTGCCGTCGCTGACGCTGCTGGCGTAGGTGTCGAAGGTGTCGGCGCGGGCGGCGCGGGCAAAGTGCACGGCGGTGCTGAGCCAGTAGGTGCTGATGGAGGCGTTGGTCGTCGGGGCGTGGTAGGTGAGCATCAGGGCGCCCTGGGCGCTGATGATATCGTCTCTGTAGGGGTCGGTGTCGAAGAGGGCCTGCATAGTGTGTTAGACGTCTGCGTATAGGCAAAGTATATACTAGTCTCTAGTAAAAGGGTCGTACCTTGGCTTTTGAGTAAAAGCTGTCACGCGCCTGCTTCACCGTGGCGAAGCCAAGTGTTCTAAGAGTCTGGAGTTGTACATACTAACGCGTCTTGTTAGACTTCAACCTGAGACTTTCCAGTGATATCGTCCACTTACAGGGCTGGCAGTGAACAGCATAGACTGCATCAAGAACAGCGGAATGCGAGCGCCGCCGGGCGTCCTGGCAGAGTAGGCTGTCCAGAAGTCGCGCTCGTTGAGAAGCGGGAAGATGGGGTGGATGTGTAAGAAGTACTGCTGCATGAACTCGTCGAGTATGGTGCGCGAGGGGATGTGAAAGCAGCTCTTTTGCTCGAGGAAGGTGGCGTCCTCGGGAGGAAGACGATAAAGGGCATCGGCCTCGACGAAGGGGAAGCATGAGAATAGCATGAAAGCGCCTGGCCTGGCAGTCAGAGCAGGCTGGAACGGCGCCACGAAGATGTCTATATACCCAGTCAGTATAAGAGAGGTGAGATATAGAGACTATAGGAAGTAATGAAGTCTTACCGCTGCTCTGGTCCTTCTCCAGGCTAAAGTTGGAAAACTGAAAGTCGTTGTCAGTCCGGTCTTCGAGCCCGGTACCGTCCATCGAACCCAGGGAGTCATCCGTCAGCGAGGTCAAGAAGTCCTCCGTCTCCCCCACACCTCCGGCCCCGCCGCCGAGCTGCAGGTCCGGCCCCAGGAAAAACGACGGCTCCGTCGACGCAACCTCGGCCCGGAACGAGTTGTCGATGTCGATAGACGGCTGGGTCTGCTGCGGCGGCTGCAGGGCCTGCGCGCCGTCGGAGATGATGTCGTTGATCAGCGAGAAGGCGTCGCTGACAGGCACCTGGTGCTGCGGCTGCTGGTGCACCGGCTGTTGCTGCTGGTGGAGGTGGTGATGGCGCTGTGGCAGCATGGGTGCGAGGCTCTTCTGCTGGGCGGCGGCGGCCTCGGCGGCCATGGCGGCGGCGAGGTGCCACTTGCGGGTCCGGGGCTTGACCACGCACTCGACCTCGTCGAGCCGGCAGTTGGTGCAGGGGGCGCCGTGCAGGGCGACGTTGCACCGGACCTTGCGGGCCCGGCAGGACAGGCAGGCCCGGGCGGAGCGCTTCTTGTTCGGCGCCGCTGATGAGGCCCCCTTGCGGCCGGCCTCGTCCCTGGCCGGGCCCTCTCGGCCGCCAGCAGCAGCTGGGCCCGGGGAGGAGGCCCGGTCGGATACGGGGCTGTCGATGTGAGCCATGGGTGAATGATTGGGTCTCGGAAGGATCGGCAAGCGTGTGTTTGGACTCTCTGCCAAGAGGGGATGCGGAGAACAGCTCAGGTGAGTGAGGTTTGCAATGGCAGAATGGGAAGCAAAGAGGAAAACGTTAGCATGATCACAGCCCTACCCGGGCAAAGTTCTTTTGGAGGAGGGAGCGGCTTTTTCGCTGGCCGCCTCTTCTTGGGGTAGTACCGCGTGGTGATATACTAAGCAAGGGTGGTGACTTGGGGATGGGATTCTCTCATTCTACTCGGGCAGTCGACTCCGTTCATCGGGAGCGGTCCGGGGTGTGAGATTTAGTCACCTTTTCTCCTTGCTCCCAGTGGCTTGGTGTGGATCTTGGCTTGGCATCAGAACCAATCAGGCAGTCATCCGCCTGCGGTAATTGTCGGCACCGCACGGCCAATCTCGGCGCAGGTGTCTAGAGGGCGCAGAATGGCCCCAACGCACCAACAACTTTGCACCGGTCTCATCTTGACTTTGCGCCGGTGGGTGCGATCTGGTTGGTTTGCAGCAAAGCGAGCCAATGATGTGTAGGCATTTGGGGCTTGTCAAGCATCCGGAACGACTCTTCGGAGGGATCCTCGGAAGCGTCCTCCGGATATCTGGTAATTCTCGCAGGATTCATGGAGGACGTATCCGAACCCTCTCGTCCTTATTGTCCCGAAATATGTACATGCAACTTCCATTTCCGTACAGGCACAAGCCTTTAAGATTATCTAAAGCTCGTCCTTGCTGACAGTGGCAGACTCCTTCGCGTCCTTGTCCCCCTTTGCGTTCTTTGCGTCGTTTTCCAACTCTTCCACCAGGTCGACAGGCTTGCCCTCCTTGGCCTTGAGCACCTGGGCCTTGATCTTGATCCTAATTTCCCGCCTATCATGTCGCCTGTCTGGCGGCGTGTGCTGGATGGGCCAGGCCACGACGGCGCCGTCCTCCGGCACCGCCTTGTATTTGCTTAGATCCTTGAGCGCCGCTGTGAATTCCAACACTAGCATGTAAGCACCACCCGAAGAAAAGACGCCAATCAGGCGAAGAGCATTTCCGATCCGATCGCGTGGGGGAGCGACGCGACCTCGCCCGGATTAGGTATTTGCAGGTAGCAACACTGACCTTCGCACTTGGATTCCTCCGCTACCCACAGCGGGAGCACATCGTACAGGGCCCCGGCCGCAAATACCATGACCTTGGGACCCCACTCCTCCATGCCGTCGCTCTTCTTCTCCTCACCCTCCGGCGGCTCGGGCTCGGAGTCCGCCGTCTGCCGATCGTAAACGCCGAAGAGGCCCTTCTCTTTCCCCTCGTCGCTCTCGATCCAGTCGCGCACGGCGGGGGGCACGTCGTCGTAGTCCATGACGAGGATGGTGCGCAGGGAGCCGTGCGCGTCGCGGCCCTCCCAGGACCCCGGGAAGGGCCGCCCGCCGAACAGGCCCTTGAGCATCTCGGCCCAGGGCTTGAACCCCTGCGGCGGCGCGGTCATGTGGTCGCGCAGGGTGTGCTCGCGGGCGTAGTAGGTGCCGACGACCTCGCAGTCGGCCTCGTACCCCGCCGGGGTGGAGAACTCGCCGTCGTTGGTGAAGGGGTTCTTCCACTGGAAGCCCTCGGCCGTGGTGGCGGGGACATGGGGCTCGTCGCCGCCGCGGAGGTTGAGGGCGCCTGCGGGGCCGGCCGCAGCCAGGAGATGCCCGAGCAGGGCGGCGGCGGTTGTCGCTTTCATGGTTTGCGGTGGCACGACGCGACTTTTTTACGGCTTCGATGCTAGATAAGATCGAAGAGGGTAAATATTATTCGGGGTCAAGATTTGACTCGCGAAGGCGCGTTTAAATTGAGGCTGCAAAGTTGCATTGTTGGCCTCTTCTGCTGTTGCATGAAACTCGGTTGCTTGAAATCACGGCGGGTTGGTTCCGTGTTTGCATTCGGGATGGTGGATTTAACCACCGTTTGGGCGAAAGATCTGTCAATTATGAAGCATTGAAACAACTGGCAAGTACTTGCGGGGTTTTCCTCCGTTATCGCATAGTCAGAGAGACTTCGTAGACTCGTCGCGAGCGCGAGACAGGTAATGTTTTGTTCCCGCTCACGAACATTGAGGCCCCCTAGCAGGTCGATTCATACATGGAAGCAGTATCAGTAGAAAAGGACGTTTATCGACCGCTTAAACTATTGTGGCGAGAAAGAAAACATATCCAAATCTGCAAGGCACAGAAGTATATGACGAACTGTGTTTTCGCGACCGCGATCCGAAAGAGACGATGAGACGAGGTGTGGCAGAGAAATGTGCTTCTCACAATTTCAAAACCACTTGTGAATTGCACCGTGGGCATAGGCATGGTAATCCACGTGCATTGCTGCATCAACAAGGACCTGGGAAATGGAAGAGTCAAATATCATGGTGAGCATTTATGATGGCCTTTCACGATACCCGTGGGTGTTTCACGCCGGCTTGCGATGGATGCGAGAAGGGTGCATAGTGATGTCACGGGAGATGCGGCTCAAGAAAGAGACCAGCCTGGTGACAAGAGCAGAGGCTCGTTTGCCACCTCGGATGACGGTCATTGAGCTTCTTGGGGTGTGGGGGGTTGCATGGACTGGGCGAGCAGCTACCAGGTAGGCAGCCCTGGAGAGCATAACATCGTGGACAATATATGGACTGCGGGGAGGGCCAAATTGACACAGCACAGCTGGAGCTCTCCACAAAGCCATTCATGTCAGCGAGGCGAGAACAAGGCGTGTGCGCAGCGAGTGGAGATCCCCCATTGTTGGTGTCGCGTGGGCAGAGCTTTCAGGGTCTTCATTCTTGTCGCTTCTCTTGCATCTTTGTCTCTTTGTGCAAGGGTCCTCACTGGCAATTTACACACTGGAAGGAATGAGCGATCTCGAGGATGATGATGCCAGCTGGACAGACGCATGCAAAATGCACAGACCCATGGGCGACCCCGGCGCCTGGATTGCTAGATGGGTGGATGGATCAAGGATCTTCCCGAGCCTGAGATCCAGTCAGGATGGGCTGGAGGATTTGTGAAGTGATTGTGAGGTGGTGCTAAGGGACGCGTGAAGAGTACTTGAGCCTGCCGGGTAATATTGCCGGCGGGTATTGGTATTTTGCTCAGGGCACCTAGCAGCACAGGTGCTGGAAACCTAGAGCTAGGGGTGCGTGTGCTAGGGTGCTCACAATGCTGTGCTGTATCTTTGGGCATCAGCGCGTGGCGGTCCCGCAATCCTTGGGATCCATCCATGGAAAATGCGCAATCTCAAATCTGGGATATTGTCATCACAAATGGTTGTTCGCTTCACTCTTTTCTGCACAACCACACGCCGATCCGAGATCCATTCCTTCCCCTCCTCTGTTGCGGCTGATTGACCATCAGGTGCATCAACGACGGCTTTTCTTTTGGTGACCCCATCTCGTCTTTCAGAGGAGAGAGGCGCCACTGTACAAGGTGAGTTCCAGTTTGTTGCCTTGCGCCTGCTTCGCTTCCCCTTTGGCATCGACGCCGACCGACAACGACGACCTCTCCTATCACGCCCGACCTCCCCGCTCCTCTCGCCTGCGCAAGCCCTGTCTCGTGCACATCGACATCTCAAGCTATCGACCGCCCAGCTTTAGCTTCTAGCCTGATGATACAAGCTTGAGACCTCGCAGCTTCCAGCAGCAGGCCCGTCCCTTCATTCGGATCTGCATCGAGCACCACTGTGGGGAAAGCCTGGCAGCTGCAGTCATTCGCGTGATTCACCTTCCAACCGCTGCACCCACAGAGGATTCGACTCTTCCCCTCGGCCCTTGCTTTCTTACATCATCAAATGCACGCAGACAGCTGGCTGACTCTTGAACGGCAATCCTGCCCCTCCCGTCGAACAGATTCTTCTAGACCATCCATTGAGATACCCCCCTTTCTATCAGCGACTGGCTCATTGAGCATTTGCATACTGGCATAACCTGGTTTTCTGGCATTCATACCCGCATATCGCACAAAGCCGGGACCCGTAATACCATCCATCCAAGCATCTTACCCCCGAAGACCGGCCTCGACCTCGACTTCGATAAACAAACCATCCCTCGACGCCTCAAAGGCTCGCATCGTCGCCCTTGTGTCATCTTGCGGTCCACCACCTCCGCATGCACACTCACCAGAGCCTCGTCTGCAGCCACCACACCCACAGCCCTCGTCTCCAGCCCTGGTGCCCGCCCACCAGTGCTGTAACCTGAGGCGCCCACACGACCTGCCAAGATGTTTTGGAGATTTGGCGGCTACGCCAACATATCAGCCATCGATAACATCCTCGACAAGGCCGAGTTCACCCTCGAGGAGCTGCTCGACGAGAGCGACCTGATACAAGAGCTCAAGCAACACAACGGCAAGCTCCTTGACTACCTGCGCCAGCGTCAGGTCCTCGAGAAGCTGCTCGAATATGTCGTTGCTCCCAAGCTAGAACCTGTCGCTGTACCCGACGATGATGAGGAAGAAGGAGACGACGAGAAGGGCAAGGGCCGCTCTCTTCCCTTCGGTCGCTCTCGCTCATCCTCGCGCGCGACCGACACTGGGACCGAAGAGGAGGAGGCCGAGAAGAAGCGCAACAAATATGCCTACGTCGCTTGTGAGATCCTGTCCTCGGACAATTGGTCCATCTGCGAGGCTCTGATGGAACCCTCCTCTCGAGATCTACTGCAAAAGTTCTGGACGTTCCTCGAGCGCCCGACGCCTCTGGATCCTTTGCAGGCAAGCTACTTTACAAAGGTCAACGAATCATTGTTTGATAAAAAGACGGAAGAGATGATCGACTTCCTCAAGACCATCGACAGTGCCGTTCCGCACATGCTCCGCCACGTCGACTCCCCGATGGTTATGGACCTTCTGCTTAAAATCATCAGCCTCGAACGGACGGAAAGCGGGCAGGGTGTTGTCGAGGTAAGTGACTGTGCCCCAAGCTGCCTTGTGATTTCTTTTTTTCTCATACTAACCTCTGCCAAAGTGGCTCTATACCCGGGATCTGATGCCCTCTCTTCTTGCCTTTCTCGACCCTAAACACAGCTGGGCCACCCAAACATCAGCCGGCGACTTCATGAAGGCCATCATCACCGTTTCTGCAAACGCCTCGCAGAACGAACAGACCTGCATCGGCCCCAACGAGCTCACCCGTCAACTCGTCTCCCGCCCCTGCGTGCAACAACTCATCAACTACATGCTTGGCGGTGGCAATGCGCTCACCGTCGGTGTCGGTATCGTGATCGAGGTAATCCGCAAGAACAATTCTGACTACGATCCCGACGTCGGCGCCGAGGCCAACTCTGCCCCATCGAGCCGCGACCCCATCTACCTCGGCACTCTTCTGCGCATGTTTGCCGACAACGTCCCTAACTTTATGAACCTCATCATGAACGCCCCTGCCCAGCGGGCACGCCTCGAATCTACTTTCTGTGACAAGATCGAACCCCTCGGCTTCGACCGCTTCAAGACGTGTGAGCTCATGGCGGAGCTGCTGCACTGCAGCAACATGGGGTTGCTCAACGAGGTTGGCTCCGAGGACCTCATCGCCGCCCGAGATACCGAGCGGCAACGCCTGCGCGATGAGGGCAAGCTCGAGATGCCCGGCGCAGGGCGCGCTGACGACATGCCGTCCAGCTCGGAGGAGCTGACGATGCGAATATCGCACCACTCCTCGCCCGCCGATGAGGGACGCCGACTCGAGGTCACCAACGCCTCCGCCGTGGCCGACGACGATGGCTTTGAAGAGGTGCCTGCGCCGTCCTCTCAAAATCCAACCGGCGTTGAGGACGACGACACGTCACACGAGTTCGTCAAGGCCGAGGACGAGCTGCCGCCCCAGACGAACAAGCCTATGCCACCGTCGTCCTTCCTCGACAAGGATGACGAGGATGACTTTGTCGACGAGCCACTCAGTTCTCCGAGACTCAAAGTGAGTGACGACAAGGTCGCAGCGCCGGCCGGGGAGGAGCAGCGCCATTTCGACGATCCGGAATTGGTGGTTGCACCGCTTTCACCCTCTAAACGAAAACCCGAACCCGCCTCTGTGGATGCTGTTGCCGAGGGTGCGGACAACCCAACGGAGGAGAGTCCCAAAGTTGAGGACACGACGAATAAGATCGAGGAGCTTAACCTAGAGGACTCTAAGCCCACAGCAACGGATGTCCCAACGGAGACAGAGAAGGAGGATGTTAAGGCGCAAACAAAGGAGAACGAAACTGCAGAGCCATCCATCACTTTTGAGCCGACGGTTTCGTCTATTGTCACTGCTGAAGATAACAAGAAGCCCGAGGACGGCAGCCTTCTCCCGCAACAAACTACCACTTCGTTTGAAAAGGAACTGTCGCCCCACCCGGAAGATACGCCCGCCCCCCTGTTCTCTTCCTCTCCAGCCAAGCCTGCTGCCGTACTCGCCACGCCCGCCGAACCTACCGAACCTGTTCCAATCCCCGCCGAACAGTCTGAGAAGGACGCCGACACGCGGCCTGTCGAGGCGGACCAGGGCGATGCCTCCATCATTGTTGGGCACCAGCCCGAAGCACCACCTGCACCATCAGTACCCGAAGATCACGTCGAGCCCGTGGTGGGCGACTATCTCAAGATGCAGTTCGTGGAGCATCGCGTTGTACCCACCATCCTGACTTTCTTCTTCAAATATCCCTGGAACAACTTCCTGCACAACGTCGTCTACGACATTGTACAGCAAGTCTTCAACGGGCCCATGGACAGGGGTTACAATCCGAGCCTCGCTGTCTCCCTATTCGACGCCGCCGACGTCACATCCAAGATTATCGAGGGCCAGTTGGCTTCGGAGCAGTCCGAGGTCGCAAACAAGACGCGTATGGGCTACATGGGCCACCTGACACTCATCGCCGAGGAGGTGGTCAAGTTTACCGAGAGGCATCCGCCAGAGCTGCTCTCTGAGAGCGTACTGGACAAAGTCATGGCACAGGACTGGATCAACTATGTCGAGGGTGCGCTGGCCGAAACGCGCGAGAGGGATAATGCGATCCTGGGCGGAGTGCGACCCGAAGTGGCCATGAACAACCGCGCTGCAGGCAACGGCCTTGCAGGCGTCGGGCTTACGGGGCTAGGGTCAGCGCTGAGTCTCGGTGGAGGCGGTGGCCAGGGATCGAATGCGCTGGCCGAGGCTGGACTGAACGGCGGCGGGTTGAGTGATCTGCAGGCCGGCAGCGAAAGCAGCTCGGCGGGTGGACCATTCTCGATAAGTGCGGGTATATCGTCGAGCTTCCACAGCTCGAGCGACGAGGATGAGGATGATGACGTTGGGGATGATGAGGACATAAACAATGAGGTTAGTCGTGGGTTTGCTTTGTCTTTTGGTAACTCTGGCGCTCTGGCGAGGTCATGGGGATCGGACTCTAGTGGAGTCTACGATGAGGACGAGATGGACGAAGACGACAGTGTTGTCCTTGAAAACGCGGGATCAGCCCCTGGAAATGATGAGCCCGAAACTAGACCGGAGCTGGACCGCTTTATGGATGTTTCGCTTGCCGCCGAGGAGGATGACGCCGGGCATGCGCAGACGAGGCCCGTCTAGAACACGTGTGCCTCGGACGACCAGGACGACGAAGTTGAATACGAGATGGTACCGGAGCTGCCCTGTGCTAACCTGGGCATTTTCGAGCCCATGCTCACGCCAGTGGATCGTCGACGGTACAACCAGCTGCGGGAGGTGCTATGGCGGCTACATCTCCAGCAGCAAAGGACTGCAGACCGCGCCGGCGAAGGCGTTGACGAGATATGATTAGTGTATCGAACAATTTTTACGGTTGACAGCGCTACTACGACCACCTGGAGGTTTCCGCCCCTAGCCTTCTACGTCACGTATACCCTTATACGACCTGCGACGAGCGATGACGCGGAGCTGCCACGAAGGATTCGGACTACGGTTGTAGCTGAAGCCCTGAAACTTGGCTCTTGCGTTTGAAATTCTTGTCCTGGTCCTTAAGGTGATATGGTTGTTATATGTGTTGGCTGGTCTTCCGAGCGTTACAATGGATTATGCCCTCGAGCCTATCCTGGACACGCCTTGCGCAGGTCTTGCCCCCTTGGACTCCTGTCGCCTGTGACACGCCCAGGACTGCCGCCTTTGCTGTCACGAACCCTTCCCGTCTATGTTGTTCCCCGTGCTCTACTCTCATCTTGGACCCCTCATTCTGGTCTTCTCCGCCTGTGCTATCTCTCTCCTATTGTCATTTTCTTTAGTCCCACCCATTAGTGTGTGCCACAGTACCAACGGTGCGACAAATGGCTAACGCAGCAACCCAACACACAGTTCCGCAACTACACGAATCCGCTCTCCAATGACGCCTCGTCGTCACTGAACCCGCCTTCGATCCCGCCGCCTCCACCACCGCCACCGCCGCTAAACATCCCGCCGTCCCGCGCGCGCCTACAGCTCGCAGCCCGGCTGGCAATGAACAAGCGCAACGCCGAGGAAGCTGCCGCTGCTGCCGGCGGGTCCTCGTCGGGCGGTGACGACGACGGCAAGGTCGGGGGCCTCCAGGCCGCGGCGCCCATCGCGGAGCGCTTGCGCAACCCGTTTGCCGACGACGAGGACGATGACGATGATGATCTGGATGACGATGACGATGACGATGACATCAGGGACGATGGCAGTGATGACGGGAATGAGCTCGGCGACAGGGGGCCCGGTGGTTGGCGCGCCCGGGGCTCGTGGTGGAGGGGCGTTGTGAGGAGTCGTAGAGCCGCCGGCGCTGGTGGCAGTGATCGAGATGACTTACGGAGGGAGAGGTTTGGCGATGGGAGGGATAGCGACGAGAGCTCTGGGGACGAGGTGGGCGTCGACGAGGACGAGGAGTTTGGCGACTTTGCCATGCCCGAGGTCTCGAACGCGCCCAGCATCGGCGGGGCTGGGGAGGGGAGCGGTACTGTGCTCGTCAAGCCTCTTGCTGTGCACCCGCCTTCTGGAGGCGCAAGTGGTGCTGCCGGGTCCGGCGGGAGCAAGTTCCCTAGCCTATGGCCTTTTGAGGGCCTTGGTTTCGGAGGCTCGAAGGGTGGTGAGGAGAAGAAGGATGAGGGTGAGGGTGTTGCCACTGCTGGGGAGGGGGACAAAGATATTGTTCGGCAGGAGAAGACCAAAGAGGAGGAGGAGCCGCTCGAGGTGCTCTCCGAGGATGGGCAACGTGTCAGTCGCGCTGTCGAAGCGAAGAGGCGGACCAGCATCGAGGATCCGGACGAGGATGAGGAGCAGATTGTCGTTTGAAGTGATGGGGACGGACGAACATGTGATCATGGTTTCGGAATGAGAGGGCAAGATGTGACGTTTTTGCATGATGAGCATCGAAAGTCATGAAAGAGATGGAAATGGAATGGATTGGGATGGAGGATTAGGGCATTGTGTTGTTGTGCGGAGGGTCGATATACCTTTTCTGGATCCTCCTTTTCGATTTCTCGGTCTTGTGTTTTTGTACGGGGTTCGATTTTGGATTGTTTGCTTGGTTCGATTGTAAACTGTATACTAGTTCATCTGCTTTCTCTGCTGGTTCTGTTTCGAGAGAAGATGTGTTGCGTGTGATGTATGTATTTGAGTGAACGAGAGTGTACGGTGATGCATCGAGGTTGGAGATAGAGATGGCATTCTGGTGGAGGCTCGTGTGTATATTATGGCTATTTAATGGAAATGAGATGAAGTTATACCCAGTCCTGAGGCCCTTTGGTCTGCGAGTGATCTCTTCGAGACCTCGCGTGATTGTCCCACGATCACCTTGCCCCCACCTCTCTCTCTCACCTCACAACGAGCAACATCGGCCACTTCAGACACTGGTCTTGGGGACTTGCTTTCCTCATACAGTCACGTTGTATTAATCTGCTCGTGAGTATCTGTTATAAGATATAGATGTGGTGGTTTAAACCTGGCTCTATGTTTCAATGCCGTTGAAGTGTCGTGTTATTGGCCAGATATTGAAACGTCGTTGCATTGACGACGACGTGGATCCCACCACGCGACATCAGCTCGGCATATACCCCCGAACTGCCGGGTGCGTTTCGGATGCATATGCAGCTGCCGGCGCAGCTTAGCATTGAAACGAAGAGTGCTGCTCCAATTTGAAACTGGCATGGGGAAATGGCGTGCCTGTGTGAGGGAGAGGGGGACAGATTGGCCTGGACCCGGGTAAAGTCTAGACCCTTCCTCAACATTTCGTGGCGGCAATTGGGATCCTGAGCGCGTCATTCGACTACGTGATCATTCATTTTACCTTCTTCTAGGATCTTGGAAGTTGTTCGGGACCTCTTCCCTGTGTTTGTTCAAATATCTGTTGTGCTCGTCGATCATTGCTTCGGTTTCACGACTCACTGTCTGCAGGACATCAGAGAGCGTGGCATCACCTCCAGCTTGCTGCTTGCACAGCAGATCTGACCGAGCAACCAAGGTCACCTAATTAGCAAGCTCATACCACAAGGTTCCGACAGACAATGGCGCGAGAAAAGCCTCTGCCGGCGCCGCTGGCTCGCCTCGACGACGAGAACAAGCTGCGCAGGCTGGCGCCACCCTTACTGCACAAGATCAGCTACGCGACGCACATGTACAGCCTGCAGGCGATGCTGGCGGTGCCTTTGTACATGCGCGGCTGGAAGGAGTACTTTTATCCTCCCGAGAAAGGGCCCAATATCGTCAAGACGTACGATGTTCGGCCCACCCTGCCTGTTCGGTAAGGGGAACTTAGACTTACCTTGTCCAAGGCCGAGCTGCGTGAAGTCAAGCTGACGGACAAATTGTAGCATCTTTTTCCCGGCGTCCTTCGACCTCACCTCCCCGCAGCAGCTGCCGACCTTGCTCACCATCCACGGCGGCGGGTGGTGCATCGGCGTGTCGCGCGACGACGACGAGTGGAATCGCGCCTTTGCCGACGCTCACTCGGCCCTCGTCGTCGCCCTAAACTACTCCAAGGCGCCCTGGTCGCCCTTCCCGACCGCCCTGCACGACGTAGAGGCCCTCTTCCACGCCGTCCTGGCCGACGAGTCCCTGCCCATCGCCCGCAGCCCCTCGCGCGTCGCCCTCCTCGGCTTCTCGGCCGGCGGCAACCTCGCCCTGTCCCTCTCGCAGCTGCCCAGCGTGTCGGGCGCCGCGGCGGGCGCCCCGCAGGCCGCGGTCTCGGTGTACGGGTGCCTCGACCTCGCGCGCAGCCCCTGGGCCAAGATGCTCAACCGGTACTACAAGCCCGCGCTGGGCACGCCGCGCAGCAACACCGAGGACCCGCTCGCGCGCCTCGCGCCGAGCTTCGACTGGAGCTACATCCCCTACGGGCACGACCTGCGGGACCCGCTCCTGAGCCCGGCGTTCGCGGAGCGGCGCGCCCTGCCGCGGCACGTCTGCCTCGTGGGCGCCGAGCTCGACATGCTCGCGCACGAGAGCTGGCGGTGCGCCGTGGCCTGGGCCAACGACGTGCCGGGGGCGCGCAAGACGAGGGAGGTCCCCGACCCGGACGTGAAGGAGGATAAAGTGCGCAAGGTGGGGAGGCGGGCGAGTAGTAAGCGGAAAGGGGAGCTAGAGCCCGCGGGCGACGAGCGGTTCGACTTTGAGGAGTGGGAGCGGGACGGCCGGGGCAGCGTCAAGTGGCTGCTCGTGCCGGACGTGCTGCACGCGTTTGACAACCCGGGCATCCGGAACCTCATGGGCGGCGGGGAGGAGACGCTGCGCGACGCCGAGATGAAGACGGTGGCGTACCAGGCCGAGGTGGCGGGGTGGTTGTACCGCGGGGCTTGGAAGGCTTGAATTGTTTATTGCAGGGTGTTCTTTGGTTGCGGGCAAGGTGTTTGTGTGGATCTCTTAGCGCTTGGATATAGAAACGACCTCGATGACAATTGATGAGTGTAATTGTCGTGTAATCGTCGTGACGATGCCAATCTGCCTTGTATGTGTGAAATCTGCCTGGGAGACGTACGGAGTAGGTAATTTAGCGGGTAGGTACAGTGTCTTGTAGCGATCTTGGCGCTTGGATATGGAGCTCTTGGGGCGCTAGCTCGAGGCACTTGAGGGCTACGATTCAATGATGGATGGATCCATGGATTCACTCGTGAACAAACAGCTGCGATTTGAGCTCAGATCTTCGACCTCACTCGTCAAGACTCGCCGTATCAAATGACGATCCAGACTCCATGAATGGCAGCAGAATACCAGTATGAGGCCCTGCACGGGTGGAACCACATTCGGCTCCTTGAGCTGCTGCCCGGCTCGGACCCGGACCCCATCTCGGTGCTACTTCACGACCATTCGCTCGCAGACGACCGGGATTTTGAGTCGATATCCTACGTCTGGGGCGATCCAACCATCAGAAAAGAGATCAATTGCGGCGACGGCACCCTGCAGGTGACCGTGAACCTGCACGACGCCCTCTCGCATTTCCGCTACCCGGACCGCTCCCGCCTGCTCTGGTCCGACGCCGCCTGCATCAATCAGCAGGATCTCGACGAACGGGCCTCGCAGGTCCAGCTCATGCACCTTATCTACAAGAACGCCACGCACTGCCTCGTCTGGCTGGGTCCCTCGGACGCCGACTCGACCGTCGCGGCCTCGATCATCGCCGACATGGCCGCAGCCGCGGCCCGGATCCTCCAGGTCGAGCCAGACCAGCTCGACGCGCAGCTAGAGCGCGACGGCCGCGAGATCAGCCTCGCGACGACCATTGGCTTCGAGGGTCTGCCCCCGCGCGACTCCCCCTCCTGGGCCGCGCTCATGCGCTTCTTCACGCGCAAGTGGTTCTCGCGCATCTGGGTCGTCCAGGAGGTCTCGTTCGCGCGCTCGGTGCGCTTCCACTGCGGTGCCGACTGCATGTCCTGGGCCGCGCTGTACCACGCCGCCGACTGGATCATGTGCAACTCGTCGGGCGTCGACTGGCACGCCATCGTCGCCGGCCTGCCGGAGCACCAGCGCGACCCGTTCGGCCTGCTGAGCCCGCGCGCGAGCAACCTCATGACGATGCGCGGCGGGGACCTCGAGACGGCCGACACGGGCGTCGACGAGCTGCTGGCCAAGAGCAAGCGGTTCGACGCGACGGACCCGCGTGATAAAGTGTTTGCAATGATGAACTTTGCGGCGTTTCGCAGGGGCATACCGGATATGATGGCCGATTACAGGGCGTCGGTGGCGAGTGTCTACACCAACACGACGGTGGAGGTCATCAAGGGGCTCAGGAGCTTGCGGATATTGACGTCGGTGGACCACGACCCGGCCAAGCCGGAGCCCGAAATCCCGTCCTGGGTGCCGCGGTGGCACAGGCCCGACACGACGGCTGGCATCTCGGGCGTCATGTGCAAGTCGAACCGCGCGAGCGCGGGGGAGCTCGTGCCGCTGGACCAGATGAAGCTGCTGCCGGGTCCGGTCCTGCAGCTCCCTGGCTTTGTGGTGGACGAGGTCGTCGACGTGTGCGACATCCGGCAGCCCCTCATCACCGAGACCTTCCACATCTTTCGTCCGCACGAGCCATGGACGCCGTACCCCTTCCACGACCCGGAGACACCGAACAATAGACCCGTCGACGCCGGCGCAGCGCCGTACCAGACTAAACCCGAGATCATTGATGCCTACGTCACGGTCCTGACGGCCGGCCTCCGCGAGTCCGAGGGCGTCTTTGCGCTCCCCTGCGCGGGCCGGCCGAACCTCGTCGCCGCCAACCGCGTCGAGTTCGTGGCGTGGCTGACGGAGCTGCGCGGCACTCAGGCGGGCCACCCGGAGTACGCGCCGCCGGGCTTGTACTCGCAGACTCAGCCCGACTTTGGGGACGCGCACGCGGACGACGTGCCTGGGTGGGCGGAGCACTGGCGCAAGATGATGCGTGTGTACACGGGGGGCCAGAGGCTGTTCCGGACGCGACGGGGGTACTTGGGCATGGGTACTAACGGGGTGATGGCGGGAGATTTGGTGTGCGTTATGCTTGGCGGAGACGTGCCGTTTGTGTTGAGGAGAACGGCTCAAGAGGCAGATGAGGTCGGTGGTGTTGCTGCTGCCGAGGAGAGGTATATGTTGGTGGGTAGTGCGTATGTGCATGGGATCATGGAGGGTCAGGTTGTGGAAGAGTGGAATGAGGGTAAGAGGGAGTGTCGGACGTTCGATCTAGTCTAGAGGGCAGTTTACGTAAAAGTGCTATCGATAGATATGTATAATGTATGTAGTATTGGGTAATGATTAATGGTGAAGCTCTATCGAGGGACTTGGGCAAGTCTCTCTGTGTGCAAAGCTAATTCTACCGTCTAGGCCTTTGTAAAGTAATGTACAGAGTAATGATACAGTCCCGAATAATCATGAATGGGTGGCCATCTCAAAAGTCACCAAAGGGATGTATGTCAATGTCAGGGGGGTGGATCAATCGGCAACAACACAGACCGGGGTCTCGACGACAACAACCGCCGGCAAGACCTTCAGGGGGGCTGCCATCTCAACAACAGAGACCACAGTTGGAACGTCGGGTCCGTCGGTGTCCGAGTCATCTTCACCGACCTCCTGAACAGCAACCGTGATTCCGTCGACCTTCTTTTTGTCATCCTGGATGACCATGTTCGCAACCCGGTCGCCAACCTCAATCACTCCATTCTTCTCCTCCAACTTGCCTCGCTCGATCTCGAGGGCGAAGGCAACCGCCTCGGCAACTCCAGCCACGGTGTGATCCGGCTTGTACGACGGCTCCGATCCAGCGGCGTACATGCCGCTCTCGACAAGGATGCTCTTCCACTGCGCGCCGCGCGCAGAGACGTAGCCGTTGGCGCCGCGGATGTCGCTCTCGGGGTTGTCGCCGACCATGTACACCGTCTCAATTTCCGGCGCATCCTTGCCCTTCTCCATCATCATGTCTCGGGCATAGCCCCACAGGGTCTCCTCGGCGTAAGCATACGTCGCGGCCGTCGGCTTGCCGCACACCTCGAACAGAAGCTCGGCCTTGCCGCCCGTGGCACAGGCCCAGATACCGCACAGCGCCTCGCGGAAGGCACCCTGCGCGAGGCGAGGCTGCGCGTGCTGAGTGGGCCACTCGAAATCCGGGTTGCAGAAGTACAAGGTTGGCTGGCCGTCTTGCTGATAGCCACAATTGGGCAGGGAGTTATTGCCGTTGAGGGAAGAGCGCGTGCCGAGGACGCCGCCCGAGGACAAGAGAACGTCGACGAGGACCTGCAGGTCCAGGCACCAGTCGCGGGGCGATGAGAAGACTAGCACGGCGGCGATGCGGAGGGGCTCTTCGGACTCGGAGGCGGAGCTGTGGCGGCCGTGGGTCTCGTGGTGCTGGCGGGTCATCTCGGGGAACGGGTGGATATGCTCTGCGCAGCGGAAGACGTCTGAGCTGGTGACGACGCGCCGGAAGCCGTAGTGGTGGGCGACGTTGCGGATGTTGTCGCCGCTGCCGCCGAGGACGAGGACGGTCTCATTGGCGTAGCGCGGGACGAGGGCTCGGAAGGGAGTATGCGACTGGACGAACTGGTCACCCGAGAGTGGAACGTCATCGAGACGGCGGGAGAGCAGGGCGGCATGGTCATCCTCGGTCTTGCCACCGCCGTTGGTGAGCAGAATGAAGGGGACGTCGTGGTCGATCAGGTTTTTGAGAGCGGCTGAGGCGCCGGGGAGAGCCTGCTTGCCGCGGACGAGGACGCCATCGATGTCAAAGGCAAAGGCGACGGCCGGGCGCTTCTTGATGATGTTGGAGTGGGTTGTGATATGAGCCTTGTTGTTCTCGATGATGACCGTGGTATTGGTGGTGTGGACTGGGACAGCCGTTCCCGGAACGGCAGCTACCTGCAGAATAACCCGGGGTGTCTGGTTGGTTAACTGGGCGAGGGGGCCAGCATCGGTGTCGACATCAGAGATGAGACCCATGGCTCGCTTGGCCTTCATCACAAGAGGAAGACAGGTCGACTGGGTGACAGAAACTCGACGATGGCACTTGGGGCCCAGGTCGTGAAGGAGGCCCACGATGGATATTGATGTCGGGGGAATAAGGATATTATGTTGATGAGAGTGAGGATATTGTGCTGATGAGGGACTGTGAAACGAGTGGTAGGCGATGAGGAGCCTCAGACCTGGGGTTGAAGATAAAAGAGAGGACCGGGAAAGACCGGTGTGAACGCGTCGATGAGGGGACAGGAGGAAAATTTAAAGGGTTGCGAATAGTTTAGGTGTCGAGATCGGTGAGAAAAGGAAAGTAAACAACAAGGTGCGATCACTGTCGGGGTGTCGCATAGGGAACGATAAACGATGGGATGAAATGAGAGTGAATGTCAAGTCACCTTGGATATCAAATCACTGGCGGTGATCAAAGATCAAAGTGAGATAAGAGTGAGAACATGTTCAATTCTCCAGCAGAAGGACCGAATCCAGGCTGTTGCATATCCTAATGCATCCCTTATCCTACTTCAAGTATAGACCGAAACGGCTTTGCGTGATTT